>OY804587.1:25755638-26955638 GCA_963680875.1 Bathymodiolus brooksi | reverse complement strand
GGCCACCACCGCAGGACATAGATTAACATTGGACCCTATGGGAAAATGTTCAAATGCCTTCTTCTCAGAAACTACAAATATGATTAAAGCCAAACTATACATGAATGTTCATTGGATGGTCCTCTACAAACTTTGCGTTTTTTGTTCCGATATAAAATTCAAAATGGCGGCTACGGCAGGACTTAGTTTAACATTGGACCCTATGGGGGAAATGTTTCAAAACGCTTCTTCTCTGAAACCACTTGGATAATTGAAACCAAACTGCCCAGGAATGATCATTGGAAGGTCCTCTACAAGGTGTGTGTTTTTTATGCCGATCGGAAATCCAAGATGGCCACCACCGTAGGACATAGATTAACATTGGACCCTATGGGAAAATGTTCAAATGCCTTCTTCTCAGAAACTACAAATATGATTAAAGCCAAACTGTACAAGAATGTTCATTGGATGGTCCTCTACAAACTTTACGTTTTTTGTTCCGATATGAAATTCAAAATGGCGGCTACGGCAGGACTTAGTTTAACATTGGACCCTATGGGAAAAATGTTTCAAAATGCTTCTTCTCTGAAACCACTTGGACAGTTGAAACCAAACTGCCCAGGAATGATCATTGGAAGGTCCTCTACAAAGTTTCTGTTTTTTATGCCGGTCGGAAATCCAAGATGGCCACCACCGCAGGACATAGATTAACATTGGACCCTATGGGAAAATGTTCAAATGCCTTCTTCTCAGAAACTACAAATATGATTAAAGCCAAACTATACATGAATGTTCATTGGATGGTCCTCTACAAACTTTGCGTTTTTTGTTCCGATATAAAATTCAAAATGGCGGCTACGGCAGGACTTAGTTTAACATTGGACCCTATGGGGGAAATGTTTCAAAACGCTTCTTCTCTGAAACCACTTGGATAATTGAAACCAAACTGCCCAGGAATGATCATTGGAAGGTCCTCTACAAGGTGTGTGTTTTTTATGCCGATCGGAAATCCAAGATGGCCACCACCACAGGACATAGATTAACATTGGACCCTATGGGAAAATGTTCAAATGCCTTCTTCTCAGAAACTACAAATATGATTAAAGCCAAACTGTACATGAATGTTCATTGGATGGTCCTCTACAAACTTTACGTTTTTTGTTCCGATATGAAATTCAAAATGGCGGCTACGGCAGGACTTAGTTTAACATTGGACCCTATGGGGGAAATGTTTGAAAACACTTCTTCTCTGAAACCACTAGAACAGTTGAAACCAAACTGCCCAGGAATGATCATTGGAAGGTCCTCTACAAATTTTATGTTTTTTATGCCGATCGGAAATCCAAGATGGCCGCCACCACAATACATAGATTAACATTGGACCCTATGGGAAAATGTTCAAATGCCTTCTTCTCAGAAACTACAAATATGATTAAAGCCAAACTGTACATGAATGTTCATTGAATGGTCCTCTACAAAATATACGTTTTTCATTCTGATATGAAATTCAAAATGGCGGCTACGGCAGGACTTAGTTTAACATTGGACCCTATGGGAAAAATGTTTCAAAATGCTTCTTCTCTGAAACCACTTGGACAGTTGAAACCAAACTGCCCAGGAATGATCATTGGAAGGTCCTGTTTTTTATGCCGATCGGAAATCCAAGATGGCTGCCACCACAGGTCATAGTATTAACACAGAACCATATGGGGAAAATACAGAAATATATTCTTCTCTGAAGCTATTGCACTGATTGAACCTAAACTGTGCATCAATCATTGGAAGGTCCTTTACAAACTTTGTGTTTTTTATGTTGATCGTAATTCCAAGATGACGCAGGACATAGTTTTTACATAGGACCAATTGGTTTTTTTTATTACCAGGTGAACGATACAGGCTCTTGAGAGCCTCTGGTTTATATTGCAGTTATCTCCCTTTTTTATATTGGAGTTATCTCCCTTTTTTATATTGGAGTTACCTCCCTTTTTTATATTGGAGTTATCTCCCTTTTTTATATTGGAGTTACCTCCCTTTTTTATATTGGAGTTATCTCCCTTTTTTATATTGGAGTTATCTCCCTTTTTTATATTGGAGTTATTACCCTTTTTTATATAAGAGTTATCTCCCTTTTTTATATTGGAGTTATCTCCCTTTTTTATATTGGAGTTATCTCCCTTTTTTATATTGGAGTTATCTCCCTTTTTTATATTGGAGTTATCTCCCTTTTTTATATTGGAGTTATCTCCCTTTTTTATTTTGAAGTTACCTCCCTTTTTTATTTTGAAGTTATCCCTTTTTTTATATTGGAGTTATCTCCCTTTTTTATTTTGAAGTTACCTCCCTTTTTTATTTTGAAGTTATCCCTTTTTTTATATTGGAGTTACCTCCCTTTTTATTTTGGAGTTATCTCCCTTTTTTATATTGGAGTTATCTCCCTTTTTTATATTGGAGTTATCTCCCTTTTTTATTGGAGTTATCTCCCTTTTTTATATTGGAGTTATCTCCCTTTTTATATTGGAGTTATCTCCCTTTTTTATATTGGAGTTATCTCCCTTTTTTATATTGGAGTTATCTCCCTTTTTTATATTGGAGTAATCTCCCTTTTTTATATTGGAGTTACCTCCCTTTTTTATTTTGGAGTTATCTCCCTTTTTTATATTGGAGTTACCTCCCTTTTTTATATCGGAGTTACCTCCCCTTTTTATAAAAAAGGGAGGTAACTCCGATATAAAAAAGGGAGGTAACTCCGATATAAAAAGGGGAGATAACTCCAATATAAAAAAGGGAGATAACTCCGATATAAAAAAAGGGAGGTAACTCCGATATAAAAAAGGGAGGTAACTCCGATATAAAAAGGGGAGATAACTCAAATATAAAAAAGGGAGATAACTCCAAAATAAAAAAGGGAGGTAACTCCAATATAAAAAAGGGAGATAACTCCAAAATAAAAAAGGGAGGTAACTCCAATATGAAAAGGGAGATAACTCCAATATAAAAAGGGAGATAACTCCAATATAAAAAAGGGAGATAACTCCAAAATAAAAAGGGGAGATAACTCCAATATAAAAAAAGGGAGATAACTCCAATATAAAAAAGGGAGATAACTCCAATATAAAAAAGGGAGATAACTCCAATATAAAAAAGGGAGATAACTCTAATATAAAAAAGGGAGATAACTCCGATATAAAAAAGGGAGATAACTCCGATATAAAAAAGGGAGGTAACTCCAATATAAAAAAGGGAGATAACTCCAATATAAAAAAGGGAGATAACTCCAATATAAAAAAGGGAGGTAACTCCAATATAAAAAAGGGAGATAACTCCGATATAAAAAAAGGGAGATAACTCCAATATAAAAAATGGAGATAACTCTGATATAAAAAAGGGAGATAACTCCAATATAAAAAAGGGAGATAACTCCAAAATAAAAAGGGAGGTAACTCCGATATAAAAAAGGGAGGTAACTCCAATATAAAAAAGGGAGATAACTCCAAAATAAAAAAGGGAGGTAACTCCAATATGAAAAGGGAGATAACTCCAATATAAAAAAGGGAGATAACTCCAATATAAAAGGGAGATAACTCCAATATAAAAAAGGGAGATAACTCCAATATAAAAAAGGGAGGTAACTCCAATATAAAAAAGGGAGATAGCTCCAATATAAAAAAGGGAGGTAACTCCGATATAAAAAAGGGAGATAACTCCAATATAAAAAAAGGGAGATAACTCCGATATAAAAAAGGGAGATAACTCCGATATAAAAAAGGGAGATAACTCCAATATAAAAAAGGGAGATAACTCTAATATAAAAAAGGGAGATAACTCCGATATAAAAAAGGGAGATAACTCCGATATAAAAAAGGGAGATAACTCCAATATAAAAAAGGGAGATAATTCCAATATAAAAAAGGGAGGTAACTCCAATATAAAAAAGGGAGATAACTCCGATATAAAAAAAGGGAGATAACTCCAATATAAAAAATGGAGATAACTCTGATATAAAAAAGGGAGGTAACCCAAATATAAAAAAGGCAGATAACTCCAAAATAAAAAGGGAGGTAACTCCAATATAAAAAGGGAGATAACTCCAATATAAAAAGGGAGATAACTCCAATATAAAAAGGGAGGTAACTCCAATATAAAAAAGGGAGATAACTCCAATATAAAAAAGGGAGATAACTCCAATATAAAAAAGGGAGATAACTCCAATATAAAAAAAGGGAGATAACTCCAATATAAAAAAAGGGAGATAACTCCAATATAAAAAAGGGAGATAACTCCAATATAAAAAAGGGAGATAACTCCAATATAAAAAAGGGAGGTAACTCCGATATAAAAAAGGGAGATAACACCAATATAAAAAGGGAGATAACTCCAATATAAAAAAGGGAGATAACTCCAATATAAAAAAGGGAGATAACTCCAATATAAAAAAGGGAGGTAACTCCAATATAAAAAAGGGAGATAACTCCGATATAAAAAAGGGAGATAACTCCGATATTAAAAAGGGAGGTAACTCCGATATAAAAAAGGGAGATAACTCCAATGTTAAAAAGGGAGATAACTCCAATATAAAAAAGGGAGATAACTCCAATATAAAAAGGGAGATAACTCCAATATAAAAAAGGGAGATAACTCCAATATAAAAAAGGGAGGTAACTCCAATATAAAAAAGGGAGATAACTCCAATATAAAAAAGGGAGGTAACTCCGATATAAAAAAGGGAGGTAACTCCGATATAAAAAAGGGAGGTAACTCCGATATAAAAAGGGGAGATAACTCCAATATAAAAAAGGGAGATAACTCCGATATAAAAAAGGGAGGTAACTCCAATATAAAAAAGGGAGATAACTCCAAAATAAAAAAAGGGAGGTAACTCCAATATGAAAAGGGAGATAACTCCAATATAAAAAAGGGAGATAACTCCAATATAAAAAGGGAGATAACTCCAATATAAAAAAGGGAGATAACTCCAATATAAAAAAGGGAGATAACTCCAATATAAAAAAGGGAGATAACTCCAATATAAAAAAGGGAGGTAACTCCAATAAAAAGGGGAGATAACTCCAATATAAAAAAGGGAGATAACTCCAATATAAAAAAGGGAGATAACTCCAATATAAAAAAAGGGAGATAGCTCTAATATAAAAAAGGGAGATAACTCCGATATAAAAAAGGGAGATAACTCCGATATAAAAAAGGGAGATAACTCCAATATAAAAAAGGGAGATAACTCTAATATAAAAAAAGGGAGATAACTCCGATATAAAAAAGGGAGATAACTCCGATATAAAATAGGGAGGTAACTCCAATATAAAAAAGGGAGATAACTCCAATATAAAAAAGGGAGATAACTCCAATATAAAAAAGGGAGGTAACTCCAATATAAAAAAGGGAGATAACTCCGATATAAAAAAAGGGAGATAACTCCAATATAAAAAAGGGAGATAACTCTGATATAAAAAGGGAGGTAACCCAAATATAAAAAAGGGAGATAACTCCAAAATAAAAAGGGAGGTAACTCCAATATAAAAAGGGAGATAACTCCAATATAAAAAGGGAGATAACTCCAATATAAAAAAGGGAGGTAACTCCAATATAAAAAAGGGAGATAACTCCAATATAAAAAAGGGAGGTAACTCCGATATAAAAAAGGGAGATAACTCCAATATAAAAAAAGGGAGATAACTCCGATATAAAAAAGGGAGATAACTCCGATATAAAAAAGGGAGATAACTCCAATATAAAAAAGGGAGATAACTCTAATATAAAAAAGGGAGATAACTCCGATATAAAAAAGGGAGATAACTCCGATATAAAAAAGGGAGATAACTCCAATATAAAAAAGGGAGATAATTCCAATATAAAAAAGGGAGGTAACTCCAATATAAAAAAGGGAGATAACTCCGATATAAAAAAAGGGAGATAACTCCAATATAAAAAATGGAGATAACTCTGATATAAAAAAGGGAGGTAACCCAAATATAAAAAAGGCAGATAACTCCAAAATAAAAAGGGAGGTAACTCCAATATAAAAAGGGAGATAACTCCAATATAAAAAGGGAGATAACTCCAATATAAAAAAGGGAGGTAACTCCAATATAAAAAAGGGAGATAACTCCAATATAAAAAAGGGAGATAACTCCAATATAAAAAAGGGAGATAACTCCAATATAAAAAAAGGGAGATAACTCCAATATAAAAAAAGGGAGATAACTCCAATATAAAAAAGGGAGATAACTCCAATATAAAAAAGGGAGATAACTCCAATATAAAAAAGGGAGGTAACTCCGATATAAAAAAGGGAGATAACACCAATATAAAAAGGGAGATAACTCCAATATAAAAAAGGGAGATAACTCCAATATAAAAAAGGGAGATAACTCCAATATAAAAAAGGGAGGTAACTCCAATATAAAAAAGGGAGATAACTCCGATATAAAAAAGGGAGATAACTCCAATATAAAAAGGGAGATAACTCCAATATAAAAAAGGGAGATAACTCCAATATAAAAAAGGGAGGTAACTCCAATATAAAAAAGGGAGATAACTCCAATATAAAAAAGGGAGGTAACTCCGATATAAAAAAGGGAGGTAACTCCGATATAAAAAAGGGAGGTAACTCCGATATAAAAAGGGGAGATAACTCCAATATAAAAAAGGGAGATAACTCCGATATAAAAAAGGGAGGTAACTCCAATATAAAAAAGGGAGATAACTCCAAAATAAAAAAAGGGAGGTAACTCCAATATGAAAAGGGAGATAACTCCAATATAAAAAAGGGAGATAACTCCAATATAAAAAGGGAGATAACTCCAATATAAAAAAGGGAGATAACTCCAATATAAAAAAGGGAGATAACTCCAATATAAAAAAGGGAGATAACTCCAATATAAAAAAGGGAGGTAACTCCAATAAAAAGGGGAGATAACTCCAATATAAAAAAGGGAGATAACTCCAATATAAAAAAGGGAGATAACTCCAATATAAAAAAAGGGAGATAGCTCTAATATAAAAAAGGGAGATAACTCCGATATAAAAAAGGGAGATAACTCCGATATAAAAAAGGGAGATAACTCCAATATAAAAAAGGGAGATAATTCCAATATAAAAAAGGGAGGTAACTCCAATATAAAAAAGGGAGATAACTCCGATATAAAAAAAGGGAGATAACTCCAATATAAAAAATGGAGATAACTCTGATATAAAAAAGGGAGGTAACCCAAATATAAAAAAGGCAGATAACTCCAAAATAAAAAGGGAGGTAACTCCAATATAAAAAGGGAGATAACTCCAATATAAAAAGGGAGATAACTCCAATATAAAAAAGGGAGGTAACTCCAATATAAAAAAGGGAGATAACTCCAATATAAAAAAGGGAGATAACTCCAATATAAAAAAGGGAGATAACTCCAATATAAAAAAAGGGAGATAACTCCAATATAAAAAAAGGGAGATAACTCCAATATAAAAAAGGGAGATAACTCCAATATAAAAAAGGGAGATAACTCCAATATAAAAAAGGGAGGTAACTCCGATATAAAAAAGGGAGATAACACCAATATAAAAAGGGAGATAACTCCAATATAAAAAAGGGAGATAACTCCAATATAAAAAAGGGAGATAACTCCAATATAAAAAAGGGAGGTAACTCCAATATAAAAAAGGGAGATAACTCCGATATAAAAAAGGGAGATAACTCCAATATAAAAAGGGAGATAACTCCAATATAAAAAAGGGAGATAACTCCAATATAAAAAAGGGAGGTAACTCCAATATAAAAAAGGGAGATAACTCCAATATAAAAAAGGGAGGTAACTCCGATATAAAAAAGGGAGGTAACTCCGATATAAAAAAGGGAGGTAACTCCGATATAAAAAGGGGAGATAACTCCAATATAAAAAAGGGAGATAACTCCGATATAAAAAAGGGAGGTAACTCCAATATAAAAAAGGGAGATAACTCCAAAATAAAAAAAGGGAGGTAACTCCAATATGAAAAGGGAGATAACTCCAATATAAAAAAGGGAGATAACTCCAATATAAAAAGGGAGATAACTCCAATATAAAAAAGGGAGATAACTCCAATATAAAAAAGGGAGATAACTCCAATATAAAAAAGGGAGATAACTCCAATATAAAAAAGGGAGGTAACTCCAATAAAAAGGGGAGATAACTCCAATATAAAAAAGGGAGATAACTCCAATATAAAAAAAGGGAGATAGCTCTAATATAAAAAAGGGAGATAACTCCGATATAAAAAAGGGAGATAACTCCGATATAAAAAAGGGAGATAACTCCAATATAAAAAAGGGAGATAACTCTAATATAAAAAAAGGGAGATAACTCCGATATAAAAAAGGGAGATAACTCCGATATAAAATAGGGAGGTAACTCCAATATAAAAAAGGGAGAGAACTCCAATATAAAAAAGGGAGATAACTCCAATATAAAAAAGGGAGGTAACTCCAATATAAAAAAGGGAGATAACTCCGATATAAAAAAAGGGAGATAACTCCAATATAAAAAAGGGAGATAACTCTGATATAAAAAAGGGAGGTAACCCAAATATAAAAAAGGGAGATAACTCCAAAATAAAAAGGGAGGTAACTCCAATATAAAAAGGGAGATAACTCCAATATAAAAAGGGAGATAACTCCAATATAAAAAAGGGAGGTAACTCCAATATAAAAAAGGGAGATAACTCCAATATAAAAAAGGGAGGTAACTCCGATATAAAAAAGGGAGATAACTCCGATATAAAAAAGGGAGATAACTCCAATATAAAAAAAGGGAGATAACTCCAATATAAAAAAGGGAGATAACTCCAATATAAAAAAGGGAGATAACTCCAATATAAAAAAGGGAGGTAACTCCGATATAAAAAAGGGAGATAACACCAATATAAAAAGGGAGATAACTCCAATATAAAAAAGGGAGATAACTCCAATATAAAAAAGGGAGATAACTCCAATATAAAAAAGGGAGGTAACTCCAATATAAAAAAGGGAGATAACTCCGATATAAAAAAGGGAGATAACTCCGATATTAAAAAGGGAGGTAACTCCGATATAAAAAAGGGAGATAACTCCAATATAAAAAAGGGAGATAACTCCAATATAAAAAAAGGGAGATAACTCCAATATAAAAAGGGAGATAACTCCAATATAAAAAAGGGAGATAACTCCAATATAAAAAAGGGAGGTAACTCCAATATAAAAAAGGGAGATAACTCCAATATAAAAAAGGGAGGTAACTCCGATATAAAAAAGGGAGGTAACTCCGATATAAAAAAGGGAGGTAACTCCGATATAAAAAGGGGAGATAACTCCGATATAAAAAAGGGAGATAACTCCAATATAAAAAAGGGAGGTAACTCCAATATAAAAAAGGGAGATAACTCCAAAATAAAAAAAAGGGAGGTAACTCCAATATGAAAAGGGAGATAACTCCAATATAAAAAAGGGAGATAACTCCAATATAAAAAGGGAGATAACTCCAATATAAAAAAGGGAGATAACTCCAATATAAAAAAGGGAGATAACTCCAATATAAAAAAGGGAGGTAACTCCAATAAAAAGGGGAGATAACTCCAATATATAAAAAGGGAGATAACTCCAATATAAAAAAGGGAGATAACTCCAATATAAAAAAGGGAGATAACTCTAATATAAAAAAGGGAGATAACTCCGATATAAAAAGGGAGATAACTCCAATATAAAAAGGGAGATAACTCCAATATAAAAAAGGGAGATAACTCCAATATAAAAAAGGGAGATAACTCGATATAAAAAAGGGAGATAACTCCGATATAAAAAAGGGAGGTAACTCCGATATAAAAAAGGGAGATAACTCCAATATAAAAAAGGGAGATAACTCCGATATAAAAAAGGGAGATAACTCCGATATAAAAAAGGGAGGTAACTCCAATATAAAAAAGGGAGATAACTCCAAAATAAAAAAAGGGAGGTAACTCAAATATAAAAAGGGAGATAACTCCAATATAAAAAAGGGAGATAACTCCAATATAAAAAAGGGAGATAACTCCAATATAAAAAAGGGAGATAACTCCAATATAAAAAAGGGAGGTAACTCCGATAGAAAAAAGGGAGGTAAATCTATTAAATTGGAGTTACCTCCCTTTTTCTATTTTCCGTGATTGCATTGCAATCTATTAAATTGGAGTTACCTCCCTTTTTTATTTTGTGCGATTGCATTGCAATCTATTAAATTGGAGTTACCTCCCTTTTTTTTATTTTGTACTATTGCATTGCAATCTATTAAATTGGAGTTACCTCCCTTTTTTTTTATTTTGCACGATTGCATTGGAATCTATTAAATTGGAGTTACCTCTCTTTTTAGCTCACCTGACCCAAAGGGTCAGGTGAGCTATTGCCATCACTTGGCGTCCGTCGTCGTCGTCCGTCGTACATCGTAAACTTTTTCAAAAATCTTCTCCTCTGAAAGTACTAGACCAATGGAAACCAAACTTGGTCTGAATCATTAATATGGTGTCTAGTTTCAAAATTGTGTCCGGTGATGCCGTGCACCAACCAACATGGCCGCTGTTACTAAAAATAGAACATATGGTAAAATTGCAGGTTTTTGGTAATAACTCAAAAACCGTTAATAATATCAAAAATCTGACATGGGATAAAAATGATCAGCACATCAAGATCTACCTACCCTGCAATTTTGAAGTAAATCTGATTACCCATCTTGGAGTTATTGCACTTTTTTCATCAAATTTGTAAAATTTTAATACTTTTCGTCTTATATTTCAAAAACTAAAAAGGTTAACTTTAATTTGCAAAAATGTGCGGCATATCAAGATCTACCTACCCTGCAATTTTGAAGTTAATCCCATTGCTCATTTTGGAGTTATTTCCCTTTTTTCATCAAATTTTCAAAATTTTAATACTTTTCGTCCTTTATTTCAAAAACTATAAGAGACAGATGGTAAGTTGAAACTGCAAACATGTTCAGCATGTCAAGATCTACCTACCCTGCAATTTTGAAGTTATTGCCCTTTTTTAATCATTTTTTTTTTTCATTTTAATACTTTTCGTCTTATATTTCAGAAACTATTTAGAGATAGATGTTAAGTTTATTGCAAAAATGTGCAGCATGTCAAGATCTACCTACCCTGCAATTTTGAAGTAAATCCCATTACCCATTTTGACCGATTATGCAAATTAGAAAAAAGGGGGGATGAAATTAAAAAAAAATCTTCTCTGAAACTACTGAGCCAATCTCAACCAAACTTTGCTGAAATGATCCTTAGGTGGTCCCCTTTCAAAATTGTGTCCGTCAGCACCGTCCTGTATCCAAGATGGCCGCCATTACTAAAAATAGAAATTTCTTCAAATGGCCAAAACTGCTCTATTTTAAGCCAGAAAGTGCCCAAATTTGAAGTGTATAAGCATAATGATGAGCTTTTTAGCATATATTACGGGATTTTTTATGAACTTTGAACTTTTACCGATTTTGACCGATTATGCAAATTAGAAAAAAGGGGGGATGAAATTTTTAAAAAATCTTCTCCTCTGAAACTATTAGGCCAATCTCAACCAAACTTTGCTGAAATGATCCTTAGGTGGTCCCCTTTCAAAATTGTGTCCGTCAGCGCCGCCCTGTATCCAAGATGGCTGCCATTACTAAAATTAGAAATTTCTTCAAATGGCCAAAACTGCTCTATTTTAAGCCAGAAAGTGCCCAAATTTGAACTGTATAAGCATAATGATGAGCTTTTTAACATATATTACGGGATTTTTTATGAACATTGAACTTTTACCGATTTTGACCGATTATGCAAATTAGAAAAAAGGGGGGATGAAATTAAAAAAAAATCTTCTCCTCTGAAACTACTGAGCCAATCTCAACCAAACTTTGCTGAAATGATCCTTAGGTGGTCCCCTTTCAAAATTGTGTCCGTCAGCGCCGTCCTGAATCCAAGATGGCCGCCATTACTAAAAATAGAAATTTCTTCAAATGGCCAAAACTGCTCTATTTTAAGCCAGAAAGTGCCCAAATTTGAACTGTATAAGCATAATGATGAGCCTTTTAACATATATTACAGGATTTTTTATGAACTTTGAACTTCTACCGATTTTGACCGATTATGCAAATTAGAAAAAAGGGGGGATGAAATTTAAAAAAAATCTTCTCCTCTGAA
Source organism: Bathymodiolus brooksi (assembly GCA_963680875.1). Classification (NCBI taxonomy): domain Eukaryota; kingdom Metazoa; phylum Mollusca; class Bivalvia; order Mytilida; family Modiolidae; genus Bathymodiolus; species Bathymodiolus brooksi. Next base: position 26,943,485 of record OY804587.1, on the reverse strand, counting down.
ACTACTGAGCCAATCTCAACCAAACTTTGCTGAAATGATCCTTAGGTGGTTCCCTTTCAAAATTGTGTCCGTCAGCGCCGTCCTGTATTCAAGATGGCCGCCATTACTAAAAATAGAAATTTCTTCAAATGGCCAAAACTGCTCTATTTTAAGCCAGAAAGTGCCCAAATTTGAACTGTATAAGCATAATGATGAACTTTTTAACATATATTACAGGATTTTTTATGAACTTTGAACTTTTACCGATTTTGACCGATTATGCAAATTAGAAAAAAGGGGGGATGAAATTAAAAAAAATCTTCTCCTCTGAAACTACTGAGCCAATCTCAACCAAACTTTGCTGAAATGATTCTTGAGTGGTCCTCTTCCAAAATTGTGTCCGGCATTTCAGAACACCGACCAAGATGGCCGCCACAGCCGAACTTAATTTAACATAGGACCCTATGGGAAATTCCCATAAAAATATTTTTGTCTGAAACCATTTGCTCAATAAGAACAAAATTTTGATGAAATAGTCATTGGATGGTTCTCTTCCAAAAATGTGTCTGGCGGTTCAACCCTTCTATCCATTTTTTTTTTTACCTGCAATTTGAAGTAAATCTGATTACCCATCTTGGAGTTCTCGACCTTTTTTCATCAAATTTATAAAAAAAAATTAATACTTTTCGTCTTATATTTCAAAAACTATAAGAGATAAAGGTTAAGTTTAAATTTCAAAAAATTGCAGCATGTCAAGATCTTCCTACCCTGCAATTTTGAAGTAAATCCAATTACCCATTTTGGAGTTATTGCCCTTTTTTCATCAAAATGTTCTCAATTTTAATACTATCATCTTATATCTCAAAAACTATTAGAGATAGAGGGAAAGTTTAAACTGCAAAAATGTTCAGCATGTCAAGATCTACAAAAAAATTCCCACAGTTAAAAATGTGTGACAACTGTGAAGAGTTATTCCTCTTGAAATGCATATTTTTGTTGACTCACTGCTTTTGGTTACTCAAATAATCAAAGGGAAGCAACTCTATTACAAAATGTGAAGTAGGAAAAGCTAAATTTTGAGAATCATTGACATATATGTTTTTTTACAGCAATTTTGATAACTTACATTAAAGGGGGAACCCCTGCCCACATTTTTTTGTAGAAGGGGTCTGCAATGACGAAGGCTACATTTGTTAATTTTTTTTACCGAAGTTATCAAGTTTTATTGACTGATGTTGTTATTATACCCAGGTGAGCTATACCGGCTCCTGGGAGCCTCTAGTTTATTTTGTGCTATTGCATTGCAATCTTAAATTGGAGTTACCTCTCTTTTTTATTTTGCGAGATTGCATTGCAATCTTTTAAATTGGAGTGACCTCCCTTTTTTATTTTGCGCGATTGCATTGCAATCTATTAAATTGGTGTTACCTCCCTTTTTTTATTTTGTGCGATTACATTGCAATCTATTAAATTGTAGTTGCCTCCCTTTTTTCTTTTGCACGATTGCATTGCAATCTATTAAATTGGAGTTACCTCCCTTTTTTCTTTTGCACGATTGCATTGCAATCTATTAAATTGGAGTTGCCTCCCTTTTTTATTTTGCGCGATTGCATATCTAAAATTTTCTAAATTTATAAAACTAAGGAGTATCTCCCTTGTGCAAAGCTCTGTCTTTAGCTGGTTTAGGCATTACTGTTTAGGCCCTTCAGGTTATTTGTTCTTAATCAGACATTGTTCTTTCTGTTTTTGATCTTCCAAATCTTTTGACTTTATCTGCACTGATGAGACATAACTTGTTGAAATGACCATTTACAGAATTTAAATTAACTGCAATCTCGGTCCTTTGTTAGTTTGCTTACCTTTGAATATAGTAGTAATCCACTTTGTTTTCTTTTTCTCCAGTCTTTATTTTGTTTAGAATATTGTAGTATTTATCTCTTTACCATATGGTTGATTTTGAATTAAGACTCCAAAGTCTCACAAAGCTTATTAGTAAATGTTTGCTCATTGGAGAGCACACTGCATTCTTCTGCCATGACAATTTTTACAGAATGATAGAATTAATTCAGTTTTGAGTGAAGACAAACTCACCCTAAGATAATGTTGACAACAATTTTAACCTGTTCAATTAGTTATACATAAATAAAGCCTAGGGGTATTTTTGTATATGTAAAAACATGATAATCTCCTTCATGATTAAGAATGAGCAAAGTGAGTACTTAATCATGAAGGAGGGGATTATCATTTTCTTACAATCTTTCTTAAAAACATTCAATATGATATAAATGTATTGGACAAAACTGTGAATTTCTTTTATTTAAAGTATTAGTAATAATTTTCATACGTTTTATTGAAAATAGCTAAAAAAAATTCAGGCATTCTGTAGAATGACTAGATATTTTTAGGCATTTGATAGAATTCCTATTGATGTTAGGCATTCTATAGATTGCCTAAAATTACAGTCATTCTACAGAATGCTTGATTCTTTAAATCGCCTGTAACATATACAATGTATTTTTACCTCCACTATAGGAGATGTTACTTGTCGCAAGTCGTAAGTCGTAACTGAGCTTAGGACTAGTTTAGTGAAACGCACGTATTCGTGCACGTAAGGAAATCTTAAGAGTGATTTTAGACTTACGATTTACGATCACTTTAGTGAAACGGTCGCCTGGCCTTTAGGCCATGTGAGCTATTGTCATCACTTTTCGTCCGTCGTCCGTCCGTCAACATTTCACATTTTAATCTTCTCCTCAGAAACCACTGGGCCAATTGCAACCAAACTTTGGTGGAATGGTCCTTGGATGGCCCCCTTCCAAATTTGTGTCTGACCTCCAACCAAGATGGCCACCAAGCTAAAAATAGAAAAAAGGGGGGATGCAATTTTAATTGTCCATTGCTGTTTTAGTATATGTCAAAATGAGCTCAAATTTTAACTGCAGCTACATGGCAAGGAGTAGTTTAACATATATTCCGGGTTTTTCTTTCAGCTGATTTATACCGATTATGCAAATTGGGCATATTTTGATAAAAGATCACATTTAAATCTTCTCCTCTGAAACCGCTGAACCAAATTAAACCAAACCTGGCAGGGATGGTCCCTTTCAAAATTGTGTCCGACAGCCCCGCCCTCCATTCAAGATGGCTGCTATTGCTAAAAATAGAAATTTCTTCAATGGTCCATTGCTGCTTTATTATAAACCAAACTGAGCTCAAATTTTAACTGCAGCTACATGGCAATGCGTAGTTTAAGATATATTCCGGGTTTTTCTGTGAAATTTTTCTTTCAGCCGATTTATACCGATTATGCAAATTAGGCATATTTTGATAACAGATCACATTTAAATCTTCTTCTCTGAAACCGATGAACCAAATTAAATCAAACCTGGCAGGGATGGTCCCTGGGTGGGTCCCTTTCAAAATTATGTCCGACAGCCCCTGCCCTCCATTCAAGATGGCTGCTGTTGCTAAAAATAGAATTTTCTTCAATTGTCCATTGCTGCTTTATTATAAACCAAACTGAGCTCAAATTTTAACTGCAGCTACATGGCATGAGTAGTTTAAGATATATTCCGGGTTTTTCTGTGAAATTTTTCTTTCAGCCGATTTATACCGATTATGCAAATTAGGCATATTTTGATAAAAGATCACATTTAAATCTTCTCCTCTGAAACCGATGAACCAAATTAAATCAAACCTGGCAGGGATGGTCCCTGGGTGGGTCCCTTTCAAAATTGTGTCCGACAGCCCCTGCCCTCCATTCAAGATGGCTGCTGTTGCTAAAAATAGAATTTTCTTCAATTGTCCATTGCTGCTTTATTATAAACCAAACTGAGCTCAAATTTTAACTGCAGCTACATGGCATGAGTAGTTTAAGATATATTCCGGGTTTTTCTGTGAAATTTTTCTTTCAGCCGATTTATACCGATTATGCAAATTAGGCATATTTTGATAAAAGATCACATTTAAATCTTCTTCTCTGAAACCGCTGAACCAAATTAAACCAAACCTGGCAGGGATGGTTCCGGGTGGGTCCCTTTCAAAATTATGTCTGACAGCCCCGCCCTCCATTCAAGATGGCTGCTGTTGCTAAAAATAGACATGTTTTCAATTGTCCATTGCTGCTTTAGTATAAGTCAAAATGAGCTAAAATTTTAACTGCAGCTACATGGCAATGAGTAGTTTAACATATATTCCATTTTTATCTCGCCTGGCCTTTAGGCCATGTGAGCAATTGCCATCACTTTTCGTCCGTTCGTCAACATTTCACATTTTAATCTTCTCCTCAGAAACCGCTGGGCCAATTGCAACCAAACTTTGGTGGAATGGTCCTTGGGTGGCCCCCCTTAAAAATTGTGTCCGGTGATCCCAACTTCCAACCAAGATGGCCACCAAGCTAAAAAAAGAAAAAAGGGGGATGATATTTTTAAATCTTCTCCTCTGAAACTACTGAGCCAATCTCAACCAAACTTTGCTGAAATGATCCTTGGGTGGTCCCCTTCAGACCTCCGACCAAGATATCCACCACAGCCAAACTTAATTTAACATAGGACCCTATGGGAAATTCCCATAAAAATCTTCTTGTCTGAAACCATTTGCTCAATAAAAACAAAATTTTGATGAAATAGTCATTGGATGGTTCTCTTCCAAAAATGTGTCCGGTGGTTCGGCCCTCTGACCAAGATGGCTGCACAGCTGAGCTTAGTTCAACATAGGACCCTATGGGAAATTCGCATAAAAACCATCTTGTCTGGAACCAGTAGCTCAATTAGAACCAAACTTTGATGGAATAGTCATTGGATGGTCCTTTTCCAAAATTGTGTCCGTCAGTCGTGCTCTCCCACCAAGATGGCCACCACAGTGCAGTTGCGTTGTTATTGAAAGCAGCTTTGATTCAGGTGAGCGATTACAGGCTCCTGGGAGCCTCTGGTTTAATTACATGTAATTGTAATTTAATTAATTACATGCAAAAAGGGATGTAATGCTGAATTACATTTCAATTACATTGTACTTTCTTTGGTGTCTTTATGATAAGAAATTACCGGTATTTTAATAATAATTTTTAAAAATATTTCTTTCACTAATATAAGGTACATTTTGTTGTGTGTTGATATGAGGAAACATATTTTAAATCATTAAACAAATTTCCATTTTAATCTTAAATTTTGATATTGTTCATCAGTGCATGTTTAGGTTGATAATTAGAATTAAAAAAAAAAGTATTTGTGAAGTGACTTTACCAGAATAATATCATAGTATTGTTGACAGATATATTGACCTTTTGAGGAATAAAGTAAAGCAATTGAGCTCATCTGTTGGTGTAGATCTTGACTATTGTTCACCTCCTTGTAAACAAATAAAAACAGAAGACTTTTTCAGTTTCATATCCTCAACTCCCTCCAGAAAGAGAAATCCTTCTGGTTTTATAAGTGAAGTAGATGACTACATTTCAGAACCATGCACAGAGATGTCAGAAAATTCTCTCATGTATTGGCAAATTAATAGCAACAAATTTCCTCTTCTATCAAATTTAGCCAGAAAGCAATACCTGGCACATCAGCTCCTGTCGAAAGACTTACCTATTATTACGTGATGATTTCTGTATTGACCTAGTTATTAATCCGAGGGTAGCTGTATTGACCTGAGGCTTGTTATTAGTCCGAGGGTAGTTGTATTGGCCTGAGGCTTGTTATTAATCTGAGGGTAGCTGTATTGGCCTGAGGCTTGTTATTAGTCCGAGGGTAGCTGTATTGGCCTGAGGCTTGTTATTAGTCCGAGGGTAGCTGTATTGGCCTGAGGCTTGTTATTAGTCCGAGGGTAGCTGTATTGGCCTGAGGCTTGTTATTAGTCCGAGGGTAGCTGTATTGGCCTGAGGCTTGTTATTAGTCTGAGGGTAGCTGTATTGGCCTGAGGTTTGTTATTAGTCCGAGGGTAGCTGTATTGGTCTGAGGCTTGTTATTAGTCCGAGGGTAGCTGTATTGGCCTGAGGCTTGTTATTAGTCCGAGGGTAGTTGTGTTGGCCTGAGGCTTGTTATTAGCCCGAGGGTAGCTGTATTGGCCTGAGGCTTGTTATCAGTCCGAGGGTAGCTGTATTGGCCTGAGGCTTGTTATTAGTTTGAGGGTAGCTGTATTGGCCTGAGGCTTGTTATTAGTCCGAGGGTAGCTGTATTAGCCTGAGGCTTGTTATTAGTCCGAGGGTAGCTGTATTGGCCTGAGCCTGAGGCTTGTTATTAGTCCGAGGGTAGCTGTATTGGCCTGAGGCTTGTTATTAGTCCAAGGGTAGCTGTATTGGCCTGAGGCTTGTTATTAGTCCGAGGGTAGCTTTATTGGCCTGAGGCTTGTTATTAGTCCGAGGGTAGCTGTATTGGCCTGAGGCTTGTTATTAGTCCGAGGGTAGCTCTATTGGCCTGAGGCTTGTTATTAGTCCGAGGGTAGCTCTATTGGCCTGAGGCTTGTTATTAGTCCGAGGGTAGCTGTATTGGCCTGAGGCTTGTTATTAATCCGAGGGTAGCTGTATTGGCCTGAGGCTTGTTATTAGTCCGAGGGTAGCTGTATTGGCCTGAGGCTTGTTATTAGTCCGAGGGTAGCTGTATTGGCCTGAGGCTTGTTATTAGTCCGAGGGTAGCTGTATTGGCCTGAGGCTTGTTATTAGTCTGAGGGTAGCTGTATTGGCCTGAGGCTTGTTATTAGTCCGAGGGTAGCTGTGTTGGCCTGAGGCTTGTTATTAGTCCGAGGGTAGCTGTGTTGGCCTGAGGCTTGTTATTAGTCCGAGGGTAGCTGTGTTGGCCTGAGGCTTGTTATTAGTCCGAGGGTAGCTGTATTGGCCTGAGGCTTGTTATTAGTCTGAGGGTAGCTGTATTGGCCTGAGGCTTGTTATTAGTCCGAGGGTAGCTGTATTGGCCTGAGGCTTGTTATTAGTCCGAGGGTAGCTGTATTGGCCTGAGGCTTGTTATTAGTCCGAGGGTAGCTGTATTGGCCTTAGGCTTGTTATTAGTCCGAGGGTAGCTGTATTGGCCTGAGGCTTGTTATTAGTCCGAGGGTAGCTGTATTGGCCTGAGGCTTGTTATTAGTCCGAGGGTAGCTGTATTGGCCTGAGGCTTGTTATTAGTCCGAGGGTAGCTGTATTGGCCTGAGGCTTGTTATTAGTCCGAGGGTAGCTGTATTGGCCTGAGGCTTGTTATTAGTCCGAGGGTAGCTGTATTGGCCTGAGGCTTGTTATTAGTCCAAGGGTAGCTGTATTGGTCTGAGGCTTGTTATTAGTCCGAGGGTAGCTGTATTGGCCTGAGGCTTGTTATTAGTCCGAGGGTAGCTGTATTGGCCTGAGGCTTGTTATTAGTCCGAGGGTAGCTGTATTGGCCTGAGGCTTGTTATTAGTCCAAGGGTAGCTGTATTGGCCTGAGGCTTGTTATTAGTCCGAGGGTAGCTGTATTGGTCTGAGGCTTGTTATTAGTCCGAGGGTAGCTGTGTTGGCCTGAGGCTTGTTATTAGTCCGAGGGTAGCTGTGTTGGCCTGAGGCTTGTTATTAGTCCGAGGATAGCTGTATTGGCCTGAGGCTTGTTATTAGTCCGAGGGTAGCTGTATTGGCCTGAGGCTTGTTATTAGTCCAAGGGTAGCTGTATTGGCCTGAGGCTTGTTATTAGTCCGAGGGTAGCTGCATTGGCCTGAGGCTTGTTATTAGTCTGAGGATAGCTGTATTGGCCTGAGGCTTGTTATTAGTCCAAGGGTAGCTGTATTGGCCTGAGGCTTGTTATTAGTCCGAGGGTAGCTGTATTGGCCTGAGGCTTGTTATTAGTCCAAGGGTAGCTGTATTGGTCTGAGGCTTGTTATTAGTCCGAGGGTAGCTGTGTTGGCCTAAGGCTTGTTATTAGTCCGAGGGTAGCTGTATTGGCCTGAGGCTTGTTATTAGTCCGAGGGTAGCTGTGTTGGCCTGAGGCTTGTTATTAGTCCGAGGATAGCTGTATTGGCCTGAGGCTTGTTATTAGTCCGAGGGTAGCTGTATTGGCCTGAGGCTTGTTATTAGTCCGAGGGTAGCTGTATTGGCCTGAGGCTTGTTATTAGTCCAAGGGTAGCTGTATTGGCCTGAGGCTTGTTATTAGTCCGAGGGTAGCTGTATTGGCCTGAGGCTAGTTATTAGTCCGAGGGTAGCTGTATTGGCCTGAGGCTTGTTATTAGTCCAAGGGTAGCTGTATTGACCTGAGGCTTGTCTTGTAGGTGACCTCTTAATACAAGACTGTAGTGCTACATTGTACTAATGTACCTAGAAATATACTGATGTTAAAATGGGCTATAACTTTGGAAATGGTCTGATAAAAACTCTATATCTATATTATGCTTGATGGTGTTTAACGCCACTTTCAACAATATTTCAGTTATATCGTGGGAGTCAGTTTTATTGGTGGAGGAGACCGGAGGACCCGGAGAAGACCACCAACCCGTCGCAAGTCACTGACAAACTTTAATGTTGTACACCTCGCCCTGATAGAGATTCGAACTCACAACATAAGTGGTGATAGGCACTAATTGCATAAATAGTTGTAAATCCAATTACCATACGATCACGGTCACATCTATAGTATGTGATTCCCCATATATCGATAATCAAGCATGGAAAGTTTTAAAGAATTTCCTTTTAAAATCTAAGAGGAGTTGCACTTGCAAACTTTTGTGACGGACAGGCAGGAAGGATGAAATCACTATGTCTATCCCAGAGAGAGGGAGTCATAATTATTTTAATTATATTTGTAAGTTTGATATGAATTATATGAGAGTATTAATGATGTTTGAGTTTAATTAGAATTTGCTTAGGAAAAATTAAAAATCATACAAAAAAAACACAAGTTAATATTAAGATTAGTTTTCCTTTCATATGTTATAGAAAATATTCCATAAATCTATGGGCGTTTTCCACAAGTTTGACAAAAAATGCATTGTCTCTTTCTTCAACTCTAAATTTCGTAATTATATCTTTTTCAATGTTTTTCTGAATTCATTTGTATATATTGCAGTTATTCGTCAATTTTTCCACAAATTTGACAGACACACATTGTCCTCTTTCTTCAACTCTAAATTTCGTAATTACATCTTTTTCAATGTTTTTGTGAATTCATTTGTATGTAATGCTGTTATTCGTCAATTTAATTTATTGATTTTTATGAAAAAAGAGTTTAAAATTGTAATTAGTTTGCACTTAGATATACTATTTCTATTATAACTAAACTGAATTTGATCATATCGTACAAGTAAATGGTTTAAATGTCAGTTTGTTCAGTGTATGATTAACATGCTTATAGGGATTTAGTCATGCGATTTACCATTTAACAGGCTGCTGCTATAAAAGTGCAGTTTGTCATATTACATTACAACAAACACGCGTTACAAACACTGTACAAAGACTTATGTTATATAATAATGTCTGCTTTGTTTATGTTGCTTAAAATATCTTAACTGGCAATAGTGAGTATATATGTTGTATGTTTTTTGTTTTTGTTTTTTTATAATGCCAGTCTCACTTGCTCTACTCAGTAATGACTTGGGACAGGTCGGTGGTTTTCTCCGGGTACTCCGGTTTCCTCCACCAATAAAATTGACTGCCACAATATAACTGAAATATTTTTGAAAGTGGCGTTAAACACCATAAACCCCCCTTTCTACTTGGTAACAACAAAGTATGTACAAATCATGTATTAATTGATATAATGCAAATTCTTCTAAAGCTGAAAAATCCAAAAATGAAAAAAAATTTACATACTAGGTACATGTAATTATTTAAGCAAACCATAAGAAATTTAAAGAAGAAGAAAAAAAAATATATATATTATTTTTGACTGCACAGAAAACATGTCATTCGGTATGCTGAAAAACCCCAAAATGAAAAAAAATTTACATACTAGCTAATAATTTAAGCAAGAAATTAAAAAAAGATTATATATTATTTTTGACTTCACAGAAAACGTCATTTGATATACTTTCTTTTTCATTTAAAAAATATTGAGAGTTTATATATATATATATAATAAATAGATATTGTCCTGTGTAATTCATGTTATGCACTATTCCATTGAATTAGAAAATTACCAGTATGTCAGTTTATAAATTTTGACAAGCTAACAAGAATATTTGATGTTGTACAACAGGTTAGTTGTTCATTCTATAGCATATTGTCTGAGTTGTAAAAAAACTTATATAATTATATTGCATCAGAAAAGGAAACTATTTTTATTTATTGGCTTATTCCTGGTACATGTAAGTAAAATTGATCAAATATTTTTGTTAATTTTATGTGTATAATTTAGTTGATTGATTGATTGATGTTTAGCACCAACTTATGCACGTCACATTGTGTAACTGAAATATTGCTAAAGTTGGCATTAAACATTAATCAATGAACCAACCAACCTTTAGCAGTATTTCAGCTACATCATGGCATGTGTATAATTCAGTAGTGAAAAGTTTTGTAAATAAGTTCATTAAAAATCTGGCTAAAATTAATATTTAATTACATTAGTTTTAGCATGCTTTTAATTTGTAGGATAAATTTAAGTGTTAAATAATATAATGTTTCATTTATATAAAATTACAGTCAGTTTTTATTTTGTGGAGGAAACCGAGTACATTTTTATCAGGAGAAAATATTTGACCTTGACAGTGCACATGCTGCAGCTGGCATAAAGGTGTATCAAGTATACCATATTTAGATATTTGTTATGCACATTTTTTTACAATGGTGAGATTAAAACTCAAAATTTAGCAATGATTTCCACTGGCTGTGGAGGGATCCTTACAACTCGTTAGATGAACCCTTGACTAACCATTTTTAGTTGAGACATGCAAAAGTTTTCAAATTTTCAATCCTTACAATGGTGGGACTCGCCCAAATTTTTAGAAAATGTCTTCTGGACTCATCAAGTTAAATTGCTATATGTACCCCTCCAGACAGAACACTCCCCCCTCCTTAATTTGCATTAACTTTAATTTATAAAACATCTATTTCATTATGTTTGAAATTTTTATCTGTCAGCTTTCATGCTCTTAGTGAAAAGGTGAAACATATTTCTATTTTTAGATTTAAAATGGACCTTGATTATTCAACAAAGTTGAAATTGTTTACAAATCACTGAATGGCCGTTATGGAGACAGTTGTTGCAGTAGCCATTGGTATCCTAGCAACTATATTTATAGCCTCTCTTGTTGGACTTTTATATGTGTGTAAAGTAAAGTGTAAAAAGACTGATCTCATTACATCACAATTGAAAGACACAAGGTTAGTGGTAGTAATGTTTAAAACTATTTATAACAAACTACCCATTCAAATTCTGAAGGTTGTTTGTTTGTAGGTGTTTAATGCCACTTTCAACAATATTTCAGCTTTATGGGTGGAGGGACCCGGAGAAAACCACTGACCTATCGCAAGTCACTGACAAACTTTATCACATGATGTTGTACACCACGCCCTGATGGAGATTCGAACTCTCAACATCAGTGGTGATAGGCACTGATTGCATAGATAGTTGTAAATCCAACTACCATGCGATCACAGCCACGACGGCCCCTCAAACTCTAATGGGAACTGCATCTGTGGTGTAATGGTTGACATGTTCGCCTCCTGTGTGGTGGTTCGTGTGCTTTAGCTCCAGTCTTGTCAAACCAAAGACGATTATGAAATAGGTATTTGTTGATTCTCCACTGACCATGCAGCATTAAGGAGTAGGATCAAAGACTGGTTGATTGGTCAGGAATCAGGATAATGTGTCAGAGTACATGGAGCGACATGTCTACCTGCAGACTGTTGTTTCAGTGAGCTAGCACTATAAAAATACAACTAAGCGTGTTGGTCTAGTACAAAGTGGAGATCATCATTCATCATCTCATCGAAATGTAACTTGTTTTTGCCACGATATACATGTAGCTGGAACAATGCTCACTTGGTGTTAAACAAGAGTTACTCACTTACTCCAATCTCTGAAGGAATGTACTCAAGTACGAGGACATTCAAAAACAAAAAACAGTGGAGATATAAAAATAAAATAGAAGATCAAAAACTTATTTTCCCCTGGCATTTTTAGTAGCTGTACATAGTCCAATCATGGTGCCACCACTTTATCTACAAAACATATTATTTGTTAACTTCTAGTCGTGACTGTAGCTAAAATACCTCTTACTTGACGAAAATCAACAATCTATCAATCACTGACAGTAATAGCTGTCTAAACCGAACCCAGAGTAAACTTGAAAAGTGTATAAACCGAACTTTCATTTAAATAAAATCCCAAAGAAGAAAATTTTTGGTAATTTAAACCTGTTTAAACCGAAGTCGGTATGGCGTTGTAATCATTGTCGTCTGTCTGTGGATAGAGTTGTTTCCATGTGATAACTTAAGTTCTAGTTGTAACTTCACAGATCCTTCTGAATTTTGAACACAATTTTCCTTGGCACTGAATAAAGGTTGGTATTGTAACACTACCCATTTTCAAACAAGAGGCCCTAAGGTGCAAAAATGGATGTTTCTGCTACTTGCACATGGAGAGCTTATTTTTCATCTGATTTTGATGGATTTTTTGTAAAAACTCCCTTAGGAAAATCCCTTTCAGAAAAATGCATAGCGTTCTCATGTAACTATTTTGAGATAAAAGGGGCCAAAGGGGGAAATTTCAAATTTTTTACTTTTTTTATTTCTTTCAATTTTAATGCAGTGTTTTGCAAAATGATCATCTTATGGGTTATTAATGGGTCATAAGAAATGTGGTATTTTATTTAAAAAAAAGGGTCTGAAAGGGACCAAAGAAATTTTGAATATTCGGAAGGTACATTTATATCAAATTTTATTTTTCATCCCATTTTTATGCAGTTTTCTGCTTTGAATTGATTGGGCTGAGAGTTTCTGGCAATATGTCTACGGATTTCCTCAATCCCTTACAATTACGGAGATAAATTCAATGGAATTTCAAGATTTGAACTTTCTTATTTTTCATCCAATTTTAATGCATTTTTTTTTTTTGCAAAATGATCATCTTAAATATGAGCTATTGATGGACTATGAAAATGCTTTTTTATTTTGAAAAGGGATCTAGAAGGGGCTCAAATTCCAAAAATTTTGCACATTTGGAAGGTATATTTAACACTTTAAATAGTAGAACAAAACAGTTGTCCAAAATACAATGTCCAACACATTATTGTGTCAAGCAAAATACATTGTCCACACTTGCTTATAATATGTACTTGTTCAACTTTCCTTTGTCGTCATGTTGTGGTCGTATCATTCTTCACTTTGCGTAGCCCTTTATGGTTTATAGACTAGGTGTACAAAGGAGGAGAAAATATCCCTCTTCCCATGTAGCATACTGACCTCCTAATTTTTATTTTTAGATTAGATGTGCAGCTAATAGAGGAAAAAATATATAGCTTACTTACCTCCCAATTGTTCATTTTAGACTAGATGTACAACTGAGGAGAAAATATCCATATTTTCATTTCGCATACTGACCTCCTTATTTTTTATTTTTAGATTAGATGTGCACAGCTGATAGAGGATTTTATTTTTAGATTATATGTCCACAGCTGATAGAGAAGAAAATATCCCTCTTCTCAATTAGCATAGATAATTCCCAGTATTCATGACCTAATTTTTATTTTTAGACCAGATGTACAACTGATAGAGGAGGACACGCCCTCTCATCCTACAGATGTTGAGTTGGACGATGTTCGAATAACAAATCCAAAGCTAGAACAGTTGATACAAGATGAACATTGGGTAGATGATGCTACGTATGTATCGTTTGATAAATGATATTCTTCATAATGATTAAATTCTCAGTATTTCTGTCAAGATTTGGTTGCTTATTGAATTGTTTGGAGAGAGATTTAAAGTTCCTATTGTTAGCTCACCTTGCCAAAGGCAAAGTGAGTTTTTGCCATCACTTGGCGTCCGTCGTCCGTTAACTTTTCACATTTAATCTTCTCCTCTGAAACTCCTCAGCCAAATGAATTGAAACTTGGTAGGAAGCATCTATGGAAGGTCTTCTATAAAGATTGCTCATTTCGTCCCGATCCATTAACAAACATGGCTGCCACAGGCAATTCTTCTTTCTGATTGGCCGATTTAAACAAATCTTCTCCTCTGAAACCGCTTGGCCAAATGAACCGAAACTTTGTAGGAAGCATCTATGGAAGGTCCTCTGTGAAGGTTGCTAATTATACCCCCGCTCCCCGAAGGAGGAGGGGGGTATACTGTTTTACCTCTGTCCGTCTGTCCGTCCGTCCTTCTGTCCGTCCAAGATATTTTTCGTCGCATTTTCTCAGTAACTGTTGATGGCAGAAATCTGATATTTGGTCACAAGCATCATATAGGTATACCATATTGTGGGTAGCGTTTTTGGACCCGTCAGATTCCTACTTCCTGTTTGCCGACTTAGTTGGTCTTTATACACATTGAACATATATGCACATTTTTCGTCACATTTTTCTCAGCAACTATTGATGACAGAGATCTGATATTTGGTCACAAGCGTCATATAGGTACCCCATATCGTGGGAAGCGTTTTTGGACCCATCAGATTCCTACTTCCTGTTTGCCGACATAGTTGGTTTTTATACACATTGAACATATATGCACATTTTTCGTCACATTTTTCTCAGCAACTACTGATGGCAGAAATCTGATATTTGGTCACAAGCTTCATATAGGTATGCCATATTGTGGGAAGCGTTTTTGGACCCGTCAGATTCCTACTTCCTCTTTGCCGACTTAGTTGATTTCTATACACATTGAACATATATGCACATTTTTCATCACATTTTTCTCAGCAACTATTGATGGCAGAGATCTGATATTTGGTCACAAGCTACATATAGGTACCCCATATCATGGGAAGCGTTTTTGGACCCATCAGATTCCTACTTCCTGTTTGCCGACTTTGTTGATTTTTCTACACATTGAACATATATGCTCATTTTTCGTCGCATTTTTCTCGGCAACTATTGATGGCAGAAATCTGATATTTGGTCACAAGCTTCATATAGGTACCCCATATCATGGGAAGCGTTTTTTGACCCGTCAGATTCCTACTTCCTGTTTGCCAAAGAGCGGGGGTATCATAGGTGAGCATTAGCTCACAGTTCATCTTGTTTCATCCCGATCCATTAACAAACATGGTCGCCACAGGCGAATCTTGTTTCTGATTGGCTAATTTTTTAGATTCTTCTCCTCTGAAACCGTTTGGCCAAATGAACCGAAACTTGGTAGGAAACATTTATGGGTGGTTCTCTATAAAGAATGCTCATTTCGTCCCGATCCATTAACAAATATGGCCACCACAGGCAATTCTTGTTTCTGATTGGTCAATTTCTAAAAATCTTCTCCTCTGAAACCGCTTTGCCATATGAACCGAAACTTGGTAGGAAGCATCTATGGAAGGTTCTCTATAAAAATTGCTCATTTTGTACCGATCCATTAACAAGCATGACCGCCACAGGTAATTCTTGTTTCTGACTGGTCGATTTCTAAAAAATCTTCTACTCTGAAACAGCTTAGGCAAATGGACCGAAACGTGGTAGAAAGCATCTATGGGAGGTCCTCAATGGGAATTGCTCATTCTGTTTTGATCTGTTAACAAACATGGCCGTCATGGGCAATTCTTGTTTCTTATTGGTCGATTTCTAAAACAGCTTTTCCTCTGAAACTGCTTGGCCAAATGATATGAAACTTGGTAGGAAGCATCTATGGAAGGTCCTCTATAGAGATTGCTCATTTCATTTTGATCCATTAACAAACATGGCCGCCACAGGCAATTCTTGTTTTAGATTGGTCGATTTCTAAAAATCTTCTTCTCTGAAACTGCTTTGCCAAAGTGAACCGAAATTTGGTGGGAAGCACCTATGGAAGGCTCTGTATTAAGTTTCCTCAAAGCAGAATGAAATGTGAGCGACACAGGCTTGGCCCACTGAGCCTCTAGTATTGAACCGCATTGGTGGTGTAATGGTTGGCATGCTCGCCTCAAGTGCAGTAGATCCAGGGTTTGAGCACTGATCGGGTCAATCCAAAGACTATAAAATTGGTATTTGTTGCTTCTCCACTAAGCACGCAGCATTAAGGAGAAGGAGCAAAGACTGTCTGGCTCGGAATGATAATGTGTCCGAATGGGGGTGACATGTCTATCCGCTGTTGTTTTAGTGAGCTAGCACTATTAAAAAATCCAACTAAGCATGTTGGTCTAGTACAAAGCAGACCTCATCATCATCTCATTGAATATTAACTTGTTCGCACCATGATATAGCTAAATAATTGGCATTAAGCAACAATCACTCACTCACTCCTATTGTATTGTAGGTTCGTATGGTAGTTGGATTTATAACTACCTGTGCAATAACCACTGAAGTTGTGATTTCGAATCCTTTTCATGGTGAGGTGTACTTGATACAACATTATGTGATAAAGTTTGTCAGACTTGCGACAGGTCTGTGGTTTTATCCAGTTTCTTCGGTTTCCTCCACAAATAAATCTGACCGCCACAATATATAGCTGAAATATTGTTGAAACTGGCGTTAAACACCATAACCCTAACCCTGTTGTATTGATGACACCTAGATTTTGTCTAGCTCTTTAAATTTCTTTCGATTATTTACCTAAAGATGAATCTATTATGTTTGCTTTATTAACAGCATCAATGGTGTAATGATTAACATGATCTGAGTGTGGTAGATCGTTGGTTTGAGCCCCAGTCAGGTCAAAGACTATAATATTGATATTTGCTACTTTTCTACTTAGCATGCAGCATGAAAGAGTAAGAATAAAGACTGTTTGGCTTGGAATTAGGATAAAGAGTCCAAGTGGAGTGACAAGTTTACCCGCGGCCTGTTGTTCAGTGGCCTAGTACGATGCGAACATCATCATCATCATCTCATCAAAATGTAACCTTTTCTTGCCAACATATGGCTGAAAAATTACACATTTGGTGACAAACAACAATCACTCACTCACTCCTTTATTTAATATGACATTTACTGGTTTTCTTTCTTTTCAGTGGTTTAATCCCTCATTGTATAGCTATATTAAAGACATGTCACATTCTGACAGAACGACTAGTCGGCATGACGATGGGGAATTCCCAGATGATACGTACACAAGAATTACTAACAGATATAATAGCGGTTGCTAAGAGAATAAATCCACGTGTGGATGAAGTTGTTAACTCAATGTACCCACCACTTGATCCACGATTGTTAGAGGCGAGGTAAAAAATTAAAGTTATTTATAGTGAAATTAAAAATCTTATGAAAAGAAACTGTTTAATAGTTATGGTCAACAATTCCACCAATGTCAACAAAACAAACAACAAGCTCTCCCCTCAAACCATTGAACAAACGAAAAAGACCACAACATTTGGCATTGGAAATCCAGGTCCTGGATTGGGACAGACACAAAAACATGACAGGGATAAACCAGTTAATGGCATCACAACCCTCCCACTTTGATACTTGAATCCTAAATAACAAAACAGATATAAACAAAAGAAAATTTGCACAGCTTAAGCTTACACTCAAAATGACCAAAACACTATCACAAATGAAGGATAACATAAACATAGACAGTGCTTTCTGTAAATGTTTTTGAGATGTTTTACCTTAGATGAATATTTTCAGGTGCACAGCATTGGTGCTTTCTGTCAGCCATCTTGTTTTGGTAACCAAGCATGCCTGTCAGTTTTCAGGCAATATGGATTGGATTGACCAATCACTAGCAGACATTGAAGATCATTTGAGGGTAAATATTGTACAGTAATTTCCTGTTATTTAGGTATACATACTATAAATAAACGAAGGGGCAATCAAAAATGGACAATCCAGAGAAACTAGCAACATAGGGTACACAACATGAAGCAAAGCAAAATAAAAACACAATACAATATGTGTTAGACACCACTATATGCAAGCAAACACAAATAACGTAAATAAACATGAGCCCTCCTACAAACAACTGGAGATAAAGACGAACCAAACATCGTTTTTATGCAGAAATCGTTACAGACACTCTTGGTACTCTGGTCACCACCACCAATAAAACAATTTGACACAATATAGTTAAGAAATGCCTACCAAATCGAGTAAATCTCGCCTGAGTAGGATTCGAACTCTCAACATTAGTGGTGATGTTTAATTTGTAAGGCATTGGAGAAATTACACATTAATATAAAACAAAATTATATTGACAGATATTACGAATGGCAAGTGTTGAAGAAGATATGACTCGTACGTCATCGTCATCAGACGACAGTAATAGTGAAGGCAACGCATCGACTACGCAAACAACCAATCACAATGAACAGTCGGAAGTATAAATAGCGGACAATCAAAAACCATTTTTCTTATAATTGGCCGATAGACTGTCAGTGTCAAATAGAGTGCAGAAAGAACGAGAATTTCCTATGTAAATTACTGTGTTGTAAGTCAGTCTTGAACAGTCTGCAATATGATTGGATGATGCAGGTTCATAATCTGGTGTATTGGAACCAATCAAAAACTATAGTTTGTTAATCATATCTTGGTTGTTTATTGTATGAAGTTGTTGAATTTTAGAGATGTTTATGATGTAGATTCGCAATAAATTTTCATTCCAGATTATTAAAACTAGAATTAAAACTGGAGAAATTGTTTATAAATATAAAAGTGATCTCAGTTTTTTTGTATGATATGATATCTCTTATAGTGTAATGTTGTAAACAAATTTTGCATGACAGAATATACTTTTTCTAACAAAATGTGCCTTTCTATGTAAAAATCAAATCTAAAGCATTAAGTTAAAAGACTAGGTGTGGTAAGGGTACAAATTGGTACTCAAAATTCAAAGTATATCTTATTATCTGAAAATGTTGAATAGATCTTTCTCATACTGTTAGCGTGTTTCACCAGCTGTTGAAAATGTCACAATACATTTAATCACGATGGTTATATTGCTGCTTGATAATTTTCGCCAATTTCCTTTCGATATTCATTGACAGTGATAGTTGAATTTTCGTATTTTAACTATCTCCGAGTGGAGAAATATTGTAATCTACTGGTAGCATTAGAATCTATATGTTCTATTTTTATCAATCTTCCCTTTCAAAATGTGCAGGAAAAATGGCCCATTTCTAATTTTGAGCAGATTTTTGAATCATGATGCACTATTAGATAATATTGGTATTTTGGATAAGAGGGATGCAGCTTTATATTTACATGAGTGATGTATATATTCATCGGTGGGCTTATGTAATTGGTTTCCGCTTGCTCTTGATATTCCCAAACGTAAAACCATGTCAAAAGTTGCCGCATTTTGCCAGTTTTCTAGTCAAGTTGTAAACAGATATCACTTTCTGATGTCTCTAAGACATCATACAAGACATAAAATATAAATGAAGCCCTTGTTTTTTTTTGGTATTTGGTTTTTGTCTCAAAATAATTTGTATTCCTTTTTTTACATACTTAAATCACATTTAGTTTTACATGACCCTTATTAATCCTAGTCCTATACAAAAATTCTACGCATACCTAGACCATTCACATGCAAGTAATTTACGACCAATGTGCTTTCGCAGCAATAAATTTGTCAAAAGGACCGATTTAAATTGTTGTTGTTAATGATGCATTTTTTTGTACAAAACCACTAAATTTGTCAACAGAACCAATTTAAATTTTTGTTGTTCATGATGCATTTGTTTTTGTTTTGTTTTTAACAGAAATTATTCAATTTTGTTACGATATTAAGTGTGTTATCATTTGTTTGTATTTATTTGTAAAAATATATGTCTTTTGTATAATGAATGGTGAATTTCCCCTTCAAATTCACTTCAAGCTTTACCGGTGCACCTGTATCAAACACAAATTTGACAATCGTCATCAAGGATGTTTGATGGGTCCTTCAAATATTGGATTTGATTTTTTGTCTTTTAACGCCACTTTCAACAATATTTCAGCTATATCATGGCGACCAGTTTTAGTGGAGGAAGCCGGAGAGAACCACCGACCATGGGCAAGCAACTGGTAAACTTTATCACTTGCGGCTGCGAGTCGAGTGCACCCTTTTTTGTAATTTACAAAGACGGGTGCGAACCCACTCGTATTGGTGATAGGCTTGTATGAGTTGTTAGATCCAACGACCTGACTCATTGAGCCATCCGGGCCCCTCCTTCATATATTGGAAACCGCATCAGTGGTGTAATGGTTAGCGTACTGGCCTCGAGTGTGGTAGATCGTGGGTTCGAGCCCCGGTCAGGTCAAACCAAAGATTATAAAACTGATATTTGTTGCTTCTCCGCTAAGCACGCAGCATTAAGGAGTAAGAGCAAAGACTGGTTAGCTCGGAATCAGAATAATGTGTCTGAGTGGAGCGACATGTCTATCCACGGATTGTTGTTTCAGTGAGCTAGAACTATAAAAACCCAACTATAGAACAAAGCGAACCTCATCATCATCTCATTGAAAATTAACTTGTTCTCGCCATGATATAGCTGAAAAATTTCTGAGTTGGCATTAAACAACAAGCACTCACTCACTAAATTATTGAAAGGGACTTTTGATAGATTCCAATTTGAATATCTAATCACAGATATATAGCTATAGAGTTCAAAGCGAATTTGAAGGAAAAATTCACCCTAATTTACCCTAATTTACCCATTTACTGTTCAAGATTACCTGAAATACTAAATGTAAATAGACGGGAAACCCAAATAGACTACAGCATACTACCACGGTGAAAATAATTTATAGAAGTCAAATACAGTCAAACCTGACCATGTGATCACCTGTAATAAGTAGTCACCTGTATTTAAAGGTCATCTTCTTCTTGTCCTGTCATGGAAAATTTCATCTGCATTGAATCTCTTTTAAGAGATCACCTGTCTTATAAGGCCACTTTTTCTTTGTCCCAAAGGTGACCTCTTAATACAGGTTTGATTGTACCATATTGACATGTGTATCATACACACCTTTTTCCATAGAAAAATGTTTGAACAGACTGATTGTCTACTTTACACAAGAGCTTAAGGAATGTAATAAAAACGGAGATATCTAATTTTGTACTTGCAACATGTTTCTTAGAATAACCTTCATCAGGTACACTCAAAGTCGAAAGTATGGAAAACCAAATAATTTAGAAGTGTTTGGGAACAAATAAACCAAAGGGCTTAAGTAGGATAGTCAGAATCAGCTACAGTTACTTATGTCAGAGGGAGGAGAACCTTAGAAGGGATGTATATTATGTATAAATGTGTTAAAAAAAACCATAAAAACATAGATATCAAATTTAGTTCGCAGGACACGTTTCTGGAATAACCATCATCAGGTATTCTCAAAGCCAAAATATTTGAAAACCAAATGATTTAAAAGTCTTTGGGAGCAAGAAAACCAAAGGGTCTAAACAAGATAGCCAAAATCGGCTACAGTCACTTATGCCTGAGGGAGGAGAACCTTAGTTTTATATTAATAATTGCATTACTTAGAACTGTAACTGTGTACTATGCTTAGCTAATTATGGTAGATTTGCACAGTGATCATGTATGGTAGCCGACATCGATATTTTTGAATGTCAATAAGTGTAAAAGAAAAATATATAAAAAAAACTTTGGTATAAAAACGTAGATATCAAATAATGTGCAAACCTACAGCCAAACCTTATTTCAAAGGGAGCTAATCCTTAGTTTTACAATATTTTTTTGCAAATTGTAATGAGAAGGGATTTAACATACAGTGTTTTTTCATTGCTGTTCTTCACAGTAGACTTACTATTGACTTTCATGAAATGGTAAAGAAGAACATCATACATGATTTTCAGTTTTAACAGAATCAACTTGTGTAGACAGTCTATAAAGTGTAAAATGGAGGAAGTGGGGGGATGGGAATTATTTGATTATGAGATTAAGGTATTAGTGTGGGTAGAAATATACTGTCAATGACTGTGATTTATAGTGAACTACTTACATTTATATTGAGAATTTAGAGTTGATAAATTATATGTATATTGAGAATTTAGACTTGATAAATTACATTTATATTGAGAATTTAAACTTGATAAATTACATTTATATTGAGAATTTATACTTGATAAATTATATGTATACATGTATTGAGAATTTAGACTTGATAAATTACATTTATATTGAGAATTTAGACTTGATAAATTACATTTATATTGAGAATTTAGACTTGATAGATTACATTTATATTGAGAATTTAGACTTAATAAATTACATTGATATTGAGAATTTATTCTTGATAAATTACATTTATATTGAGAATTTTTACTTGATAAATTACATTTATATATTACGAATTTATATTTGATAAATTTACACAGTATTTATTTTATCAACTATCAACCATGATGTACATCCTTCTTATAGTAAAAGGGGTTGTCATTGTCGTGATCGTATGGTAGTTGGTTTTACAACTACCTGTGCAATAAGTGCCTATCACCACTAAAGTTGTGATTTCAAACCCTGTTCATGGCGAGGTGTACTCGATACAACATTATGTGATATAGTTTGTCAGTGACTTGCTACAGGTCGGTGGTTTTCTCCGGGTACTCCGGTTTCCTTCACCAATAAAACTGACCACCACAATATAGCTGAAATATTGTTGAAAGTGGTACACCATAAACCAACTACAATTACGATCATAGTAATTTTTAAAAAATCAACCCGACTTACCATTTTTAAGAAAAGACCTTATGTATTTTCTATGTTCTCATGCATAATTTGCAGTAAATGAAAAATCTATATAGAATAACGGCAGTTTTGAAGGTTAAGACAGACATTATCGTTAGTATCGCAGCGAGTCTGATAGGATGAGTTGTGATAATATATGTCGAGACCTTCAAAACTGGCATCATTGTTTTTATCAGTGACATGATGTGGTTGACGTCACACCGACATCTAATTTCATTATCAGCGTCAATTTGTTGATAATAACAAGATCACCCTGAGAGAACAAATGAAAAAAATGTCCAAATTACCCATTAATGATATTTTATAACCCTGTCAAAATGTTATGATATATGTACATATCTTTTATTATTGACATACTCATACATGTATAAATAAACTTCATTGTTAGCTTTGTTTTGTAAGCATGAGATTATTACGGTATTTTGTATGAAATTTGAATACAGTTCATTATAGAGATTAGACAACATTATAGAAATTATCATTACATGTCAATAGAATATTTATATTGCAATTTTTACGCTCACCTAGTCAAAGACTACATGAGCTTTTGTTATCACTCTGTGTCTGTCATCTGTGACTGTCTGTTAGAATTTACATTTTCTCGTTTTTTAATTTTCTCCTGGAGAACTATCTGTTAAGCACAATAGAACAAAACTAGGCAAGAATAATCCCTGGACTTTATCTGCCAGTGTTGGGGGCTTGTAGAGGAAATAGTTAGTAAATCTTCAAAAGTGTTCAAATTGCATTGACTGGATAAATTTTTGTTATATACTGTCAATGACCGATATATTGGTTTTTTCTGGTATAGTCTGTTTGGTGACTCCGAAAATAGGGAAAACAATTCCTAAAAAATCAACGGGTTATCAGATTTATTTTTTAATTATATTTATATTAAGGACTGATTAATACATATTATAGGTGAATTTTTCAAAAAAATTCATTAAAGAATAAAAAAAGTTTGCCATAGGACTTAATTGTAAAATTCTGTCATTTTGTCATGTAACAAACATGGGAGTAAGTACTACTGAAATGAACAGCAACATGTGGTCAGTATTGACAAACAACAAGTCAGCTGATTTCATCATTAGCATGTTATATCGGATGTTGACATACTGACCATACCAAATATGGACAATATTCAAATTAGATTCACACCTGTTCAGGTAAAAATCAATAATGATGATACATTATTACATAACTGATTGTGGAGCATTTAAAATACATGCAAACTACCCATTCCCTTTATGTGTATAGAGGTTAATAAAAGAGAACAAAATTACCTGAAAATGTTGTATATTCTGACCAGTACATATCAGTAGTTTCAACCTCACTGTCATGATTTGATTTTGATATTTGATTTTTGGTGTTTTAACACCACTTTCAATAATATTTCAGCTATATCATGGCGACCAGTTTTAGTGGTGGAGAAAGCCGGAGTACCCGAAGAGAACCACCGACCATGGGCAAGCAACTGGTTAACTTTATCACTTGCGGTTGCGAGTCGAGTGTACCCTTTTTGTAATTTACAAATTTAATAAACCATTGAGACATCCGGGGCCCCCACTGTCATGAAAAAAATGTTTATCTAATTTGCCTATAAGAAATTAACGTTGTATATGAATTGTTTAATTTTTGGAAGAAAACAAGTATCAAATAAGAATATTATTTAATTTATATATTTATAAAAATTTTACTTTCACGAAATTAGCATTTATTTTATTTTGGTATCATTTTTTAAGTGTTAATTTAAAATTTGTTATAAATCAGCATGAGTGAATAACAAGGGACATTTCCATATAAGGGTCTCATGTGACCAGCAGTTATTAATTGTTTACAAACAAATATCATATGGTCAAATTGTTTATCAATTATTCAAAACATCTTGAATCTTTAACCTAATATGACATTCCCATGTGACTGAAATTAGCATAACAACAGACAGGAAAGAACAGGTAATGCTGTTCATTATAATGGCAGCCTCCTTTACTTACAATCTGATAAAATTAGTATTGGGCCCTATGGAGATTTTTTTTATTATTTGAATTATTTCTTTGACAATTTTTTCTCAGATATGTATTAAATAATGTGTGCCTAAAATGTTAAAAAGAGCAATAGAAAGCAAATCCCTGATTTTTAAATAATTGTTTTCCCTATTTTCAGAGTCACCAAACGAGACTATACCCCTTCCACATGTTACCTGTTGAGCTTTAGGAACCTAATTGTAAATCCAGTTCACTTCCTGTTGACTGAAAATATCAAAAGGGGCAATCAAGGGATAATTATATAATTTTATTATTTAATTCAGAATATAAACGTCAATGGCTTAATGTGATTTTTCTGCAGGATAAACACAATATTAATGCAGTGTCTTAAAATATAAAGTTTATATGTATTTGGCTCAAAAGTGTGGAAAGGCTCGGAGAACCTCACTTTTATCCCAGTTTTTAAGCCTCATACACATAAACTTTATATTTTAAGACACTGCACTAATATTGTCTATATAAATAATTGAAAGTTAGCATTGTTTTTGTTTTCTATATATACCGGTAAATACTTCTTCATTTAGAAAAAAAAATCATTTTTAAATTTTGCTTAAAACTGGTTAGCCAAGTTGTGCCTTTATTTTGTGTAGATACATGTATTCCAGAATTAAAAACCTACAATATTAAATACTCTTATCTAGTCTGCATTACATTTATATATTAGTTTATTCAAATAAACTACCTAAAAATATTTTTTTTCTTAATAGCTGCTGTTCATTGTTAAAATTGTGAAGAGGCTGTCGTTTTCGTGATCGTATGGTAGTTGTTTTTCTGGTAGTAGTTATTTTGGATTTCACATTGGCACGCAAACTTTATGTTTGGTAGAAGTCTTCCTCAGTATCATTTTTGCATGATTTGGCAAAAGGTTTCGGGGGTAAAAGCTGTTTGTATATATATCCCATAGGGTTTTATGTTAAGCTAAGTAATTTGCTGGAGGCCAACTTTGATTTTGAATATATTAAACAACTCATTACCAAAAAGCTAAATTTCAGCTCATTTTAGTTAAAAATAGCAGTTTTGGTCATTTGATTTTTTTTTTTTTTTTTTTTTTTCTAGTAATGGTGGCCCTCTTGGATAGAGGTAATGCACTGTCCGATATTATTTGAAAGACCTGCCAAGGACAATCCAAGCTTAGCTTGAATTAAATGGGTTCAATTGTTTCATAGAAGATTTTCAGATTATAGGGGTGTCCAACACATATTGTGTTGTGTCTTTGTCTTTGTTTTGTTTTTCTTCTTCATGTGTATTCTATGTTGCCAGTTTCTCTGGATTGTCCATTTTGATTGCTGCTTCAGTATTCTCTAATATTTAATTAAATGTTTAAAACATTTTCAGTAAAACCTGTAACAAATCATACCTTTCATTATAATGGTACTGCTACTCAAATTTCAGCTGATTTGGTTGGTTGGTTTATGGTGTTTAATGCCACTTTCAACAATATTACAGCTATATCGTGGCAGTCAATTTTACTGGTGGAGGTAAACGGAGAAAACCACAGACCTGTCGCAAGTCACTGAAAAACTTTATCACATAATGTTGCATCAAGTACACCTCGCCATGTACAGGTTTCGAACTCACAACTTTAGTGGTGATAGGCACTGATTTGGTAGAGGAAGTGGGTGAGCGATTGTTGTTTAATGACTGATTTGGTAGAGTAAGTGGGTGATTGATTGTTGTTTAATGCCAAGTGAGTAATTGTTCGGCTATATCATGATGAGAACACGTTATGTTTAGATGAGAAGATGATGTCCCATTTTGAACTAGACCAACATGCTTTCTTGGATTTTTATAGTGCTATCTCACTGAAACAATAGTCAGCGAGTAGACATGTCGCTTCACTCAAGACTCATTCGTCTGATTCCAAAGCCCTTCAGTCTTTCTTTACTCTTACGATTTACTGCACTTGAGGCAAGGGTTGTCGTGGTCGTGATCATATGGTAGTTGGATTTCTAACTACCTATGCAATCAGTACCTATCACCACTAACTTTGTGAGTTCAAATCCTGCCCAGGTGAGGTGTACTCTATACAACATTATGTGATTAAGTTTTTCAGTGACTTAGGCAGGTCAGCGGTTTTCTTCGGGTACTCTGGTTTCCTCCACCAATAAAACTGACTGCCACGATATAACAGAAATGTTGTTGAAAGCGGCGTTAAACACCATAACCCTAACCCGCAAACAATGAGGTTCCTCAGGTTGTACTGTATTTAACATTAGATGTAACAGAGTAATTATTGTGTGAATATTAATATGAAATAATCCTTTGGTGAAAGGATGCCACACTGCATTTTAATGATCATGTTATATATACTTCGAGTGAGTTCGAACCCAGTTCATGGTGAGGTGTACTCCATATAACATTATCTGATAATGTTCGTCAGTGACTTGCGACAGGTCGGTGGTTTTCTCCGGGTACTCCGGTTTCCTCCACCAATAAAACTGACTGCCACGAAAATTGAAATATTGTTGAAAGTGGCGTCAAACACCATAAACCAAACCAAACCATCAAGTGAATAACCTGTTGACCTCTGGCTTAACAATACACATTGAAACCTGTCTAAACCAATCCCTTAATAAACCGTAATCCTGTATAAACTGAACTTGAAATAAAGTTCCAATAACAGAAATAATTGTTAATTTAACCTGTATAAACTGAACACTTGTCTATTCAGAACACAAAAGTTGGTTCCAAGAAGGTTCGGTTTAGACAGGTTTCGCTATATGATGTCCGAGTTTGACTCTTTTGTCAAATTACTCTGTATAACAGAATCTTTATAATAATCCACATTTTTAGGTGGGGTTCGTGTTGTTCATCTTTTTAGTTTTCTGTGTTGTGGTTTTTGTTGTGATGTCCTGTGTCTGTTGTACCCAATGTTGCCAGTGTCTTTAGATCGTCCATTCTTGATTGTCCCTTCGGTTTTCTCTAACGTTTATTGAAATAAATAAATTCTATGAATTTCATATACACGTATATATTTATTTGTTGTCACATAAAGTCTCTAATAAATATTAACAATATGAAAAATTACAAATCTATTATTAACCAGTAGGTTATATTATGAATACTACAGACTGGTTTGTATTTATACATGTGCAGCAAAAACATTATTTTGCTCTAAAATGTTTTGCCAGTCTATTATGGCTTTTAATGCCATAATGGACTGGTAAAAGCCATAATGGACCGGTCCATTATGGCTTTCTTCAAAAAAAAAAATGAAGATTACCTAAAAATTTCATAAAATTTCAAAATTCTAAAATCAATAAAAAAAAAAATTTAAAGTTAAAAAATTTCAGTTTTCATAAAATTTCAAAATTTTAATATTTTATATAATAATATTGAAAAATGATAAAACAATTATAGCCTACCATTTCGGTCAATACTATGGCCTTCTTCAAAAAGAATGAACATTACCTAAAATTGAAATTGGCTGGTTAATAAAAGTATTAAAAAATGGGTGTTTTCATAATGAACCGGTTATATGTCCTCAGTTATAATGGCCCTCAGCATTGCCTCAGGCCAATACAACCTTCCTTGGGCCATTATGACTAACCTTAGACATATAACCGGTCCATTATGAAAACACCCATTTATTAATTCTATATTCATAAATTTTGACTTTAAAATTGACCAATGAAATACATGATTTTATGAAAGTATGTTTCATTCCAATATGATGAGACAATTTACGTGATGAAGGTTATTCCAAAAACTAAATTTGATATTTATATTTTGATTACTTTCACTGGGTTGATACCTCTGCTGGTGAACTATTATTAGTCCCATAGGGTATCAGCTGCCCAGTAGTCAATGCTTTGGCACTGACATGGTTTATTAGATATATTTATTATTTAAATATAGTTTCTAAATTATGTAATTATGATTAAAACTAAGGTTCTCCTCCCTCAGTCATAGGTGACCATAGCCGATTTTGGCTATCCTGTTTAGACTCTTTGGTATATTGCTCCCAGACATTTAAATTATTTGGCTTTCCAATCTTTCGATTTTGAGCATACCTGATGAAGGTTATTCCAGAAATGTGTTGGTCACACTAAATTTGATATCTATGTTTTTATTACAAATCTATGAATAAATTTTGACAGTAAAATCGACCAATAGAAAACACATGATTTTTGTGAAAGTATTACAATTGTATCTTTTCTACCACAAGATAAAACTCATATCAGGGGAGATAAGTATATGTTATCTGGATGTGAATTGATTGATACCGAAAATATCAGCCTGCCGAGCCAGAATATGAAGTTTGTTGGCGAGTGAGCGAAGCGAACGAGTCACAAACTTCATATTCTGTCGAGCAGGCTGATATTTTTCAGTATCAATCATATTCACATTCAGATGACATGTTTATCATCCTTAAATGAAACATAAACACGGATACATTTATATTTGTATTTTCGCGTGAAAAATTACATGATTCAAAATATTCAAAAGACGCTTCCCCAAAACCGTAGTTCATAAGTAGTTTGCAAATATACCATTCATTTTTACAGGTTTATTTAAATGTTAAGATTGTTGCATTTTTCCTTTAATGGTGATATTCATTGTTTTTATTTTATTACAAACATCAAAGTCACCCATTTTCATTAAAGGTTTTGTTTCCCAATGCCGTTTTGGAGTAGAAAACACAAAGGTCACGACAAATTATGACGTAAAAATTATGACGTCTCAGCAGAGGTTATCAAGAATTGTGTCAAGTACATTTTTGTAGGACGATGTTTGTTGATATTGCTGACACGACAGTTCCTAATTTGATATATGTTTAAAAAAATAATGTTAACTAGCTAATGGTGTTGATGAATTTTATTTACTTTTGCCATCTTCACAGGAATTATCGTTTAAATGTTGGGATAATTTGGTGATAACTCCTGCTCACTGTTGATAAGTCCAGCTTAGCTCACGCGAACTTTGATACAAGTTTTGCTTATGGAGTCAGCAGGTAGATATAGCAGGAGGGAAGGATGATAATTGATAATATATGGCCAAAATATATACAATGTATATTATCCCCCCAAAAAAGATTGTCATATTACAATTTAGATGTAGTTCATTTGTCCATGAAAGCAATACCATAATATGTGTTTGTATAAAAAAAAAAAGCTTTGACCAGACATTAGGAGATTTTCAAACACAGCAGTAAATAATTCTGGTTTAACAGTTTCCATTAATATCAGCTTCTTCTACATGCTAATTACATACTAAACAGAAAATATTTTTTTTAAATGTGCTTCCATGCTTTTATGTAGTTGATGGCTGAAAATGATATTACAATGTATATCGTGAATGTCAATAACTCTGAATACTGTGAAACCTATCTTAACAAAACTGTGAATGAAACAGAAAATCTTTATAAACGGAACTTTAAATAAAGTCCCTGTGTAGGAAATCTTTGTTTATTTAACATAGGGAAAAACGAACCCTGTATATTCCTGACACAAAATTTGGTTCCAGGGAGATTCAGTTTAGGCAGGTTTCACTGTTACAGTCAAATAACTTTGAGACACCCATTATCCATTCCTAACAATTTAATATGTATTCTAGCCAGTAACTGTTAATGTTTCTGAATTATTTGATCCGTTAATGGAAAACTGATACTGTAAATAATGCTAATTTTTGCATGAAACTTGTTTCATTCTTTCTGGGCTAGAATTGTGTTAAAAAAAATATTATATAAATTTAACGTTATTTTGTGTTGTTAATTTTTACCATATTGTGAAGAAGGACCTGTTTCGTGGAAAAAATATTTGGGAGAAGTATGACTTAAATTAGGATTTCAACTGGTTGATTTAATAATTTTTTTTATTAATTAAAGGCTTAAGAATATTACTGAAGTATTTGATGTTAATAATGCAATATTGTCAAATAAATGTAAATTTTTAGTACGGACACATGAAAATTTGATTTGATTATGGTGTTTAACACCACTTTCAACAACATATCAGTTATATTGTGGTAAGTTTTATTGGTGGAGGAAACCAGAGTACCCAGAGAAAACTATCGTCCTGCTGCAAGACACTGAAAAACTTTATCACACAAAGTTGTATCCATGAGCGGGTTTCGAATTCACAACTTTAGTGCTGATAGGCACTGACTGCATAGGTAGTTGTAAATGCAACTATCACACGATCATGACCATGATGGCCCCTCTCATGAAAATGTATCATATAACAAAGTCAATGGACTATGGCATGAGGTCAATATCTACTATTATGGATCTAGCTGTTATGTGTACTCCAGGATAAATGTGTTGACTATTTACCTCACAAAATTTTTATTTAACTAGAGGCTCATTGGGCTGAGCCTGTGTCACTCACCTTTCATTTTCTTTTGAGGTAACTTTATACAGAACCTTCCATATGTGCTTCCTACCAAATGTCTGTTCAGTTGGCTACTCGATTTCAGAGGAGAAGATTTTTTTTTAGAAATTAACCAATTAGAAACAAGAACTGCCTGTGGTGGCCATGTTTGTTAGTGAATCAGGACGAAATGAGCAATCTTTATACAGGACCTTCCATATATGCTTCCTACCAAGTTTCGGTTCATTTGGCTAAGCGGTTTCAGAGGAGAAGATTTTTTTAGAAATCGACCAATTAGAAACAAGAATTGCTTGTGGCGGCCATGTTTGTTAACGAATCCTGCTGAAATGAGCAATCTTCATAGAGGACCTTCCATAGATGCTTGCTGCCAAATTTCGGTTCATTTGACAAAGGAGTTTCAGAGGAGAAGATTTTTGTTAGAAATCAACCAATCAGAAACAAGAATTGCCTGTGGCGGCTATGTTTTCAAAGGATCGAGATGAAATGAGCAATTTTTATAGAGGACTTTCCATAGATGCTTCATGCCAAATGTCTGTTCATTTGGCTACTCGGTTTCAGAGGAGAAGATTTTTAGAAATTGACCAATCAGAAACAAGAATTTCCTGTGGTGGCCATGTTTGTTAACGAATCAGGCCGAATTGAGCAATCACATAGAGGACCTTCCATATATTCTTCCTACCAAGTTTTGGTTCATTTGGCCAAGCGGTTTCAGAGGAGAAGATTTTTTAGAAATCAACCAATCAGAAACAAGAATTGCCTGTGGTGGCCATGATTGTTAACGGATCGGGACAAATTGTACAAACTTTATAGAGAAGATCAAAATGTGAAAAGTTAACGGACGACGGACGCCAAGTGATGGCAAAAGCTCACATTGCCTTTGGCAAGGTGAGCTAGTAAAATCAATAGACCTTGAAAATGAAGTGAAGTATGCAAGACATGAACCTAGTTGATATGTATATTCCCAGACAAGTGTATAGGCCAAATCTGGCAGACAACACAATGTGCGGTAACAGAGAAACATGTGTAATCATAAAAATATATTAGTTTTTGCTATAATTTTTTTCACCTACTTGCCCGAAAGCCAAATTTAGAAAAAATTTCCATTTATTCAAACACATTCTTTCATAATTTTCACTTGTCCAAATCCAGTTTTACTTGTCCCAGGCTTTACTTTAAACATATTTTATTGTCATACAAAACAAGACAAATGGATAAGACACAAGTTGTAAACATATGAAGTCTTCCCGGGCTTTGGGCAAGTGGGTTAGCATGAAGACCGTAACAAAAAGAAATCATAAACCTTTGTCTCTTAATATTATTTCTCAAACAATTCAATTATGTATCATTATGCTGTAAATCTCCAATGTTCTACAAGAGTAAGTTAATGCATCTTGATGTTTGAACATTGAAACATTATAAAATAGATACACAGTTTCTAATCAAAACAAATTAGTATCATTCCCATCTTGATTTTTTCCGTTTTCTATTGGCTTCTGGATCTTCTACACCTTCACGTATCAGTGCTGGTACTCCCTCCAAGGAGGCAGATACAAAATTAGCCTTGAATTGAGCCTGAAATCATTTACATAAAATTTACATTAAATCTCAACTGAGCCTGAAATCATTTGCATAAAATTTACATTAAATCTCAACTGAGCCTGAAATCATTTACATAAAATTTACATTAAATCTCAACTGAGCCTGAAAACATTTGCATAAAATTTACATAAAATCTCAATGTTATAAAAACTAACAAACCTCATTATTGTTGCTTATTTGAATAACTTAAAATATAATATTAGTTTTTATCATGCTCTTGTTCTATTTGAGCAGGAAAATTGCATTGAATTGATAAATTTTTGTGATATACTGTCATTGACCAAAATATAGCTTTTTCTGGTACCTCTGTCACATGTTACCTAGTTTTAAATCAAGTTCACTTCCTGTTGACATAAAATATCAAAAGGGACAATCAAGGGATAATTATATAATTTTAATATGAAACCGGCACGGCCATGAATGCTCGTGCATCTGAAAATTATCTGGCAATTTCACACTCATCCAGTGCATCAAAAAGTGTCGAGATATTTTGGGGACGACTTTTTCTAAGGGCCGAATCTAGTCTCATTCAATCGAGCTGTCGTTCCTTTATTCGAGTTATCGCTCCTTACGAAATCTCAAAAGTTAATTTCTGCGTAGAAACAAAAATTCTTGTCAGTATGTCAGAAGAGATTTAATAAATTAAAAAATATCAATATAAGTAAAACAAGCTAACAAAATGACTTTTATTACACACAGGTTCCGGGTTTCAGTGGTATCGGACGTACGAGAGAGGGTACGAGACTTCAGGATAACCTTTGCGCTTTATGCTCAGAAGATCTTCATTAGTGGAGTGTGTTAGTGTGTTACACGAAATGTGTTTACAAAGCGTCAATTTTTTTTTTATACATTAGTATGTGCATCCATGTTTGTCAAAAAATCCTAAGTACATTATACCATAAAGAGCTCGCATATTATTTAATGCAAAATATAAAAGTTACACCAGGGTTATGTTATATGAATTCAGTAAAAATGTAAGATTTTACTGAAACAGTCTTGAACCATTCATTATATCAAAACTATGTATATAGAGCTAACACAAGTTGTAATGGCACTACTGATAAAATTACTCACTCCAAAAGCTTGTTTCATGGCAGCTATTCTCTCTGATTGAGTACTGGCAGAACTACCAATACCTCTGAAACTACTCAGACTGGTAGAATCCTGTGTTCTTGTACTCTAGAATAGCATAAAAAACTAAAATAATTACAGTGGAACTTGTGCAATCCGGCACCTGAGTTTTCTGAGATCCTGTGACATCCGACAAAATTTATGGTCCCAAAGTATTTCTGTTAGCTAAATTAAACCTGAGTTTTCCAACATCCTGTACAATCCGACACATTTCCCTGGTCCCTTGGTGTGTCGGATTAGACAAGTTCCACTGTATATACTATAGAAAAGACGTGTTTCCTAGATGGTATTTTGTATTTTGAACCAAAGGGGCAAATTTAAGTCATGTTATTTTGAACCCTGTCATGGAAAATTTTAAACAAAAGAGGGTGTTCATTATATCATTGTTAGGGAGTTCAATAAACACATGGATCAGGTCTTTATACCACAAGAAGAGAGTTCAATATATCATGTGTAGGAGGTTCAATATGCCATATGTGATACTTGACTCACAATTTAAGACAGGAGAACGTTGATATTCCATGTATAGAGGATCAAAACATCATAGGTAGGGGGGTCAATATACCATAGTTAGAGGGGTATACGTAAAATATCATGGTTAGGTGTTCAACATACTGTAGCTGTTGTACTTGACTCACAATATAGGACAGGAGGGGGTTTGGATATTCAATTGGTAGGGGGGTGTTTTGCAGGGTTATCAGCATACCATAGATAGTGGTCTCAATATATCATGGGAAGGCTATTATGACTTGCAATTTTAAACATGAGGGGTTTGATATTCCATTAGTGGGGGGGGGCAAAATATTTTATAGCTTATACTTTATATTTAAGTCCTGACAGATTTTTCTTTCAAAATCTCATTGAACAATCCAACTAAAATTTTAGTAAAACTTATACTGGAGTCCTAATTTTGACTTCAGTTTGCTTCCAGACATCTGGAACTGGTGCTTCCTTTCGTACCTAGATTCTTTTACAAGTCAAACTCAGAATTCCAGGCTGTATGGTCATAAAACTTTAAAGAGAAAGTTTGTACTTGGTACTCAAAAGAACAATGTATTTAACAAATACTTTGTTCTGATGTATGGAGTATGAGTGCAAAAATTGTACTGTAAAGTTTAAGACCGTGAGTCCTGTTCTTTCCTTTACGCAAAGTTTTTATCCTACATGGATTATATTTTTACTAGAAAACTTACACTTTCGGCTCCAAGCCCTGGTCTTTCCTTTACACCAAGTGCTTTCCCTGGCTGGATTTTAAATTTTTTTCCTTTATCATGTTTATATCTACTTTTTCTAAACCAGCTACTTTTATTGGCAATGTCTATTAAAGCTTTAGGCACATGTTGACTGGCAACCTCTAAATGTCGGACAAGACTTCCAGCGAAATCTTTATCTTTTTCTGTTACTAAGGTGTAAGCAAAACCTTTCTCTCCTGTAATAAATAATGACATGTTATCACCGGATTTGTAACTAGATTAACACGACGGGTACCACTAGAGGAGCAGGAACTGCTTAGCCTTCCGGAGCAACTGAGTTCACCCCAGGTTTTCAGTGGAGTTTGTGTTACTCGATCTTTAGTTTTATGTGTATGCTTTGTAGATCGTTGTTTAACTTTTTGTACTTTTTCTTTTGTGTTGTCCGGTCTTCTTCGATTTACGGATTCTAATTACCCCTTTGGTATCTTCAAACTCTTCTTTGAACAAATTGTTCTGACAATAAACAAATTTAATAAATTAGGTTCAGTAGTGTATAAAAATATTTGAGTTGAGGTCTCAAACATCACATTTCGACCTTTTTCTTACATCTACAAGGGATATAACTCTTGATGAAAAATTACGTGTTTTTTTTTTAACTTTACTGAGATATTCTATATACATATCCTGTGTATAAATTTTGCTTTAACCTGATGAACTATTTTGCTAGTGTGCTAACAAAAACAATATTTTCACACTTTTTTACATTTAGATCGGCTTTAACCAAAAATGATGTTTTTTTCGAATTCGACCGAGATACTGTCCATATATAGCATATGTAGAAATTTGGTTTGAATCTGGTAAGGAACTATTTTGTAACTGTGCTTACAAGAACATTTCAGATTTTTTTTTTTACATCTTTAAAAGCCATAACTCTTAAAATGCTTAAAAAAATTATGGTTTTAGAACTAGATAGATATTCTCCATATATAGTTTATGAATAAATTTAGTTTTAATTTGACAAGGAATAAAGATGATAGAGTACTAACAATTTTTTTTTGACTTATCTCCCCTCAATGGTGGAAATACCAAAACACTTTATATACAGTGAGTGAGTGATTGTTGCTTAACGCCAACTTAGTAATTTTTCAGCTATATCATGGCGAGAACAAGTTAATTTTCAATGAGATGATGATGAGGTCCACTCTGTCCTAGACCAAGGCTCTTAGTTGGATTTTTTATAGTGCTAGCTCACTGAAACAACAGTCCGTGGATAGACATGTCGCCTCACTCTGACACATTATCCTAATTCCGAGCCAACCAGTCTTTGCTCCTTAATGCTGCATGCTTAGCAGAGAAGCAACAAATACCAATTTTATAGTCTTTGGTTTGACCCGATCTGGGTTCTAATCCACAATCTATCGCACTCATGGTGAGCAGGCTAACCATTACACCACCAAAGTGGTTCACTCTAAATACAATGTAAAGCTTATTACATAAGGTATACCTGCTCTTCCTGTTCTTCCTATACGATGAGTGTGTGTATCAATGTCCCGAGCTACATCATAATTAATTACTGTCTTTATGGAGGGAATGTCTAAACCTCGAGCTGAAATAACAGATACAAAGAAATAAGATTTTGACCTTTGACTTTGAGATATGAATTATTTCCCTTTAATAAGAGTTTCTACACAAATGCTACACCTGGGCTGGCACAATAGTAGAGAGAAAAATATTCCTTTAGAAGATACAAATAAATATGGTTATGACCGACTAGCTGAATTATCTCCCTTTAACAACAGCTTCTATGCAAGCACTACACCTGGGCTGGCACAATAGTAGAGATAAAATATTCCTCTAGAAGTTAGAAAAGTAAGTAGAAACAATCTGTCCTAGATTGTCTTTCAAATTCATAGAAGTAAAAAATATATATTTTCCCGTTTCCTACAAAAAATCTGTGTTTACGTCGATTTTTAAAAATATTTACCAATTGGTTTATGTGAAAAGTGAGTGCAAGAACTCACTTTATGCTCATTGTATAACTCCAGGCCAAACCTTTTTATTCCCGCATTTAAAAATTGAAGTTGTTGTGGAATGGAGTTGATATTTTCTGAGACGAACAGAGGTAAATCCTGCTTGGTTTAAATTGTATTCTAATAAACATTGGTCAGGAGTCTTCTCAAGCACATTTTAACAGACAATTTCACTCTCGTCACTCAACCATTTTCATTTTTATAAAGACATCATCCAGAAAATAGAGACAACCACTTAAATCAAATTGAGGTTCGTTACTAACGCTGCTCTTGTATGAAGCCATGAAAAGGAAAAACTTATCTTTGCAGTGAACAGATACGAAAACTATCAAAAGTATTAATTGACACAGATTGACTACATCCATGTATGAAAAATATTTAGAAACAATGCTTAAAAAAAAGTTTACGGTTTTCCTGGTCAAAATACTTTGTCATTTCTATTCTCTGGTTTAAATAGGGGTGTTCCCTGAATGCCAACATTCTTTAATCAACATATATTGTATATTGTTGTTATAGGACTAATGTTGGGGCCATCTAAAGATTGTTAGTAACTTTTCATAAAACTTGGATTTCCCAGTGATTACCCTAATTATTCACCCTTAATGGTACCCCATATTCTCTCTTAATTAGAAAGGGCAACATTCTTTGATCAAAATGCTGGCATTCAGGGATACAGCCATTTAAATAGTGTGTAATATAGTTTTTGAGACAAAGAATTATCTTGCTCAAAATCCTATTCCCAACTCCACATGAAGAACAAAGAACTACCTATAAAACAGAATGGATAAATGCTTATATTTTGTGGGAATGAAAAATTTGAAAGTTGCAGAAAAGGTTTGTTCATATATACCGGTAATAAAATGGATTTCTCACAAAAACAGTATGTCAACATATTTATCCATCTCTTAAGGTTTAAGAGATAAACTCAGCTAAAAACATGTGCCAAATTCTAAAATTTTGACATTTTACGGGTTAAAGATGGGCAATGAAAAAATTTGCTAAAAATTTCAAAATTTGCATACTTGGAAGATATACACAATTTATATTTTTCATCTAATTTTTACCTGTTTGGTGAGTTTTGTCTTCTTCGAATCGATTGTGTAACAGGCTTCAAGAAGTATCAGAGAGGATTTCTTTTCAAGTTCAAATTGATTGCAGTAAAACTGGTGCAGGAGGAAGCAAGCCCTTGTCGACTTGCTGAGGTCATATAATGCTATGCCTGGCATAGAACTTTATTTTACCTTTTTCACATTCAAAGGTTACCATGATGCCAACATAATATTTTGACATAATATTCTTACCTGCTACATCAGTGGCCACCATGACAGGGATTTCTTTCTTTTTAAAAGACGTTATAACTTCATTTCTTTCCATCTGTGTCATATCTCCATGTAATAAACCAACTGAAATAATAAATATACACGTATATGCTGTGTTTTCAAATATAAAGTTTATGTGTATGAGGTTTAAAAACTGGGAGAACGGAGACATTCAAATAGCCTTTTCCCAGTTTTGCAAGGAATACATATAACCATTATATTTTAAGACACTATATTAATATTGTGTTGATCCTGCAGAAAAATCACATTAATCCATGGATAGTGATAATTGAAGTAAATGATAAAATTATGTAACCATCCCTTTTGATATTTTATGTCAACAGGAAGTCAACTGATTTACGACTAATCTCCCAAAGCTCAACAGGTAAAATGTGAAAGTGATACCAGAAAAGCTATATTTTGGTCAACGAGTATATAACAAAAAACTATCCAGTCAATGCAGTTTGACTCCTCAAATAGAACCAGTGCAGGATAAATCAATGTTATTATTGTTTGATCTTTTGCCATCCTTTGTGAAAAATTAATTTGAAAGCACAAAATTTAGTATTAACAAATATTTCTGTTATTTTCTTAGCATTTTATGTTGCAAAAATTTATTTTATTTTATTTTTTTTATTTAGAGGCTGTTGTGGTTGTGATTGCATGGCAGTTGCATTTACAACTACCTGTGCAATCAGTGCCTATCACCATTAAAGTTGTGAGTTCGAATCCCGCTTATGGTGAGGTGTTCTCGATACAACATTATATGAAAAGGTTTGTCAGTGACTTGCGGCAGGTCGGTGGTTTTCTCTGGGTAATCCTGTTTCCTCCATCAATAAAACTATCCACCACGATATAACTGAAATATTGTTGAAAGTGGCGTTAAACACTATACTCTATCTCTTTTATCTATATCTACATTACCGTTAAAATCTCTGGCCTTTAAGTTTGTGGTCAGTTCTTCAGAATTATTCTTTCTGGTGACAAATATCAAAACACTTCCCACTGAAATGTTTAGTACAGAGCTTTAATATCAAAAAGTTACACAAATCTAATTAAATTTTTTAAATTATTTGTAACTACCTTTATCCAATAACTCAAACACATTTTGAATCCCTTCGAGTTCGAGCCACCAAAGTTCTACTATAGCTTCAAAAGTCAGAGTGTTACCTACCAACATCTGAACAGAGTCATGAAAATCATACCATCCCCGATATGCTCCTAAGGAGAGGCAGAGCAAGATACCACCAACATTTTACAGACATGCAAGAACCATCAGGCATTGAGAGAAGAGATATGGCCATTACCAACAACACTCCAGGAGAAGCTTTATGGACCCGTGGGTGCCCTACAGAAGACCACCAGATCCGTAGCAGAGACTGCACTCCAAGTGTAAAGGCGAACGAAAAGAAGAAGAGTATTACCTTGTCTTGTAAAGTGAATATAGGGATAGACGTGTTTTACCTGATTAAATCTTCTTCAGATACCATAGAGACTGCAATTGTATGGCAATTAGATTTACAGTTTTGAAAATTGAAATAATAAAGATCCATTCAACCATGTTTAGGCCATATAGATTGCGGTCATCAATGCATTATTTTTTTCCATTTGATGGTACTGGACCCCTCCCTTCCCTACCCCTCACTGTAACCAAACACTAAAGATCCGTTCAACAGTTTTTAGGCCATATAGACTGAGGTCATCAATGCATTAATTTTTTCTATTTGATGGTACTGGACCACTCCCTTACCTACCCCTCACTATAACCAAACACTTACTACTAGTAAACTCTACAATTCTCCTAATCAACCAGGTCCATTTTGCTGGTCCTACCGGCAATACTTCTATGATTTGTGTGATATCCTCATTAGCCTACAATGTAACAGAAATTTTATGAGAACTACAGTCAAATCTGCTTCAGCGACCGCCTCTATTAGTCACCGAGTTTTCCTCCCTTGACCAAAAAGTGGCATTGCCAATTTTGGCGATTCTGTTTAGGCCTTTTGGTTTACTTGCTCCCAAGGAATATTAAATTACTTGGCTTTCCAATCTTTTGACCTTGAGCGTATATGATGAAGGTTATTCTAGAAATGTCTCGTGCACACTAAATTAGATATCTACAATTCTTACTTTTTTTTTAAAGCAATAATTTTTAATTTGCCTTCACAGAGCATAATTATTATATCAATCACACTTGTAATTAGTGACCACTTATCTTATGTGGTCCTATTTCAATGTTCCCTTGGAAAGTCACAAAAGGCTGGCTTGACTGTATTTTAAAAGCTTAGAAAGACAGTGGAGCAGGAACTGCTTACTCTTACACCTGAGTTCACACACTGTTTTTTGTGGGGTTCGTTTTAGTCGATCTTTAGTTTTATGTGTATATGTATGTTTTGTAGATCGTTGTTTTTCTTTCTTTCTTTTTCTTTCGGCCATTGTGTTGTCTGTTCTTCTTCGATATACAGATTCTGATTACCCCTTTGGTATCTTCAAACTCTTCTAATATTTCCAGAAAATAAGGGGAAATAACTCCATCAAAACATAAAATTATCTGGAGCTCTGATCATGACCATTTCATATGTAATAACTTGTGAAATAGGTATTGTGTTGTCTGTTCTTCTTCGATATACGGATTCTGATTACCCCTTTGGTATCTTAGATATACGGATTCTGATTACCCCTTTGGTATCTTAGATATACGGATTCTGATTACCCCTTTGGTATCTTAGATATACGGATTCTGATTACCCCTTTGGTATCTTAGATATACGGATTCTGATTACCCCTTTGGTATCTTAGATATACGGGTTCTGATTACCCCTTTGGTATCTTCAAACTCTTCCTTTAACTGTATTATAAAAGCTTAGAACTAGTTGTGGTCTTGTATCTACACAATATGCATTGCACAATGATAAACGTCATGTGATTTGTATCTATAAACTGCATATATGCAAAGTCATGTGACATTTTGCTAAATTTCTTGTGATGTCACAATTCTGAATCCACAGGACTGCAATCAGCATAGTGTTTTAAAACGTTTGTTAATAAAGAGTTACGTCAGGGCACATTTTAAAACGTTTGTTAACAACCATTAATAAAGAGCTATGTCGGGACCAATACGACATGACCACATGAAGTTGACTAGGGCTTACTGCAATTTAACCATCAGGCCAGGTGAGCTAATTATAAAAATAGTACATCAGATATAGAGGACGTAGTAGGACATATAGAAGTTGATAAATTTACCTAATCACATAAGGGGGCCGTCGTGGACGTGATCGTATGGTAGTTGGATTTACAACTACCTATGCAATCAGTGCCTTTCACCATTGATGTTGTGAGTTCAAATCTCGATCAGGGCGAGGTGTACAACATTATGTGATAAAGTTTGTCAGTGACTTGCGACAGGTCGGTGGTTTTCTCCGGGTCCTTCGGTTTCCTCCATCAATAAAAGTGACCGCCATGATATAACTGAAATATTTTTAAACACCATCAAACAAACAAACAAATAAAACTAATCACATAAAACTGACAATAGCTGATGTCATCACCATCTTTACCAATGACACATCACAGCATTCTGACAGCAATATCTACATGTATCTGTATGTCCTCCATGTGAGGCACAATGAAGCTACTGAACCAAGGGTTCCTCTTGGTTAAGTTGATGTCATCACTTCAAAAGTTTTACGGTCGCCACCATGAATTGGTAAACTGTCACAGAGTATCTGAGCCAAAAAGACCGCAGATATGTTCCATTTGTCGCAATCACAAAGCAGCTTTTTCCTCATTCATTACTTATCAAGAAGTTTGTAGCAAGAGTAACACAATGGGTGCCACATGAGGAGCAGGAACCACTTACCCTTCCAAAGCACCTGAGTTCATCCTTGGTATTTAGTGGGGTTCATGTTGCTCGATCTTTAGATTGAGTGATCACCTCTATTAAGCAATAACTTGTATTATATGACTTTAATTTTAATTTCAATTCACTTGGTATTTCATATTCATTAAACCTGTATTTAGTGACCACCTGTCTTATGAAGGTCAAATGAACCAGGTTCGACTGTTCAGTAGTCCTCTTCTAATATAAATAAGCCCCTTCCCACCAAATGCTGCCTCTCTAATCAGGTCTGATTTCACATTCACTAAGAAATACTACTGAATTGGTCTTCTTATGAGAGGCCACCCCACTAATAAAACTACTTTTTTCATTGCAGAAGGGGTGGATTCATAGGGTTAGGGTTATGGTGTTTAAAGCCACCTTCAACAATATTTCAGTTATATTGTGGCGGTCAGTTTTATTGGTGGAGGAAATTATAAGACCAAGTGATTGACAAACTTTATCACAAAATGCTGTATTGAGTACCTCTCACCTGAGCGGGATTCGAACTCACAACGTTAGTGGTGATAGGTAGTTATAAATTCAATTACCATACGATCACGTCCACGATGGTCCCAGGTGGATTGATAAGTGAGGGACATTTGTATTAGAATTGTGTGAAAAGGTGTGAATTAGATGTAGCTATGTGATACACACATATATATGTCAGTCTTTCTAAACAACACCATTTATCTTTGGCAAAAAAACCTCTGAGAGTCACTTACCATTGATTTAACAAAGTAAAAAAAGGGCCATAACTCTGCCAAAAAAGTTAATCCACAAAATATTTGATATGTATATTTTCAAGTAGTAGCAATAAGAAAGTCATCCACATAAGTCCTGGTTCAACACAGTCTCAATATTATGCGTGGAGTTAGAAAGCGATCAGATTTAAACTTTTATAATCACAACATTAATTGTGATGTTGACGAAGGAACGAATACAGTTGTATAAGAAACTTATTCCTGTATATCAGACATACAAAGCAGGCTACATGATACAATATTATGTGACAAAGTTTGTCAATGGCTTGCGGCAGGTCTGTGGTTTTCTCCGGGTACAGCAGTTTCCTCCACCAATAAAACTGACCGCCACAATATAACTGAAATATTGTTGAAAGTGGTGTTAAACACCATTACCCTAACCCAAAGCAGGTTACAAAA
This sequence comes from Bathymodiolus brooksi, assembly GCA_963680875.1. Taxonomy (NCBI): domain Eukaryota; kingdom Metazoa; phylum Mollusca; class Bivalvia; order Mytilida; family Modiolidae; genus Bathymodiolus; species Bathymodiolus brooksi. Next base: position 26,900,126 of record OY804587.1, on the reverse strand, counting down.
TAAAAGAGTTCCTTTAACAGTGCAGGTTAAAAAATAAAGACTTATTACCTCCCCTGCTTCACCTTGAACTACTCTCACAGGATCAATGAGGATATCTCTGGCAAGTTTTTCAACTCTTTTTCTAAATGTTGCACTGAAAAGTAAAGCTGAAACAACAGGGGTTAACTAAGGTGTGTACAGTCCTGCAAGGAAAACATCAATATACATGTACACAATAAAACCTGAGTTAACACTCTCGACATTGTATATCTAGAGTATTAATACACGAGACATTGTATATCTAGAGTATTAATACACGAGACATTGTATATCTAGAGTATTAATACACGAGACATTGTATATCTAGAGTATTAATACACGAGACATTGTATATCTAGAGTATTAATACACGAGACATTGTATATCTTGAGTATTAATACACGAGACATTGTATATCTAGAGTATTTTTTATGGGCAGTTATAATGCTCTCCGTGCAAATGAAATATCTGTTAATCCCCAAATCCACGGAAACGTAATGCGCCCTCTGTTTGTGCTTAACTTTATTTTTTGAACCATTGTTTGTACATGTACCCGATATCGTTCTTTTCTTTAAATTTCTTCTAGGTACCCTCGTTAATGAAATATGTTGATATTGTAAATGCGGGACTGATAGAAAGTACACTAAAACAAACAATAATGTGTAGCTGTTTTAATGATTTTTTATGGCTCTCGAAATATAAAAATTGTTGCGTGCATCTAATATGTATATATATATATATTGCTCACTTCATTTGATTAATGTTCATATTAAAAAAAAATACAGATAGCAATTCTTCTCTTCAAAAATAGGTTTACGATTTACGACTTACGAGTACCTACCACCAACCTTAACTTTGCGATCACTTTTTATCGTAAGTCGTAAATCCTAACTATTAGTGAAACGGTGGTAACTCTTGAGAGTACACTTACGTCTACGTTTACGACTTACGACCTTTAGTGAAACGGTCGCCTGATTTCCTCCAACAATAAATCTCACTGCCACGAAATTGCTGAAATATTGCTAAATGATTTTTTATTTATATTGCTAAAATATTGTTTATTTATATGGGGTGCTGGCTAAAACACTCCGATCTTTTGAAGTAAAATCATTGGTCCTTTCACTTGAGTGAGTGATTGTTGTATAGCGTCAACTCAGCAATTTTTCAGCTATATCATGGCGAGAACAAGTTAATTGTCAATGAGATGATGATGAGGTCCGCTTTGTACTAGACCAACACGCTGGGGGATTTTTATAGTGCTAGCTTACTGAAACAATAGTTCGTGGATAGACATGTCGCCCACTAGGACACATCATTCCGATTCCAAGCCAACCAGTCTTTACTCTTTCTCCTTAATGCTGCATGCTTAGAGGAGAAGCAACAAATACAAATTTCATAGTCTTTGGTTTGACCCAATCGGGGCTCGAACCCACGATCTACCGCACCTGAGGCTAGCACTCTACCCATTACACCACTGATCACAACTAGGTTTTAATGTATTTGACTTGATCACAACAAGGATTTAATGTATTTGACTTGATCACAACTAGGTTTTAATGTATTTGACTTGATCACAACAAGGTTTTAATGTATTTGACTTGATCATAACAAGGTTTTAATGTATTTGACTTGATCACAACAAGGTTTTAATGTATTTGACTTGATCACAACAAGGTTTTAATGTATTTGACTTGATCACAACAAGGTTTTAATGTATTTGACTTGATCACAACAATACTTGACTTGAATAAAATCTACTGATCCATGCTTGGCTTTACAACTTACTTTGTCTGTCTGGTCTGACATGGTTGGCTATTGATCTTACTTGTGGCTCTGAAAACATTATTAAAATTATCATATCTTTAAATTATTAACTAATAAATATAAAATTAGATATTTAAATGGTAAAAATAAGTTTCATTCTTCGTATCCCCTTTGTTGACACTATATATATATAGGGAGTGGATGTAGTCGAGTGGTCTAGGGTGCTGGACGTAAGGCTAAGTGAATGGTGCTGCAGTGTAACAATGGTGTGGGTTCAAATCCCGTCGAGAAAAGAACAAAAATTTGACAGCTCTAAAATCTAATTCTAACACTGTTTGGTTTAATTTTCAGACGTATATATATATATATATATATCTCTTCCTTATTTGATCAATCTGAAAAGAAATATTATCTGCAAAATCAGGTTAAATATTGATTGAATTCTTAACGATGTATGATTTCCTTTGATAAATAAAGGGCAATGCATGGTGGTAACATGATACAAGTGCAGCAAGTCAAGATGGAAATTAGTTTGGTTGACTTTATGGTGCTTAACGTCATTTTCAACAATATTTCAGCTATATCGTGGAGGTCAGTTTTATTGGTGGAGGAAAGTGGAGGATCCGGAGAAAACCACTGGTTTGTCGCAAGTCACTGACAAAGTTTATCACATAATGTTGTACGCATCGCCCTGATCGAGATTCGAACTCACAACATCAGTGGTGATAAGCACTGATTGCATAGGTAGTTGTAATTCCAACTACCAAACGATCCCGGCCACGACGGCCCCTTAAATGGCAATGCATGGTGGTAACATGATACAAGTGAGTCAAGATGGGAATTAGAAATGTTAGAACATTTCTATGCTCATGGGTACCATATTTTATGTAAAGCCCATTTTGGGCAACTTTAGGCCTCTTGTTTAGAAATTTGTAGGACTAAAATCCTAAAAATCAATGAACCATTATTCTGTGACAAGAAACAGGGTCGTAAAATTTCAGAGAGGCAGGTCAGAGAGAACTTGGTTAAGAAGAAACATTTTGTCCAGACCAAAAATGACATACTCATATCATAATATGACCACAAAAATTGCTTTCAGTTTTAAAATAAAAACAACTATTTTTATGTGATTGGCAAAAGACATTTGTCATAAATGGGTAACAGTGTCCACAATCATATTTTAGCTAGATTATCATGTACATAGTCAATCAGTGCCTATCACCACTAACGTTGTGAGTTCAAATCCCACTCGGGCGAGGTGTAATCGATACAACATTATGTGATCAAGCGTCAGGTGGGTGGTTTTCTCCAGGTACTCCATTTTCCTCCACCAATAAAATTGGCTGCCAAGATATAACTGAAATATTGCTGAAAGTGGCGTTAAACACCATAACCCTAACCCCCTATCACCACTAAAATATGTGTATTCAATTTAAACCTATGAGCAGTCAAACTTGTACTCAACGATCCACCTTGGGATATCAGAAAAATAACTGTTTAAGACAAGTGACCTCTTATCTAAGAAAAGGCAGATCTGGACGGTTCGCCCCGGTCCGAAATGATTCATGTATTACTATAACCTGAAGGTGATTAATTAGAAAAAAAATGGGGGTTTTGTAATGCAGCGGTGTTTTTGTTATGATTTACAGGAAATTATTTAATAACTAAACAATTTGATAGCTTAATTAGTATGTGATCGTTAGCAAGCTCTTTATGGTATAAAATGTGTACTTTAACTTAGGATTTTTTGACAAACATGGCTGCACATATACTGATGAATAAAAAAAAATTTGACGCTTTGTAAACATGTTCCGTGTAACACACTAACACACTCAACTAATGAAGATCTTCTTAACATAAAGTGCAAAGGTGATCCTGAAGTCTCGTACCCTCTCTCGTACGTCCGATACCACTGAAACCCGGAACCCGTGTGTAATAAAAGTCATTTTGTTAGCTTGTTTTACTTATATTGATATTTTTTAATTTATTAAATCTCTTCTGACATACTGACAAGAATTTTGGTTTCTACGCGGAAGTTAACTTTTGAGATTTCGTAAGGAACGACAGCTCGATTGAATGAGACTAGATTCGGCCCTAAAAAAAAGTCGTCCCCAATATATCTCGGCTCTAAAAATCTCGACACTTTTTGATGCACTGGATGAGCGTGAAATTGCCAGATAATTTTCAGATGTGCGAGCATTCATGGCCGTGCCGGTTTCATATTACAATCATGTATATAGGGTTAGGGTGTTCAATGCCACTTTCAACAATATTTCATAATTATGAAAGTTTGGAAAGAAAACTAACCATTAAATATCTGACAGTATACTTATATGATGTGATAAACTTTGAGTGATTGTTTTAGTGAGTTGACTGTTTATTTGAACTAAAATCACACATAAATCAAATCAGAAAGGTTTTAAACTGCCTGTTTACATCAGATGAATGCTAATTTAAGGTGACCTTAAAGGCATGTTAGTCTGTACTTGACACAACTTTATGGAGAACAGTGTGTGCTCAGACTTGTGGCCTGACCTAAGCATGTTGGTTTATAATGAAGATCTTTGATGCTAAAGGGACTATCATGGTCGTGATAGTGTGGTAGTTGGATTTATAACTATCTATGTAATCAGTGCCTATCACCACTAACGTTGTGAGTTTGAATCCCGCTCAGGAGAGGTGTATTCGATACAACATTATGTGATAAAGTTTGTCAGTGACTTGTGACAGGTCGGTGGTTTTCTCAGGGTACTCCACTTTCCTCCACCAATAAAACTGACCGTCAGGATATAACTGAAATATTGTTGAAAGTGGCGTTAAGCACAATAAAACCAAACCAAACCAAACTTTGATGTTAAATCCTGAATACATACCAAAGCCCATATCAAACATTCTGTCAGCCTCATCAAATACCAAAAATGTCACACGTTGAAGATTTGTCGCCTTCTTTTTTATCAGATCTATCAATCTGCCCTAAAAATAGATTAGTCTTCTGTTTTATATATAAATCTTTCTTTTATTCCTAGAATAGCCGATTTTCAGTTTTCACAAATTTTTGTCACATAACACATTAACACCTGTTTATTAATATCTCAATACGATCATTTCAATTTTGCCATTTTATTTCCTCAACAGTGAATACAAATGCATACATTTCTGTGTCTGTCCCAAGACAGGAACTAGATTTCCAACATGATATGTTGTGGTCCCCTCTCTCTTTTTTGTGTTCAGTGAATTGAGGTGAGATGTGATTGTTCGTTTTGTCGATATTGGTGGAATTGTTGACTATCCTGTTAAAACTTTCTTTTCATAATGAAAACCATATATTTGTATCTTGATAATCTGATTTAAATATTTTTTTATACATAAGTTTAATGTATGTGGCACATTTTTATTAAGTAAAATTAGCTGACATAATATGACAATGGAAATGTTCTCTTTGGTGTAATTAAATATCCTCCTTTCCTCATTCATGGCTTATCACCACATTTTTAACATAACATATTAGTGGAGCAGGAACTCCTTACACTTCTGGTGCACCAATGGTTTCATTCACAGTTTTCAGTGGGGTTTCTTTGTTGCACAATCATTATTTTTCTGTGTAACCCTTTGTAGACCCATTGCTAGGTATTTTTTTCTTTTGGCCAGGCCATTGTATTGTCTGGTCCTTCAAAATATGGATTTTCCTTTGCATTTGTTATCTTCACACTTTTCTTGATGGATAGTTGTTTAATGAGAAGTGAGTTATTAATGACAAGTGAGTTATTGATGACAAGTGAGCTATTGATGACAAGTGAGTTATTGATGACAAGTGAGTTATTGATGACAAGTGAGTAATTGATGACAAGTGAGCTACTGATGACAAGTGAGTTATTGATGACAAGTGAGTTATTGATGACAATTGAGTTATTGATGACAAGTGAGCTATTGATGACAAGTGAGCTATTGATGACAAGAATATGTAAACAAATAATAAATTAGGCATAGGTTGAAAGGTCGAACTGGAGTGGGACGATCCATATTCGTTATGATTGTCATACAGGTAATAGATGAAATACTTTACTGGATCAGAGAAAAAAGCAAACAGGCAAACTACTCCTAACATGCTATTGCTCATTAGGAACTTTCTTTATGAGTAAAGGTATGGTATTCTCCAAAACAGGAGAGGGGGCATCATTGTTGACAAATTTCTTCCCTACAGTTACTGTATTCCCCCTCTTATAAGACTACTGCCACCAAAGACCACCTCGATCTCTTTATCAGACCAGATGTCAGATGCATTAAGATAGTATAATACTACTAAATTGTCACCCTCAAGAAAAGCCATCCTCTAATGAGGCCACTTTTTCATTGGAGAAGGGGTGGTCTTATAAGAGACTGACTAGTATACTAGTATTGTGTTGTGTTTTTCTTCTTTTCTACGTCTGTGTACCCTATGTCGCCAGTTTCTCCGAATTGTTCCATTTTTGAATGCTCCTTTGGTATTCTCTAATGATTATATACTTACAGGAGTAGCTACAATTATCTCAGCCCCAGCCTGACAGGCTTTAGTCTGCTCCCACATACTTCCTCCACCATAAGCACACACCACTTGAATATTGTACCCCTTACCAAATCTTTTAGCTTCTTGGTAAATCTATTAAATACAATGAAAAGTAGAAGAGTATAGCTCAACTGCAGGCTGATTCACACTCATTTTAGGGTATGAGTTATCCTAATTGTTGAAGTCCCTATTGTGACAGTGAAATGTAAAACAGCAAAAATAGCTGGTCGCAAGGCAGACCATCCAGCTCGCCTGTGCAATCTATAGTTCCATGTGAATGTCATAACCATGTGGTTAGTGTTTAATTTGGTTAAGAACAATACTTCAGTTTAGCCAAAAGAAAACCATTTAATGGTATTCAAAATGGACATATAAATGTAATAGTAAAAGAGGTGCTAACAAAAATGTCGAAGTTATTCAGGCAAACTCACATGTGAAGTTTCATCAACCTGGACCAAGTAGTTTGTCTACATTGGACCTAAATGAAAACGTTAACGCAAAAATGTCGAAGTCATTCAGGCAGAAATAGTAGGTCACGGTGACCTATATTTATGTGTGATATTTTTAACTGTCCACGACACACTCACATGTGAAGTTTCATCAACCTGGACCAAGTAGTTTGTCTACATTGGACCTAAACGCAAATGTTAACATTGGACGCCGACGCCGCCGACGACGATGACACACAGGTGATGACATAAGCTCTTCTGTACTTCGTACAGGCAACCTAATAAAAGCACTGAATTTTTTACTATAATTTTTGTCTAAGTGATATGTTGGAAGACATTTTTGTCATTGATCAACCACTCATACAATTTTCCATTTCAGTGAACTGTCATTTACAAGTATCTACGAAAAGATATAATCCACATATTATCCCTTACTATGCTATATATCAATTTTGCAAAATGGCTGTCATGGCTGCATTTTTTCATTTTTTGTAATTGAAATGACATTATGTGATAAAGATTGTCAGTTATTTGTGAAATTGATGGCTTTCTCTGGGTTCTTCAGTTTTCTCCACAAAAAAACAATTACTGACCCCATGATATAACTGAAATATTGTTGAAGGTGGCGATAAATACTGTAACCCTAACATTAATTTGTTAATCATAAATGTTTTCATTTTTTTAATTCTGAGTAGCATATTCATGATAACTACCAAATACCATTGTGACAACCCCTACATCTCATAGGGGCCGTCGTGGCCGTGATTGTACAGTAGTTGGATTTACAACTACCTGTGCAATCAGTGCCTATTACTACTAAAGTTTTAAGTTCCAATCCAGCTCCTGGCGAGGTGTATTCGATACAACATTATGTGATAAAGTTTGTCAGTGACTTGCGACAGGTCAGTGGTGTTCTCTGGGTACTCCAGTTTCCTCCATCAACAAAACTGACCGCCACAATATAACTGAAATATTGTTGAAAATGGCATTAAACACCATAATTATGTCTTCTACAATGTCTTGTATCTATAAACAGATTAAAAAATTAAAACAAGCACAACTTAAACTAGAATAGAAGTCATATCTATAAATCGGTATAACCTGTTGAGACAGTTCTCTGGTTGGTGCTAGTATCAAACCAACAGGTCCGTCACCTGGCTCTAATTCTTTCTAAAAAATATTTTCATTTATTAGACATTAATTCTCATTATGGTTGTTGGATTCACAACTACCTGTGCAATCGGTGCCCACCATCACTGAATTTGTGAGTTCAAACCCCTTTCATGGCGAGGCATACTTGATACAAACATTATGTGATAAAGTTGTCAGTGACTTGCGACAGGTCTGAGTACTCCGGTTTCCTCTACCAATAAAACTAACTGCCACAACATAGCTGATATATTGTTGGAAGTGGCGTTAAACACCATAAACCAAATATTATTTCATTGAATACCCCCATGAACCTATGAAATTTTATAGGAAAACAAAATACAAGCTTAGAATTAAAGCACAATGAATAAAATTTATCAACATCAAATTCAAGTATACTCCAAGTCACATGACCCGATTTTCCAAAATATGGTACAGACAAACCTGTATATAAAGGGTAACCAAGGGAACTTGAAATTTTGTCCTTTATGAGCAGGTGCAAATTATATGCATTCTTCATTAAATGGAGAAAATGAAACTGTCCTTTATATACAGTGATTTGTTATATTCAGGTGCGCCCTTTAAATTTGTGGGCGGAGCTTATCATAAAAAATCCCTGTTGATATGAACAGCATATTTATGAAACTGTATGTCACATGACCAATGTGACCAAGGTCACATACCTCAGAAATTTGAAGTGATTTTTGTAGGTTTTAGACTGCTGAAGAATATTATTTTTAATAAGACTAAAAGTTTCATAGGGAGGAACACTAGTGACCACGCCTGTCAAATATTTTGCTCCAAAGGTAACTGTGAGACTATGTATCATTGATTTTTCCTCCTCGAGATAACCGTGGTCAAAATAATGAACAATCTGAATGTTGGCTCCGCCCACAGCTATTTATACCCACGGTCCCGGTTTAAGGAGGCTTGACTGTAATTATTTTTTATATACCCATTCTCCACCCTTTTGCATTGAAATTACAGTAAAATATTTCATCATAAGGTAAACTGCCCATGTTTTATATTATAACTTTATGATTTGAATCAATGAATGAATATGTCCTTGATTTGAAGGTATTCAACATGACATGGCTGCCATCTTTTTTACTGATGAGACTGTGAGTTGTTTGTTACATTTCATTAAATTACTCCTACATTTTTAATAACTTTTGTTTATGCTCAGGCATATCTGAGGTTATTTCTTTCTTCCTTTTTTTACTGTTTGATATTAAGAAGAAGTATCTCAAGGAAATCATATTGATTGCTCCTGGCTTACAATTTTGGTAAAACCAAGGTTTGAAAATCCAATTTGAGTGTCCTTCAGGATTTAATCCTGAAGGACACTCAAATTAAACCCTTGTAACTCAATTAAATGATACTTCATTGTTGAATCAATCTTTCAGATGCATTTATTATAGTTTAACACAATTTGTATTTCCCAACCGTTTGAGCTGACCTTTGACAGGGTGACAGAGTATAGCTAAAAATAGCACAACTTTCCAACCAAAATATGATAACAAGGAATGAAATGAATTCATAGTAGACCATGAATCTATAGTATCATTATAACTGATGATTATCTTCATAACCATTTTTTTAAGTACCGGTAATCAATCTCAATAAGATTATAACAGCTTAAAAGCATAAAGCAAAAACAGGGGATGTAACTCTACCTACCTGTAACATGATATGTACAAGCAATGGCCACAGATATGCTGCAGTTTTACCACTCCCTGTTTTAGCAATACCAATAATATCACGACCACTCAATCCTATTGGTACACCCTGTAAAAAAAAAATGTCCGTTCAAAGAAACCTGTCCAAGACGAACCTCCTTCGGGCCAACTTTTGTGTTCGAAATAGACATTGGAACTACATTGGGACATTAGCTTACACACAATTTCTATATATTCAGGGTTCGGTTTAGACAGGATTTGCTGTAGCAACAAACAATATCATGTTCTCCATAACTGAATATAGTATAACAAGATAGCTCCAGAATTAGTAAACAATTGTCAAATTCTAAACTTCACGATAAAACCACAAAACATTCATAAATGCAAAGTAGAACAATATTTTCATTGACAGAATTTATTAAGAATAATTAAGAGCAAATGAGGATGGTAACCAATGGTAGCTTCTATTGGTTAACATATGTACCAATGTCTTGCTAATGGAAACTACCCACCAATGGCAATACTCTAAACTCACCTTATATTGGTTCCTGTAATGTAAGTGAGTGAGTGATTGTTGTTTAACGCCAATTCAGCAATTTTTCAACTCTATCATGGCCAGAACAAGTTAATTTGCAATGAGATGATGATGCTGTCCGCTTTGTACTAGATCAACACGCTGAGTATAGTGCTAGTTCACTGAAACAACAGTCCACGGGTAGACATGTCGCTCCACTCTGACACATTATTCTGATTCCGAGCCAACCAGTCTTTGTTCTTTTTCCTTAATGCTGTGTGCTTAGCAGAGGAGCAACAAATACCAATTTTGTAGTCTTTGGTTTGACCCAACTGGGGCTCAAACCAACGATCTACCGCACTCGAGGCGAGCACGCTAACCATTACACCACCGATACAATTTTCTGTAGTGTAAAAATGTAGGCTTGTGGGGATATGTGTCTTTATGTGTGTGCGAGTGTGTTGTGTGGATACAAGTGTCAGCATAGTAGTAGTATGAGTGGTTGCATTACCTATGCCTGTATAAACTTTGTACATGTGGTTATATTACCTGTGCCTGTATAGGTGTTGGCTGTGTGTATTCTAGTTTTCTGATAACAGACATCAATGTGTCATCAAGGCCAAAATGAGCAAAACTACAAACTGGTTTAGGAGCAGAAAACCCAGACACCTGAAATAAATAGTAAAAAAAACAACTTGTTTCCAGAAATAAAACAATAGTAACTATTGAATCGAAAGCACAACTTCAGCTGTGATAGGGACTGATTGCATCAGCAGATATAAATCCATCTACCACTTGATCACAGCAATGTCGTCCCCCCAGGTGTTTAATAGATGTACAAAAACCTGACATATGGAATAAATGGCTTTCCTATCTTTCGCTATTGAGCGTACACGATGAAAGTTATTCTAGAAACGTGTTGTGTGCACTCAATTGGATATCTATGTTTTTATTAGTAGTTTCTATTACAACTTCTTACCGTTTGTCAATGACTAGCGGCAGGCCAGTGGTTTTTACTGGGGACTCCGGTTTCCTCCACCAATAAATCTGCCTGCCACAATATCACTGAAATATTATTGAAAGTGGTGTTAAACACCATAACCGTAACCCTAATTCTGACCCTGATATCCAATTTTTTCCTTAAATCTTTTGATTTTGAGTGTACCTAATGAAGGTTATTCCAGAAACGTGTTGTGCACACTAAATTTGATATCTATGTTTTTATTAGTAGTTTCTATTACTACTTCTTACCCTGATGTCCAATTTTTTCCGTAAATCTATGACCTGTGCTTCACTTAAGGCAGCTACTTCCTGGTGTTCTTCGTAAAAATTCTTTTCAAGTGGTTCATAACTAATTTCTGAATGATCTATTGGAGGAAGTGGATCTATCATCTAAAGAAAAAAATTAACAAATATTTTATGGCAACACAGCTTATTGGAAATTTTAGTAAATAACTACAGTCAAAGCTGCTTTAGTGACCACCTCTATTAAGCAATAACTTGTATTACGTGACCTTAATTTAATTTTCCCTCACAATGCAATTCATATTTATTAAACCCGTACTTAGCGACCACCTGTCTTATGTGACCTTATATCATGTTCACTTGGAAGGTCGCATAAGACAGGTTTGACTGTAACTGCTAAAAAAACATATGTACCCGAAGTCAAAAATCACTTTCAGAATTCCCTTTTATTAACGACCTAATTTACAAATACATTGTACAATGTTGGATAATGGTAAAGAAGGCATCCATCAATTTTCATTCAAATATGGTTAAATTATTTTAACGAAAAAATTCATCTAAAGGAACCATAGAAAATAACATTTAGTAATAATAATGTTGATCATATTTGGACAACACAAACTCTAGATCTACATAAATAAGTATTCATGTTAATTTTAACTCTACTAAATAAATGTTAGAGAATACCGAAATGGCAATCAAAAATGGACAATCCAGAGAAACTGGCAACATAGGGTAAACAAGACATAGAAAAACAAAACACAATATGTGTTGGACACCACAATACGCAAATAAACACATATAACGTAAATAAGACATGGGCCTTAATTTAGATCTGAAACTTGTCAACATCTAAAAGCAGAATTCATTTTCAATAATAGATGTGCTGATATTGTGAAATTTTGAATTTCCAAATTCAAGAAAATGAGGTTTAATTGTAATTAATAGTATTTTCTACCTTATTTTTAATAATAGGATTTCCTTCATCATCATATTCTACTTCATCCTCCTCATCATGGATGACTCCTGCATTTGGATTCTCCTCCATGTATCGAAAAAATGATTCCTGCACATCCTCCTGTTCAATATCATCTCTTATCTCCCTTTTAAGAGTAAAATAGATTTATCTCCCTTTAATAATCAGTACATTATAAAAACAAATTATCATAGAATAAAACAATATTTATAAAGAAACATTATTTCTCAAAACTTAAACATTTCTTAATTCATTTTTTTAAACAAACAAAATGGTATTAAAACCGTAGATATCTAATTTAGTGTGGGCAACACACTTCTGGTATAACCTTCATCATACTTCTGGTATAACCTTCAACACACTTCTGGTATAACCTTCAACACACTTCTGGTATAACCTTCAATACACTTCTGGTATAACCTTCAACACACTTCTGGTATAACCTTCAATACACTTCTGGTATAACCTTCAACATACTTCTGGTATAACCTTCAACACACTTTTGGCATAACCTTCAACACACTTCTGGCATAACCTTCAACACACTTCTGGGATAACCTTCAACACACTTCTGGTATAACCTTCAACACACTTCTGGTATAACCTTCAACACACTTCTGGCATAACCTTCAACACACTTCTGGGATAACCTTCAACACACTTCTGGTATAACCTTCAACACACTTCTGGTATAACCTTCAACACACTTCTGGTATAACCTTCAACACACTTCTGGGATAACCTTCAACACACTTCTGGTATAACCTTCAACACACTTCTGGGATAACCTTCAACACACTTCTGGGATAACCTTCAACACACTTCTGGTATATCCTTCAACACACTTCTGGTATAACCTTCATCAAATTCAAAAGATTAGAAAGCCAAATAATTTAAGTCTTTGTGCACAAGATAACCAAAGGGTATAAACAGGAGAGTCAAAAGCGGCTAAGGTCACCCTTACCTGAGAGATGATAACCTTAGTTTTAATAATAATTATGTTATTTAGGAGGGTCTAGAACAAAACCCCCCCAGACATATGCCCCAGACAAAAAGCCCCCCAATAATGAAAAGTATAAATTAATGATTTTTTTTTCTGTGTCTTTGCTTAACTGTTCAGATATGTAAAAAAAAATTGTATTTTATAACATGATGCAAGACTTTTTTTTAACCTCTGTATTCTAATTCCTTGTACATCTGAATTTTACCTCAAACCATATGAATATTTGTATCTTTGCACACATTTTGGACTTCTTGTACTGTTATTTAAGAAATAAATCATGGAAGCCAGAATGTGATTTGAGTTTTAACATGGATACTAGTAAAATACTAATATCCGCCAATCCATTAAAACTCAAAACACATTCTGGCTTCCATGATTTATTTCGATTCTGACATGTCTTAAGAGTACAAATACGGTAGTATACCATGATTGGAAGACGGTTATTTATATTTATGTTTGCGGAAAAAGTCGCACACAATTTATGCTGCCAAATTCGAGCAGACGATAATTCATCAACATGTACATTTACGACGGAAAAGTCAGTCACATTCACCGGCGCATGTGCGAATGAGATTATACCATCGATAAATCGTTCGTTTGTCTACAAAGCGAAAGAAGGACGTCATGTTAGAATTATGGATTAACATTATTTTTGAATACCATTTTTCATAATAAGTTATTTTTGGAACATGAAGTTATCATAAACAATTGAAGTAGTTGTTTAAGAATTATAATAACCCTCATCAAAGAATGTAAAAACAAAAATAAATTTGTTTTATCTTAAAAAAAAATCATAGTATATAAAACAAGATGAGAAAATAACTCACTCATTACTTTTAACAACTTCAAAGGTTAAAAGGGTAATTATCAATTGTTTATCAATAAAAACAATTCCTGCTTAATTTTATCTAATCAGTTTCAATTTAAACAATTAAGCAGTGTTTTTTTATTACTTAGACTTTATAAATGAACATAACAATGAACAAAATGTGGGAAAATATAATTTTAAAATATTTTTGTTCATTAATTCTTTAAGATATATTTTAATATCACCATCAATATAAAACAAATGTAATAAGATTCTATGATTATTTCATTATTGGGGGGGTTTTTGTCAGGGGGCTTTTGTCCTGTTCCATATTTAGGAACATTAAATTCCAATAATAAATACACGTGTATCTAATGAACCATGTCAGTGCTGCAGCACTAACTACTAGGCAGATGCTATCCTCTGGACTAACAGTCCGTCAGGAGAGGTATGCTTGGCAATAAATTAAGTACAATAATATTTATCAGGCTCATGAATATCAAACACATATGGCACTTTGCTGTATGACTTACATCTATCATTGAATAACTCAGGTACCTGTGAGATAAACAACAGCAATAAAATTGATTCCCAAACGTTTGATTTTTTCTAGTTTCAGATGGGTTAGGGTTAGGGTCATGGTGTTTAACGCCATTTTCAACAATATTTCAGCTATATTGTGGTGGTCAGTGCTATTGGTGGAGGAAATGAGAGTACCGGGAGAAAACCACCAAACTACCGCAAGTCACTGATAAACTTTATCACATAATGATGTTTCAAATACACCTCGCCTGAGCGGGATTAAAAATCACAACATTAGTTGTGCTAGGCACAGGTTGCATAGGTAGTTATAAATCCAACTACCATACGATCACGACCACGACGGCCCCAAGCTTTAGATGGATGTTCTGTCCTATTCACTGATGATATACATGTAACAATATGTTCTACATGTAACAATATGTTCTACATGTAACAATATGTTCTACATGTAACAATATGTTCTACATGTATTCAAATTATTAAACATGTAATACAAGAGTACCTATAAATATATCAAATACTGTAAATTCACAAATATATGCGATGTTTTGTCATTTACACAAAAAAATGTGACGAGCCCAAGATCAAAATATATTTAAATCTAACAATTATATATTTCAATTATATTCATTTATCTTCACATTTTTTCTGTTTTAAGACATTTGTCGTCACAGAGAGAAAAACAACAAATATGTCATTTTTTTTCAATTAATGAAGGGACAAAACTTTGTGGAACAATTAAAGTAAAAATAACCAAATTTGTATATTGTGCTAAAAAACACTGCACAAAAATTTCAAGACATTTGGCTAAGAGAAACTAAAGTTAGAGCATGGAAACCATGATTTTACTATTCTTTAAGGGGCATAACTCTGGAATCACAAGACAATTTAGCCAAAACCTTTGTGCAAATATTTCAAAACGGTTGGAGAAGTAAGGGAATGAAAATAAAAAATGATTGTTTTTTTTAATTAACGGGCATAACTCTGTAACCATAAATGGAATAATACCCAAATTCAAACTTCTCCCGTATATTGTGGTAAAATATGTAACTTGGTACCTGAGGCACACATGCCGTGTTGATATTGTTGTCAAGTAGAAAATGCTAAAAACCAGTAACTGTTATATATTTCTTACCAGAAAGTAATTACATGAGGGCTGTCGTGGCCGTCATCCTATGGTGGTTGGATCTACAACTACCTATGCAATCAGTGCCTATCACCACTGATGCTGTGAGTTCGAATCTCGATCAGGATGAGGTGTACAATATTATGTGATAAAGTTTGTCAGTGACTTGCGAAAGGTCTGTGGTTTTCTCTGGGTCCTCCGTTTTCCTCCATCAATAAAACTGACCGCCACGATATAACTGAAATATTGTTGAAAGTGGAGTTAAACACCATCAAACAAACAAATACATGTACTACAAAATGTATTGTATATATGACTTACTTTTCCTGTTTCTTTTCTTTCGGTTTTACTTTTTCATCTACCTGCTCATAGACCTCTTTCTATAATAAATAAAATATATTCATTGTTAATAAATACAAATAGACTAAACAGTACAGTCAGATATAGCATGATAAATCACTGTGGTAGTTGGAGAGTGAGTGATACTGATATATCTTTTAGTCTGTTAAATCTATTTACTTATTTGATATGCCTTTTGGGTGAGAGTAAGTAACACTCTAAATGTAAAAGAAATTTTGAAGATACATGTATATTTAATAGAAAAAATATATATATCCAAATCACCAAATCACCAATATGAGTGATATGTCTATCAAAGTGATTTATCACGCTATGTCTCTGACAGTACTGTACATAATGACTAGAATAGCTTAGAGTTTGATGTTCTATTAAGAGTTTTCTCTTCTCACTTTACATATTGTCTTGCGGCCAGGGCCATCGTGGCCATGATTGTATGGTAGTTGGATTTACAACTACCTATGCAATCAGTGTCTATCACCACTGATATTGTGAGTTCGAATCTCGATCAGGGCGAGGTGTACAACATTATGTGATAAAGTTTGTCAGTGACTTGCGACAGGTCGGTGATTTTCTCTGGGTCTTCCAGTATCCTCTACCAATAAAACTGAAATATTGCTGAAAGTAGCGTTAAACACCATCAAACAAACAAACAAACAAAATCTTGGTGCCAGTTTCAAGAAAGTGTCCTAAGACAAGTCCTAAGTTATGTCTTATGAGACTTTACAATATGTTTTAGGACTATCATCAAGTGTGCAATTGCAGATTAACACCAGTATAACACACAGATATTATGGTGTTTAATGCCATTTTCAACAATATTTCAGTTATATCGTGGCGTTCAGTTTTATTGATGGGGGAAACCGGAGTACCCAGAAAAAACCACTGACCTGCCACAAGTCACTGACAAACTGTATCACATAATGTTGTATAAAGTACACCTAGACCTGAACAGGATTCGAACTCACAACGTTAGTGATAATAGGAAATGAATGCATAGGTAGTTGTAAATCCAACTACCATATACGACCACAACCAGGATGGCCCTCCCAGAAGGGCGAGAATAATTACATCAAGTGTGCAATTGTAGATAAACAACAGTGTAACACACTGAAAAATAATACCTCCATAACCTACGATCACGATCACGACAACCCCTCATACCTCAATATCAGCCATGAAGGCATCCAGTGGGTCATCACTATCACTATCATCTTTCTTATTACCATCTGCTCCAGGACTACCTGGAGCTGGTTGATATTCTAAATTTTCTTCTTCATCCTCCAGGTCAAAATATCTACAAAAGAACTCAAATTGAATTACAGAATATAGTCAAACCTGTATTAAGAGGTCACCTTTGGGACAAAGAAAAAGTAGCCTTATAAGACAGGTGAACTCTTAAAAGAGGTTCAATTCAAATGAAAATTTCTATGACAGCTCATGATCGTATGGTAGTTGGCTTTTTAACTATCTGTGCAATCAGTTCCAATCACCACTAAAGTTGCGAGTTCGAATCCTCCTCAGGCGATACAACATTATGTGATAAAGTTTGTCAGTGACTTGCAGCAGCTCTGTGGTTTTTTCTGAGCACTCTGGTTTCCTCCCCCAATAAAATTGACTACCACAAGGCACAAGCCCACGATATAACTGAAATATTGTTGACTGTGGTGTTAAACACCATTAACCTAAACCTAAGCCTATCAGGTCGGACCAACCATTGTTCATTAATATGTTGCTAATCTGAGCGGCCCTCCTGCCATTGCCGATAAGCTTGTATGGCCAGTCTGACTCTATGTGTAGCTACAGGGAATTGATGTAATTTTAAGACAAAGGCAATCTATATGTGTAGAGAATTTTTACAATTTTACAACAGTCGATATCAATATGTGTAGCTTATTGATAGAATTTTTTAGACAACTGATGGATGTATGTGAAGGAAGCGTGATTATATAGTGATACATTTTTTTACTTACTCATCTTCATTTGTAGCTCGTTTTTTACCAATATTTGTGTGATAGCCAAAGGATCGACCGGGCATGAACTTAGATGCTGTGTTCTGTGGCATACCCCCTAGGCCAGCCATTTCAGATCCAATACTGTGTTCATCTTTCTTACTACTCCCCAGAGCAAATCCTGGGAAACCAAATCCTTTAGATTTCCCATCACCCCCCTTGTGGTACATTTTCTCTGCAAATAAATAATAAAATAAGACATCAACATGTGTTTGAATACACAGAAAAACTGACTTAATCAGTTTGCTTTCTTCCATTTTCTGCAATTTTTCACCTATACTAACGCAGACCAGACAAACTTAGAATTATGGGTTATAGGTTTATGGTGTTTAACGGCACTTTCAACAATATTTTAGTTATATCATGGAGGTCAGTTTATTGGTGGAGGAAACAGGAGGATCTGGAGAAAACCACCGACCTGCCACAAGTCACTGAGAAACTTTATCACATAATATTGTATTTTGTATGTTGATAGGCACTGATTGCATATGTAGTTATAAATCCAACTAGCATATGATCACGACCATGACGGCCCCTAAGCATTATGCAACTTGGTCATGATTGATATACATCACCGTGTCCCCCAACACATTTGATATACATGTATATTACTAACACTTACAGGGTGCTTCTGTTACATAATGTGGTTTCTGTTTTTCAGATATGCAACTTACATTTACGACTCTGTCTCACAGTCTGTCAGTGTATTTCTATGTAATGTATAAGGTGTTATCTTCTGGTGTTTCACTTACATTTTTAGGTGAAATTTCACCACCCAGAGTGATTTCAACAGAAATGCATTGTTAGTACTGTGGTACACAATACAGATTTTGCTTTATTTTTTTATCAATAATATTATGTGGCAATCAGTACCTATCACCACTAAAGTTGCGAGTTCCAATCCCATTCATGGCGAGGTGTACTCGAGACAAGTTTATTTGATAAAGTTTGTCAACGACTTACGACTTGTCGGTGGTTTTCTCCAAGATATAACTGAAATATTGTTTTGAAAGTGGTGTTAAACACAAACATAACCCTAACCCCTTAATAACATTATCATCATAAATTTCAACAAAAGATTTTCCCAATTTTAATCTGTCTCTGTAGTTAGTCATAAATGATATTGGTTGAAGGTTGAAGAATAATTTTAATAACTATTGTTAGGGAAACGAAATGAACTTGGGAGTTTGATGTCAGCCCAAATTACATTTGTAGATTATTGCTATTAAAAAAAAATATCTTGACTTTTCATGTCATATAAATATCTTTTATTGACGTTTAAAAATAGCTATTCCATTTGATATTCAGTATTTGATAATATATTTGTTTCTATATATAGGATTCTGTAATTTGACAACAACATTTTTCACCCGAAATTAGAATTGGGTCAAATGTCATAACTGTTGATACTTCTACTTCTTCTACCAATTATTGACCTACTTCAACAGTTTGAAGAAGTAGGTCAATAATTGGTAGAAGAAGTTGAAGTATAATGTAACAGTAGAACATATTCTATCTCTGAAAAATGCAATGTCCTTGATGGGATTTGATTACTGGCCCTCTCACATTGCCAGCTACCGCTCTACCAACTGAGCTAAACGAGAGTTCCACAAATGCAGCGAGCAGGGTTAGCTATGAACCTACTATGATTCCTATAATATGCGAGCGAAGCGAGCTCTTTATGGTTAAAAATGTGTACCTAGGATTTTCTTCACATGGCTTCACATACTGATGGATATATATTTTTTCTGCACATTGTAAACACGTTCCCTGAAACACACTTACACACTCTACTAATGAAGATTTTCTTAACATAAAGCGCAAAGGTGATGCTAAATCTCAGACCCTCTCTCGTACATGTACGTCCGATATCACTGAAACCGGGAACCCGTGTGTAATAAAAGTCATTTTGTAACTTGTTCTACTGATATTGATATTTTCAAATTTTATTAAATCTCTTCTGACATACTGACAAGAATTTTTTTTCTGCATGGAAGTTAACTTTTGAGATCTCGTAAGGAACAATGAGAGTTCGATTGAATGAGACTAGATTCGATCCTAAAAAAAGTCGTCCCTGATATATCTCGGCCCAAAAAATCTCGACACTATTTTGATGCACTGGATGAGCGTAAATTTGGCAGATAATTTTCAAATTCGTGAACATTCATGGCCGTGCCTGTTTCATATTAACAATACAATAGGAAGGGCACGTTCCCGTTACAATCCACCACCTCGAGAGTCATCATACCTTGATGACGATATCTCACATACCAACATTCAATGTGACTAGTTTTCCTGTTCTGATCATCGTGGGTTATTTAGTTACATTAATGTAACATTACTCAGTAGAGCATATTTCATCTCAGAAAAATGAAATGCCAGTGTCCCTGATGGGATTCTTTAATTTTCAGAATATCTTCCTTAGAGCTCATGATGAGATTTGACTGGAGATACAGAGCAGAAAACTTTCTCCGGAAGTCAAATTTCAACGATATTATCCACGATCTACTCTTATCAGGGGATGTCATAGGGAAAGGGGATGGAATCAGCAAATAATGATGCTAGAAAATGGCCGATTATACCATTCGATGTATCTCGGGATTTTATAATAAGTAAGGAAATTCTCGTCTAGTTCTCGTATATCAAGAAACTTTTCATTGGAAAATTTTTTGACCTATTTGAAGTGTCTATGCAAATTTAGAATTGACCGAAATAAATCAGAAAATACCGAAGTATAATTGTAATATACGGTAAATATCAAAGGAAATTCGGCAATATGTTTATAATAAAGTGGGCGTTGATTATATAAATAAATCGAAAGTTCTTCAAGGTAGGTATATTTAATTTAAATAATTGCAACTATAATATTCATATAAATATGAACATAAAAAAAAAATTATTGTTTAATATTGATAACAATTTCAAAATATAACAATTAAATGCAAAAAGTTGAATTAACAGTAATTATTGGGGAAAATGCTTTTTAAGGAATATAAATAAAGGGAGATAATCATAGTACTGTATATATAAAATTACTACTGAAAAACTTTTTGTAAAAAAAAATTGAACCAATAGTGATTAAAAAAAAATGAAATAAATATTTTACAATACTGTCTGTACTCCTGTAGGAGTATGAAGCCCATCTATGATCTAAATAGATCCTCTGTATTTAATAACAATTTATATTCATAAAATAAAATAATCAAAATGCATATGCTAAATAAAATTTGGATTAAGTGTTAACTATGTTAGATACAATGTATCTAGGTACCATTAGTTGTTTACAAAATACACTTATATATATATAATTATTGTTTGCAAACAAACATCTGCTTTGCATATCATAAATCCTCGGATTTACCATATTCTAAGAAAACACATGTTTTTTTTAATTAATTTATTTCATAAAAATATATAACCAATATTTTCTGTTTTTATATATAATTATTAAGGTAAAAATACCATACAAAAGAACAAAAAACCATTCAGAAAAATTTGTCAAACTAAAAATCTTTCTGATTCTGATCCTGATCTCACCAAAATCAAATCAAATCAAATAAGTTTTATTTAAAGTCGAAATATCTATAACACATAACATAAGCTCTAGTGAGCTTTTGAATCGACTACAGTATCATATCCTACCAGCTCGCTGGTAACATTTGACCCAAAATTTGATTACATTTTACTTCACATCTAAAATTTTACAAGAAGACGTATGTTGAATGTAAAATAACACAAACCTCCTTGGGAAATATATATTTCAAACAATTACATCCATATTTTGTCACAATATATCCATAAATAAATGTCTGGCAAACTCATTTACCTAACACGATACACACATTAGCACCCCCATTTTGGTTGTAATGGCTGAGTATATAGCCAAGGGAGATAATCGTTTCCATAACCTGCTCTTATCGTCTATGCCAATCACTGACTGATTGAGGCAGATATTTTTAAAATTTGACATCCATTAAATAGTATTCAATGCGAAAACAGAAGAATATATTAGAACGTATTATATGATTTCTAAAACACATCAATTCATTTTCCAATTAAGTGCTACTGAAATAAACTATAACATAAATACCAAAATATTTTCTTTTCAAAATGCATTCAATTTTCAATAGCACATTTCCACCTCTATTAAAAAGAGCTACTGTAATAGAATAGCGGATTTAAAGCGGACCAACTAAGAAAATATTCCGCATTCTTCAGAAAGAGCTTAAAATTATATTTATTTCTATTTTACAAGAATATGATACTGTGGTTTTTTAATATGATTAATTTTTTTGTGTACGATTAGTTAAAAAATTTGATATATATGTTATGGAAACGTGTACTACGTTATTTAGTGCAGAATAAGAAAAATGGTTACATTATTTCTTATTTGACACTAAATGTAATATAGTCGCCGATTTTGGCAATGTAGATGCATGTACATGTTCATAGATATTTGACAAAACGGATAAATCTGTGAAATGTATATCTGCTTGCTCATCAGTAGATCCTGGAATTATTGTATACGTTTGTTTTTATCTAAATACCTGCCTTACCTGGCCGTTTCAAAAACAGATTTGAATAGTGACGTGTGACGTTTATATTCCCAATTCTAACATGACATTCTTCATTGATCATATTTAAATCATGCAGTGATAAAATTCCCGATAAATTTTATTTCGCACATGTTTTTGTCTGGCAAATTAAGGGCATCATTCCTATGTGATTTCGTTTATTTATACAGAACCGTGGTGCATACAAACATTAAAATGCTCGCATTGTTTTTGCATATTCATTTTTCAGGAAAAAATACTAAAGATAACAAAATTTGACTTATAAATCGTGGTTTTCTGGTGGCGTAGTTTTCAATTAAAGCTGACGACAGTGACATGTACCCAATTACTGCTTTATTTTACGCCTTTTTGCAGTTCGCTTGTTTAAGTTGCTGTGGTAGAGTGAAATTGTACATATTAATTATTTTTTAGTATAATGATTATTTTTATTATTAATTGATTTCTACTTGTAGCTGATCATGATTAAATATATTTGTATTTAATCCTTAATATATTTCTATTTCTGTTTCAGGAACATATACATATTTTAATTAGTATTTATAGTTTAGTTATTTATTCATTTAATACTTATGTTAAATGAATGCTCCATACTATTTTTGTCCTTTCATTTCTTATTGGTCAGTCTGGTCAGATGAATTTTAGGCGGGAAACTCTCTTACATTTCTATTGTTATAAATAATAAATAATAAATAAATCAAGTTTATTTAGAGTCGATACATATCACAACATACATTATATTTCTTTTCTGGTTTAGTGGCTGGACATGTCTCATTTTCTTGTTTGATTATATGGATAGTCATTTTTCTAATCTGAAGGTCAGTTTCTTTACATTTCTATATTAACCATTTTTAACAGTCATGATTTATTTAATATCTATAGAATGCAAGTGTTTTGAATGAAAATATAAAAAATAAATATAAAATACATATAAATTAGTCAGTGGAAAGTTTACAGGTAAAACCAATTTGAATAAATAATTAAAACATAAAAGTATTATTTTTAACTTATTGCAAGGTTAAAGTAAGTTTAATAAAATTGTAACTGTTACTTTTAATGATGTATTATATTGAAAGTATAAAACCTTTATCTTGTCATGAAACACATGACTTATAATATTAATTTTGTTATACAGGTTTTCTACTATTCACGAGTTTAACAGAGTCAAATGATTATATGCCACATTATTGCAAAGACCTTTACACCTCATGTGAGGTAAGTTATTGTGTTGTTTTTATTATTTTACTAATTGTATTTTTGCTTATTGCTTTTAATATGCTTATGCTTACTTTATTATTTGCTTTGCTTATTTATATAATAGTATTTTGAAGATGTCATGTAAATGTCAAGATTTACATATAGATGTATATAGTCAGTAACTGACAAACTTTATCATTTTGCAACGTAAGTATTTCATTGTTTAATGAAATACAAGACTATTATATCGTTTGGTTCAAATTGGTATATTTTTATTTACACAAGCACTTTTGACATATTCAAATTAGAGTTATCTTTCTTTGTGCCATTTACTTATGTTATTTTAACTTATGTATTTGCAGGGTCATGCTATGATATGATATGATATGATATGATATGATATGATATAGATAAAAAGTAATAATATATATTCATTATTACTGTTGATGATTTGGACTCGCAAATAAAATATCCACAACCTGAGAATTGCTTATTTATTTCACGGAAGCAGGTCAAATCGGCCCCAAACAAAATCGGCCCCAAGTCAAATCGGCCCCAAGTCAAAATTATTGAAGAATTAAAACTGTCTAGTAAGTACAGTTGTGTTTTGTACCAGTAAATATTGCCGATTCCCAAATTGCCGACATATGAAAAATAATTAAATAAATACACATTTTTTGTTTTGTAAATACGCCCCAAATTTGTTTGGAGTTAATTAATTGCCGATCATTTATTAAAATCTACCATATTCACCTAGCTTGGATATTGTGGGTATAGTACTAGTTCATTTTTAGATTACCGAAATCATCAATCAGTTCTAAATAATTTACTATTTAACGACAATTTTCGGCATTGTTTTTCTTTCTTACTTAGTAAAACTCTAAAAAAAACCATTTACTTATTTGTAGTTTTTTTCCATTGTTCTTCAATTGTTCGAGTAATGAGTATCGGCATCTCCTATTCAACAATCAGTATGCATTTGATTATGGTTTTTCTAATTAAAATTGCGCGAAAAATTACTGCTTTCAATAAAATATGTACACATCATCAATATTTTTTTTTTAATAAAAAAATAATATGATGAAATTTTGTCATTTTTAACAAAAGTCGGCAAAATGGAATCGGCAATATGGTATTCGGCAATCTGGTACTAATTCATCTAGCTATGCTTAAAATAATCAATAATCTTGCCGATAAAATTTCAGTGTCTGCAAATTTCCTCCATGTACATTGCCCATGAGGAGGACTTTAATTTCATTTTGTTTAATCATTTCCAGTCTAAATGTCCTTTAGGCACCGGCCCTTGATGACCTCTGTATATGAATGGCATTGCTCTCATGCATGTACGAGTACACTGGTCATGGGGAGGACGCTGGATTTGTCTTCTGTCATTGAATTAGCCCCTTGTAAATATAAAAGGGTTTATTTCTATTTCGGTGTTCAGAAGAAGTACATTTTTATTTATTTATTCTTTTAATATTTTTATTTTTTGGGGCCGATTTGACTTTCATTTTGAGGCCGATTTGACTTGGGGCCGATTTGATTTGGGGCCGATTTGACTGGAAATCTTATTTCACGATAAAAAACCACAAGACCACATTGCTAAAATCGAAATGTCACCAAATGGAAAATATCAGTAAGGTTTAAGGAAAAATTAAACGGCAACGATGAAGGTTAGTGGATTTTTTAAATGCATTTATTGCCCGCTGCTTCATTTTATACACATAATTATAGCATCTGATATGAACATATTATTCCCTTTCTCTATTTATTGTTCTTTTCATTTATACACTCAAATTTGATTTACGACTGAAAACTTGTTGCTAACGGTCCAAAAATATCGTGAGCGACAGTCCATTAATTGGAAACACAACTTCAAACTACTCTTGGATTCTTTTGAGGACTATGTTAGAAAATGGAAAAAACGAGAAAAATAGAAGGTTGATACACTTTCAGAATGGGTTAAAGCTGTCAGGTCATTCAACTTCGATCCAGAAAACTCAAAAGGTCAACGAACACAAAAGCAACATCTGTATTCAAAGATCGTGATGTCGTAGAAATCATGTCCATTATTTACGACAAATATGTTGTAATTCCTGCAGACAAGGCCACTAACAACATCGTTCTTATCTGCAAAAAAGGCTATACATTGACTGCTTAAAGATATAATTAGGCTTGGATAGCTAACATGGTAATCCTACATATACTACTACCACACTATCAAAAGAGAAAATCATCGATAATCACAAATCAGTCTTGATTTCGTTTGCCCTTTCATGATGAGTTTTATGATCTTCCAGTACTGTACTGGATACCAAAATTACCAAGTGTTCTACCAAGCCTTTCTTTCCTAAATTTTGAAGTGGTTATAATCAAATGTGGATATTCAAAAACTCAAAAGACTTGCTGGAATCTTTAAGTTCTAGATCTCAGTTTGTTTGTAACAGCATCAAAATATTTGATTTCTCTACCTTATATACCAACACTCCACATACGCAATAAAATCTAGAACTAAAGCATTTATTCAACGTTGCTTCTCAAAGATTACCGGAGAACAAAGGTATCAGTATCTCATATCCCGAAATTGAGGGTACTTTCCTCATAAATATTCATCATATTTAAATTAGATTTTGATCACGTGACTGCAGTTTCAAGCTTGATGGATCGTTTATTAGATTTGTCAAAAAATAGCCTATAGTACGGAAATTCAATGTGTCCGTCAATGATTCGAAAATTAAAAGTTATTGTTTATTTCCGTAAAGTTTTTCTTCTGTCAAAATTCAAATATTTTTGTTTTTGAACGATTTTTAGACATGTCTTTGATATCGCGATCATGCAAAAATGATCATATTATATTTAATGTGGGAACCCCGAGTTTAGAAGCTAGAAATATAAGGTTAGTCAATATAATTACATATATTATTGAGGAATCTAAATTAATTTCAGAAAATATGTCGCCAAATGTCATTCATGGTTAAATTTTGTGTCACACGCCACCAGTTTCATGTATTTCAGACATTTTTACATAGACTCTTAAGGCCAAAAAAGGGTTCGTCGCCTCGGATTTTCATTTAGTCCAGGAACCTCGAATATTTAATTGTTTTCATTAATTTTTATTTCATTTAATTCAGCTTGATTCAATGTATCATTTTCAAGTTCAGAAAATGACACACATGCAATTATGAATGATATCGTCTATATAGATCATTTGAAAATTGCAGACGTCCCGGCGTCGCCATCTTTGATATGCAAATGAGCAAAGTACCCATCATTTCTGGCTATGTTGTTATTGGTAAAGACAAGTCTAACTTTGTCAAAAGCCACTCAAATTCTAATTTTATATAAACAGGACGAGATCATTCAAATGATAGATTGTTTGATCGACAGAATATTTGTCCTGTTTGCTGCACGGGCGTTTCAGCAAATGATTGGTGTTCCAATGGGTACAAATTGTACTCCACTAATCGCCGATTCCTTCAAAGACTTCTCAAGAATAAAGATAAAATATTAGCCCAGATCTTTAATTCCAGCTTCCGCTATGTAGATGATGTTCTATCACTGAACAATTCTCGATTCGGTGAGTATGTGCTTCTCATATGTCCAAACGAACTTGAAGAAAAGCAAGGAGGGAAAACGATGACGTGTCCATGTCTTCTATTTCAACCAAATACTGACCGCCTTTAACAAGTTGAAGATTATGTCAGATGTCTTATAAACTTGAATGTTTTGTGGTGTCCGTGTTGCTCATCTTTTTTTGGTTTTCTGTGTTGTGCTTAGTGCTTAATTGTTTTGTTTGACTTCGTCCTGTGTCTTGTGTGCCCAATGTTGCTTGTGTCTCTGGAATGAACCTTCGGTTAGATCTAACGTTTATTTAAACAGACTTTAATTGTCATCTACTCAAAATTATGATAATTCTCCATTAATCTGGACACGAATTAACTTTTTATACTCGTAAATTCAAAGTAGATTAAATGTGCAACTTTCTCGTCTCATAAGTGATACAATTAAGATACTGCCTGTTACGTCGTTTATTGGTTGGTAATCGCAATTTAGAATTTTGCATACTGCTAAACAATGATGAAAGTTTTAGTAGGGTTCGTGATGCTGGATCTTTAATTTTATTTGTATGTTTTGTAGATCCATGTTTGTCCTTTTGTATTTTTTCTTTTAGCCATTGAGTTGTCTGTTCTTCTTCGATATACCAGTGTAAGAAGAGTTTGAATATACCAAAGGGGTAATCAGAATCCGTATATTGAAGAACAGACAGCACAATGGCCAACAGAAAAAGTACAAAGATCGAGTAACACGAACCCCACTAAAATCCGGGGGTGTACTCAGGTGCTCCGGAAAGGTAAGCAGTTCCTGCTCCACTAGTGGCACCCGTCGTGTTAATCTAGTTACAAACCCGGTGATGAGGAAAGGACACTCAAAAGTATGTTTCCTACCTTGACCTTAACCTTGAAATGTACAACGGAAGAAAATCATAAACAAAACAAGGACAATCGTGATGACTTCACTTTCCAACAGTCAACTTCCCATTTTTCAGTAGCAATATTCCAGAATCGTCAGTGTATGGAGCTTACATTTGACAATTAATACGTTATTCTAAGGATTGTGCCTAGCACAGTGATATTCTGGACCGAGTTCAGCTGATGAAGCAAAAATTACTCCAACAAGGCTACGTTGCTCCTAGGTTGATGCCATCGCTACAAAACTTCTACTGTCGTGATCATGAACTAGCCGATCATTACGAAATATCAATTTCTCCAAAGGCAATGTTTGTTTTACCTTTATGTATATTTTTTCTTTACTCTATCACAGACAAAAAAAACTTTTCCCCAGTTGACTATGTGAGTAACACAGCGGTTGTCTTATAAGAAAGCCAGCCAGCCAGCCAGCCACACAGACACACAGACCCAGCCAGCCAGCCAGCCAGACACAGACACCCAGCCAGCCAGCCAGCCACAGACAGAGACAGCAGACAGCCAACCAGACGGCAGAGGAGAGATGGCAGACGGCAGATGAGAGACAGAGATAGACAGACACACACACACAGACAGATAGACAGACACACACACAGAGACAGATAGACAGATACAGACAGACACAGACGGACGGACGGACGGACACGCAGGCAGGCAGGCACACGCACACAGGCATACACAGACAGAGACAGACAGACAGACACACACAGACACGCACGCAGGCAGGCAGGCACACACACAGGCACACGCACACACAGGCAGACAGACAGACGGCAGACACACACACAGACAGACGGCAGACACACACAGACAGACAGACAGACAGACACACACACACACAGACAGACAGACAGACACACAGACAGATACAGACAGACACACACACAGACAGACACACACAGACAGACAGACACACAGACAGACAGACACACACAGACAGACAGACACACACAGACAGACAGACACACACTTTCTACAATATTTCAGTTATATCGTGGCGGTCTGTTTATTGATGGAGGAAACCGGAATACCCGAAGAAAACTACAGACCTGTCGCAAGTCACTGATAAACTTTATCACATAATGTTGTATCGAGCACACCTTACCTGAGCGGGATTCGAACTCACAACGTTAGTGGTGTAAGGTACTGATTGCATAGGTAGTTACAATACAACTACCATGCGATCATGACCACGACGTCCCCTAAAGAGAGAGAGAGAGAGACCCCTTCAATACAATACTCGGATCATTATTCACCGGACTCAATAATACTAATACCACTGTTTTAGTCCTACAACACACGTACACTTTCATCAAATAAGTGCTGGATAATGAATTATTTCAACAACAAAAAATCACATAATTTACTTATATTGAATAAACAAAGAAGTTAGTTGGCTGGTACACAGCAGTATTGGATTTCATCCGAGCAGCATGCAAAGTTGTCATTACTAGTAGATGCGGCAGCCTCACTCTCTGTACAGTCGGATGCTTCTCGAACACATCTTTGTTCGGGCCCAGTTTCACATGGCGTACCTTCGTCTAAAATGAATATGATTTCATGATAAGAAAAATAGATCACTGATAGTCGATGCATTTTACAATATATAACAAAACATACACAAATTATCAAGAGGGGAGGGTTGGGATCCGATTAACCAGTTTAACCCACCACATGTTTGTCCGCGTCCCAGGCTAAGACCTGAATTTCCAACGTCATATGTATTGAAACTGATTGGTATACAGGAAGCTTGAAAATGGCTGGAATACAGCAAGCTTGATATTGGCTGATATACAGCAATCTTGAAATAAGCTGGTATACAGCAAGCTCGAAATTGGCTGGAATACAGCAATCTTGAAATTGGCTGAAATACAGAAAGCTCGAAATTGGTTGAAATATAGCAAGCTTGAAATTAGCTGGTATACAGCAAGCTCGCAATTGGCTGATATACAGCAAGTTCGAAATTGGCTTTTATACAGCAAGCTTGAAATTGGGTGGTATACAACAAGCTAAAATTGGCTGGTATATAGCAAGCTTGAAATTAGCTGGTATACAGCAAGCTCGCAATTGGCTGATATACAACCAGTTCGAAATTGGCTGGTATACAGCAAGCTTGACATTGGCTGATATACAACAAGCTAAAATTTGGTGGTATACAACAAGCTTAAAATTGTCTGGAATATAGTAAGCTCGAAATTGGCTGAAATACAGCAAGCTTGAAATTAGCTGGTATACAGCAAGCTCGCAATTGGCTGATATACAGTAAGTTCGAAATTGGATGGTATACAGCAAGCTCGCAATTGGCTGATATACAGCAAGTTCGAAATTGGATGGTATACAGCAAGCTTGAAATTGGGCGGTATACAACAAACTTGAAATTGGCTGGTATACAGCAAGAATGCAATTGACTGATATACACAAAACTGGAAATAAGCTGGTATACAACGAACTTGAAATTGGCTGATATACAGCTAGCACGCGATTCGCTTGTATGTAGCATGCTCAAAATTGGCTTTACTCGGCACCAGTTGCACATGGCATACCTTCGTCCGAATGAGTATGAGTTTATGATAAGAAAGAATGTAATCCCTGATAGTCGACAAATGTTAATGGTATCCAAAAAGCTTGAAATTGGCTAGTATACAGCAAGCGTGAAATTGGCTGATATACAGCAAGTTTGGCATTGGCCGATATACAAGAAGTTGGAAATTGGCTGAAATACAGGAAGTTAGAAATTGGCTGGTATATAGCAAGCTTGCACTTGACCGATATATAGGAAGTTGGAAATTGACTGGTATATAGCAAGTTTGAAATTGGCTGGTATACAGCAAGTCTGAAATAGGCTTGTATACAGTAAGTCTGAAATTGGCTGGTATACAGCAAGTCTGAAATTGGCTTGTACACTGTAAGTCTGAAATTGGCTTGTATACAGCAAGCTTGAAATTGGCTAAGGTAGTCAATCAGTCAAACATTAAAATAACGTTAGAGATCCCCAATATACATGTATAATGATAATTATTATTAGAACAAAGCTGTAGATCTGAATGAATACTTACTACTACAGCTCATTTCTACACAACACCTTCGACGTCCGCAGCACCTGATGTCGTCAATTGTAGCACAACCAGTCGGACAAGGTAACACATCATGTATACATACGCCGCCAGCATTGAAGCAAGCAGCTGGTGGTTGACCGATAGATTCTGAAATTATTTATTGCAGGTTAAAATAAAAAGAAAAAACAAAAAATATCACGCTGTCGGAACAGTTCCAAAATCCAATAGACAAATCGTTGAAAAATGGAAACTCTACACCCCTAACACATAAATAAGGGAGGTAATAACAAAATTACCGAACTCCGAACAATCTTACAAAGGGAGAGTCGAAACTTATAAGTATATAAACAGACAAAATCAGTCAACAACCGAAAAACTCTGAAAACCGTAATGACCCTGACTTGGTACAGGCATTTCTAAAGAAATGGTGGATTGAATCAGATTTTAAAGCGCCAAACCTCCTGCTTTCATTACGGCTCAAAGGTTCCGGCTGTCACTAAAACAGTATTTATAACAATACTGGAACACGAGACCGTTCACTTTCCTGGCTTGGTACAAAAATGTTAATAATAAATATCGTGTTGAACTAGTTGTTTGAGGCCAAAACGCAGCATATATCTGAGATCGAACTTAATAATCAATTCATATATACACTTGTATATAAACAAGTTTATTCTGGTATAAAAAGAATTAGGCAAAATATATTGTTACTTCCGGGGTTAGGGGTTATGGTACTTAACCCCACAACGATATTTCAGCTATATCGTGGAGATCAGTTTTATTGGTGGAGGAAACCAGAGAAAACCACCGACCTGCCGCAAGTCACTGAGAAACTTTATGACATAATCGCAATTCGAGCTCACAATGTTAGTCATGCTAGGCACATATTGCATAAGTAGTTGTAAATGCAACCACCATACGACCATGACCAAGACGGCCCCTTTTTACTTCTATAGTTTTCAGATTGTATAGTATAAATTATTTTATTTTACTAACATGAATCAATATTTGGTTAATGCAACCTTGAAATGTCTTTAATTAACTGCCATTTAAATTTTCATGTTAACTTGCTAAGACCATGGCATTTTCGTTTAATACAACCTTGAAATATATCATTACCATAAATACCACATACATGTATCGTGATCGAGCAGCTCTTCAGTAAAACAAAATCAAATTCAAAATAGAACAAATTTATTTTTAGTAACTGATGAAATTAATTGCTATGTGTGTCTAAAACGCATTGTAGGCATGATCGGCTCGGGTGTGGTAGATCGTGGGTTCGAGTCCGGGTAGGGTAAAATCTCAGACTATGAAATTGGTATTTATTGCTTCTCCGCTAAGCACGCAGCACAAAGGAGTAAGAATGCAGACTTTTTAGCTCGGAATCATACAGGATAATGTGTCCGAGTTTACCCGCAGACTGTTGTTTCAGTGAGCAAACACCATGAAAAAAATCCAACTAAACGTGTGGGTCTAGAAGAAATCGTACATCTAATGTCATATGTCGTGGCCTTTTTGTGTTCAGTGAGTGAAGGTGGAAGATCATTGTTCGTTTTGTTGATATCGGTTGAATTGTAGACCATCACTGCTTATACTTTTTTTCATAATGATTATCATATTATCGAATGCAACTTGTTCTCGCAGTGATATAGCTGAAGAAACTCACTCACTCACTCACTCACTCACGGAAAATTGTTAGCCGAAACAACAAGCTATTTGCCATCCTGTGGAGTGCTTGAAGATGTACATTATTTCCCGATTTCGAAATCATAGACGACAATTTGTTTTCTAATTTGAGTATGTGAACCACAATATAACCATAACATGTGAAAGAACCTCGTCGGTAACACATTTTTGATCACTCGTCGATTACTCTCCACTCATTATCCGTGGGTAAGCCGACAGAGAGAAATCATCGTAGTCAGGAATTATTCATGAGTCATTTAAAAACATTTTGATATGTCCCGACGAACTGTATTACAGCCAATCAAATCAATATTACATTTAAAAAGGGCAATTACCCCGATGTTATACAAGATAAATGCTATATCAAGTAGCCATCTAGTATCTTTGTAATCTATTCAATCCATCTAATATGAAATTTGAGTGATGTTATGTTGTTATGGAAACTAATGAATACAGATCAAGTTTCGGAACAAACTCGAAACGACTGTTTTCATATGAATTGATAGGCCGTCATGGTCGTGATCGTATGGTAGTTGGATTTATAACTACCTATGCAATCAGTGCCTATCAACACTAACATTGTGAGCTCGAATCGCGCTCAGGTGAGATGTACTTGATACAACAATATATGATAAAGTTTATCAGTGACTTGTGGCAGATCTGTGGTTTGCTCCGGGTACTCCGGTTTCCTCCACCAATAAAACTGACCAACACGATATAACTGAAATATTGTTGAGAGTGGCGTTAAACACCATAACCCTAACTCCATATAAATGGACACACGGTTGATGAGTGGTGAGTATCGGAGCACGGGGAATCATGGATAGCCGACGGTGAAATAGGAAATCGACCTCAATGTTTTTACATTTTCGAATGTGGTTGGATTAATCAATGAATAATTTTAGGTATTCCACGTTACAGGTTGATGATTTCGGTATATTGAGACATTGTACAATATAGTCACATGCTATTGCATGCACCATTGAGCAATATCTGAATAAGAGAGAGAGGCCGTTTGATCATTTATATCAGTACAGAATAATCTATGTAAATGAAACTTACCTCTAAAGATCATAAACACAAAGAGAAGAAACTAGATCTGTTTACGGTGCATACTGACAATATTGCTTTTTCTGTTGATATTCGGATACCCGTGAGCTGATGAGAACCCTGGAAGTCACAAATAATATGAGGTTATGGAGTTATGGTGTTTAACGCCACTTTCAACAATATTTCAGTTATATAGTAAGTTAATTAATGAGGGACAAGGCTAATATAAAGCAACATGTACCATCCGAACAGGTAGACAATGTTTTTACACTGACATGGTAAATATTGAAATCTATAGTTCCTTAATAGCTCATGGCGATGTGTATCTGGAGAAAACCACCGACAATTACAACTTTGACCTCAAGATCTTAGAAACATGTTACATCTTGTGGCCTAAATTTGTGGATCTACTTATCACAATGATTCATACCATTCTTGAAAATTTCTCTATTGCAGTCGATATCTATCATTAGACCCTAGGGATTGGTCCCTGTATACCCCTAGACCTTCATTTGTAATTGTGTGTATCTACATATCACAATGAAGATTAATGCCATTGTAACGCCACGATATAGCTGAAATACTTCTAAGGTTGGCGCTAAACACCAACCAATCAATCAATTACTGCCATTGTCAATAGTGATTCCGTAACTATATCTAAAGAATATGATTGTAGATTTGTATTTCGCATTTTCTCTAGTACAGTCGACGACACCAAACTAACTCTCATGGGGGTCTTTATTTGTTCAAGACTAAAACTTCCCTCCCCTATGTGGACCTTTCACACCAAATACAATTACATTTCCATTGTATCATCATATACGTCAATATTTTCAATATATGTAAAACTTTGAACCCATAGCGTACTAACACCATATTCACTGCGTTCCTCATTTATGCAAGTTTGAATATGCATATCACAATGATTATTCAAGCAGCTTACAATTGCATGTTCATATCTGGCTCCTAAGAAACGTTTTTTGCTAAAAGTTGGCGTTAAGCACCAATCAATTAATCAATTTATTTTTCTTCATTGTAGTCGAGTTCGTAACCCACATACACCACATGGGTCGTTAACTTTTGTGAAATTGATTCCTAATTTTGTAACTTCACGTGAAATACATGTACTTTTCCATTGCTGGCCATGGTTCACAAAGAGAATGCTTTCCCACTTGCAGCCTATGTGAAAGTTTATTTGTGACCTACATTACTCGGAACACATAGACCCTTGGGTCTTTATCTGTACAATCTTGAATCAAAATAATGATTCATGACATTTATTCTCGCATTTAAATTATTGATTCTTTATATTTTAAAAAAATCGCAGTGAATACCGTGCTAAAATGTGGATCTCAACCCAAAGAACTCGGGTCCCATAGACGGTCCTGCCGTTGTTCTAGGTTGATTCTCATTTTATTATATGCATGTATTGACAAAGCTTCTTTTCTTTCTCATTTTTAAGCCGAACCTTATAAGGTTGTGGTGTGGAAAGTCAGGCGAACGACGAACTTCGGGTGATGTTTTCATGAAATAAATCATGAAATAAATAAAAACAAGTTGATTTTATAATTTCAAAACGGTATACAAAATCTAGTTGTGTTTTAATATATATATATATTTAAATATTTTGGTAGAAATATAACTAAAATCGCAGACACTATGCCTTTAAGAAAAAACAAAAACAAAACAAAACTTTATTTGAAACCATCATGGACACATTAAAGCAATGAACATGTATTCGGAACGAAATATATTCGAAATATGACTCTGTTTTAGTACTGCTAAATATATTATTTTGTTGTAAACTTTCACAATAATTAAAATACACCTTACCTTTTAAAGTATTTCAATATTTCTGGTTGTGACATAACAAAAAAATTAAAATTATACAGCAGTTGTACGTGTACTTTTTTTTCTCAGAGTTTATTTTTCTTTGTTCAGTCGTCTAGGTATATGCCTTAATTGAAAATTCATATTGTCAGATTTGATTTGTTGTCATTGGTGACGTGTTGTTTTATATATTTTTTTCTGATATTCTAAAAAAGGTTTTCCCTCTAACTGTTTTTTTTTATCTTTGTACATTAAATTAAGAAAAGTTTGAAGAAAAAAAAGGGGCTAATAAGAAACGTAAATGGAAGGACAGACAATGCAATAGCCAAAGGAAAAGGTTGTATGGTGTTTAACTCCACTTTCACTCATCCGGTCACGTGGTCAGTTCAGTGTTGCTCATCGTTTTAGTTTTCTATGTAGATTTTCCCGCTCTATTTGTCTTCGTTCTGTGTCTTGTGCCCACTGTTACCTGTATCTCGGATTGTCCATTCTCGATTGCCCCTTCGGTTTTTTCCAACATTTATATTAAAGAAACTTTGTTATTTATAATCTTTCTATCGTGACCAAATTTGATATCTACGTTTTTATTTTGAGAGAGAGAGAGAGGATTAGAGTTATGGTGCTTAACGCCACCTTCAACAATATTTCAGTTCTATCGTGGCGGTCAGTTTTATTGCTGGAGGAAACCGGAATACCCGGAGAAAACCACCGACCTGTCGCAAGTCACTGACAAACTTCATCACATAATGTTGTATCGAGTACACCTCGTCATTAACGGGATTCGAATAAAGGAAAAATGACAAAAGGGCAAACAATGATATACAAAACACAATACAGAAAACAAAAGATTGAGCAACACGAACCCCATAACAAAGAGGATGAAATCATGATCTTTAAAAGGATAAGCAGTTCCTGCTCCACTAGTGCCACCCGTCGTGTTAAACAATCAAGGATAAAACGTATATATCAGTTTCTTCATTCAACATAACTGCACATCATCTGTAAAACCCTTTAATTAAGGCAAATTAACATCACAAATTAATAAAAGCGTAGATTTCAAATTGAATGTGCACGACGCGACCTAACAGGTATGCTCAAAATCAAAAGACGGAAAGCCAAATAATTCAGAAGTATTTGGAACCAAGAAAACAAAACAGGATAGCCAAAGTGGAATAAGATCACCTATGCCAGATTTGTAGTGACATAATATCTTGTAGGAAAGACAGAAAACGGAAAATTCAGTGCCGAAAAAAACATTCTGTAAACAGCTTACTAGACCCATTGATCAAACTTCACTTAATAAATCATTCCATATTTAATTGTTTTGAATCTTGTAAAATATAAAGTGTATTTTAATAAGTTGAGTAAAGCTGTTTTAAATTACATTTGATTAATTTTCATTTTATTTTTTTTTCAAAATCCATTCTTCTGATAATTTTTCCCATTTAGGTCATTTGGGTTTAATTTACTCCCAAAAATCTTTAAATTTTTAGACTTTCCAATCTTTTGACTTTGCGTACTTGATGAAGGTTATTCCAGAAACACATCGTGCCCACTAAACTGGATATCTACGTGTTTGTTAAATAGATTTATATTGTAGTACCCTTTCACATATTAAACAGTGGCTGTAACATGTGTCTATTTATTGATTTTAATGAAGGAATATGACGTGTTTTGAAGAAAAAAAGTAATGTTCAAGATACAAAATTAATAGTTGTTTTGTATTACAGCGTAGAATGTTGTAAATTCAATTTAACTGTGGAATATAATTAATACAGACATCGTCTTCAGTGCTAGCAAACTCCCTTGCGTTCCAGATCCGATCCGCATACTACTCTTGAAGAATCATATTCGGAGTGAATACCAAAAAAACTATTTTTCAGTGCGAGTGCATAGAAATATAACATAGTTTCTCCTATGCAGGGTAAGACACATCCGAAAGGCCCGGGGTTCCGAAAGTTATGCGGGACAAATCAAATACACAACACACGCTTAGGTATCGTAACTAATATTAATAGTTTTACCTTCATCTTATTAAGATGTATTATACCTCATTAATATGCATTGCTTAATATGCGTTTCCTATTGGCTCTTTTGGATCACATGACCTGCGAATATTGTTGAACGTATGACCTGTGATGGAGTCATTATTGATCACGTGACAGACCTAGCAATATAGACTCCACACAACAAAACGACCGCTTTCATCGCTTGAATTTCAAAAAGCACGTCATGTTCAGATCGAGATCATGTGTTCAGCCCAAGTTCTATCAAAATAGACTTTATAATTGTTATTTGATGGTTCTCCAATAAACGTGCAGCATTAAGAGAAAAGTGTTATAATAAAGCAATTAATTACTCTTTGTGAGGTCAATAGCATGAAATGAGAACTCCTTGCCTATGACTCTCGGTGACCTGACCTGGCTTCGGACGTTGGCCTCGGTCAGGTCACAAGCATCGGATACACATTGACCTCACAAAGAGTAATTAATTGTATATAAGGGTAATAACAAAATTACCGAACTCCGAACAATCTTACAAAGGGAAAGTCAAAACTCATAAGTATATAAACAGACAAAATCAGTCAACAGCCGGAAAACTGTGAAAACGTAATGACCCTGACTTGTATAGTATGTGAACGTCTAATAATGCATATTGGCACCAACAATCCGGTCGGTGATGTCATTTGTTAGGTGGCTCAATGAGTTAGGTAGTTGGATTACCTCACAATTCATGCAAGCCTATCATCAATACGACGTGAGTTCGTGCCATGCTTTGTAAATTACAAAAAGGGTGCACTCGACTCGCAGCCGCAAGTGATAAAGTTTATCAGTTGCTTGCCCATGGTCGATGGTTCTCTCAGGTTTCTTCCACCACTAAAACTGGTCGCCATGAAATAGCTGAAATATTGCTAAAAGTGGCGTTAAACACCAAAAATCAAATCAAATCAAATCCTTACCTATGACTCTCGCTGACCTGACCTGGCTTCGGACGTTGGCCTCGGTCAGGTCACAATCATCGGATCCACATTGACCTCACAAAGAGTAAATAATTGTATAATATGTGAACGTCTAATAATGCATATTGAAACCAAAAAGCCGGTCGGCGATGTCATTTGTCAGGTGGTCGTTAAAATCAGGTTTCTAGTATGAAACATAGTTAGCAAGTGAATGTTGGAAAGAAGTTATAAAAATTAAATGATACATATGAAAGCAAATTTATTGTTGTTTTATTGTTTTGTATGAATATAATTTGCTAAGTTATAGGGATGGTTTATTTACATTATCATTGGACCAGAAACTCCTTATCCTTCCGGAGCACCTGAGTTCATCCCCGGATTTTAGTAGGGTTCGTGTTGCACTATCTTTAGTTTTATGTGCTATGTTTTGTAGATCGTTATTTGTGCCTTTGTCCTTTTTCGCTTGGTTATTGTGTTGTCTGTCATTCTTCGATTTACGGGTTCTGATTACCTCTTTGGTATCTCACCATGTTCAATGATTGGCGGAATCATCGGATACAAATTTGAAAGTACAAAAAGTATTCAACATAAGGGTTATTCAGCTCAACTGGTGCAGAACAAAGATATTGTCTTTCAAGACATAGATGACGACGGACGACAAGTGATGGCACACAATGGAGTTGATCCGGCTATTATCGTACACCTCTGGACATTTACCATGTTTGTACTGTATCCAGGTGGTTTGTGGTTTGGAAAATTACCTTTGGGGACAAGTTTTCAAAATTTTCGTTTAAGTTATGTCTGTGTAGTAAATAATGAAGATAAACACCTGAGAGGTTAGTGACCGGGTTGTACCGTATACGTGAGTCGTATAACGGACAGTAAAAGGGATACTACCGGACAGGAGAGAAAAAAAGACCCGTTTGCATGTTTG
Source organism: Bathymodiolus brooksi (assembly GCA_963680875.1). Lineage (NCBI taxonomy): Eukaryota > Metazoa > Mollusca > Bivalvia > Mytilida > Modiolidae > Bathymodiolus > Bathymodiolus brooksi. The sequence goes on along the minus strand of OY804587.1, from coordinate 26,860,170 downwards.
GTCATTAACCCTTTGACGGCGACTTTTCATGTGTGATCGTAACATCGTGTGCTGTATTTTTCCTGACGTTATGACCATTTCAGCAGAGTGACGTCATTAATTATTTATGACGTCATTTTAGCAGCATTGTGACGTTACGTACCGTTTCTTTTTAATTTTAATGAGATTCTATATGTGCAATATCTGTATCTGACTTCAAATTGTGCAATCTAATAATAACGTATTTGCGTAACTTATTCTTAAAGAAAATAAACGTAAATTTCTTTCCCAAGAGACACATATGTCACTAGTGCAGACAAAGGATTAAATACAATATACTATGAGCATTGTACTTGTCCGGCCTGCAATTCTAGTTTTGAATTCACATTGAAGGTAATGTTTTATCTTGCAGCGAGTTCTCCAGAACCATGATAACCGTGTATACCTAATGCCCAAAGGATGCTGAAGTTAAACAGTATTTGAAGCACATTATTTGTTCAATGATAAGAATGTTGACTTTCGGTATTATACAGTATATGGTTTGGTTGTGAATGTATTTGTAGAATTTTGATTGACCAGTCTCGCTGTGAACAGGCATTTTAGCTTGTAACAAGTGTTTAAATCCCCTACAATAAGACCACGGATATTTTCCACTTGTCGTAAACATTTCCCGGTTCTTTTTTCATTAATGACTTGTCACCGGGTTTGTAACTAGATTAACACGACGGGTGCCACTAGTTGAGCAGGAACTGCTTACCCTTCCGGAGCACCCGAGTTCATCCCTGGTTTGAGTGGGGTTCGTGTTACTGGATCTTTTATTTTATTTGTATGTTTTGTAGATCCATGTTTGTCCTTTTGTACTTTTTCTTTTAGCCATTGAGTTGTCTGTTCTTCTTCGATATTCCAGTGTAAGAAGAGTTTGAATATACCAAAGGGGTAATTAGAATCCGTATATCGAAGAACAGACAGCACAATGGCCAACAGAAAAAGTACAAAGATCGAGTAACACGAACCCCACTAAAATCCGGGGGTGTACTCAGGTGCTCCGGAAGGGTAAACCGTTCCTGCTCCACTAGTGGCACCCGTCGTGTTAATCTAGTTACAAACCCGGTGATGATCAAAAGACACTCAAAAGTATGTTTCCTACCTTGACCTTAACCTTGAAATGTACAACGGAAGAAAATCATAAACAAAACAAGGACAATCGTGATGACTTCACTTTCCAACAGTCAACTTCCCATTTTTCAGTAGCAATATTCCAGAATCGTCAGTGTATGGAACTTAAATTTGACAATTAGTACGTTATTCTAAGGATTGTGCCTAGCACAGTGATATTCTGGACCGAGTTCAACTGATGAAGCAAAAATTACTCCAACAAGGCTACGTTGCTCCTAGGTTGATGCCATCGCTACAAAACTTCTACTGTCGTGATGATGAACTAGCCGATCGTTACGAAATATCAATTTCTCAAAAGGCAATGTTTTTTTTTTACCTTTATGTATATTTTTTCTTTACTCTATCACAGACAAAAACAAATTTTTCCCAGTTAACTATATGAGTAACACAGCGGTTGTCTTATAAGAAACCTGAACTGTCTATCTTTCGCCAGCACATCGGTTCACACACCCGGACACGTGGTGAGGTCAGTATTCCTCATTTGTTTTTAGTTTTCTATGTAGTTGTTTTTCGCTTTGTTTGTCTTTGTTCAGTGTCTTGTGCCCAATGTTGCCTGTATTTCGGTTTCTCCAACATTTAATAAAAATAACTTATTAATTATTTTTATTTTAAATCTTGCGATCGTGAGCATACATGAGGAAGGTTATTGCAGAAACGCGTCGTGTACACTAAATTTGATATCTACGTTTTTTATTCTGAGAGAGAGAGAGAGAGAGAGAGAGAGAGAGAGAGAGAATTAGAGTTATGGTGCTTAACGCCACCTTCAACAATATTTCAGTTCTATCGTGGCGGTCAGTTTTATTGGTGGAGGAAACCGGAATACCCGCAGAAGACCACCGACCTGTCGCAAGTCACTGACAAACTTCATCACATAATGTTGTATCGAGTACACCTCGTCATTAACGGGATTCGAATAAAGGAAAAATGACAAAAGGGCAAACAATGATATACAAAACACAACGCAGAAAACAAAAGATTGAGTAACACGAACCCCATAACAAAGAGGATGAAATCAGGATCTTTAAAAGGATAAGCAGTTCCTACTCCACTAGTGCCACCCGTCGTGTTAAACAATCAAGGATAAAACGTATACATCAGTTTCTTCATTCAACATAACTGCACATCATCTGTAAAACCCTTTAATTAAGGCAAATTAACATCACAAATTAATAAAAGCGTAGATTTCAAATTGAATGTGCACGACGCGACCTAACAGGTATGCTCAAAATCAAAAGACGGAAAGTCAAATAATTCAGAAGTATTTGGAACCAAGAAAACAAAACAGGATAGCCAAAGTGGAATAAGATCACCTATGTCAGATTTTGTAGTGACATAATATCTTGTAGGAAAGACAGAAAACGGAAAATTCAGTGCCGAAAAAAACATTCTGTAAACAGCTTACTAGACCCATTGATCAAACTTCACTTAATAAATCATTCCATATTTAATTGTTTTGAATCTTGTAAAATATAAAGTGTATTTTAATAAGTTGAGTAAAACTGTTTTAAATTACATTTGATTAATTTTCATTTTATTTTTTTTTCAAAATCCATTCTTCTGATAATTTTTCCCATTTAGGTTATTTGGGTTTAGTTTACTCCCAAAAATCGTTAAATTTTTAGACTTTCCAATCATTTGACTTTGCGTACTTGATGAAGGTTATTCCAGAAACACATCGTGCCCACTAAACTGGATATCTACGTGTTTGTTAAATAGATTTATATTCTAGTACCCTTTCACATATTAAACAGTGGCTGTAACATGTGTCTATTTATTGATTTTAATGAAGGAATATGACGTGTTTTGAAGAAAAAAAGTAATGTTCAAGATACAAAATTAATAGTTGTTTTGTATTACAGCATAGAATGTTGTAAATTCAATTTAACTGTGGAATATAATTAATACAGACATCGTCTTCAGTGCTAGCAAACTCCCTTGCCGTTCCAGCTCCGATCCGCATACTACTCTTGAAGAATCATATTCGGAATGAATACCAAAAAAACTATTTTTCAGTGCGAGTGCATAGAAATATGACATAGTTTCTCCTATGCGGGGTAAGACACATCCGAAAGGCCCGGGGTTCCGAAAGTTATGCGGGACAAATCAAATACACAACACACGCTTAGGTATCGTAACTAATATTAATAGTTTTACCTTCATCTTATTAAGATGTATTATACCTCATTAATATGCATTGCTTAATATGCGTTTCCTATTGGCTCTTTTGGATCACATGACCTGCGAATATTGTTGAACGTATGACCTGTGATGGAGTCATTATTGATCACGTGACAGACCTAGCAATATAGACTCCACACAACAAAACGACCGCTTTCATCGCTTGAATTTCAAAAAGCACGTCATGTTCAGATCGAGATCATGTGTTCAGCCCAAGTTCTATCAAAATAGACTTTATAATTGTTATTTGATGGTTCTCCAATAAACGTGCAGCATTAAGAGAAAAGAGTTATAATAAAGCAATTAATTACTCTTTGTGAGGTCAATAGCATGAAATGAGAACTCCTTGCCTATGACTCTCGGTGACCTGACCTGGCTTCGGACGTTGGCCTCGGTCAGGTCACAAGCATCGGATACACATTGACCTCACAAAGAGTAATTAATTGTATATAAGGGTAATAACAAAATTACCGAACTCCGAACAATCTTACAAAGGGAAAGTCAAAACTCATAAGTATATAAACAGACAAAATCAGTCAACAGCCGGAAAACTGTGAAAACGTAATGACCCTGACTTGTATAGTATGTGAACGTCTAATAATGCATATTGGCACCAACAATCCGGTCGGTGATGTCATTTGTTAGGTGGCTCAATGAGTTAGGTAGTTGGATTACCTCACAATTCATGCAAGCCTATCATCAATACGACGTGAGTTCGTGCCATGCTTTGTAAATTACAAAAAGGGTGCACTCGACTCGCAGCCGCAAGTGATAAAGTTTATCAGTTGCTTGCCCATGGTCGATGGTTCTCTCAGGTTTCTTCCACCACTAAAACTGGTCGCCATGAAATAGCTGAAATATTGCTAAAAGTGGCGTTAAACATCAAAAATCAAATCAAATCAAATCCTTACCTATGACTCTCGCTGACCTGACCTGGCTTCGGACGTTGGCCTCGGTCAGGTCACAATCATCGGATCCACATTGACCTCACAAAGAGTAAATAATTGTATAATATGTGAACGTCTAATAATGCATATTGACACCAAAAAGCCGGTCGGCGATGTCATTTGTCAGGTGGTCGTTAAAATCAGGTTTCTAGTATGAAACATAGTTAGCAAGTGAATGTTGGAAAGAAGTTATAAAAATTAAATGATACATATGAAAGCAAATTTATTGTTGTTTTATTGTTTTGTATGAATATAATTTGCTAAGTTATAGGGATGGTTTATTTACATTATCATTGGACCAGAAACTCCTTATCCTTCCGGAGCACCTGAGTTCATCCCCGGATTTTAGTAGGGTTCGTGTTGCACTATCTTTAGTTTTATGTGCTATGTTTTGTAGATCGTTATTTGTGCCTTTGTCCTTTTTCGCTTGGTTATTGTGTTGTCTGTCATTCTTCGATTTACGGGTTCTGATTACCTCTTTGGTATCTCACCATGTTCAATGATTGGCGGAATCATCGGATACAAATTTGAAAGTACAAAAAGTATTCAACATAAGGGTTATTCAGCTCAACTGGTGCAGAACAAAGATATTGTCTTTCAAGACATAGATGACGACGGACGACAAGTGATGGCACACAATGGAGTTGATCCGGCTATTATCGTACACCTCTGGACATTTACCATGTTTGTACTGTATCCAGGTGGTTTGTGGTTTGGAAAATTACCTTTGGGGACAAGTTTTCAAAATTTTCGTTTAAGTTATGTCTTTGTAGTAAATAATGAAGATAAACACCTGAGAGGTTAGTGACCGGGTTGTACCGTATACGTGAGTCGTATAACGGACAGTAAAAGGGATACTACCGGACAGGAGAGAAAAAAAGACCCGTTTGCATGTTTGGTCATTAACCCTTTGACGGCGACTTTTCATGTGTGATCGTAACATCGTGTGCTGTATTTTTCCTGACGTTATGACCATTTCAGCAGAGTGACGTCATTAATTATTTATGACGTCATTTTAGCAGCATTGTGACGTTACGTACCGTTTCTTTTTAATTTTAATGAGATTCTATATGTGCAATATCTGTATCTGACTTCAAATTGTGCAATCTAATAATAACGTATTTGCGTAACTTATTCTTAAAGAAAATAAACGTAAATTTCTTTCCCAAGAGACACATATGTCACTAGTGCAGACAAAGGATTAAATACAATATATTATGAGCATTGTACTTGTCCGGCCTGCAATTCTAGTTTTGAATTCACATTGAAGGTAATGTTTTATCTTGCAGCGAGTTCTCCAGAACCATGATAACCGTGTATACCTAATGCCAAAAGGATGCTGAAGTTAAACAGTATTTGAAGCACATTATTTGTTCAATGATAAGAATGTTGACTTTCGGTATTATACAGTATATGGTTTGGTTGTGAATGTATTTGTAGAATTTTGATTGACCAGTCTCGCTGTGAACAGGCATTTTAGCTTGTAACAAGTGTTTAAATCCCCTACAATAAGACCACGGATATTTTCCACTTGTCGTAAACATTTCCCGGTTCTTTTTTCATTAATGACTTGTCACCGGGTTTGTAACTAGATTAACACGACGGGTGCCACTAGTTGAGCAGGAACTGCTTACCCTTCCGGAGCACCCGAGTTCATCCCTGGTTTGAGTGGGGTTCGTGTTACTGGATCTTTTATTTTATTTGTATGTTTTGTAGATCCATGTTTGTCCTTTTGTACTTTTTCTTTTAGCCATTGAGTTGTCTGTTCTTCTTCGATATTCCAGTGTAAGAAGAGTTTGAATATACCAAAGGGGTAATTAGAATCCGTATATCGAAGAACAGACAGCACAATGGCCAACAGAAAAAGTACAAAGATCGAGTAACACGAACCCCACTAAAATCCGGGGGTGTACTCAGGTGCTCCGGAAGGGTAAACCGTTCCTGCTCCACTAGTGGCACCCGTCGTGTTAATCTAGTTACAAACCCGGTGATGATCAAAAGACACTCAAAAGTATGTTTCCTACCTTGACCTTAACCTTGAAATGTACAACGGAAGAAAATCATAAACAAAACAAGGACAATCGTGATGACTTCACTTTCCAACAGTCAACTTCCCATTTTTCAGTAGCAATATTCCAGAATCGTCAGTGTATGGAACTTAAATTTGACAATTAGTACGTTATTCTAAGGATTGTGCCTAGCACAGTGATATTCTGGACCGAGTTCAACTGATGAAGCAAAAATTACTCCAACAAGGCTACGTTGCTCCTAGGTTGATGCCATCGCTACAAAACTTCTACTGTCGTGATGATGAACTAGCCGATCGTTACGAAATATCAATTTCTCAAAAGGCAATGTTTTTTTTTTACCTTTATGTATATTTTTTCTTTACTCTATCACAGACAAAAACAAATTTTTCCCAGTTAACTATATGAGTAACACAGCGGTTGTCTTATAAGAAACCTGAACTGTCTATCTTTCGCCAGCACATCGGTTCACACACCCGGACACGTGGTGAGGTCAGTATTCCTCATTTGTTTTTAGTTTTCTATGTAGTTGTTTTTCGCTTTGTTTGTCTTTGTTCAGTGTCTTGTGCCCAATGTTGCCTGTATTTCGGTTTCTCCAACATTTAATAAAAATAACTTATTAATTATTTTTATTTTAAATCTTGCGATCGTGAGCATACATGAGGAAGGTTATTGCAGAAACGCGTCGTGTACACTAAATTTGATATCTACGTTTTTTATTCTGAGAGAGAGAGAGAGAGAGAGAGAGAGAGAGAGAGAGAGAGAGAGAGAATTAGAGTTATGGTGCTTAACGCCACCTTCAACAATATTTCAGTTCTATCGTGGCGGTCAGTTTTATTGGTGGAGGAAACCGGAATACCCGCAGAAGACCACCGACCTGTCGCAAGTCACTGACAAACTTCATCACATAATGTTGTATCGAGTACACCTCGTCATTAACGGGATTCGAATAAAGGAAAAATGACAAAAGGGCAAACAATGATATACAAAACACAACGCAGAAAACAAAAGATTGAGTAACACGAACCCCATAACAAAGAGGATGAAATCAGGATCTTTAAAAGGATAAGCAGTTCCTACTCCACTAGTGCCACCCGTCGTGTTAAACAATCAAGGATAAAACGTATACATCAGTTTCTTCATTCAACATAACTGCACATCATCTGTAAAACCCTTTAATTAAGGCAAATTAACATCACAAATTAATAAAAGCGTAGATTTCAAATTGAATGTGCACGACGCGACCTAACAGGTATGCTCAAAATCAAAAGACGGAAAGTCAAATAATTCAGAAGTATTTGGAACCAAGAAAACAAAACAGGATAGCCAAAGTGGAATAAGATCACCTATGTCAGATTTTGTAGTGACATAATATCTTGTAGGAAAGACAGAAAACGGAAAATTCAGTGCCGAAAAAAACATTCTGTAAACAGCTTACTAGACCCATTGATCAAACTTCACTTAATAAATCATTCCATATTTAATTGTTTTGAATCTTGTAAAATATAAAGTGTATTTTAATAAGTTGAGTAAAACTGTTTTAAATTACATTTGATTAATTTTCATTTTATTTTTTTTTCAAAATCCATTCTTCTGATAATTTTTCCCATTTAGGTTATTTGGGTTTAGTTTACTCCCAAAAATCGTTAAATTTTTAGACTTTCCAATCATTTGACTTTGCGTACTTGATGAAGGTTATTCCAGAAACACATCGTGCCCACTAAACTGGATATCTACGTGTTTGTTAAATAGATTTATATTCTAGTACCCTTTCACATATTAAACAGTGGCTGTAACATGTGTCTATTTATTGATTTTAATGAAGGAATATGACGTGTTTTGAAGAAAAAAAGTAATGTTCAAGATACAAAATTAATAGTTGTTTTGTATTACAGCATAGAATGTTGTAAATTCAATTTAACTGTGGAATATAATTAATACAGACATCGTCTTCAGTGCTAGCAAACTCCCTTGCCGTTCCAGCTCCGATCCGCATACTACTCTTGAAGAATCATATTCGGAGTGAATACCAAAAAAACTATTTTTCAGTGCGAGTGCATAGAAATATGACATAGTTTCTCCTATGCGGGGTAAGACACATCCGAAAGGCCCGGGGTTCCGAAAGTTATGCGGGACAAATCAAATACACAACACACGCTTAGGTATCGTAACTAATATTAATAGTTTTACCTTCATCTTATTAAGATGTATTATACCTCATTAATATGCATTGCTTAATATGCGTTTCCTATTGGCTCTTTTGGATCACATGACCTGCGAATATTGTTGAACGTATGACCTGTGATGGAGTCATTATTGATCACGTGACAGACCTAGCAATATAGACTCCACACAACAAAACGACCGCTTTCATCGCTTGAATTTCAAAAAGCACGTCATGTTCAGATCGAGATCATGTGTTCAGCCCAAGTTCTATCAAAATAGACTTTATAATTGTTATTTGATGGTTCTCCAATAAACGTGCAGCATTAAGAGAAAAGAGTTATAATAAAGCAATTAATTACTCTTTGTGAGGTCAATAGCATGAAATGAGAACTCCTTGCCTATGACTCTCGGTGACCTGACCTGGCTTCGGACGTTGGCCTCGGTCAGGTCACAAGCATCGGATACACATTGACCTCACAAAGAGTAATTAATTGTATATAAGGGTAATAACAAAATTACCGAACTCCGAACAATCTTACAAAGGGAAAGTCAAAACTCATAAGTATATAAACAGACAAAATCAGTCAACAGCCGGAAAACTGTGAAAACGTAATGACCCTGACTTGTATAGTATGTGAACGTCTAATAATGCATATTGGCACCAACAATCCGGTCGGTGATGTCATTTGTTAGGTGGCTCAATGAGTTAGGTAGTTGGATTACCTCACAATTCATGCAAGCCTATCATCAATACGACGTGAGTTCGTGCCATGCTTTGTAAATTACAAAAAGGGTGCACTCGACTCGCAGCCGCAAGTGATAAAGTTTATCAGTTGCTTGCCCATGGTCGATGGTTCTCTCAGGTTTCTTCCACCACTAAAACTGGTCGCCATGAAATAGCTGAAATATTGCTAAAAGTGGCGTTAAACACCAAAAATCAAATCAAATCAAATCCTTACCTATGACTCTCGCTGACCTGACCTGGCTTCGGACGTTGGCCTCGGTCAGGTCACAATCATCGGATCCACATTGACCTCACAAAGAGTAAATAATTGTATAATATGTGAACGTCTAATAATGCATATTGACACCAAAAAGCCGGTCGGCGATGTCATTTGTCAGGTGGTCGTTAAAATCAGGTTTCTAGTATGAAACATAGTTAGCAAGTGAATGTTGGAAAGAAGTTATAAAAATTAAATGATACATATGAAAGCAAATTTATTGTTGTTTTATTGTTTTGTATGAATATAATTTGCTAAGTTATAGGGATGGTTTATTTACATTATCATTGGACCAGAAACTCCTTATCCTTCCGGAGCACCTGAGTTCATCCCCGGATTTTAGTAGGGTTCGTGTTGCACTATCTTTAGTTTTATGTGCTATGTTTTGTAGATCGTTATTTGTGCCTTTGTCCTTTTTCGCTTGGTTATTGTGTTGTCTGTCATTCTTCGATTTACGGGTTCTGATTACCTCTTTGGTATCTCACCATGTTCAATGATTGGCGGAATCATCGGATACAAATTTGAAAGTACAAAAAGTATTCAACATAAGGGTTATTCAGCTCAACTGGTGCAGAACAAAGATATTGTCTTTCAAGACATAGATGACGACGGACGACAAGTGATGGCACACAATGGAGTTGATCCGGCTATTATCGTACACCTCTGGACATTTACCATGTTTGTACTGTATCCAGGTGGTTTGTGGTTTGGAAAATTACCTTTGGGGACAAGTTTTCAAAATTTTCGTTTAAGTTATGTCTTTGTAGTAAATAATGAAGATAAACACCTGAGAGGTTAGTGACCGGGTTGTACCGTATACGTGAGTCGTATAACGGACAGTAAAAGGGATACTACCGGACAGGAGAGAAAAAAAGACCCGTTTGCATGTTTGGTCATTAACCCTTTGACGGCGACTTTTCATGTGTGATCGTAACATCGTGTGCTGTATTTTTCCTGACGTTATGACCATTTCAGCAGAGTGACGTCATTAATTATTTATGACGTCATTTTAGCAGCATTGTGACGTTACGTACCGTTTCTTTTTAATTTTAATGAGATTCTATATGTGCAATATCTGTATCTGACTTCAAATTGTGCAATCTAATAATAACGTATTTGCGTAACTTATTCTTAAAGAAAATAAACGTAAATTTCTTTCCCAAGAGACACATATGTCACTAGTGCAGACAAAGGATTAAATACAATATATTATGAGCATTGTACTTGTCCGGCCTGCAATTCTAGTTTTGAATTCACATTGAAGGTAATGTTTTATCTTGCAGCGAGTTCTCCAGAACCATGATAACCGTGTATACCTAATGCCAAAAGGATGCTGAAGTTAAACAGTATTTGAAGCACATTATTTGTTCAATGATAAGAATGTTGACTTTCGGTATTATACAGTATATGGTTTGGTTGTGAATGTATTTGTAGAATTTTGATTGACCAGTCTCGCTGTGAACAGGCATTTTAGCTTGTAACAAGTGTTTAAATCCCCTACAATAAGACCACGGATATTTTCCACTTGTCGTAAACATTTCCCGGTTCTTTTTTCATTAATGACTTGTCACCGGGTTTGTAACTAGATTAACACGACGGGTGCCACTAGTTGAGCAGGAACTGCTTACCCTTCCGGAGCACCCGAGTTCATCCCTGGTTTGAGTGGGGTTCGTGTTACTGGATCTTTTATTTTATTTGTATGTTTTGTAGATCCATGTTTGTCCTTTTGTACTTTTTCTTTTAGCCATTGAGTTGTCTGTTCTTCTTCGATATTCCAGTGTAAGAAGAGTTTGAATATACCAAAGGGGTAATTAGAATCCGTATATCGAAGAACAGACAGCACAATGGCCAACAGAAAAAGTACAAAGATCGAGTAACACGAACCCCACTAAAATCCGGGGGTGTACTCAGGTGCTCCGGAAGGGTAAACCGTTCCTGCTCCACTAGTGGCACCCGTCGTGTTAATCTAGTTACAAACCCGGTGATGATCAAAAGACACTCAAAAGTATGTTTCCTACCTTGACCTTAACCTTGAAATGTACAACGGAAGAAAATCATAAACAAAACAAGGACAATCGTGATGACTTCACTTTCCAACAGTCAACTTCCCATTTTTCAGTAGCAATATTCCAGAATCGTCAGTGTATGGAACTTAAATTTGACAATTAGTACGTTATTCTAAGGATTGTGCCTAGCACAGTGATATTCTGGACCGAGTTCAACTGATGAAGCAAAAATTACTCCAACAAGGCTACGTTGCTCCTAGGTTGATGCCATCGCTACAAAACTTCTACTGTCGTGATGATGAACTAGCCGATCGTTACGAAATATCAATTTCTCAAAAGGCAATGTTTTTTTTTTACCTTTATGTATATTTTTTCTTTACTCTATCACAGACAAAAACAAATTTTTCCCAGTTAACTATATGAGTAACACAGCGGTTGTCTTATAAGAAACCTGAACTGTCTATCTTTCGCCAGCACATCGGTTCACACACCCGGACACGTGGTGAGGTCAGTATTCCTCATTTGTTTTTAGTTTTCTATGTAGTTGTTTTTCGCTTTGTTTGTCTTTGTTCAGTGTCTTGTGCCCAATGTTGCCTGTATTTCGGTTTCTCCAACATTTAATAAAAATAACTTATTAATTATTTTTATTTTAAATCTTGCGATCGTGAGCATACATGAGGAAGGTTATTGCAGAAACGCGTCGTGTACACTAAATTTGATATCTACGTTTTTTATTCTGAGAGAGAGAGAGAGAGAGAGAGAGAGAGAGAGAGAGAGAGAGAGAATTAGAGTTATGGTGCTTAACGCCACCTTCAACAATATTTCAGTTCTATCGTGGCGGTCAGTTTTATTGGTGGAGGAAACCGGAATACCCGCAGAAGACCACCGACCTGTCGCAAGTCACTGACAAACTTCATCACATAATGTTGTATCGAGTACACCTCGTCATTAACGGGATTCGAATAAAGGAAAAATGACAAAAGGGCAAACAATGATATACAAAACACAACGCAGAAAACAAAAGATTGAGTAACACGAACCCCATAACAAAGAGGATGAAATCAGGATCTTTAAAAGGATAAGCAGTTCCTACTCCACTAGTGCCACCCGTCGTGTTAAACAATCAAGGATAAAACGTATACATCAGTTTCTTCATTCAACATAACTGCACATCATCTGTAAAACCCTTTAATTAAGGCAAATTAACATCACAAATTAATAAAAGCGTAGATTTCAAATTGAATGTGCACGACGCGACCTAACAGGTATGCTCAAAATCAAAAGACGGAAAGTCAAATAATTCAGAAGTATTTGGAACCAAGAAAACAAAACAGGATAGCCAAAGTGGAATAAGATCACCTATGTCAGATTTTGTAGTGACATAATATCTTGTAGGAAAGACAGAAAACGGAAAATTCAGTGCCGAAAAAAACATTCTGTAAACAGCTTACTAGACCCATTGATCAAACTTCACTTAATAAATCATTCCATATTTAATTGTTTTGAATCTTGTAAAATATAAAGTGTATTTTAATAAGTTGAGTAAAACTGTTTTAAATTACATTTGATTAATTTTCATTTTATTTTTTTTTCAAAATCCATTCTTCTGATAATTTTTCCCATTTAGGTTATTTGGGTTTAGTTTACTCCCAAAAATCGTTAAATTTTTAGACTTTCCAATCATTTGACTTTGCGTACTTGATGAAGGTTATTCCAGAAACACATCGTGCCCACTAAACTGGATATCTACGTGTTTGTTAAATAGATTTATATTCTAGTACCCTTTCACATATTAAACAGTGGCTGTAACATGTGTCTATTTATTGATTTTAATGAAGGAATATGACGTGTTTTGAAGAAAAAAAGTAATGTTCAAGATACAAAATTAATAGTTGTTTTGTATTACAGCATAGAATGTTGTAAATTCAATTTAACTGTGGAATATAATTAATACAGACATCGTCTTCAGTGCTAGCAAACTCCCTTGCCGTTCCAGCTCCGATCCGCATACTACTCTTGAAGAATCATATTCGGAGTGAATACCAAAAAAACTATTTTTCAGTGCGAGTGCATAGAAATATGACATAGTTTCTCCTATGCGGGGTAAGACACATCCGAAAGGCCCGGGGTTCCGAAAGTTATGCGGGACAAATCAAATACACAACACACGCTTAGGTATCGTAACTAATATTAATAGTTTTACCTTCATCTTATTAAGATGTATTATACCTCATTAATATGCATTGCTTAATATGCGTTTCCTATTGGCTCTTTTGGATCACATGACCTGCGAATATTGTTGAACGTATGACCTGTGATGGAGTCATTATTGATCACGTGACAGACCTAGCAATATAGACTCCACACAACAAAACGACCGCTTTCATCGCTTGAATTTCAAAAAGCACGTCATGTTCAGATCGAGATCATGTGTTCAGCCCAAGTTCTATCAAAATAGACTTTATAATTGTTATTTGATGGTTCTCCAATAAACGTGCAGCATTAAGAGAAAAGAGTTATAATAAAGCAATTAATTACTCTTTGTGAGGTCAATAGCATGAAATGAGAACTCCTTGCCTATGACTCTCGGTGACCTGACCTGGCTTCGGACGTTGGCCTCGGTCAGGTCACAAGCATCGGATACACATTGACCTCACAAAGAGTAATTAATTGTATATAAGGGTAATAACAAAATTACCGAACTCCGAACAATCTTACAAAGGGAAAGTCAAAACTCATAAGTATATAAACAGACAAAATCAGTCAACAGCCGGAAAACTGTGAAAACGTAATGACCCTGACTTGTATAGTATGTGAACGTCTAATAATGCATATTGGCACCAACAATCCGGTCGGTGATGTCATTTGTTAGGTGGCTCAATGAGTTAGGTAGTTGGATTACCTCACAATTCATGCAAGCCTATCATCAATACGACGTGAGTTCGTGCCATGCTTTGTAAATTACAAAAAGGGTGCACTCGACTCGCAGCCGCAAGTGATAAAGTTTATCAGTTGCTTGCCCATGGTCGATGGTTCTCTCAGGTTTCTTCCACCACTAAAACTGGTCGCCATGAAATAGCTGAAATATTGCTAAAAGTGGCGTTAAACACCAAAAATCAAATCAAATCAAATCCTTACCTATGACTCTCGCTGACCTGACCTGGCTTCGGACGTTGGCCTCGGTCAGGTCACAATCATCGGATCCACATTGACCTCACAAAGAGTAAATAATTGTATAATATGTGAACGTCTAATAATGCATATTGACACCAAAAAGCCGGTCGGCGATGTCATTTGTCAGGTGGTCGTTAAAATCAGGTTTCTAGTATGAAACATAGTTAGCAAGTGAATGTTGGAAAGAAGTTATAAAAATTAAATGATACATATGAAAGCAAATTTATTGTTGTTTTATTGTTTTGTATGAATATAATTTGCTAAGTTATAGGGATGGTTTATTTACATTATCATTGGACCAGAAACTCCTTATCCTTCCGGAGCACCTGAGTTCATCCCCGGATTTTAGTAGGGTTCGTGTTGCACTATCTTTAGTTTTATGTGCTATGTTTTGTAGATCGTTATTTGTGCCTTTGTCCTTTTTCGCTTGGTTATTGTGTTGTCTGTCATTCTTCGATTTACGGGTTCTGATTACCTCTTTGGTATCTCACCATGTTCAATGATTGGCGGAATCATCGGATACAAATTTGAAAGTACAAAAAGTATTCAACATAAGGGTTATTCAGCTCAACTGGTGCAGAACAAAGATATTGTCTTTCAAGACATAGATGACGACGGACGACAAGTGATGGCACACAATGGAGTTGATCCGGCTATTATCGTACACCTCTGGACATTTACCATGTTTGTACTGTATCCAGGTGGTTTGTGGTTTGGAAAATTACCTTTGGGGACAAGTTTTCAAAATTTTCGTTTAAGTTATGTCTTTGTAGTAAATAATGAAGATAAACACCTGAGAGGTTAGTGACCGGGTTGTACCGTATACGTGAGTCGTATAACGGACAGTAAAAGGGATACTACCGGACAGGAGAGAAAAAAAGACCCGTTTGCATGTTTGGTCATTAACCCTTTGACGGCGACTTTTCATGTGTGATCGTAACATCGTGTGCTGTATTTTTCCTGACGTTATGACCATTTCAGCAGAGTGACGTCATTAATTATTTATGACGTCATTTTAGCAGCATTGTGACGTTACGTACCGTTTCTTTTTAATTTTAATGAGATTCTATATGTGCAATATCTGTATCTGACTTCAAATTGTGCAATCTAATAATAACGTATTTGCGTAACTTATTCTTAAAGAAAATAAACGTAAATTTCTTTCCCAAGAGACACATATGTCACTAGTGCAGACAAAGGATTAAATACAATATATTATGAGCATTGTACTTGTCCGGCCTGCAATTCTAGTTTTGAATTCACATTGAAGGTAATGTTTTATCTTGCAGCGAGTTCTCCAGAACCATGATAACCGTGTATACCTAATGCCAAAAGGATGCTGAAGTTAAACAGTATTTGAAGCACATTATTTGTTCAATGATAAGAATGTTGACTTTCGGTATTATACAGTATATGGTTTGGTTGTGAATGTATTTGTAGAATTTTGATTGACCAGTCTCGCTGTGAACAGGCATTTTAGCTTGTAACAAGTGTTTAAATCCCCTACAATAAGACCACGGATATTTTCCACTTGTCGTAAACATTTCCCGGTTCTTTTTTCATTAATGACTTGTCACCGGGTTTGTAACTAGATTAACACGACGGGTGCCACTAGTTGAGCAGGAACTGCTTACCCTTCCGGAGCACCCGAGTTCATCCCTGGTTTGAGTGGGGTTCGTGTTACTGGATCTTTTATTTTATTTGTATGTTTTGTAGATCCATGTTTGTCCTTTTGTACTTTTTCTTTTAGCCATTGAGTTGTCTGTTCTTCTTCGATATTCCAGTGTAAGAAGAGTTTGAATATACCAAAGGGGTAATTAGAATCCGTATATCGAAGAACAGACAGCACAATGGCCAACAGAAAAAGTACAAAGATCGAGTAACACGAACCCCACTAAAATCCGGGGGTGTACTCAGGTGCTCCGGAAGGGTAAACCGTTCCTGCTCCACTAGTGGCACCCGTCGTGTTAATCTAGTTACAAACCCGGTGATGAGGAAAAGACACTCAAAAGTATGTTTCCTACCTTGACCTTAACCTTGAAATGTACAACGGAAGAAAATCATAAACAAAACAAGGACAATCGTGATGACTTCACTTTCCAACAGTCAACTTCCCATTTTTCAGTAGCAATATTCCAGAATCGTCAGTTGTATGGAACTTAAATTTGACAATTAGTACGTTATTCTAAGGATTGTGCCTAGCACAGTGATATTCTGGACCGAGTTCAACTGATTAAGCAAAAATTACTCCAACAAGGCTACGTTGCTCCTTGGTTGATGCCATCGCTACAAAACTTCTACTGTCGTGATGATGAACTAGCCGATCGTTACGAAATATCAATTTCTCAAAAGGCAATGTTTTTTTTTACCTTTATGTATATTTTTTCTTTACTCTATCACAGACAAAAACAACTTTTTCCCAGTTAACTATATGAGTAACACAGCGGTTGTCTTATAAGAAACCTGAACTGTCTATCTTTCGCCAGCACATCGGTTCACACACCCGGACACGTGGTGAGGTCAGTATTCCTCATTTGTTTTTAGTTTTCTATGTAGTTGTTTTTCGCTTTGTTTGTCTTTGTTCAGTGTCTTGTGCCCAATGTTGCCTGTATTTCGGTTTCTCCAACATTTAATAAAAATAACTTATTAATTATTTTTATTTTAAATCTTGCGATCGTGAGCATACATGAGGAAGGTTATTGCAGAAACGCGTCGTGTACACTAAATTTGATATCTACGTTTTTTATTCTGAGAGAGAGAGAGAGAGAGAGAGAGAGAGAGAGAGAGAGAGAATTAGAGTTATGGTGCTTAACGCCACCTTCAACAATATTTCAGTTCTATCGTGGCGGTCAGTTTTATTGGTGGAGGAAACCGGAATACCCGCAGAAGACCACCGACCTGTCGCAAGTCACTGACAAACTTCATCACATAATGTTGTATCGAGTACACCTCGTCATTAACGGGATTCGAATAAAGGAAAAATGACAAAAGGGCAAACAATGATATACAAAACACAACGCAGAAAACAAAAGATTGAGTAACACGAACCCCATAACAAAGAGGATGAAATCAGGATCTTTAAAAGGATAAGCAGTTCCTGCTCCACTAGTGCCACCCGTCGTGTTAAACAATCAAGGATAAAACGTATACATCAGTTTCTTCATTCAACATAACTGCACATCATCTGTAAAACCCTTTAATTAAGGCAAATTAACATCACAAATTAATAAAAGCGTAGATTTCAAATTGAATGTGCACGACGCGACCTAACAGGTATGCTCAAAATCAAAAGACGGAAAGTCAAATAATTCAGAAGTATTTGGAACCAAGAAAACAAAACAGGATAGCCAAAGTGGAATAAGATCACCTATGTCAGATTTTGTAGTGACATAATATCTTGTAGGAAAGACAGAAAATGGAAAATTCAGTGCCGAAAAAAACATTCTGTAAACAGCTTACTAGACCAATTGATCAAACTTCACTTAATAAATCATTCCATATTTAATTGTTTTGAATCTTGTAAAATATAAAGTGTATTTTAATAAGTTGAGTAAAACTGTTTTAAATTACATTTGATTAATTTTCATTTTATTTTTTTTTCAAAATCCATTCTTATGAAAATTTTTCCCATTTAGGTCATTTGGGTTTAGTTTACTCCCAAAAATCGTTAAATTTTTAGACTTTCCAATCATTTGACTTTGCGTACTTGATGAAGGTTATTCCAGAAACACATCGTGCCCACTAAACTGGATATCTACGTGTTTGTTAAATAGATTTATATTCTAGTACCCTTTCACATATTAAACAGTGGCTGTAACATGTGTCTATTTATTGATTTTAATGAAGGAATATGACGTGTTTTGAAGAAAAAAAGTAATGTTCAAGATACAAAATTAATAGTTGTTTTGTATTACAGCGTAGAATGTTGTAAATTCAATTTAACTGTGGAATATAATTAATACAGACATCGTCTTCAGTGCTAGCAAACTCCCTTGCCGTTCCAGCTCCGATCCGCATACTACTCTTGAAGAATCATATTCGGAGTGAATACCAAAAAAACTATTTTTCAGTGCGAGTGCATAGAAATATGACATAGTTTCTCCTATGCGGGGTAAGACACATCCGAAAGGCCCGGGGTTCCGAAAGTTATGCGGGACAAATCAAATACACAACACACGCTTAGGTATCGTAACTAATATTAATAGTTTTACCTTCATCATATTAAGATGTATTATACCTCATTAATATGCATTGCTTAATATGTGTTTCCTATTGGCTCTTTTGGATCACGTAACCTGCGAATATTTTTGAAAGTATGACCTGTGATGGAGTCATTATTGATCATGTGACAGACCTAGCAATATAGACTCCACACAACAAAACGACCGCTTTCATCGCTTATATTTCAAAAAGCACGTCATGTTCAGATCGAAATCATGTGTTCAGCCCAAGTTCTATCAAAATAGACTTTATAATTGTTATTTGATGGTTCTCCAATAAACGTGCAGCATTAAGAGAAAAGAGTTATAATAAAGCAATTAATTACTCTTTGTGAGGTCAATAGCATGAAATGAGAACCCCTTGCCTATGACTCTCGGTGACCTGACCTGGCTTCGGACGTTGGCCTCGGTCAGGTCACAAGCATCGGAACGACATTGACCTCACAAAGAGTAATTAATTGTATATAAGGGTAATAACAAAATTACCGAACTCCGAACAATCTTACAAAGGGAAGGTCAAAACTCATAAGTATATAAACAGACAAAATCAGTCAACAGCCGGAAAACTGTGAAAACCGTAATGACCCTGACTTGTACAAAAAGGGTGCACTCGACTCGCAGCCGCAAGTGATAAAGTTTATCAGTTGCTTGCCCATGGTCGATGGTTCTCTCAGGTTTCTTCCACCACTAAAACTGGTCGCCATGAAATAGCTGAAATATTGCTAAAAGTGGCGTTAAACACCAAAAATCAAATCAAATCAAATCCTTACCTATGACTCTCGCTGACCTGACCTGGCTTCGGACGTTGGCCTCGGTCAGGTCACAATCATCGGATCCACATTGACCTCACAAAGAGTAAATAATTGTATAATATGTGAACGTCTAATAATGCTTATTGGCACCAAAAAGCCGGTCGGCGATGTCATTGGTCAGGTGGTCGTTAAAATCAGGTTTCTAGTATGAAACATAGATAGCAAGTGAATGTTGGAAAGAAGTTATAAAAATTAAATGATACATATGAAAGCAAAATTATTGTTGTTTTATTGTTTTGTATGAATATAATTTGCTAAGTTATAGGGATGGTTTATTTACATTAACATATTTACTCGTGTCAGACCGATTGATTGTCCTCCATCGTTCTTTCGAGTGTTTTTACCATGGTCAACATGGAAGCTTGGTGCTATAATGCTCTGTTTAGTATACGAAAAGTCTAGTCTTGGCACTTTGATACTGTTTTGCAATTTGCGAATATGGGAACTATATTTTTGAAAATGGGCCACATTTGTCAGCTACAGTAATCGCCAAGTTGTTTTCAACAATAAAATTGGTCATGAGAACTCCTGCCCTGGAAGTTTTAAAAGAATGTTTTATGGAACAAAGGTTGTTGTAGCAGTGACGAAGATTTTATATGTTTTATATGTTGTTTTATATCAACTTTACTCGAGAAAAAAACCCCACTCATAAATAATTTGGTTGAGAGCTTGAAACCTTCGGTGGATATTTGCTACACCATTTGGAATCAAATTGTGTATTACATGCAGCAGCTCTGTTGAGATTTTTAGGCTGTATTTTTGCAGGACGCTGATTCACCCGCTGTTGAGTGTTCGCGCTCTATTCGAATTTACGTATTTAGCGAACCAGTTCAGTTTTATTATGTTAACTGAAATTTGCCAATTCGTCGAATTTTGTGCAAGCGTGATTTGATGCCTTGAAGCGTGGACTCTCACGCCGAAAGCGTGAGACTAGACAGGTATGGACCGTACGTATTGATAGATACGGAAGGAAACCATCGACATGCTAGTCTACTACTCGCGAACCCTCGGATTTTTTTGCGATTAGAGGGGTCAGGGAACGGCTTAATCCATGTTTTATATGGCGGCCTCTATAGGCGACAAGAAACTCCATCTCGGCAAAGGTAAAGATGCATAGCATCGATGGAAGGCGTGTCTTAACTTGGAATTTGGCCTCATTCAAACCAGAAACATTTGTTTTCATCACTAAGATATTTCAAAGGAGAGTACAACCCGTGAACATATTCTTTTTGTCACATTACGAAAATGCGGGAGGGGTGTCACTGGAAATCAAAACAGACGTGTGATGGAGTTTGGTTACACTTAGAGGAAATGTTTATATATATTTATTTATTTTAAAAGCATTCTCGGGTTCAGACATTGTTTATTTTGGCGAACTGAAGCGCTGAAGATAATGTGTCATGAACCCTCCCTTTTTGTAATGGAGGCAGCCAATAAAAACATGGATTCAGTCGTTACCTGACTCCTCTAACAAAAAATCCGAGGGGATACAAGTACCAAATTACTGACCTACCACAAGTCAATGATGAAATTAGGGCGCATTCGGAATTCTACTAATATATGCATAGATGGTATGAATAGAAAGCATTGTTTAGTCGTATTTATTGTATATAAGTCATGCAGTTCCGCGTAGAAAGATGCAAAATAAGATGAAAATGATATATAATTTTCCATCTGTCAAAACACATTCTGTATGATGCAAAAAGGGGAGAGTGGCACCAAAGGTATCCTATCCACACGTACATGCGAGAGCCACCCGTTATACCTGTATGTTTATGGTCTATAAACATGATTATAGCTGAACTTCCCATTAGAGTCTACATTGAACTTCATCAATAGCATTAAATTAAATTGCATTTTTTTCTCGAGTTTTATCAGGGTCATTACGGTTTTCACAGTTTTCCGGTTGTTGACTGATTTTGTCTGTTTATATAATTATGAGTTTTGACTTTCCCTTTATAAGATTGTTCGGAGTTCGGTAATTTTGTTATTACCTTTATTTATCAAACATATATTTATGTATTTAGACGTAATATGCATGGGTCATGAAATACAAATTTGTGAGCCCAAATCATTCGGACCACATACAACTAGTTGAACCCCTCCACAGTAGTGTATCGGGCCTTTATGGACCTATTGACCCCTATGTTAAATCATTTTTCACTCCTCAATTTTGAGGAGTGATGCGGCTTTAACATCTGTCTCAATCGATAATGAAGAATTCCATTTCATCTGTATTCCTATTTGACCACAGGATATTATTGGGGTATTCTTATCCCTTGGTATTGCTTTTGTTTGTACAGCAGTGTATCAATACGTCATGTTCCATAATTAGGCATGTATATCTGTGGTGTCATGATAAATATTATTTGAATTGATTTAGGGGGATGTATGCATTGATATGTGTTTCTCGGAGAAATTTTTCAGTCTGTTTATTGTACACATCTATCAAAGGGGATATAAAGTTACCCAATAGAAGGTCACTCTGCATTTAACCAGGCTTGTGACTGGCTCTATAGATAGAGGCCGCATTAACCTTTTTTTTTTCTTTTCTTTTATTAATTTTTTCTTCATTTTTTTTTCTTTCTTTTTTTTTTCATACAACATGTTCAACAAGTAATAACACAAAATTCTGTACAATTGAGAATCGTCTACCTTCCGACAGTATCTTCAACCTCACGAAAGGGCCAACAGTATGCTATCTTTCGTGCAGGGGCGTAAACTGCCGGAAAACCTTATTTTGGCCATTACAGGATAGACGACCCTCTTAAAATCCTTACGGTCGCGTGCTGTAGTCCTGCATGATGACTCTTTTGTCGAAGACTATCCTGTAGTCTTTGTCTTGATGTACGGTAAGTAATCTCTTGTGGTCTCTCGTGATCTTGAAGTCGTCCTTCACGGTCTTGACGTCATCTCTGTTGTTAATGACCATGTCCTTGATCGTATCAAAGTTGATGGTCAAGGAGTTCTTATAGTTGAGAGTGATGCCTCTCACTTTACATATGGTCGTATTTCCATCCTTATCGGGTCTGGCAATCTTGTAGGCATAGTTCTTCGGTCCACCGGTGACAAACTCTATTATTCTGTTGTAGGGCACTTCATCGGTGAGATCTCCTAGGTAGTCACCGAGTTCTGGTTTCCACTCGCCTGGCCTAGAGGTATACACGACTGAGTCTGTGTCGGCGTATAAGGCACGGGGTCCTAATTATTCCAAGTAACTGTACAACTTCAAACGGGCTTGAGCTGTGGTATAGGCTGCTATGACTACGTTGGTTTTCCCGGATTCTTCGACGAACTCTTTTTTGTATTGATATCTCATTTCCACCATCTCGTCGCTGACAAAATTTATACCCATCACAAGAATCTGGTCGCTGGTCAACATGTCGAAATATTCGACAGGTTCGGATATGTATTTTATCCGAGGCATGTTGGATCTCTGTCCGAATTTTCCCCAAAAGCTATTCAGCATCAGTTTGGCTAATGCTCTCAATCCAGGATTCTTCTTTATGTTGTTGTAGTTCAGGAGTATTCCCTCCTTTTCATGGTAGTCTCTGATGTAACTCCATCTATCGTTTTCGTTCTGACACCACTCTGGCCAACCGCTGGCTTCCTGCTTCATTTTGAGGAAGGTATTCACGTAATCGGTAAAGAGTCCTCCAATTTTCGTTTTCGGATCGTACTGTTCCGTTTCATGGAAATGCCACACTTCGTAGATGCGCTGAACTACATATCCTTTCTCCAATGCTTTCTTCAATTCGTCCGTGACCCATGTTCCCGTCAATGATCTTTCTTCGTCGTTATGTTGACACGGTGTCTGTTGATGGTTTTCACTACATGTTCTACACAGAGTAAACAACAATTTGTTGTTCATTTTCACTGGTAATACGGGTATGTACAGTCCTCTTGGTGGAAGGATTTTGCATTTGATGAGTCCTTCGTACTGTTGTATATCTGTAAAACCCTCGGTGACGATCTCAGGGTGTCCGATGGGTATCTTTCCGGTTTTATTGATATATGGATACAGGGAGGTTACATCGACGCATAATATATCCTGGTCTTTTTGAAACAATGTAAGCGCTTCGGTGCGTCCTCCATAAAAAGCATCTCGGGGTTCGATGCCTCTGTGTCCGTCGGCAGACGTCATCTCCAAAAACAGTTGTCTAAACGTTATGCAGGCTCTTCTGAATATGTCCACGTCGGAGCGACAGTAGCTCAATAGTTCTCTTTGAAAATCGAATCGTTGCCTGTAGTTGGTCTCATACCACACGAAGAAGACTTTTCTGTCTTTCAGTTTCATGGCATCCGAGTTGTAGTAGTGTACGTCTGGTAGATGATTGAGTACGACTGATTGGTTCTCTTTCCTATTGAACAAATGTGGGAAATATCCTTTCTTGAGCTCCTCCAATCCAAACATCTTAGGTAATTCCGATAATGCGCTAGGTAAAAAGTTGATGGAGTCTATCATTCTAATATGACATCCGGGTACTTCGATATACATGTTCTTGGCACCATTGCCAATAATCGTTGGTTTCACACCGTTTTGGTACAGATACCCTAGTATGGGCAATGAATCATAGCCTTTGAAATTGTGTGCAATGACGGTGACCCCTTCGTTTTCTCCGGAAAACAACCATTGGCAAAAGTGTTCAGTTGTGTTCGGTCCGGCAAATACCAATTCATTTTTCCACATGTTTGACAGATACTGTCTTTATCGACGCCTTGATCCATGCATTTTAAACACACTCTATGTACTACACATAAATTAGGCTTATGTTCGAAAGCTCCACACCTCGGTGATTTGCAATGAATACATTTTCCGTTGTCATCCGATTGGTATCCTTGTTGACACTGGATCATGTCATCTTGGGTACATTCAAAATCGAAAAAGATGTAAGTCTGTTTCTTCTGTCTATTGTTGTAATCCACAGGTCGCATGTAACACTGGTGTTCAGATGGATAATAATCTTTACAAGTTTTGCAATAGACGTTTCCACAGGTATGATCTCCCATTCGTTTGTTCACGGTTTGTCCGCAGTTCTTACATTTGTAATAGGAGGTGCACGTTGAGTTTCCCAATGGCGTCGTCTTGTTGTGGAGATTAAAGCATGTTGGTCCTTTGAAGTATCGTCCACAATCTTGACAATGTATCCAATCATCTTAAGTTTGATCGTGAATCTTTCGACAATTATGGCATACGTTGTTGCAATCGTGTTCTTCTTTGGTGTTATAACCTTTGTTACAGTTTGTACAGAAGTAGTTACGACTCAGGAACGCAGTCGTACTGGTAATCACATCGTAGTGGTTGTCATGATAGTACAAGTAAATCTTCTTATCGGCTGTGGGTCCATGGTAAACAATTCCGTTGAAATGCTCTCTCGATATCACATGTATCTGATATCCTACCAGGAAACGTTGAAACG
Source organism: Bathymodiolus brooksi (assembly GCA_963680875.1). Lineage (NCBI taxonomy): Eukaryota > Metazoa > Mollusca > Bivalvia > Mytilida > Modiolidae > Bathymodiolus > Bathymodiolus brooksi. Next base: position 26,835,064 of record OY804587.1, on the reverse strand, counting down.
TTTTTACATCTTCGATTCCGCATTGATGTAGGGGTACTCCCGCCTTGGTGTGTAATTCCAACGCCAACTCTTCTTGGATACGACGACCTTGTCTAATAGAATTCCATTCTTCGTGTCCGTCGATCTTAGCTTTGGCCGTTACGATGACCCTGGCACAACACATGTCATCTTCGTTTTGTATCTGGATGATGCAACGTTTATCTTTCAGGAACCTCTCCGTGTCCACGTAATCACATCTTTTTCCAGTTCCACCCTTAGGAAAGCTGACGTGTTTTATATTCAGATGTACACAATGGTCCAGGACGAACTGTTCGTTGGACTGTAACACTCATTCTATTTCGGCTAGTAGTAGTTCACTGGTCAGTTGGTTCATCTGCATGAAAGGTAATCTGATGGGAAAATCCAAATCGGGACATTCAAGGGTAACTTGGACTAAATCCTCTTCCTGTATTCCTTTGGTCACATCTGTTAAAACGGAGTCAAATAGGTTCTGTAGGGTTTTCAATATGTCTGGTACACTCTGGACGTTTAATTCATTGAACATAACTCTATACTCGTTGGATTCGGTGTTAAATCGAGGCATCATCTTTCCCTTCTCCTTAGTAATGGTGAAATACTGATCGGGGTGGTTGATATCCAGGGGTTGATTTTGTAAACCGGTTCCACTCTGATGTTTCTGCTTCAGATGTCGATACAGGTTATTCTTTCGTCTATACAACAATCCGCATTCGCTACATGGAAAGAAGCTGTCGTTGTTGTGTTTTCTCATGTGTCTATCGAGATTTTCCTTTCTAGTAAAACACTTCTGGCATACTCCACAGTTAAAGGTATTATGGTGTTTGTTTAGACGGTGGTGCTCCATTAATTGACTCTTCTTGGCAACAGTTTGTTGGCAATATCCACAGGAATGCATCTGTAAAAGACAAATGTATAGGTATTTACAACATGAATCAAACAGTTCAACTACATGTCAGATAAATTTTATTTGTTAAAACTACATGTATGACTTACATCTGCTCTGTCTAGTTGGCGTTTGCGCTGAGCTCTAACCACGTCTGTTCACTTCGGCGTCTGGATGCAGAATGAGAATGTTTCTCGTCGAGTCGGCTTTTATAGGTGACGGCATGTTACTAAAAATAGATCGACGAGTCACCGAAGTGCTGTGACATTCGACACGGTCTGTTTAATTCTCTTTGTCTCTTGTGTTTTGTCTTTTCGTTTATCTCTCCGTTTATGTTTTCCTTCTGTTTCTAATTTCTACTTCACGTCACAATACAACCAATTTCCTCTTTCTCACGCAGCAGCAGCAGCAGCAGCCATACACACCTACCCCAGAGCAGCAGCAGCAGCAGCAGCCACCATCACCCCTACAATATCACTGAAATTCCACCCAAAACACGAAAAATGTAAACAAAAACGTTAACAAAGCAAACAAATAGCATTAAAAAAGTTAAATGAACACGAAAACACGTGATTAAAACTGAAATCATAACGTGAAAACGTGATTAAAACGTGAAACACGCGCAAACAATACGACAAAACTCGAACAAACGAGAAACACGATGAAAATATCGAATACTAACGTAAAAGAAAAGCAAAAAACAGTATCAAAACGACAAAAATAGTAATTAAAAACTAAATGAACACGAAAATCCGAGTGAAAACTCAAAAAGTAAACGATAAAATCTCAGACAAAACGAAACACATTATGAAAATATCACACATTAACTTAAACATCTATGACAAAACTGCAACAAGTCAAACAAAAAAAAAACTATTTTTTTTTAAAAAATGATAAAAAAAAAAATAATAAAAATGAAAAAATGAGAAAAAAAAAACAAAAAAACAAACAAAATGGAAAAAGTACGGGAAAAAATGGCGGGAACCCCAACTTCAGGGTGCGCGCATGAATGAAACGTTAAAAGATCACCGAAATTACGACACAAAACGAATAATTAGTGAATGAAACGTTAGTAGTATATGGGTACAGCTCAAACGTCACTTCCGGTCCCACAATGGCGGATATTGCGCAACTTCTGGTTGCGCATGCGCAGACCATACTTCCGGATATGGTCACTTCCGGTGACGTGACTGACGTCACTTCCTGTTACGTGACTGACGTCACTTTCGGTCACGTGACTTCCGGTAGCACCACCGCACAGCACCACCGCAAATGTGACTTGAGCTGTACCCATATACTACTAACGTGACAGGAAGTGACGTCAGTTTTTTTTCTCTCATTTTTTCATTTTTATTATTTTTTTTTTATCATTTTTTAAAAAAAAAATGTTTTTTTTTTGTTTGACTTGTTGCAGTTTTGTCATAGATGTTTAAGTTAATGTGTGATATTTTCATAATGTGTTTCGTTTTGTCTGAGATTTTATCGTTTACTTTTTGAGTTTTCACTCGGATTTTCGTGTTCATTTAGTTTTTAATTACTATTTTGTCGTTTTGATACTGTTTTTTGCTTTTCTTTTACGTTAGTATTCGATATTTTCATCGTGTTTCTCGTTTGTTCGAGTTTTTGTCGTATTGTTTGCGCGTGTTTCACGTTTTAATCACGTTTTCACGTTATGATTTCAGTTTTAATCACGTGTTTTCGTGTTCATTTAACTTTTTAAATGCTATTTGTTTGCTTTGTTAACGTTTTTGTTTACATTTTTCGTGTTTTGGGTGGAATTTCAGTGATATTGTAGGGGTGATGGTGGCTGCTGCTGCTGCTGCGTGAGAAAGAGGAAATTGGTTGTATTGTGACGTGAAGTAAAAATTAGAAACAGAAGGAAAACATAAACGGAGAGATAAACGAAAAGACAAAACACAAGAGACAAAGAGAATTAAACAGACCGTGTCGAATGTCACAGCACTTCGGTGACTCGTCAATCTATTTTTAGTAACATGCCGTCACCTATAAATGCCGACTCGACGCGAAACATTCTCATTCTGCATCCAGACGCCGAAGTGAACAGACGTGGTTAGAGCTCAGCGCAAACGCCAACTAGACAGAGCAGATGTAAGTCATACATGTAGTTTTAACAAATAAAATTTATCTGACATGTAGTTGAACTGTTTGATTCATGTTGTAAATACCTATACATTTGTCTTTTACAGATGCATTCCTGTGGATATTGTCAACAAACTTTTGCCAAGAAGAGTCAATTAATGGAGCACCACCGTCTAAACAAACACCATAATACCTTTAACTGTGGAGTATGCCAGAAGTGTTTTACTAGAAAGGAAAATCTCGATAGACACACGAGAAAACACAACAACGACAGCTTCTTTCCATGTAGCGAATGCGATTGTTGTATAGACGAAAGAATAACCTGTATCGACATCTGAAGCAGAAACATCAGAGTTTACAAAATCAACCCCTGGATATCAACCACCCCGATCAGTATTTCACCATTACTAAGGAGAAGGGAAAGAAGATGCCTCGATTTAACACCGAATCCAACGAATATAGAGTTACGTTCAATGAATTAAACGTCCAGAGTGTACCAGACATATTGAACACCCTACAGAACCTATTTGACTCCGTTTTAACAGATGTGACCAAAGGAATACAGGAAGAGGATTTAGTCCAAGTTACCCTTGAATGTCCCGATTTGGATTTTCCCATCAGATTACCTTTCATGCAGATGAACCAACTGACCAGTGAACTACTACTAATCGAAATAGAAAGAGTGTTACAGTCCAACGAACAGTTCGTCCTGGACCATTGTGTACATCTGAATATAACACACGTCAGCCTTCCTAAGGGTGGAACTGGAAAGAGATGTGATTACGTGGACACGGAGAGGTTCCTGAAAGATAAACGTTGCATCATCCAGATACAAAACAAAGATGACATGTGTTGTTTACCTTGGTACATTAAGTTAAGAAAAAATTGAAGATAACAAATGGGGTGATCAGTAACCACAAGTCGAAGGACAGACAATAGGAAAAAGGTTTATGGCTTATGGTGTTTAACGCCACTTTCAACAATATTTCAGCTATATCGTGGCGGTCAGTTTTATTGGTTTACGGGTTTATCGGTTTACCTTCAGTATTGTGAAACTTTTGAGCATTAGGTATACACGGCAATCATGGTTCTGGAGAACTCTCCGTAACAGAAGGTTATGATCTTCAATTTGAATTCAAAACGAGAATTGTAGACCGAACAAGTACAATGTTCATAATATATTGTATTTAATGATCAAATATGCAAACGCGGGAAGGGGCCTTTTGAATCTCTAAAGGGCCCGATAGACGTTTTATTTTGATATTTTCCTTTTGTTTTTTTTTTTGTGTATTTTCAACTATTTTTAGTTTATTTAGAAAAATAATTATGTTAAACATGTTATCTGGACATTCTGCTGCACAGGTGATATGTAGCATTTATGAAAGTTTACCAGTGGTTTTATTGGATCTCAAATTCCCAATTTTGAGAGAAGTCTCAGCCTGTCCCGGGACCCCAAAGCAGTCTTGTTCCGCCTTACAAGATTTCTCTTGGAGGCCCTGCTCGCGTGTCGGTACAACCCGGTCACTGTGTTCGTTGGACATTGTAGCTCTTCAAGGAAGTATTTAAAGTTTAAAGTTTGGTATGATCCGTAACGGGTATGTGTTGCATCTGGGACACCATATTATTGTTGGCATTCTCGATGATTATTAAAATTATCCTTGTATTTGATTGGTGTACACAAATTGCATACTACATTATCTCAGTGACGCGAAGAGAATGTTGGAGTTATCTCCCTTTCTGTGTAATTGAATTCAAATATTATACTACACAATTCTTCCAATTTTATTAAGACTGACTAAGTATTTCTAGTATAATAAGTAGTTAACAAATGAATGTTGGAAAGAAATTATGAAAATTAAATGATGTAGATGAAAGCAAACTAATTGTGCTTACATTGCTTTGTACGACCATAAGTTTCTCAGTATTAAGAAGGGTTTATAAACATACGGTTGGTAAAATAATATTTCTACTTCAGTGTCAGACTGTTTTTCCATGTCTACAATTCAGATGAACAATATTATTTTAAATACTGTAAAGCATGTCTTCGCCGAACCCTGAACAAAACAGAATCCTGTACAGATCGAACTTTAAATAATATCCCAATTGATGATATCTTTGTTAATTTAACCCGTATAAACCGTACACATATTTATTCCGGTTGGCTCCATGGCGCTTCGATTTAGAGATGTTTCTCTATATTTAATTTTAAACCAATGTTATTTATATAGTGAATTGCTTTACCTCTTTAGTGATGCGTGCTTAGCGTTAGCGCAGAAGCAACACATATCAATTTCATAGTCTGTAGTTGACCCGACCGGGCTCGAACCCACGATCTACCGCAGTTGAGTCGAACATGCTCACTATTATATCACCATCATTTAAATATTAATATAGTTCACAGGGTTTCGGAAAGCATAATATGATAACTCTGAACCAAACACTAAATGCCATACTATCTCCATGGAATGTCACAGAATGCGTTTTTCTAAAGTTGCTGATATTTTCCAAAAAAAAACAAAAACAAAGGATCAAAGGAGACTATTCATTATTTTTTTTCACTTAATGGTTTTGTACTTTGATGACAGTGACGCTGTAAACAGTCTGAGTATACACTGCAAGCTCGATCGTAACGTATGAGCTTTGAAATATAAACGCAATGCGAGGGAGCGGTTGGTTTTTATAATATCAAATACAAGTTAGAGAAAACCGAAGAGACAACCAAGAAAAATTGGCAACATGGGGCACTCATGACACAGCACGAACACAAACAAAATAAAAATGATGAACAACACGGACCCTACTAAAACACCGAGAAGGGGGGGGGGGGACCCGGGTGCTCGCGAAGGGTAAGCAGTTCCTTCTTCTTATAATACACCCTCAATATTACTCATATAGTCAGGTCATGTAGGAAACAACTATAAGTATCCCAACGCTGTGCGTCAATACTACAACAATGCGGATGAAATCTGTGTTTCGACATTTTAACGAGGTTCACTTTTAAGGTTTAAAATCAGTTGTTGAACTTATTTGCGTAAAAGTACTATATAATTAAACATTATTTCCTAATAGAATTGTTGGCTATAAAATACATTTTTTTTTCTATTCCATGTTTACGAAAACACATTCTTAAAAAAAAAGCATTTGTTACATAACATAACATAAATTGTACCTTACAATGCAAAACATGAAACATAATAGTGCCATCCATCGTTAGGGAATACATTTGATAATAGGAAGAGAAACGAGTTTTTGTAGCCTTTTGAACTGATACTGAAACAATTTTGTTAATTGAATCAAAGCGATTTTAGATGGCAAAGCAATTTGCAAAATTTCCCAAGGCAGACATACGATAGAATTAATGAGATCGTTTTCACGCCTTTAATTAGTGTAAAATGTGAGATTGTTTCACCAATATTAGGTTCCGCGGCAGTTAAAACCGCAGTTTGATGACTGAGAGAGATACACTGTTGACAACAGACTGCGTACATATAGTAGTCCCTTGGGAAAATATGAAAACATTCATTTTCTATAAGTCAAAATCGTCACCTTTCGTGAGGAGTTGACAAGAAACAACCAAGAGCTTTAAATGTAATTACAGAAAACTTTTGCAGCTGACAAGTAACTGATTTCTTTTGATTAATTATAAAACAGCCCTTCGGCTTCTTCTATTTCTTAACAAATCCCGAAAGTTTGTCTTTGAGAAAAGTGTTCAAAAATAATTCTGAATTGAAACTTGTGTTTTATATACTACATATCTATTTATAAAATAAACACGTAGATATCTAAGTCAATGCGCATGACACATTTCTGCAATAATCTTAATCAGGTATACTCAATTTCAAAACATGAGGTTTGGTTTGGTTTATGGTGTTTAACACCACTTTCAACAATATTTCAGCTATATCGTGGCGGTCAGTTTTATTGGTGTAGGAAACCGGAGTACCCGGAGAAAACACCGACCTGTCTCAAGTCATTGACAAACTTTTCACATAATGTTGTATCGAGTACACATCAACATGAACGGGGTTCGAACTCGCAACTTCAGTGATTATAGGCACTGATTGCTCAGGTAGTTGTAAATTCAACTACCATACGATCACGACCACGGCGGCACCATCAAAACAATTTAATAAGAATTTGAGAGCAAGTTCTCTTTAAATCTAAAATAAAGACACATTAAATATGGTATTGTTAGCAAAAAGTAAGAAAAAACATGGTGAGGCCATTGTTGTAACTTTACACAATGTCTACATGATTGAACAATGGACAGTACATTCACAAGGAAACTTATCATTACTGTGAAATCATTATTAATCGTGGGGTTCTAAATTTTGCTGATTTCGTGATCCACGTGACGTCTTTCACACAATATAGTCATTCTCAAAGTATTGTAATAAATTTGTTAATTTAAGTTCACCCCTTTTTAATATGTTTACAATTTGTTTCTATTTAAATTTAGATAAGCTTATTACATACATAGTGTACTGGTACAAGACATTGTATCGGGTCTCGCCTGTCGTATGAACTACTAACCGCACCACTGCTCGTCGCAATCGCGACTAGCAATGATACTGGTTCACACAAGAGGCTTGACCTGATACAAAGTCTTGTACCAACACACTATGCACATTATTGATCGGTCGGTTGGCTTATGCTGCTTAGTGCAACTTTCAACATTATTTCAGTTATATCGTTACTGTCAGTTTTATTGGTGGAGGAAACCGGATTACCCGGAGAAAACCACCGAGTTGTCCCAAGTCACTGACAAGCTTTATCACATAATGTTGTATCGAGTACACCTCGTCATGAACGGGGTTCGAACTTACAACTTTAGTGGCGATAGGTACTGATAGCACAAGTAGTTGTACATCCAACTACTATGCGATTACGACCACGACGACCCCTCAATGTTATTGGTATTTATCATAGCAATTGTTTGTCTTTAGAGATTTGACCTATTGTCCCGTTCGTTAATTCAGAAAGTTGGCTTTTTGCTACAGACAGACAATTAGAAAACGGTAATCATTTGTTTTGGAAAACAAATATACGTATGGAATCTCATATGGGTTAAAAACAACGAACGTATATTGTTTCGTATCAAGTGGCCCATCGGATGTAACAATTCATTGTTTTTCTTCAAAATTCTAATTAACTGACTTTTTAATAAAATAAAATCAGTAAACGAAAACATATGTCAGTAACGTTGCATAAGATACGAACGCTTTACGCGCCAAATTAAATTCAGACCGTCTGATGAGGTGAATGAAACTGATTACGACGAAAATATCATCGCTCAAGTTTGGTACTAATGAAATTACCCTATCTGAACTAAGGCAGAAATAAGAAATCATCCGCTGTGGTTTTGTTCAATTTTAAGTGAATTACTCAATAGACATACACAAATGTATTTATAGAGATGCAAAAGTTGTATTATACTGATCAATAATTGTCAAAATGCATTTCAATTAATCAAATGTGACAGTGCCGTTCTAAATTTAGACGGATATTTATATGTACGCCGACATATTGGAATGTGCATAGGATTGACAATAAAACTAGGTCATTTGATATTAGTCTACACGTGTATGTATGTGTAATGGCCAAATTTGTAAAACTGCACGGTGATATAATAAGTAATAGCTTGGAATTAGTTAAAACACTTGAAAACAAAATATATAAATAACACAATTTAGTAAGGAACCATCGTGGCTGTGATCGTATGGTAGTTGGATTTACAACTACCTATGCGATCAGTGCCTATCACCACTGATGTTGTGAGTTCGAATCTCGATCAGGGCGAGGTGTACAACATTATGTGATAAAGTTTGTCACTGACTTGCGACAGGTCGGTGGTTTTCTCTGGGTCCTTCGGTTTCCTCCACCAATAAAACTAACCGCCACGATATAATTGAAATATTGTTGAAAGGGGCGTTAAACACCATCAAACAAACAAACAAACACAAATTAGCATCATGTGTCGTCAGTATAGAGATGGAGATGAGTGGCTAAAGTTAGAATGTCATTTTATTCTATTTTCTTAAAAAATTACAATAAAAAGATTTGCACCGGCCATTAATATCACAACGTGCGCCATTAGTGGAGCAGAAACTGTTCACTCGACAGGAGCAGCTCATGATTAATTTCCTTGCTTTTAGTGGGACTCCAGTTGCTCTAATTAACCCTTTGTTATCTTCAACATTTTTCTGTAGCAGTTTTTCAGAAGACCATTTGCAAGTCGAAAGGTCACATCGAAGGTAGTAGCACTAGTTTTAGGGCAGGAAAACTTAATGCTGAGTGAGAATAGACTGGGGGTAATTTCGTTAGCTTTGTGTGAAAGCAAATAAGTTATATATATTTATGTTCAACACTTGAGAAAGGTGTACATAATATTGATGATTTTAAAATGTTGCGTTCTTGCTTTAGAACATTAATAAGAAAAAACTGCTGTAACGAGCTAATCTGGGTCACGGATCACTGTAATCGGGCGGCTGTATCGAGAAACAGATACGGTGTTGAAAAAACTGTTGATACTCATAAAATATTGATAAATGCAATAAAATTGTATGTTTGTCTTCAAGAAATATGATAGACAAAACCATGTGTGAAGTTTTATGACGAAATATCTCCAATTTCTATGTAAATTTACGAGTTGAAGTTGCGGCTGTATCGAGAAACAGATACGGTGTTGAAAAAACTTTTGATACTCATAAAATATTGATAAATGCAATAAAATTTTATGTTTGTCTTCAAGAAATATGATAGACAAAACCATGTGTGAAGTTTTATGACGAAATATCTCCAATTTCTATGTAAATTTACGAGTTGAAGTTGCGGCTGTATCGAGAATTTTATTTGTGAATTTTACAGTTAAATAAATGTTTCGACAGCTTAAAGAGAAAAATAAAAATTTGTTGCTACTAAAGTTTAAATCAGCGTTAGAAATTGAACAAATATCAGTAGTTTTGTAAATGAGATTTATTTTAAATAGGAAATCTGAATTTATTATTCATTAATCTATTATTAATGATACAATTTTATATCCCTTGGGAGGGGGAGGGGGGCTATGATGAAAATTTGAAATAAAAATACAGGTCCAGATTTAAGCAAAAATAATAATCCAGGATTAGTTTTTTATTAAAAAATCCAGGACCCCTGTGTCCACGATTTTTTTGTTTTTTTAAGTTAATAATATGAAATATTGACATCCACACTTGCCTTTTGGACAGCACATTTCTGTGTCAACACTTGTATGCTTTAGAATTTAATTATTTAAAACAATATCGGCATTAATACTTTCATTGTATATTAAACAATTGTACAATTTGTTAAATATTTTATTGTAGATTTTAGGAGGTAGGGACGCAACCACTTACATTACTGACTAAATTGGATAATAATGGTTTTTCCTGTTCCTCCGGGATCACTTCAAATTGCTTACTGTTAGATTTATCCAAGTAAAAAACAGACAACTATTAACGTCTTATCTTGTTTATTGAATATGATTATGCTCTAGCAGAGCTTCAAGTTTTAATAAAAATATCTTATCTGAAATATAACACCTCATTATATGTGCTTCTGGGCCTCTCAATGGTTAAAACACAGACAAATAATAATATAATGGTATATACAGACACTCCAGTTATGTCACAACGACTCCCATTTAATTTTCTGTCTGTTCTAAAATCATAACCTAGCAGAAAAATGATTAATGGACAATTCATAGCTGAATTATGAAGTAATAATGGTTCCTTAATATGTTTTGTTGGTGTTTCATCGTAGACAAGATACAATGTAGCCTAAGAAGAGTTTGAAGATACCAAAGGGAGGTAATCAGAACCCGTATATCTAAGATACCAAAGGGAGGTAATCAGAACCCGTATATCTAAGATACCAAAGGGAGGTAATCAGAATCCGTATATCTAAGATACCAAAGGGGTAATCAGAACCCGTATATCTAAGATACCAAAGGGGTAATCAGAATCCGTATATCTAAGATACCAAAGGGGTAATCAGAATCCGTATATCGAAGAAGAACAGACAACACAATAGCCAAAAGTAAAAGTACAATAGGACAAACAATGATCTACAAAACATACATATAAAACTAAACATCGAGTAACACGAAACAGGGTTGAACGCAGGTGCTCCGGAAGGGTAGTCAGTTCCTGCTCCACTAGTGGTTCCTTAATGTTTGTTCGTTACTGTATCATCGTAGACAAGATATAATGTAGATTAAGCAATGAGACGTTTGAATAGTATATGGTAGATCTAGATATCAGGGTTATTAATCGTGTGGCAGGGGGTGGTAGTTTAGTCGGGAAACACGGGGTTAGAGATGAAGGCAAAATACCGAAGATATTATTCGGTAAAAGGACGAACCGGAACAAAAAACAAGAGTACAAACATATAAGTAAAAGAAAACAAATATTTTTTAAACGCTAGTGAATTTAGAAGGGGGCAATCAAAAATGGACAATCCAGAGAATCTGTCAACATAGGGTACGCAATATGTGTTAGACACCACTAACGCAAATAACGTAAATAAGACATGAGCCCTTCTACATATCATTTTATATACATTGTTTTCTCTGATAGAAATACACGTATATCTTTATTATCATACACCAACAATACAAGCATGTACTGGACACACGTATATATAGATTAAACTATTTTTTTAAATGTCCTTCGGTGAAAAAAGTTATAAAAGAAATAGAAGCAATATTTAACAGATCTGGATTAACAGCTAATATAGAAATCAAGGAATCAAATATTATGCTAGGACTATATGGGGGTGAGGATTTAGACGTCATTTTTAATATAATAATATTTATCTCAAAGTGGGAAATTTGGAAAATACGTAATAAGGTGAAATATAACCAATCCCGAATTGGAGATCAAACAATTTTCAACACTTGGAAAAATAATTTAAACATTTTTTTACAATGCACATTACAAACTTCTCATATTAATGAAACTGATAAAAACAAATTAGAACTTATTGAGAATAACATATAATTATATATTATTTATCAACATAAAGCTAATGCATGGTAATAATTGTATCTTCTAATTGACATGAATTGTCTATATTATGATGAATTGTAAAAACAGATGAATATGAAATATGTTTAAGTGATTTTGTTTTAATTTCTTTTGCTACCCCTGGACAAGTGAGATTGATGTAATACAGGGACCCTTAATGTGCGTTCGTGGGTCACTAAGGTTATTGTAAACAGGAGATTTTTTTAATAAACTTTATTATGATTAAAAAAAAAAGAAAAAAAAAGATTAACCCATTGTACATCTGTCACTCATTAAATTCACCACGTGCTATTTTTCGGCTATTGTTTCCTACACCGCGTTCATATAATTGATTGGTAGTTGTCTAACGGCAAGTCAGCAGTAATAAAAAGAAATCAAATAAAAAATAAATCAGAATGTAGGTACGAGGGTAGGTCTTCTCGGGAGGGATATTCTGATTACCACAAGTCAAAGAAGAGACGATGGACAGGCTCTGAAAATTATGGCTTGGGGATTGACCTCCAACGACCACATGTAGCAAACTCAGCAAACTGACGAACACCTTCCCATGGAAAGAGCGCGGTAATAAAGGGCACTCGAGTATTTGATTCGCCTAGCACTTAACCAGTGGACACACATATCATAGGGGCTTGTACCCTTCAGCGGACACAACTTATCCTATTTCTAAAACCTGACATTTCAGTTTAGTATCCCCATTTGGAAAGAATAATTTCATTATGAATTTTATGTCCATCTTTACGTTTCTTGTAAAATCGACAATGACTTCCATGTTATTAAATGTTCAAGGAGAATACATTTCTGACCCCATTCGAAACATCTGGTGCCCCATTCCTCGGTACAGAGAACATAATTAGTTCCGTATCACTACAATCATTTGTAACCTCTGCCAAACATCGAAAAATGGGCTAGTCTCCTTCCCTGTCTTCTATATTACAATGTTTTGTCATTTGCCTCGACTACTTTGTCGCCTGTCCGTGATATTTGTAAATAAGGACGAGCATGAAGACGTGGCATATCCACCATGACAAATATCTATCATGGCGTTGATCAATGTAATGGCAGATGAGATGTAAAATACCCAGAATCCTTTTCGTGGAAATTGCTCTTCTCCCTTCTGCTTTTTTGCAAGAGATGGAACGAAAAACCTTGATTATACCAAAGAGGTAACTAGAAACCGAAATTCGAAGGACAGACAACACAATAGCCAAAGGTAAAAGGGTGCAACAGAAGGGTAAGAAATTGTTCCACTAGCAAGCACGCGCCGTGTGACTCTTGAAAAACATCCGATGCCAAGTAACGAATGAGGAAACGATGGGATTGTGATTACATCAAACGATCTTTGATTAATTCATTACATATTACTGGCGCCATTTTGTACACCCAATATTGATGTTGCGTGCTCTGTAGGAAGATACCAGATTCCGTAAATCGGAGAAGGACAGACAGCACAATGGCAAAAAGAAAAGGTAAAAAACGGCAAACAATGATCTACAACTAACTAATTATAACTGATGAATCAAACATGTAACCGCATGTTAGATTCTATAACCACCTATAATTTAACGACAAAAAAAACGTCAATCGACCACGTCATATCAAGATATAATATGTAGAATCATGATATATTCTCGTACGTCTGATGGTCTTTGGAGGAAACTGCCGTGAAATAGTACCGTAATTACTGCAATAAGGGCTTCATTTAATAACACGTTGGCAACAACAATGCCGGCTTTGATTAAGATATATATGTAATATGGATCCCAGGATGCCACTGGTTCGATAACATTTGTACATAACAACCGTTCATATTCTTATCGAAAGAAGAAAAAAAACTAAAAAAAAACTAGGAAATTGATTTCCGAAAGAGTTATTTGAAATTTTCTATTTTTCATTTTTGAAAGTAATTGTGACAGCTTTTTGCTGGAAAAATGAATAATGGCGCTAATTAGGATATGATTAAAATTTATAAAACAACTAATGACAAACAACGAATGGGAAAATGGCATGCTAAGAAATAATCAAAACGGCATGGGCAAATTGTATGGTAAAAATTCTGACACATCTAAACTTGCAAAATCCTTGAAAAATATTGATCGTAAAGGCTATGATTTAACAACTATAGTTCTTGACACTATCACATAGGCTTACTTTGCTAAAGATATAGACAATCTGTTGGTGCAACTAGTAATTCATACTAGCAATGTTAGCAAATTAGTGGAGATAGGCACTGATTTCACAGGTACTTGTAAATCCAACTACCATACGATCATGATCATGATTTAATCAGAAGCACAATACTTTATATATAAAAAAAACAAATAATGTACTATAAATATTCCTATTTTCTAAATCAATATTAGCTCATGATCAAGTGTGACCTTTATCTTACAACGTGTACAAGTTTGACGAAATAATTACCATTATTATCCTAACTTTAGATTTTCAAATTACTCTTCAAATGTTAACACGTTGACGACCTAGCAAAATATCAACGACTGAGTCAACTTGTGTTTCTAAAATAAGAACGACATTCGTTAAAGGTTACGTACACATACATTTATATATATCGTTGTACCGCATCGGTGGTGTAATGGTTAGCGTGATCGCCGCGAGTGTGGTAGATCGTGGGTTCGAGCCCTGATCGGGCAAAACCAAAGACTATAAAATTGGTATGTGTTGCTTCTCCGCTAAGCACGTGGCATTAAGGAGAAAGAGCAAAGACTGGTTGGCTAGGAATCAGGATAATGTGTCCGAGTGGGCGACATGTCTATCCGCGGACTGTTGTTTTAGTTTTCTTCAACGACAATACACATGTAAACAAACTATTAAAAAATCCAATTAAGTGCTGGTCTAGTACAAAGCCGATCTCATCATCATCTCATTAAAAATTAACTTGTTCTCGCCATGATATGGCTGGAACATGACTGAGCTGGCATTAAACAACAATCACTCACTCACTCTACATGGTTGATCTTTGTTACTTGTTAGTCTAATTATTTATAGAGATTCTGGCTTGTTAACCCAGTAATTTGAACGTAAGCTAAGACAGATGTTTTATATTATAATTGTAACAGATGTTGACAGCGTTTGGGGGTTCATAGAATTGAATGTGTAAAATAGTCAGCTGCATAAACTTTGTTTTAATTTAACTAGGAAGTCAGTTATTATAAGTTTATAATTACAGGATCTATTGTTTCTTTTATATTTTTGAAAGGTTACATAAAAAGGCGTTTTTAAATGATCAAAATCGACATTGTACTTTGAACATACTGGTCCTGGCCTGGGACAGGCGCACACACATATGGCGGTGTTAAACCGGTTAATGGGATCACAACCCTTCCCTGTTGATAACTGTATCTTCAACGTCAATACACATGTACACAAACTATAAAAAATAATCATTGCCGTGTGGATGCATTATTTGTCGTGGTAAACTAATTTCGTGGATTCCGTGGATAATTCATAAGGGAAGATAAATCATTAGGGCTTATTTCCTTGGCAGATTCATCACGTGTTCTACTGCTATATAACACGTTTGTATTAGACAAATTCCCGAAGCGCAGTATTCTTCGTTTCGTTAAGCGTGGTGTGACTCCTTCTGGAAGATCAATAACCGCATTGGTCATCTTATGTACATGCGCCATGTAATTACCGATGAAATGGAATATGCAAAGGTCACAGTTCAAGCTATGTAGAGGTCAACAATCTGTAGATTAATTATATAACCACAGGCGCTTGTGTAGAGTCAAAAATATGCTCGCTATGTACCTAAAATACCACAAGGCAGGACTCACTCCTACTACCCCTGTCACTTCAATCGCTATTTCCCCTGTCAAAATGTCGATAGGACGCAAATCGCTTACTAATTTGCGTAGTGAAATGATTTTTCTTCAAGGAAAACCCGTTTTTTATATCTTCCTACCATCTACACCCCCATACTGAAAGATAATCCTCAGATTTTGTTGACAATGGACACCTAAGTGGCAGCAAAGCGAAAGTAGGTCACGTGCGACATATTTCCGCCTTTCGGTCGTTCTCGGGTTTTATCATTGCCTTACGAAACATACCTGAGAAGTTCAGAAACGTAATTATATATCAGTATTGTTACTGTATAATTATAATGTTTTTTAAATACAAGTATTTCCTATGCCTTATTTTTAGTATTATTTGCATACCAAGAAGCACTGAAGTTTTCATTCATTTTGTCAGTCATATTTTGACGCCTTGTAATGTTTCTAGTGTTTAGTAATTATATATGATAAAACCCGAGAACGACCGAAAGGCGGAAATATGTCGCACGTGACCTACTTTCGTTTTGCTGCCACTTAGGTGTCCATTGTCAACAAAATCTGAGGATTATCTGTCAGTATGGGGGTGTAGATGGTAGGAAGATATAAAAACGGGTTTTCCTTGAAGAAAAATCATTTCACTACGCAAATTAGTAAGCGATTTGCGTCCTATCGATATTTTGACAGGGGAAATAGCGATTGAAGTGACAGGGGTAGTAGGAGTGAGTCCGGCCTTGTGGTATTTTAGGTACATAGCGAGCATATTTTTGACTCTACACAAGCGCCTGTGATATAACCAAGGACTTTCAACGAATGACTATAACCACAATTTAATGAAGATTTAGAAAGAAGGAATAGTACATATTGTGACAGTGACCAATCAGTCAGATATAAAGAACTGTAATAAAAAAAGGCACCGATCTTTTTATTTTAATTCGTTTCTAAATAAAATTTAATATTTTCTCTAATATTGTGGTACATTGACCTCACCGCGTCTTTCTTTTGAATTGTTATCATTTGTTTTCAACAAATTATACGACACTGCCAACATTAACACGAACAAACAAAAGCTGGGACAAAGACTGACAAAATGAATCAAGATTTAAACCGTGTAAAAGGATCAAAATCAGTAAATAATCCTTAACATTCTCGTTCAAATAATACATCACGTGGTTAGTGCTATGACATGGCTGCTCCCGCTCCATAGTATTGTTCATATTCGAGCTTTAGGACCTAATATTCGAATCAAAGTTTGTGTATGTTGGATGTTAATACTTATGTTGATTAATCAATACGGATAAAAGTCACATTTACAGTGCTTTATAGTAAATTCAACATACATGTACATGTATTCCAAAGGGCCAATCAGTCTGACCATGAGTACTATATCACTAGTTAACGATACCGTTAGACATTCAACAAGGCGAGGCACTAAGGCCGGCCGTAACGTAATTAGATGAATTAAAACAGTAACGGGAAATCGCAATCACTCTGCACATCATAGTCAAAACAGTGTAAACTTTACTAACCTGATAAACGTATCATGTGAAAGTAAAGACGATTTAGGAAGCGTTATATCTAGTAAAATAACATCCTTTCGAACTAACCAAAGATCATACAATGTTCGATCGATCAATCCTTACAACTTGATACCCGTACCGCTATCAAGTGAGCATAGGGAAATACAACCCTTAAGACTTTACAGTTCGAACTGTATATCAGTGAAAAACTAGGCCTTTTCAATTTGTGACCATATCATCTCTAATAATATTGACATAATGGCACTTAAAGAGACTTGGTTAGGGACTGACGTAGATAATATTGTACTGGGTGATCTGATACCGGATGGCTATGACTTTTACCATGTACCAAGACAACAACAACGAGGAGGCGGGGTAGCATTAATATACAACAAAAGCCTTAGTTTAAGCACAATGAAATCTGACACAATTTTCACAAACTTCGAACATTTGGAATGTACTATTAATAAAATACACAAACCTCAAATATGCGGCTTTGCGTCGTTTACCGCCCACCGGCATCAAAAAACAACAACATGAAGATTTCTGTATTTTTCGAAGAATGGTCCAAATACATAAATCAACATGTGATTGCACGTGAAGAACTTCTTATCACTGGTGATTTGAACTTTCATTTAGACAAACCTACAGATCCAAGCTCACAAAAGTTCATCAGCATACTCCATGAACATGGACTAACTCAGCATGTTAATGAACCAACACATGCTCATGGTCATATTCTAGATGTTGTCATCACCAGGGACTACAGAATCATTTTACAATCATCTCCAAGCATAGATGAGAATTACTTAAGTGACTCAAAGGGAATTTCGTCTGTTGATCACAAAGGCATTAGTACCATATTGCATATCTCCAAACCACCGAAATCACGGAAAACTGTGTCATACAGGAAATACCGCGCAATAGAACTCGCCGACTTCGCGAGTGATATTGAGTCTACCATCACATTTTATTCTGAGGAAATGCCACTCGATGACCTTGTACGTAATTACAATGATAGTATCCGAGCAGCAGTAGACAAACATGCACCGGTACAAACTAAAGTTGTTATTTTATGACCAAATTCACAGGAGCTACATGCTGTCAGAAAGGACAAACGTAAAGCCGAACGTCAGATTTTCAAAGAGAAAGGTAATGCTAGTAGCAGACTTCTTTTCCAAAGTAAGCATGACTACTACTCGACAAACATAATTTAATGCAGAAATGACACTAAAAAAATATGCAAACTTACAAACAAGTTAATGGGAAAAAATCAGGATGTCGTTTTGCCGACTAGTGATAGCGACACTGAATTATCGAATAGATTTAGCGATTTTTTTTCTAGGGAAGATCCAAACAATCAGACATAATCTACAAAAGGCAAACGAAACTAATGACAATGTTGTAAATGTTCAGAGGGTGGATGTTAAATTCACCGGCCAACATCTTACACGACTCGCTCCAGCATCTAGTGATGCAGATTAGGAAACTTCTCGTAAAATCGCCATCGAAATCATGTGAGCTTGACCCAATGCCTACATATCTACTTAAACAGTGTGTCAATAACGTTCTACCAGTTATTACAGCTATGGTGAATAAATCACTGAATGAAATATCTGTTCCAACTGCATTCAAACAGGCAATCGTCAGGCCGCTTTTAAAGAAACCCGGATTGGATATGAACAACCTTAAGAATTATCGTCCGGTATCAAATCTGCCTTTTGCGTCTAAGATCATCGAGAAAGTGGTAGCATCGAGGATTGAAGATCATTTGAGCAAACATAAACTTCATGATAACCGACAATCAGCATATCGCTCTTTTCACTCTACTGAGACTGCATTGCTTAGAGTACATCATGACATAGCAACAGCGTTGGACAATAACAGTTGTTCCATTCTTGTCATGCTAGATCTATCAGCTGCTTTCGACGTTATTGATCATGGAATTTTATACCAGCGATTGGAATATACCTTTGGGATATCCGGATCAGCATTAGCATGGATAAAGTCATACTAAAGTAACAGGTCACAGCAAGTAGCCATTGGTTCTACTTTATCGGATTCCCGAGCACTCACAATTGGTGTACCCCAAGGTTCAGTGCTCGGACCGAGACTCTATTGCATATTTTCGAAACCAATTGGTGACATTTGTGAAAGCCACGATATGGGCTACCATTGTTACGCCGATGATACTCAAATTTACATCATAGTAGAACCACGTGACAATTTGAGTGATATGTCAATGAAGCTTACATCTTGCCTCTCCGACATACACGAATGGATGTGTTCAAATTTACTTAACCTGAACCAGGACAAAACCGAACTTATGATTTTTGTTCCAAAACACAGAGCGAAGGAACTGACAGATTTTAGCATTTCATTTGGTGGCAACATTATACACGATACACCGTATGCTAACAATCTTGGTGCATATTTTGACAGAACTCTTAGTATGGAAAAGCAATGTAATGCCATAGCTAGGTCATGCTATTTCCAAATTCAGAACATTGGATGCATTCGTCCTTTCATTTCTGAAGATGCATGCAAATTGCTTGTAAATGCGCTAGTGACATCCCGACTGGATTACGGCAATGCTTTGTTATATGGTAAAACTAAAAATTTAACAGATAAACTCCAGCGAGTACACAACACAGCTGCTCGACTCATAACGAGGAAAAAGAAGATGGATCATATCACACCCGTACTGATTCGCTTACACTGACTTCCAGTAGAATATCGAAGTCAGTACAAACTGATCCTCTATGTATTCAAGGCTCTTCATGGTTTGGCTCCAGTATATTTGACTGAACTTGTGAAACCATACGTTCCATCACGTTCTCTGCGTTCCCAGTCAGCATCGCTTCTCCATGTACCTACCACCAGAATAAAAACCTATGGTAACCGCCGTTTCGACAAGACTGCGTCAACTTTGTGGAACAACATACCACTCCAGCTCAAAATTGTGGACTCTCTATCAGCTTTTAAATCGTGTCTTAAAACATATATTTTTAAACAAGCTTTTCGTTTGTAAATATTCAACTTGACATAGAATTTTCTGGACTTTTATACGTACATTGTATATGTAGATTATTATTAATGATTTTATGATATCTTCCCTACCTTGATCCCTTGACTTTCTCTTTTCTGCCTCATTTTGGATCACTTCTCCCAACCCATTTCTGCTTCAACCTCCCTTTACCATTTCTGCACCTACCATAATCCTGTGACATTCTTATTTCCTGCCCTCTCTCGTATCCCTACTCCCAACTCCACCGCCTCTTTTCTGCCTCAAACTCCTTATCGGCCTATTTCTGCACTCACACCACCCCCTTTTCCATTTTTATTTCTTCCGTCTGCTATCAACTGCATTCAAGATTATTAGTATTCAATTTTATCATTGTTATATATATGCATAGGGGTTACTTTTTTATGCTTTGCTACTTTTATCTAGCATTTTATGTTGTACAGCGCCTTAGGGTATTTTGTTTTAGATAGGACGCTATGCAAATTCTGATATTATTATTATTATATATTATATTAAAATGAAGGTCAGAATGGTTTCTTTATATGACACCTATGGTCAACACTTAATTGCTAAAACGTTCTAAAAACGAGAATTTCGTATAAGAGAACTCTTTGTATTATTACTGAAATATACTGCTGTACTGATGATAAATAAGGTCGCCACTGCCGATGCCACACGCTGAGAAAACTGCTTTCGCAAGCACCTGGATTCACTTCCGGTTTTTGGTGGTGTCCGTGTTGCTCATCATTGCAGTTGTCTGTTTTGTGCTTTTGTATTTTGTTTGTGTTCGTCCTATGTCCTGTGTGTCCGGTGTTGCCAGTGTCTCTAGGTTGTACATTCTTGATTGCCCCTTCGGTTTGCTCTAACGTTTAATTGTTTTGTTTTGTTTGTCTTCGTCCTATGTCTTGTGTACCCAATGTTGCCAGTGTCTCTAGGTTGTACATTCTTGATTGCCCCTTCGGTTTTCTCTAACGTTTAATTGTTTTGTTTTGTTTGTCTTCGTCCTGTGTCTTGTGTACCCAATGTTGCCAATGTCTCTAGGTTGTCCATTCTTGATTGCCCCTTCGGTTTTCTATAAAGGTTATTTCATCTCACATGGTGGTTATGTTGAAATAGCAAATTCCCATGACATATAATAAAGATATGCATTTACAGATGGTACAGTACGTTACAGCAAAGAACTAATTTGAATGAGAACAGTATACCACCTCCATTTTGTTACATTTAAGCGTAAAAGGAGGATAATAGTTTGAAATACCATGTACCATGTTCTAAAATAAATGAGTATTCACAATAAAAGTACGATAAAGATAAAAAAAAAAGAAGTAAAAACAAAGAAATAACGACTGTACAAACACACAGGTAAAACAGAAACCAGGACAATAGGAGCTCTAACATTGCAAGGAGTTAAAAACAAGAGGGTTCCCGAAGAGTCAGTGTCTTTTCTTCCATTAATGACAAAATTCTATATTCTGAGTTCGAGATGAGGTCGGGACGTTACAATGGTGGCTGTGGTAGTAGGTTGAACCTGGTGCGTTTTTCAGGTTTTCATGAGGTTGGATACTTCACCAGACCAGATACCAATGTGTTAATCCTCTGTGAGGTCATGTAACTAAATTAGGTTAATAGTCTGTCCATTCATGTATCATAGCTGTGAATACCCTCTGTATTGGATATGTCCTTTAGCTCAGTCGATAGAGCGGTTGCATTCAGTGCAGAATAAAATCGTAGATATCTAACTTAGTGTACACTACGCGTTTCTGTAATAACCTTCATCAGGTAAGCTCAAGGTCAAAATATTTGAAAGCCAAATAATTTTAATATCTTTGGGAGCAAGAAAGCCAAAGGGCAGAAACAACAGAATAGATAAAATCGGCTAAGATCATCTATGTAGAATTAAGGTACGGAGTTCTATCTTAGCTCGGGACATTTCAGGTACGTATAGGAACACACTAGCATGATGTTACATAGTATAAGTGAGGGGAGATAATAAGATATATTTGTCTTTGTTACTGAGTCTGATTGCCAATGAAAAATACTACGTAAAAAAATCATATAATCACATACCAGACAAATTTATAACATAAACCAAAAGAAATAATTTGAGAACGTCATATTTAATAAAAACAACGTTGTAATATTTGTTATCGTTCGTAACCAGAGAGAAAATTCATTAATAAAGTACAGGAAGTATCGGTAATTGATTGACAAAATACCATAAATAGATTGTATTAATTGGATGACAAGTCTATAATACATAATTCTAACCTCATGCAATGCATCAGAGCTGATAAAACCGATTGTTTCATTTTGCCCTGTATTGTAAATCGACCTAAAACATTTGAAGGTTTAATTTTTCGTATGGAATGCACGCTGATTGCTTCTTTTTTCCTGTATTGTGAATTTGAATTTGAATTTTGGTGTTTAACGCCACTTTCAGCAATATTTCAGCTATATCATGGCGACCAGTTTTAGTGGGGGGGTATAGCCGGAGTACCCGGAGAGAACCACCGACCATGGGCAAGAAACTGGTAAACTTTATCACTTGCGTCTTCGTGTCGAGTGCACCCTTTTTTGTAATTTACAAAGCCGGGCGCGAACCTACGCCGTATTGGTGATAGACTTGTATTAGTTGTTAGGTAATCCAACTACCTAACTCATTGAGCCACCCGGGCCCTATTCCTGTATTGTAAAGCGACATAAAACAAAATTGAAGGTTAAATTCTTCGTAGGGAATGCACGCTGATTGTTTCATTTTATCCTATATTGTAAATCGACCTAAAAAATTAAATTGTTAAATTTTTCGTAGGGAACGGACGCTGATTGCTTCATGTTTCCTGTATTGTAAGTCGACCTAGAAAAATTTGAATATTAAATTTTTCGTATGGAATGCAGTTTAGCAGGAAATGCATAGCTATTAATAAAAATGAAAATGTATTTTTACTTGTAACATATATCTTTATTAATTTATTTTATTTTCTTGCCACTTTAAATTGTATTGTCTCTAATAACTTTACTACGAAATAGAAATGCAAGAAACGTTTGTAGATACTTAAGAACAACCAATGAAATGGCCAACAGAAAAAAATCGGTTGCATTCCAATCAAGCATAGACTATTTTATTCATGTCTTATTAACGTTATTTGTATTTGCTTGTGTATAGTGATGTCCAACAAATGTTGTGTTATGTTTTTGGGTTTTTTTTTGTCTTTCTCTTGTGTCCTGTGTATCTCCGTTGGAGTGTTTTTTAATAGGATTATGGTGTTTAACGCCACTTTCAACAATATGTCAGCTATATCGTGGCGGTCAATTTTATTGGTGGAGGAAACCCGAGTACCCGGAGAAAACCACCAACCTGTCGGAAGTCACTGACAAACTGTATCACATAATGTTATATCGAGTACACCTTGCCATGAACGGAGTTCGAACTCACAACGTAACAGTAATATATGAATTCCATAATTTATATTTAGAAATAATCTTTCATTAACACATATTTTGTAAAAACAAAAAAAGAAAAGTATATCAATATATTTTTATTTTATTAAATCACCGGAGTTCTCACCCGGTTTTTAGGTGGGTTCGTGTTTATTAATCTTTAGTTTTCTGTGTAGTGTTATGTAGATGATTGTTTGTCCTTTTATCCCTTTTCTTTTGACTATTGTATTATCTGTCCCTTTTCGATTTAATACGGCTTCTGATTACAAGAAGTGTTTGAAGATACCAAAGAGGTAATCAGAATCCGTATATCGAAGAACAGACAAAACAATGGTCAAAAGAAAAAGTACAAAAGGACAAACAACGATCCACAAAACATACACATAAAACTAAAGATCGAGTAACACGAAGCCCACTAATGGCACCCGTCGTGTTAATCTACAGTGGAACCTCTGAAAACCGACTACGTCCGGGGCCAAATAAATCAGCCGGTTTTCAGAGGTACCGGTCTTAGGAGCTTCTGGAAACAGACGTTTTCGTTCCGCATACTGATGCCGGAAGTATAAGATATTGATCTCGTGAAGGTTAATTATGCTGTGATTACGCTATTTATGTATGTTTCTTGACATTCTTTCAACACGGCTGGTAATCGGCACAAGCAGAACATTTGGTTCTGCAAAGAAATTCGTGAGGATAACTTCCGGTTTTGGTGGAGGAGAGTTCACGAAGACGCTTCGCAAGGTATGTAGATGTCAAAAATTGAAATTTTCTTTTTTACTGCTCGAATATTGCAAAATCAGAGAATGCTATGCTGTGGCGAATGCTTTCACGATTAGAAACATGTATAGTTTATTCTTGTATATGAAGTGTAACTCTCGCAAAATCAATCGTCCCACGAAAAACATGACGAAAGGTGTGACACTCTTACATTTCTAAGATGTTCTTGACAAAGATGCAAGTTAAATTTTCAATATTTTTTCATCATGGGAGTCTAAATGTAATCGGGGATAAATTCCGATTCGTCAGAAGTAAATTGAAGTCTAGATAAATCTACAAACTGTCAATTTACTCGTTTTCCTGCTTGAGGAGATCGGTTCTGATAGAGCACATTGCGAATGCATGAGGAGATTTGCCTAGTTTTGATAATTGTTTTCTGCAAAATTTATAAATTGACACTTTTAAACACAAAACTGATAAATACTCTAATCAAAATAAACTATTCTCTGTCCACTTTCAGGAGATGCCAGGATTCAAGGGAAAGAGGAAAATGGGACTGACATTGACTCTTTACAAAAAACCATTTCGATATAGATTGCCTGTATCACCGCCAAGGAAACGAACATTAATATAATATTACATGATTTCAGCACATACATAGGTCTAACGTAAATAAACATTCACTTAGTGCTAGTAGTCATGAATAAATTAAACACAAGATGTCAATTAAACTGTGGACATATCCTTAAAATCGGTAAAGCGCTTTACATCTTGTAACCACTGCTAACAGAGATCTTTTTTATTTACAAGTGTGTACACATAACACACTACATAATAGAAAAACAAACCACAAATTAATATTATTCTCAACTGTAGATAAGATCAGATTTTATTGATTTAAAATCCAAAGGTTGGATTGTCATCAAACAACAAACGATACATTCAACTACAGCATGCAGGAATACACAAATATAAACATTCAGATTATTTACAATGAAAAATATATAATATAATATTTCGACTGAGGAGGTTTGATACAGAGACAGAATACCAGAAATATTATAGTGTTTCTTGCTCTTAAACAAATTACATTAATGAATTTCTGTATTTATACATTTCACTTATGCCTTTAATACAGCACATGTTTATGTCATAATCATTACTTCCAAATATAAAAAAAGAATTTTTCTAAATCTGAAAAATTTGAATATAAAGGTACAATTTCAGTTAATTTCTGAAAGAATTTATCAGGTATATCTTTAAGCTTATCACATATCATACTGAAATGGAATTCATCTTCTACTTCAGATCTACATAAGGGACAAATTCTATTTGCTAAGTTTATCTTTCTATGTCTGCCTTTTTCAATCATTAGAGTACTATTGCTTATTCTTATTGTGATAAAGTTTGAAACATCTGATCTAACTATGTCTAAACTGTATGATATTTAATTTAGAGTGTATCATTTGTATTAGAAATTATAAAGATATGATTCACATTAAGTTTAATTATTCTTGATTATAAAATTATCTTACAGTGCATTTTCATTTTTTCTAATGTAAGGGAAGTTAATCTTGTGTATCCAATACACAATGGAAGTTGTCACAAACAACAAATGATCAATAATGACAAGTTAAATCATGGGAAACCGCAGTTACAATTATGAATTGATTCCTTAAATGAAATGTTTCTTTCTAGGTGAACAGACCATGAACAATGAAATATTACTTTTATACTTTTAAAAACCAGACGGGAAGAAGGGCATCAGTACGTGAATTTATTACCAGACAGACATGCAAAATTTGTGATTATACAGTGGATTACATGTGTCGTACCAAAACTAGGCAAATCTCCTCATGCATTCGCAATGTGCTCTATCAGAACCGATCTCCTCAAGCAGGAAAACGAGAAAATTGACAGTTTGTAGATTTATCTAGACTTCAATTTACTTCTGACGAATAGGAATTTATCCCCGATTACATTTAAACTCCCATGATGAAAAAATATTGAAAATTTAACTTGCATCTTTGTCAAGAACAACTTAGAAATGCACGAGTGTCACAATTTTCGTCATGTTTTCCGTGGGACGATTGATTTTGCGAGAGTTACACTTCATATACAAGAATAAACTATACATGTTTCTAATCGTGAAAGCATTCACCACAGCATAGCATTCTCTGATTTTGCAATATTCGAGCAGTAAAATAGAAAATTTCAATTTTTGACATCTACATACCTTGCGAAGCGTCTTCGTGAACTCTCCTCCACCAAAAACGGAAGTTATCCTCACGAATTTCTTTGCAGAACCAACTGTTCTGCTTGTGCCGATTACCAGCCGTGTTCAATGTATTATGCTTGTGATTGTTTTTAAATGTGTTTTAAATAAAAATAAATACTGTCGTAACTTGTTTTACAAATGTGTACATGCATTGAGTGTACAATTAACTACGAGATTTCAGGTCACTGACCTTGAATTGGATTTGTAGCCTGTTGCAGGATATTTTTCATGCTATACAAAAATCATAGGGCACGTTGTTCTAATAATAAAATAAAGTTAAGTATTCAGCTAATGACATTGTTGACAGAAATGATCCCTGGAAAACACATGTGTGAAAATACCAAACGATCTCATAGCAAAAAAAAAAAAAAAAAAAAAAAACCCAAAACAATAAACAGGACTAAATTAAAAAACAAATTTAACAAAGGCAATCATATTTATTTACGACAAATTCACTTATAAAGCATTAAAATGATACAAACAACATGTTCACAGTATTTATGATTGTCTAATTTCACAAGATTAACATTTAAAAAAAAATCTACAACGGATACTTGCTGCTTTTTCAAACACCTCTGTAGGATTGCAGTTTCACTTTTCGAATTTAAATCTTGAGCAGCACCAAGAAAGTTATCGTCTTTGACAATCGCGTATTTCTTTAAACGTTTACTGAAGGCAAATATATCATCTAATGTCAAACCAGGTTCAGTATCAGACTGCTCGTTGTCATTGATTTGGTCATCTTCGGAGTCACCTGTAATTTCGGTCGGTGTTTCGGCTAAATGTGATTCAATGAGATTATTTTCCTATTCGTCGGTGTCATCTTCTATCGGAACGTGCTTAGTTTAGTTTAATAATATTTTACTGTACATAAACAATAGGATTGGACAGCAAGTTATACCAACTATTATGAAGTCCTCTCCTTACAAATTATACACATGAATTAATGACAGCAAAACAAAACACAGACAATAGACATTTAAAATGTTGACACTGGAAGAAAGTAAGAAGTACAAGTGAAAAAGTGAAAACGTGCTGATCAAATTCAACCATGTCTCACGATCTACTTGTGCGATAGTGTTGATTTTAGCGAGTTGATTAAGCGGAATGTCGTCGTCTGCATCCTCGGAATCACTGTCGGCGGAATTAACTTCTGATGAAATGGGAAATCCGGACGACTTAAAACATTTTGATACTTTCTCTATGCGTGTTTCTTTCCATGATTCGTTTATCCAATTCAAAGCGTCTAACACATTTATTTCTTTGCAAAGTTCAGCTACAGAATCAAATTGTTCGATCCTGGTGACTAAACTTTTCAGCATTTGCTCTCGGTAACGAGCTTTAAAAGCTTTGATAATGCCTTGGTCTAAAGGTTGCAAGTACGACGTTGTATTTGCGGGCAAAAAATTCAAAATTACATTGTTCAATTTTAAGTCTTTAGCATGTGAAGAGGAATCGTCTAAAAACATAAGAATATGGCGATGTTGGCGTCTCATTTGTTTATCAACTTCACTTATCCAGTCGGAGAAAATTTTAGAATTCATCCAAGTTTTCTTATTGTGGCGCCACGTCACTGGTAGTTTATGAACTTTAATGCTTTTGAAACAACGAGGCTTTAATGCTTTACCAATTACCAAAGGTTTCAATTTCTCACGGGATGACGGGCTTTAAATTTTTCTAATCACCCATTTGAGGCTTTGAAATTGGCAATGTCTAACTGACTAGCGAATTCTAATGCTTTACTTTGCAGAATAGGCCCTGAAAGTGGAATGGCCTTGTCGCGAGCTTGACGGAACCAGTTCCACATAAGATCATTTAGATTGTCATGTTTACTTTTATTTCCAAATCTGAATTTCTGAACATTTTTCATTGCTCTTAATATTGGCAAGATATTCGGACTTGCGTTTTAAAATATCGGAAACTGTTGTTTTTCCTACTCCGAATTTCTCGCTTAAAGATTTCTGAGTTGGTTTCGCAAAACTTTCTGACTCTTTAATCAAATTAATTTTGTCTTGAAGTGTTAGTTCAAAGCGACAACGTTTAGCCGTTGCTTTATTTACATTTTAGCATCAATTTAACGGATTAACTAGAAATAATGTTAATTTCAGAATGAATTCAAAATACCAACACCCGCAATTTATAGCAAATCTACTTGAAACCATAGATTTTTTTTCTTTACTCGACTAACAATAGAATGCAAGCGGTCGGTACAACATATTTGATCTTTTATATTTTTTGTTACAAACCCAGTGATAAGTCGTGAATGAGGAAAGGACCGGGAAGTGTTTACGACACGTGGAACATATTAGTGGTCATTTATTACACAGATATTCCATAACGGTTAACTTTTGTATCTTCAAACTTTTGTTTTTTGTCACACAACCAAACATGTAGTGTTTATATAAAATAATTCTTTGCCCGCTATCATCAGAATGCTACATCACAAAACGAAATTTTCATTAAATTTTATGAAAATTATAAATCAACGGACTCAAAAACCATTAAAATATCTAAAAAAAACAAAACAAAGCATGGCAATAAATAAAGTACAATTTCTGGATTATTTCACGAGCATAGTAATAACAACTGTCCAATAGTCAAATAAATTTTGTCGACATTGATAATGGAAAGAATTATTGTGTTTACCAATTATACACCACAGCAATATTTAATCGTTATTTTTTGCATGACCTTAAAAACGTTTTTTTTTGTAATTCTGCCCTGTGGAAATAAAGACTAATGTTTACCTTACTTCTATAGTGAATTGTATGGTGATTTAATTGTTGAAAAAATCCTTATAGAATTGATTGTATTGTTTATATAAGTTATATGTCTGATCGCAGCATACTAAGTGTTTTGCTTTGTTTTTCTTCGTTGTGTGTCTTGCGTGCCCAATATTACCAGTGTCTGTCTCTGGATTGTCTATTCTTAATTGTCCCTTCGGTTTTCTCTATCGTTTATTCAAGGAAAGTACATTCGGATTACTTTTGCCTTATTATCTCTCCCCTCCTTTATTTTTTACTTGTTAGGAATATTAGTGTTAATATTGTGCTAAAATGGATGATGATCGATCGATCTAATGTTGATAGATTGCAGGGGAGGATCCAGGATTTCAAGTTAAGGGGACGCAGTTAAAAAAATTGCGCCGAGCGGTGGGAGGCGCGAAAATTTTTCGGGTATTTCGTGTGAAAAATCACGATTTTACGCCAAAAATCATATTATTTCCAATATTAGGGGGGGGGGCGCCCCCCTCCCTGGATCCGCCCCTGGATTGGTTATTGCCAAACGTCCATCGAGCAGTGTTTCGGTTATATTCAGGACGAGAACAAGTTCAACAGTAATAAATATATAGAAAATATGGGTCACCGACATATGTAAAACGAGATTATGTTATTAAACCGAAAGGAAGTAAAATGTGACATTTTGTATATGTATAATAATATCTTTGCACAAATTGGGAAAACCTATTTAATATACAATCACAGGATAGAAAAATTCCACCTGGACCCAGTTTTGAAAGAAGAAAGTGGTTTTATTGTTTAATCAAAAGATTGGTTAACGAGAGAAATAACACACAGACCAAACGGTGCAGATCAATTCACATGTGTATAATAAGGTTAGGGGCATGGTGTGTAACTCCACTTTCAACAGTATTTCATATTATATCGTGGCGGTCAGTTTTATTGGTGGAGGAAACCGGGGTAGCCGGAGAAAACCACCAACCTACCGCAAGTCACCGACAAACCTTATCACATAATGTTGTATTGAGTAAACCACGCCTGAGTGGGATTAAGACTCACAACGTTAGTGGTGATAGGCACTGATTTAATAGGTAATTATAAACCCAACTACCATAATAGAAGATAAAAGACATTGTACGATGTTGCATTTATTTGACGACCTATGATTGGATAAAATCATTCCTAAAAATAACGATGAAGGCAGAGCTATATATATGGAAATCTAGAGAATAAGATTAATACGCTTTACTGGCCAGTGGAAAATTCCATTCCTAAAAATAACGATAGAAGCAGACTGTAGCATTATGTAATCTATTATTGCATAATTTGACCTTGATGCTGTTCGAAATAAAGAAATATTGTAATCGATAACTGAGACGACGTATTTGGCCAGGCTCTCTATATATATGTGTGTGTATTTTGATTTAGCATAATTAAACACAACTGCAAGAAAGATGATGATTTAAATTTTCTTCTAAAATAACCTGCAGTTACGAAACGATGCAGACGGAAAATTACAGAAGGTCAGTGGGCGGTGCTTAATTTTGTGTATTGACCATTACGTCTTTTGCCTTAGAACTTCCAAGAAAGTCCGTCAAACATAGTTCGTGGAAAAAACTTAGTTACTGTTTCAAGTTATAGATCAGCAACATCGTACAAAAATGTTATAAGCTCCCGTGACCGACTATGGTTATTTAGACGGTAACATATATTGTCAGATATTTCCAGTGCAAACATTTTATAGTAGGAAGAAGAGATTGACGATACCACAGGGGTAATCAGAATCCGTAAATCGAAGAAGGATAGACAATAAAATGGCCAAAAAAGAAACAGGACAAAATGGATAGTTTTAATGGGGTTCGTGTTGCTCAATGATTAGTTTTCTGTGCAGTGTTTTGCAGATCAATGTTTGTCTATTTGTTAATTTTCGTTTGCCCCTTGTATTGTCCGTCCTTCAATTTATGGATTCTGACATTTTTAAGCTTTTCTTTTATAATAGACCTTGTTATAAAATTATATTTTATACGTTTTAAATGTAATACTATCACGTGATACAACATTGAAAACTTAGTATAATGGAAGGCTTTTGTTATTTGCATATATTTACACGCCACGATATAGCTGAAATACAGCTAAAGTTTGCGTTAAGCACACATCAATCAATCAGTCAATGTATTTGTTTACCTATACTGGTGACTAAAACACGATTTCCATATTAGATGACTTTCGTGTCGTTTAAAAACAGCAACACAACGGGCGCCTCTAGTGAAGCAGGACCTGCCTACCATTCCGGAGCACCTGAGTCCACCCCCGGTTTTTTTATGATGTTCGTTTTGTTCAACGTCTAGATTAAAAAAGTGTTTTGTGGATCATTGTATGCCTTTTAGCCATGAATGGCACGGTCTATTCTTCCCCGATTTATGGTTTCTGATCACCCTGTGGTATTTTCACACTTTTCTTGATTTAATGAGCGGGTCCTTCGTGATTGTATGGTACTCTCACTGTTGTATTTGTTATTTTGTACAGATGTATAAGTAATTGCAGGACTTCCAAGAGAATTGTTGGATCCTAGGGCAAAAGGAAACTTGGCCCCCCTCCTCCAATTCTCCAAATAATGATACTCAAACTAAGTCCACCACGATGTGTCATAAGCAAGGAATCAGTACAACAAAAATGAATTGATGAATTGTGAATTTGAAAACAGCTTTATACTTGTTTATTTGTCTGGACCATTAATTATAACTCATGGGCCCAGGGGCGCTGCCCCGGCTGACCCCCCTCTCAGTGGGCCTGAGTGTTTGTCTTGTCATGCAAAGTCGTTATGTGACTATAACTCGGAATGAGACTTTTTGAGATGAAGCAAATTTGTGCAGATATTTTTTGTATTGTTCATTCTTAACTGTATTGTTGTTGGAGATCCAATTATTAGAGAGAAAGATTGTGATCCTAATAACAGGTTGGACCCCACCACATTTTTGCGCTTGTTCCAAAATAACATATACAACATGCAAGCACATAATGACACAACATAACCAAAATAGACCCTATAATGAATAAGATCAGGCTTGAACACCTGAAGTTTGTGCCTGATTCCCGTCACTTTTCACAAGACGTTAGGAACGAAATTTGTTTTGAAATCGTGTTGGACACCACAATGTGTAAAATACAAAACGTAAATTAATACGAGAAACTTGCAATTGGACACGAATTTCCTACAAATCACTGAGAGTAAACAGACAAACAGAAACTCATGTTTTACGTGAAATGTTTCAGGAATTTCCACATCCCCTACATATATTCCGTTAAATGTTATTGTGACTTTATGTTAAAAAACTGCCATGCAACATTATCTGATAAAGTTTGTCAGTGACATACGGTAGGTCGGTGGCTTTCTCCGGGTACTCTGTTTTCCCCTACCAATAAAACTGACCGCCACGATATAACTGAAATATCGTTGAAAGTGGCGCTAAACACCATAATCCCTAACCTTGTTAAGAAAACCGTAAAATAATTGTAACATACGTGACACGAATTAACTTTCTATCAAATAGAAATGTGTGTCGTCACCGTTTGTGTTATTGTTAATGCTTGATGTAGTTGTTTATTATTTTATCTACTTTTGCTAAAAAAAATTGAAAACAGGAATTCATGTCAATCAGCACAGGACAAAATCTGTTTTGTTCCCAACATTAAATATCGACCTGCATACAATTAAGAAATAATTTATGGAAGGGGTAAGTACCCCTTCCATAAATTATTTCTATTCTAATAGCACATATACGGTAAATTCTTAATCCACATTCCTTTATAGTGTACCCATATTAAAATCTCCAACAAACTTACCCCTTCCCATATTGAAATCTCCAACAAACTTACCCCTTCCATAAATTATTTCTATGACGTACTTGGTTTGGCTTTGTAAGCAAAAGGGTATAATAGAACAGCCAAATACGTCATGATCATCAGCGTGTGTAAGTCATAATAAATCTGGGATTTTTATACCCTTTTGTTTACAAAGCCAAAACAGCACGTCATCACAGGCGCTCGTGGCACGGACCACCACTCTTTTTTCTAACTTTCTTTTTACAAATTTATTTTCAATAAAATTTCTTTATTTCTTTATTATTTCATCTCTTTTTCTTTATTTTAACTTGTTCGTGTCAATATTCATACAATCTTATTTTAAAAAAAAATATGTCGACCCTATATAGATACTAATAACTTCAACGATAGAGTCAGAAAAGTTCAAAAAATTTAAATATGGAACTTTTCTGACCCTATCGTTGAAGTTAATGCAGTAGTACGTCACTTCCGTCAGCCGTGGGTCTTTATACGAAAAATTTGGCAATAATTGTGTGAAAATCTTAAAATTCTGGAGAACTGAGCTATCGTATGCACAAAACAAAAACAGGGGCAAAAAGATGCCTCTTTTAGGAATGGATACATGTCCTAGTTTGAATGACATAATGGAAATAAGGTGCAATAAATGTACTCGAAGCGAGCAGGGGTACGATTTTTAAACCTGCCGAGTTGCATGCCTTGTGGATTATTAGTATCTATATAGGGTCGACACATGCAATTTGATGTTAACATAAGATTGTATGAATATTGACACGAACAAGTTAAAATAAGGAAAAAGAGATGAAATAATAAAGAAATAAAGAAATTTTATTGAAAATAAATTTGTAAACAGAAAGTTAGAAACAGGGGTGGTCCGTGCCACGAGCGCCTGTGCACGTCATATTAGAATCTGCGTTTTATCAGACAATTGTTTTAGCAAAAACAAAATAGTAGAGTAAAAAGAAACATAGTTCCGGTGATGTATTAATGCGCCTGTCAAATGATTACAGTAATAACTAATCAGTGTCTCGAGGACATCAGTTGAAAACATACAATCAACATCAAAACAGATTTTAGGATCATTACATTATTAAAACATCAATCATTTACGGGCAAAGTCACGTAAAATTTCCGAATAAAATATGATAAAAAAGTAAACAAAAGAACGACGGATCAATGGAAGGAAAAACATGATTAGAAGAAAATGAATTCCATGATGATAAAAGCAATGAATAGATAAATTTATGTGCATGAAAATAGATTGATTGAATGGTAGTTGCTTATCAAATTCAACAATATTTAAATATTATACAAAAATGCGGACGGGATGGAACAAACGGGTAAACGAC
The DNA here is from genome assembly GCA_963680875.1 of Bathymodiolus brooksi. Classification (NCBI taxonomy): domain Eukaryota; kingdom Metazoa; phylum Mollusca; class Bivalvia; order Mytilida; family Modiolidae; genus Bathymodiolus; species Bathymodiolus brooksi. The sequence continues at coordinate 26,800,323 of OY804587.1, read as the reverse complement.
GTTTAACTGGCAGTGAAAAAGTATGGTGAGTTGACACAACAGACTCAACATGATACCAGCACAATATACATATAACGTGTATTTATTTTCACGTTTGTAGTTTTCATGATGGTTTAAGTCTTTACGAATCATTTAATTTGCATATTTCACATTTACCAATAGGGGCTGTCGTGGTCATGATCGTATGTTAGTTGGATTTACAACTACCTGTGCAATCAGTGCCTATCACCACTAATGTTGTGAATTCGATTCCCGTTCATGGCGAGGTGTACTCGATACATCACTAAAGTTTGTCAGTGACTTGCGGCAGCTCGGTGGTTTTCTCCTGTTTCTTCCACCAATAAAACTGACCGTCACGATATAACTGAAATATTGTTAAAAGTGGCGTTAAACATCATAAACCAATGTATTCATCAGTAATTCTTCTGCATAAATTACCCCGGTACATAAATAGATCTATATACGGTCATATACATGTCTCTCATTCCATTCACTTTCCTGGTGAATAGTTCATTATATAAATGATATACTATATTAATTACAACGACAGTAATTAGACGTACCATTGTTTTGTAAGAATGATCGACAATATAAGAAATACATCATTAAGATGTCTATTTAAATATTGACTAAGTTCGGAAGTTCATTTATCTACAAACAAAATGAATGCCAATAACATTTCTATCACCTCGTCCTTTTGCGAAGTATTTATTCGATTAAGATATAGCTGAATACCGGTTCTTTAACAAAGGGTTAGGGTTATGGTGTTTAAACGCCACTTTCAACAATAATTCAGTTATATCGATCGTAACAGTTAGTTTTATTGGTGAAGAAAACCGGTGTACCCGGAGAAAATCACCGACCTGTCACAATAAACATTAGAGAATACAAAAGGGGCAATTAAAAATAGGCAACATAGGGTGCGCACAACACAAGACAAACAAAACAAAAACACCACACAATATATATTGGACACTACTTAACAAACTGACTATCACATATTGTTGTATCGAGTACACCTCGCCATGAATGGGGTTCGAAATCACAACTCTAGTGGCGTTAGGCACTGATTGCACAGGTAGTTGTAAATCCAACTACCATACGATCACTACCACGACGGACCCCGTCATTAAATTAAGAAAAGTGTGGAAATACCATTTGCTGATCAGAAGCTGTTAATCGCAGAAGTACAGACAATGTAATTCATGGCTAAAAGGCATACAACACTACAAAAGCATACACCACTACAAAGAAAACTAGACACTGAGCAACACGAACACCATGACAAAACTGGGTGAGAACTCTAGTGTTCCAGAATGATAGGCAGAGCGCGACCACGACATCCCCTGTGTCTACAAGACCTTAAATAAAAAAGTTAAAAACAGAAACACACAATTAGATTGAAAGATTCAACAAATCACCAGCGAGAAAGATAAAACGATAGCAGTAAAAAAGAAATAAAATAGCAAATGATCTGACATGACGTCACACAAAAACCGGTGTTTCGGGTTATAATACGGAAAGCCTGACCGTGGGTCATAGTGGGTAACGTTGGATACCTCTTTTGTAGATTTTGGAAAAGAGTAGGCGCTACAGAAGACTATTTTTTAGTCCCGTACCTAACTCGCCTGGAAAAGAGTAGGCGCTACAGAAGACTATTTTTTAGTCCCGTACCTTACTCGCCATACTTTTCTAGTAGCAGTCAAGAGTAGTTGTGACCGTTGTCTTATACCTCCTTCATTTCAGTATGGTTGCTTGATATCGTTAAACTTGTTCTGGTCCTAACAATATATTTACCGCCAGACGTTACGAAAAAATACAACCAACGAATGAATGAAACGGCTGTATTTTACCAGTAATTTAGTGTAAAAAAAAGACTGATATAGTTTAACAGTCATTTTTTTAAATTTAAAATGAATCTTTATGAATAGAAAGTTTAAACAGTAATGATCAACAATTCCACCAATATCAGCAAAACGAACAAGTAATATTCATACTACGGTGTTCCGAGTTAAACGGTGAAACAATCGAACCGTGGTATAAATGATTTGTAATATGAAGCCATGCAATATCACATCTAGGTCGTTGATTATTATACGGCTCTTTGAGAGTAATAAAATAACAGCCCAGATTTAAAGTGTGCAATATCTCGTATCTGTGTGTATTATTTCATACTTTTTTGTTGTTGCTTACATGGTAAATAAACCATAAAAAGATCAAAGGAAATGAATGCATTCATGTTACAATCTAATCTTATCTCGCTGAAGATAACATAGACCAGGACATATGATGCTGGAAATACTAGTTTATGAAAAGTCGGCAAAAAAAAAATGAATGCACATTTCAACAACTTATTATACAATCATATAATGGGGCTCGCTACGATATAGCTGAAATACTGATAAAGTTGACGTTAGACACCAATCAATATGCAATCATGTAATAGGGCTATTATAGAATAACCTAGTTAATTAAGATTAAACAATGTATAACAATCCTTATCACACAGTAGTATAGACTAGTTCTAGGGAAATTATTATATAGATGTAAATGAACTCTTAAAAAAACATTCCATACATTAATGCAAAAAGTCAATTTATAAAGAACAAGGCTTTTATTACTGTTCCTCATCAAATCTCAGTCTGTTATTTCTTTTCCTTAGGTTTCCACATCAAAGGTTAAACTGACTTTCATGTTAATTATACCATGTCACTTATTTAATTATATTTCCATTTCAAGACCAAAAAATGTAGATTACAAGAAATTGACTTGTGCAATTTATAAATTTATAAAACACATTGTACTGGAACATTAAAATCAATATAGGTCCGCACGTACGGCGGAAGCTCGTTGTCGGCTAACATTAGGTATATTTCTGTTATATTGGGTTTATAGCAGTGTTATGGGTCGTAGGTACTTCACGCCACTTCTAACAGGTAGATATTCTAGTCATATCATTGGTGAGGAAACGTACGTATCCGACGAAAAGCTATGATTTTCTGAAATTCATGGAGAAATGTATTATTACAATCGAGTACATCTAGCCATAGCCTAACATTATCACAACAGGTTGCATCGAGCACGTCTAATCACATGCAACTTTATTACTACAGGTTGTATCGTCTACATCTAGTCACAGGCAAATATTATTACAACTGGTTGTATCGAGCACATCTAGTCACAGGCAATCGTTATTACAACATGTTGTATAGAGCACATCTAATCACAGGCGAACTTTATTACAACATGTTGTATCGAGTGCATCTAGTCACAGGCGAACTTTATTACAACAGGTTGCACCGAGCACATCAAGTCACATGCCAGCTTTATTACAACAGATTGTATCTAGCACATCTAATCACAGCCAAACCGTATTACAACAGGTTGTATCGAGTGCATCTAGTCACAGCCAAGCTTTATTACAACAGGTTGTATCGAGTGCATCTAGTCACAGCCAAACTGTATTACAACAGGTTGCACCGAGCACATCAAGTCACAGGCAAGCTTTATTACAACAGATTGTATCTAGCATATCTAATCACAGCCAAACTTTATTACAACTGATCGTATCGAGTGTATCTAGTCACAACCAAACTTTATTAAAACAGATTATATCGAGTGCACCTAGTCACAGCCAAACTTTATTACAACAGGTTGTATAGAGCACATCTAATCAGAGGCGAACTTTATTACAATATGTTGCATAGAGCACATCTAGTCACAAGCAAACTTTATTACAACAGGTTACATCGAAGACATCTAGCCGAGGGCAAACATCACCCCTGCGGAGCACCCTAGTTCACCTTGGTCTTTAGTGGGTTCATGTTGCTCAATGTTTAATATTCTATGTAGTGTTTAGTAGATCACTGTTTGACTTTTAGTCCTTTTTCACGTGGACATTGCATGGTCTGTCCGTCGATTTGCGACTTCCGATTACCCCTTTGGTATCTTCAATCTTCTCAAAGTTAGATTTGCGATCGAGCACCACAGATTTAAATAAATCACTTGTCCCAAATAGAGGCGGTTTTCCAAAATCTACTGTTATATGTGACAACATATGTTCAAGTGGTATCTAGTAATATAAAGAAAATAGGAAAATACAAACAATTGTTAATACACCTTGAAAATCACTGACACAAGATATGGCTCTAAAAATCTAATTTAAATCTACACTCGGCAAAGACTCGTTAAACATATAAGGTGTATGGACTTGGACTACATGTACTAAATTGAGATCAAAGTAAAATGTAAATATCAGGGAACAGGAATATTGATATTTAAAATGCAAATTTACAATGAGAAAACTAAATTTAAGATTGAACCCCATCTGCTTGCATTTATTGTGTCCTACACTTTCACTTTGATATACAAGGTAATTTATCTGACATTGTTTAATAGACCTTCAAAACTGACGTTATTCTATGTATATTATTGAAATTAAAATTTGATAAACAATGTGATTTTTATTGTAACTATGGTTCTTCTCCCTCAGTCATATGTGATATTTGCCGATGTTGGCTGTCATTCTTAGGAACTTTGGTTTTCTTGCTAAAAAGAAGTTTTAAATTATTTGGCTTACCATGTCAGGGTCATTACGGTTTTCACAGTTTTCCGGTTGTTGACTGATTTTGTCTGTTTATATACTTATGAGTTTTGACTTTCCCTTTGTAAGATTGTTCGGAGTTCGGTAATTTTGTTATTACCCTTATTGACTGAACGTACCCGATGAGTCATTTCAGAAATGCGATGGGAGTAGTCAATTAGATATCTACGTATCTATTGTTGTCTTACAAGATAAACTTACAAAATAAATTTACGGTTGTCCAAAGATATGAGATGTAATGGAATAAATATGAAATTAAGGGACCGAGCAAAGGTGTGGGTGTATGGTGTTTAAAGCCACTTTCAACAATATTTCAGCCATATCGTGCAGGTCAGTTATATTGGTGGAGGAGACCGGAGTAGCAGAAGAAAACAACAAGCCTGTCGCAAGGTACTGACAAACATTACCACATAAAGTTTTATCGGGTACACCTCGCCACGAACGGACAATTAGAACTTACTCGGAATAACATACAAGGACTGAGCAAAAAGCATTATTGTATATTTCAGTAATTCTGATTAAATTTTGCTCCAAGCAAATGTAAAAACAAACAAGCGTGGAGCAAAATTGTTAACATTGGGATTTTTGTTAATCTACAGGAAACCTCGACCGCAGACTTGTGCTGGTTTATGGTGTTTAACGCCACTTTCAGCAATATTTCAGTTATATCGTGGCAGTCAGCTTTATTGGTGGAGGAAACCAGAGTACCTGGAGAAAATCACCGAGTTTTCGCAAGTCACTGACAAACTTTATCACATAATTTTGTATCGAGTACACCTCACCATGAACGGCCAATTAGAACTTATTCAGAATAGCATATAAGGACCGAGCAAAAATTCATTATTATATCTTTCAGTAATTCTGAATAAAATGTGCTTCAGGCAAATGTAAAAACAAGTGGGAAGCACAATTCGTACCAGTAGGAATGTCGTTAATCTACAAGACAACTCGAGGCCGTCGCGGTCGTGATCGTAGGGTTGTTGGATTTACAACTCCATGTGCAATAAGTGTCTATCACCACTGAAGTTGTCAGTTCAAATCCGGCTCATGTATACTCGATAAAGTTTGTCAGTGACTTGCGGAAGGTCGGTGAGTTTTCATCTGTTTGGTTTTTGTGTTGTTCTATTGTGTGCCGTTAAGTTCTGAGCTCTGTGTTGTGATGTCCATTACGATTCCCCCGTAAAATGATGTTCGGTTCGTCTTTTCCTCCAGTTGTTTGTAGGAGGGATCATATTATTTGTGTTTGTTTGCGCATAGTGGTGTCCAACACATTGTGTGCTGTGTTTTTGTTTTGTTTTTTCATGGTCTTGTGTACCCTATGTTGCCAGTTCCTCTGGACTGTCCATTTTTGATTGCCCTTTCGGTATTCTCTAACGTTTATATAACAATAAACTCTATGAATACAAAGAATATGACAGTACGCAACTAATAAAAAATAACTATTCCAATGATTGGAAAAAATAAAAAAATTGCACGTTGTTTGGTTTGGATCCCAAATTTTCTTTCCTGATAATCAACACTTGATACAGTAAACCGTCATTTTTCAAACGAAAATATATTAAACAATGAACATGGTCTGTCATGTTCGTAATATACGTGACCAACTTCTTAATATCCGTTCAACATTCAACAATTCACCCTATCATTGATATTTAAAAGGTGGCAATACATTATTGAGAGAAAACGATGTGCCACTATTGAAGGTTGACGACCTTTAACCTTTTCCTCCCATTTAACTGTATTGGTGTTTGTTATTATCAATAATTATTTCTTCCTACGGAACATTTCAATTACAACAAGTATTGACAAGCTAAATGAATTGTAGTTGTCAATATTTGTAGGTTATTGAACATGCCAACTTTATGAGATAAGTCTCATAGACATTGATGAACGAGCTTCATATTTCCTTACTAACCAGTGGAACAAAGAGACTGTAAATTTGAAGAAGTGTTTGTGAAGATATCAAAACGGCTAATCTGAATCAGTAAATCGAAGGACAGAAAACACAGTGGTCAAAAGAAAAAGTACAAATAAGGGTAATAACAAAATTACCGAACTCCGAACAATCTTACAAAGGGAAAGTCAAAACTCATAATTATATAAACAGACAAAATCAGTCAACAACCGGAAAAGGACAAAAGGACAAACAACGATCTTGTGTAGTTTATATTCATGTATTTATAGTTTCAACACTGACAAATGCAAACCATAGGCCTATTCAAATTTAAAAGTTGCTATTACATGTTGTCATTCCCATCTATATATGACACGACAGAAACCTAGATGTTAAGGTTGTATTGGAGAATTTTAAGAACAATGATCTATATAAAAGTTGAAGATAGCAAAGGAGTAATCAGAAACCGTCAATTGCAGGACACACAATACAATGATCTAAAGACAAATTACAAAAAAAGACAACAATGGCCACTAAACACTACTTAGAAAACTTGCGATTTAGCAACGCGAACCTCTTTTAAAACGGGGATGAATTCATGTGGACTGGAAGCAGTTCCTACTCCACTAGTGGCACGTGCGCTGTCACTGTTAAACGTCACGAACAGTATCTAATATGGAAATCGTGTTAGACACCAGAATACAAATAACATAGATAAAACACGACAAATAGGTTATGATTATGGTGTTCAAGGACACTTGCAACAATATTTCAGTTATATCGTGGCGGTCAGTTTTATTGGAGGAGGAAACGGAAGAAAACCTCCGATCTGCATCAAGTCATTGTTAAACTTTATCACATAATGTTGTATCGAGTATACCTCGCATGTGCGGTATTCGAACTCACAACGTTAGTGGTGATAGGCATGTATGGCATATAAATCCAACTACCATACGGTCACGATCACGACAATGCGAAGCGGATAAACTAGGAAGAATGTCAGATATGTTGAATATGTGTTGATAGTTATGCCCAAACAAAAAATATATTTTCAAATTGCTTAATGTTTGTACTTTTTAATTAAAGAATTAAATTTTGAATATAAACTATGAAAATATTTGTGATGCATATAAGATGAAAATAAAACTAGACACGAGTATCAATAAGTCCGTCATTGGCTAAAATGCATATCCTCTACCGTCTACCGGTACTCACCAAAAACATAAATTGTCCAAAAAGTATTTTTAAATTAAAAGAGACTTTATCGTTTTAAGTGTTTTTTTCTCTCGCAAATTATAGAGAATGGCTTGTTGTTATTATTATTAGTTGTTAAATAAACATTAGAGAAAACCAAAAGGAGCAATCAACAATGGACAATCCAGAGAAAACCAAAAGGGAGCAATCGACAATGGACAACCCAGAGAAAACCAAAGGGGCAATCAAAAATGGTCAACCCAAAGAAAACCAAAGGGGCAATCAAGAATGGACAACCCAGAGAAGACGAAAGGAGCAATCAAGAATAGACAACCCAGAGAAAACCAAAGGGGCAATCAAGAATGGACAACCCAGAGAAAACCAAAGGGGCAATCAAGAATGGACAACCCAGAGAAAACCAAAGGGGCAATCAAGAATGGACAACCCAGAGAAGACGAAAGGGGCAATCGAAAATGGACAACCCAAAGAAAACCAAAGGGGCAATCAAGAATGGACAACCCAGAGAAAACCAAAGGGGCAATCAAGAATGGACAACCCAGAGAAAATCAAAGGGGCAATCAAGAATGGACAACCCAGAGAAGACGAAATGGGCAATCAAGAATGGACAACCCAGAGAAAACCAAAGGGGCAATCAAGAATGGACAACCCAGAGAAAACCAAAGGGGCAATCAAGAATGGACAACCCAGAGAAGACAAAAGGGGCAATCAAGAATGGACAACCCAGAGAAAACCAAAGGGGCAATCAAGAATGGACAACCCAGAGAAAACCAAAAGGGCAATCAAGAATGGACAATCCAGAGAAAAACCAAAAGGGCAATCAAGAATGGACAACCCAGAGAAAACCAAAGGGTTTTGTAGGGAATGGACAACCCTGAGAAAACCAAAGGGGCAATCAAGAATGGACAACCCAGAGAAAACCAAAAGGGCAATCAAGAATGGACAATCCAGAGAAAAACCAAAAGGGCAATCAAGAATGGACAACCCAGAGTAAAACCAAAGGGGCAATCAAGAATGGACAACCCAGAGAAAACCAAAAGAGCAATCAATAATGAACAATCCAGATAAAAACCAAAAGGGTAATCAAGAATGGACAACCCAGAGAAAACCAAAGGGTTTTGTCGGGAATGAACAACCCTGAGAAAACCAAAGGGGCAATCAAGAATGGACAACACAGAGGAAAACCAAAGGGGCAATCAAGAATGGACAACCCAGAGAAAACCAAAGGGGAAATCAAGAATGGACAACCCAGAGAAGACAAAAGGGGCAATCAAGAATGGACAACCCAGAGAAAACCAAAGGGGCAATCAAGAATGGACAACCCAGAGAAAACCAAAAGGGCAATCAAGAATGGACAATCCAGAGAAAAACCAAAGGGGCAATCAAGAATTGACAACCCAGAGAAAACCAAAGGGTTTTGTCGGGAATGGAAAACCCTGAGAAAACCAAAGGGGCAATCAAGAATGGACAACCCAGAGAAATCCAAAGGGGCAATCAAGAATGGACAACCCAGAAAGACAAAAGGGGCAATCAAGAATGGACAACCCAGAGAAAACCAAAGGGGCAATCAAGAATGGACAACCCAGAGAAAACCAAAAGGGCAATCAAGAATGGACAACCCAGAGAAGACAAAAGGGGCAATCAAGAATGGACAACCCAGAGAAAACCAAAGGGGCAATCAAGAATGGACAACCCAGAGAAAACCAAAGGGGCAATCAAGAATGGACAACCCAGAGAAGACAAAAGGGGCAATCAAGAATGGACAACCCAGAGAAAACCAAAGGGGCAATCAAGAATGGACAACCCAGAGAAAACCAAAGGGGCAATCAAGAATGGACAATCCAGAGAAAAACCAAAGGGGCAATCAAGAATTGACAACCCAGAGAAAACCAAAGGGTTTTGTCGGGAATGGACAACCCTGAGAAAACCAAAGGGGCAATCAAGAATGGACAACCCAGAGAAATCCAAAGGGGCAATCAAGAATGGACAACCCAGAGAAGACAAAAGGGGCAATCAAGAATGGACAACCCAGAGAAAACCAAAGGGGCAATCAAGAATGGACAACCCAGAGAAAACCAAAAGGGCAATCAAGAATGGACAATCCAGAGAAAAACCAAAGGGGCAATCAAGAATGGACAATCCAGAGAAAAACCAAAAGGGCAATCAAGAATGGACAACCCAGAGAAAACCAAAGGGGCAATCAAGAATGGACAACCCAGAGAAAACCAAAGGGGCAATCAAGAATGGACAATCCAGAGAAAACCAAAGGGTTTTGTCGGGAATGGACAACCCTGAGAAAACCAAAGGGGCAATCAAGAATGGACAACCCAGAGAAATCCAAAGGGGCAATCAAGAATGGACAACCCAGAAAGACAAAAGGGGCAATCAAGAATGGACAACCCAGAGAAAACCAAAGGGGCAATCAAGAATGGACAACCCAGAGAAAACCAAAAGGGCAATCAAGAATGGACAACCCAGAGAAGACAAAAGGGGCAATCAAGAATGGACAACCCAGAGAAAACCAAAGGGGCAATCAAGAATGGACAACCCAGAGAAAACCAAAGGGGCAATCAAGAATGGACAACCCAGAGAAGACAAAAGGGGCAATCAAGAATGGACAACCCAGAGAAAACCAAAGGGGCAATCAAGAATGGACAACCCAGAGAAAACCAAAGGGGCAATCAAGAATGGACAATCCAGAGAAAAACCAAAGGGGCAATCAAGAATTGACAACCCAGAGAAAACCAAAGGGTTTTGTCGGGAATGGACAACCCTGAGAAAACCAAAGGGGCAATCAAGAATGGACAACCCAGAGAAATCCAAAGGGGCAATCAAGAATGGACAACCCAGAGAAGACAAAAGGGGCAATCAAGAATGGACAACCCAGAGAAAACCAAAGGGGCAATCAAGAATGGACAACCCAGAGAAAACCAAAAGGGCAATCAAGAATGGACAATCCAGAGAAAAACCAAAGGGGCAATCAAGAATGGACAATCCAGAGAAAAACCAAAAGGGCAATCAAGAATGGACAACCCAGAGAAAACCAAAGGGGCAATCAAGAATGGACAACCCAGAGAAAACCAAAGGGGCAATCAAGAATGGACAATCCAGAGAAAAACCAAAGGGGCAATCAAGAATTGACAACCCAGAGAAAACCAAAGGGTTTTGTCGGGAATGGACAACCCTGAGAAAACCAAAGGGGCAATCAAGAATGTACAACCCAGAGAAATCCAAAGGGGCAATCAAGAATGGACAACCCAGAGAAGACAAAAGGGGCAATCAAGAATGGACAACCCAGAGAAAACCAAAGGGGCAATCAAGAATGGACAACCCAGAGAAAACCAAAAGGGCAATCAAGAATGGACAATCCAGAGAAAAACCAAAGGGGCAATCAAGAATGGACAATCCAGAGAAAAACCAAAAGGGCAATCAAGAATGGACAACCCAGAGAAAACCAAAGGGTTTTGTCGGGAATGGACAACCCTGAGAAAACCAAAGGGGCAATCAAGAATGGACAACCCAGAGAAAACCAAAAGGGCAATCAAGAATGGACAACCCAGAGAAAACCAAAGGGTATTGTCCGGAATGGACAAACCAGAGAAAACCAAAGGGTATTGTCCGGAATGGACAAACCAGAGAAAACCAAAGGGGCAATCAAGAATGGACAACCAAGAGAAAAACCAAAAGGGCAATCAAGAATGGACAACCCAGAGAAAACCAAAGGATGTTGTCGGGAATGGTCAACACAGAGGAAAACCAAAGGGTGTTGTCGGGAATGGACAATCCAGAGGCACATACACTATTGGGAACATGGCACAGATCGAAGACAAAGAAGACAAAAAACAAACAACACTGAAAACTAATAGGATGAGCAACGTGGACACCACCCTAAATTGGAGAGGGATTTGAGGGAGGCGGTGTTGAAGCGAGGTGCTTGCGAATGGCAAACTGTTTCTTATAAGGCACTCGTCGTGTTATTTAGGGTCAGGTAGATTATAGTTTTGTCGGTCATAGAGGAAAGGACAAAAAATCAACGTGAAAAGGAAGAGATTCATTGCCATTTGAGAAATGGATAGTTCGTAACGGTCAACCAGTTCGTGATAGCAACCATAGAAATGTTGTAGCGATGACATTTTCCAACAAAATAATGGAGTTTTTCTTTATTGAATTCTATTTTTAGAAAACGATATATTTCATATATTGGATGTAATTTACATTTACCTTCTGGAATCATTATTGTATTTGTTTCGCCTTAAACAGGAGGAATAAAAATCAATCTCACGGGAAATTATATATTGTATAATGTCATCAGCCTTATTGTGTACTGGAGACTGTCCTTTACTCAGATTTAATTATCTGGATGACATAGACCAACACAATCCAAAGAAAAGTACATTATGAAATAGAAAATTAGCCGGTACAGTACTAGTGGATGTGGTCGAGTGGTCTAGGGCGCTGGACGTAAGGCTAAGCGAATGGTGCTGCAGAGTATCAATGGTGTGGGTTCAAATCCCGTCGAGGGAAGAACAAAAATTTGACAGCTCGTATATATTAATAAATCATTAAAGATCGGATAACTACCCCTCACTCCTCCTCAAACAAAAAAGGGGGGAGGGGAAGAAAGAAAGAAAGAAAAAAGAAATAAGAGAAAAGAAAGAGGTGTAGGATGTAACGGGCACAATGTTCACAGTATTTTTAGGATTATTTCAAAGGTAAAGAGAATAAAATGTCTTTTATTTACTGACCGAGTTTATACTTTCAGCGTGTTAAATATCATACGAAATCATGTCCCGTTACAGTCCACTTCAAACTAGATCTAGTTTTCTTACTATTTACTTGATGGAAGTCCTGTATTTGTCTGTTTCTGTTACTTCGTGCCTGCAATGTGTTGTTCTACACAATGATAACGGTATTTATTTGTAGGTTTATTTCAAACGTGTTATGTTTTCTTGTTGACAACCCGAATCTATGAAAAATAAATGATATACACCAAATAACATCAAAACCACAAGGTTGTCCAAATATAAAGGGTATTGACAGAAGCAGAGTACCACTCACTTGCAGACTGGGGGCCGCATAGCACTCATTTTTAAAATATGAGTTATTCTCATTGTAGAAGATGCAACTGAGACTGACATGTAAACAGCAATAAAAGTACTGTTCGCTTATTTAATCTGTGCACAACTGTAATGTTAGACAGTCTCTTATGTTAATTTACTGTGGACAACTGTAATGTTAGACAGTCTCTTATGTTAATTTACTGTGGACAACTGTAATGTTAGACATTCTCTTATGTTAATTTACTGTGGACAACTGTAATGTTGGACAGTCTCTTATGTTAATTTACTGTGGACAACTGTAATGTTAGACAGTCTCTTATGTTAATTTACTGTGGACAACTGTAATGTTAGACATTCTCTTATGTTAATTTACTGTGGACAACTGTAATGTTGGACAGTCTCTTATGTTAATTTACTGTGGACAACTGTAATGTTGGACAGTCTCTTATGTTAATCTACTGTGGACAACTGTAATGTTGGACAGTCTGTTAATTTACGGTGGACAACTGTAATGTTAGACAGTCTCTTATGTTAATTTACTGTGGACAACTGTAATGTTAGACAGTCTGTTAATTTACTGTGGACAACTGTAATGTTAGACAGTCTCTTATGTTAATTTACTGTGGACAACTGTAATGTTAGACAGTCTGTTAATTTACTGTGGACAACTGTAATGTTAGACAGTCTGTTAATTTACTGTGGACAGCTGTAATGTTAGACAGTCTCTTATGTTAATTTACTGTGGACAACTGTAATGTTAGACAGTCACTTATGTTAATTTACTGTGGACAACTGTAATGTTAGACAGTCTCTTATGTTAATTTACTGTGGACAACTGTAATGTTGGACAGTCTCTTATGTTAATTTACTGTGGACAACAGTAATATTAGACAGTCTCTTATGTTAATTTACTGTGGACAGCTGTAATGTTAGACAGTCTCTTATGTTAATTTACTGTGGACAACTGTAATGTTAGACAGTCTCTTATGTTAATTTAATGTGGACAACTGTAATATTGGACAGTCTATTATGTTAATTTACTGTGGACAACTGTAATGTTAGACAGTCTGTTAATTTACTGTGGACAACAGTAATGTTAGACAGTCTGTTAATTTACTGTGGACAGCTGTAATGTTAGACAGTCTCTTATGTTAATTTACTGTGGACAACTGTAATGTTAAACAGTCACTTATGTTAATTTACCGTGGACAACTGTATGTTAGACAGTCTCTTATGTTAATTTACTGTGGACAACTGTAATGTTGGACAGTCTCTTATGTTAATTTACTATGGACAACGGTAATATTAGACAGTCTCTTATGTTAATTTACTGTGGACAACTGTAATGTTAGAGAGTCTCTTATGTTAATTTACTGTGGACCGCTGTAATGTTAGACAGTCTCTTATGTTAATTTACTGTGGACAACTGTAATGTTGGACAGTCTCTTATGTTAATTTACTGTGGACAACTGTAATGTTAGACAGTCTGTTAATTTACTATGGACAGCTGTAATGTTAGACAGTCTCTTATGTTAATTTACTGTGGACAACGGTAATATTAGACAGTCTCTTATGTTAATTTACTGTGGACAACTGTAATGTTAGACAGTCTCTTATGTTAATTTAATGTGGACAACTGTAATGTTGGACAGTCTCTTATGTTAATTTACTGTGGACAACTGTAATGTTGGACAGTCTCTTATGTTAATTTACTGTGGACAACTGTAATGTTAGACAGTCTGTTAATTTACTGTGGACAACTGTAATGTTAGACAGTCTGTTAATTTACTGTGGACAGCTGTAATGTTAGACAGTCTCTTATGTTAATTTACTGTGGACAACTGTAATGTTAGACAGTCACTTATGTTAATTTACTGTGGACAACTGTAATGTTAGACAGTCTCTTATGTTAATTTACTGTGGACAACTGTAATGTTGGACAGTCTCTTATGTTAATTTACTGTGGACAACGGTAATATTAGACAGTCTCTTATGTTAATTTACTGTGGACAACTGTAATGTTGGACAGTCTCTTATGTTAATTTACTGTGGACAACTGTAATGTTAGACAGTCTGTTAATTTACTGTGGACAACTGTGATGTTAGACAGTCTGTTAATTTACTATGGACAGCTGTAATGTTAGACAGTCTCTTATGTTAATTTCCTGTGGACAACGGTAATATTAGACAGTCTCTTATGTTAATTTACTGTGGACATTTGTAATGTTAGACAGTCTGTTAATTTACTATGGACAGCTGTAATGTTAGACAGTCTCTTATGTTAATTTCCTGTGGACAACGGTAATATTAGACAGTCTCTTACGTTAATTTACTGTGGACAACTGTAATGTTAGAGAGTCTCTTATGTTAATTTACTGTGGACCGCTGTAATGTTAGACAGTCTCTTATGTTAATTTACTGTGGACAACTGTAATGTTGGACAGTCTCTTATGTTAATTTACTGTGGACAACTGTAATGTTAGACAGTCTGTTAATTTACTGTGGACAACTGTAATGTTAGACAGTCTGTTAATTTACTGTGGACAGCTGTAATGTTAGACAGTCTCTTATGTTAATTTACTGTGGACAGCTGTAATGTTAGACAGTCTCTTATGTTAATTTACTGTGGACAACTGTAATGTTAGACAGTCTCTTATGTTAATTTAATGTGGACAACTGTAATGTTAGACAGTCTCTTATGTTAATTTACTGTGGACAACTGTAATGTTAGACAGTCTCTTATGTTAATTTACTGTGGACAACTGTAATGTTAGACAGTCACTTATGTTAATTTACTGTGGACAACTGTAATGTTAGACAGTCTCTTATGTTAATTTACTGTGGACAACTGTAATGTTAGACAGTCTGTTAATTTACTGTGGACAGCTGTAATGTTAGACAGTCTCTTATGTTAATTTACTGTGGACAACTCTAATGTTAGACAGTCACTTATGTTAATTTACTGTGGACAACTGTAATGTTAGACAGTCTCTTATGTTAATTTACTGTGGACAACTGTAATATTGGACAGTCTGTTATGTTAATTTACTCTGGACAACGGTAATATTAGACAATCTCTTATGTTAATTTACTGTGGACAACTGTAATGTTAGACAGTCTCTTATGTTAATTTACTGTGGACAACTGTAATGTTAGACAGTCTGTTAATTTACTGTGGACAACTGTAATGTTAGGTAGTCTCTTATGTTAATTTACTGTGGACAACGGTAATATTAGACAGTCTCTTATGTTAATTTACTGTGGACAACTGTAATGTTAGACAGTCTCTTATGTTAATTTACTGTGGACAACTGTAATATTGGACAGTCTCTTATGTTAATTTACTGTGGACAACTGTAATGTTAGATAGTCTCTTATGTTAATTTACTGTGGACAACGGTAATATTAGACAGTCTCTTATGTTAATTTACTGTGGACAACTGTAATGTTAGACAGTCTCTTATGTTAATTTAATGTGGACAACTGTAATATTGGACAGTTTCTTATGTTAATTTACTGTGGACAACTGTAATGTTAGACAATCTCTTATGTTAATTTACTGTGGACAACTGTAATGTTAGACAGTCTCTTATGTTAATTTACATCCACGTCATTTCTTACTAATTGAGAGATTCATTCATTCATTCATTCATTCATTTCTGTATTTCCTCAATACAATACAGTGATTATAACGAGACGTGATTGAGGTAAACGATTTCTAACATAGCTAATAATAGTAATATTTACAGTACATTTGTATATAAATACAAATAAATATATCATATATATATATATATATATACATATATATACGTCTGATAATTAAACCAAACAGTGTTAAAATTAGATCTTTGAGCTGTTAAATGTTTGGTCTTCCCTCGACGGGATTTGAACTCACACCATTGATACACTGCAGTACCAATTGCTTAGCCTTATGCCCAGCGACCTAGACCACTCAACTACATCGCTCCATAAAAATGTAGCTTTAATAGTCGAAGTGTTACCTTTTCTCGTAAGGAAAATCTAGAGATAGACATAAGACATGTGTCTAAGCATGTGTAGATGGTACATACATACTTAATATTATAATTTGACAGCAATCTAACTCAGCAATTTTTAATATATTGTATAGGATAATTCATTATACAGTCACAGGAAATAAAGTATATTATACAAACATCTAAGCAAGTGACAACCATACAATATATCTGTCCCACTGGATCTCAAAGTTACTTGTGATAATAGGTTAATACTAAATATTACATACGTCTGAAATTAAACCAAACAGTGTTAGAATTAGATCTTTGAGCTGTCATATGTTTGTTCTTCCCTCTACAGGATTTGAACTCACACCATTGATACACTACAGCACCAATCGATTAGCCTTTATGTCCAGCGACCTAGACCACTCGACCACATCCGCTATTAAAATATAGCTTCAATAATCGAAGTGTTACCTTGTCTCGTAAGAAAAATCTAGAGATAGACATATGATATGTGTCTAAGCGTGTGTAGATGGTACATATATACTTAATATTATAATTTGAATGAAGTATTATCTTCCGCTTATATTATACCCTGATATTATGACCCAAACATACATTTACAACAATGACAATATACATCTAACTGCATGCTACCTTTACCGTTTGTAGCTGGTAGATAAAGCGTTCAAAGGAAAGAGAAGTACAGCAAATGTTCTAACCTCTAGACCAAACATCGAAACAATGACGTCTCTATCATCTTCTCTGAAGTATCTGCCTCGCAGCTACCATACTTAGACTAGTGAACATTACTGAACTTGATGTTCTATTCAGCTGTTGTAACACTGTAAAATGCTGTTTGATGTACTATTTTTATTTCAAACCGTGCTACTTTTATTTAAAATGTTTACATTGATTTTAAAATGTGTTTAACCTAGACGTAATGAATTCCACGTATAACTCTTCTTTTCATTTTAAATTTTAGTACTGTGGTACTAAACATATTTTATCCTGCACTTGTTCTATTTGAGAAGGTAGATTAGCATTAAATGGATACATTTTTATTATATACTATCACTGAGGGAAATATAGTTTTTCTGGTACCCCTGTCACTTTTATTGAAGTGCTTGTAACAAGCCAGGAAAGTAAACAATCATGTATTTGTATGATAGGGGTATCAATTGTTTTCCCTTTTTATGATTTTTCTTTGGATATTAGAACTTTTTCCGATAATGTAGTATTTTGTTTTTTGCCTTTCATTGATTGATTGATTGATTGATTTATTGATTGATTGGTGTTTAACTGATACTATACAAGCCAGCGAATATATTAAGATATTATACACAAACAAACTTTACCCAATGACCCGCCCTTAATAAACTTCTATCCAAATATGTATAAAATTGTTTTTGTTATTGTAGAAGATATATAACATTATTAATTTCTATATGTATGCAATATCTCAGTGATTGGATTTTATTTTCGAAACATCAAAGTCTAAAATTTTAATGATTACGAGAGCATCATATATTAATCACGAGTCTTCTCTTGATATTTTTTCATTAAAACAGATGTTGTCAAAATTATTCGGGAATAACTAGAAAATCTTCATGGAAGCTAATTTTATTAATTAATAAAGAAAATAAAATATATGATGTAGTTATTTGATTCTTTCTACCGGACAAAAAGAATACTACATCATCATCATCATTAAAAACGACATTTTTTTTATGTTTCTCAATAAAGATGATAAATTAATTTCATATTTTTTTTGCTAGCAATTAACTGTTGTGGTAATTTCTTTTGTTATCTGCATATTTGGTTTTTTGTTGTTATAATTATTTAGAAAAAAAACCAAACATATTTTGTTGAAGGTCACACTCGTTATAAAATCTCGTAAAAGAAAGTCATACATTTAAAACATCACACAGTCATTATCGAATACGATGATTTTGGTAATTTGAAATCTCAAGCGAATTTTACTTTTCTTTTTCAGTTTTTTCTAAAATAAACTATAATTAGACAGTGGTAATTCAGTCAACACTTATGTATTTTATTATAATGAAGCTTTCAGTTTTCTCATTGCTTTGCATGAAAGTCGGCCATTTTGTTTTTTTTCTATTTTTTTTCTATTAGAACTTAATTACTGTAAGCGAAGTAAAATTGCCCATAATCGCTTGGTAATAATAGAGATGAGTGTATTGCTCGGTTTTATTGACTCGTTAACACATATTTGCATGCTGATGTCATATTCTTGAAGACGTTACGTGCGCTATTGGTGGTACTTTGACTAAATGGAACATGAAATAAGTAAAACGAATGTAGATTTTTTATTAATTGATGTATTTTGATTTCCAATACATGCTTGTATAGGAAATTATACGAATAATTGTTTTATTATATTAGATTAGGTTTATTTTTGCTCTTGAAAACGAATTTATTGGAAGAAAACGTCGTTAACGCACAATTTTCTCATGTAACGCGTTACAAAATATCCGTATGTCTTTTACATTTTTCTCTGTAAAAACCTAAACATACGTTTTTCGGACCATTTTTTTGTGTGTGACCGTAAGCAGAGTCAGCGTACTCTATGACCTCAATGAGTGTTGTGCTGTTTTCTTTTGACATCTGCATATTTGGATTTTAGTTGTTATAACTATTAAAATCAATGCTAACATGGTGTCCTTTAGTGGCTATATATATAAATAATGCAATGATAACACACCCGATATACTTTAATTTGCATATGTGTATTGTCGAACAAATTACAAAAATCCTTCCTTAGAATTCATGTATTCATACAGGACCGTGGTGAATACAAGCATAACAATGCTCATATTGTTTGTTGGTTTTTTTTGCATATTTTGTTGAAGGTCACAATCGTGATAAAATCTCGTAAAAGAAAGTCATACATTTAAAATATCACACAGTCATTATCGAATACGATGATTTTGGAAATCTCCAGCGAATTATACTTTTCTTTTTCATTTTTTTCTAAAATAAACTATAATTAGACAGCTGTAATTCAGTTAACTCTGATATGTATTTTATTATAATGAAACTTTCAGTTTTCTCATGGCCATGCTTGAAAGTCGGCCATTTTTCTTCTTTTTTTTTTAAATTTTTTATTAGACCTTAATTACTCTAAGGGAAGTAAAACTCGCACATAATCGCTTGGTAATAATAGAGATGAGTTTATTGCTCTGTTTTATTGACTCATTAACACATTTGTGCATGCTGATGTCATATTCAAGCGTTCCAAATTCATCAACGTCCGTTTTTGTTATTGTGTGACACAACGTCTATGTCAAAACGATGGTAATAATGTAGTCTCCCGGGTCATGACGGATAATGATGTATGAATCAGTCAAGAACAATTCAAAACATATACAATTAGCAGTAATTGAAGGTGGCCTGCAAATGTTTAATATTTGAAGACAAATAATATGTAAAAACGTAGATATCAAACTTAGCGCGCACGGTACGTTTCTGGAATAATCAGGTATGGTCAAGGTCAAAAGATTGGAAAGCCAAATAATTTCAAAATCCTTGAGAGCAATGAAACCAATAAAACCAAAGGACCTAAACAAGATATCCAAAATCAGACATTTTTCACATTTTCCATGTATTTTGTTCAAGTTGTTTGACACTTTTCGTGGATAATTACTAAGGTTATTTATTGACAGACTAAGTTGAAAAAAACCCAACTGAAATTCGATTTAATTTTTATGACTTAATATTCATTAGTTATCTATTCATCCAGTTATATGTGAGGGTTGGAATTTTACTCAAATGTCGAAAACATTTGCATGACCGCATCATTTCAGTATGAAGGGAAACTTGGACCCCATAAAATTTACGTTTTTTCAACCCCGCCACTTTTTATTGAAGTGCCTGTACCAGCCAAGGAATGTAAGTGGTCATGTACATAGTGTATATATATGATAAATGTATTCAATTGCCTCTGTTTCTAATATTTGTCATTTAGATTTTGGAAGGAAATGATCCGACAGACTGATTGTGGATTTTTGCTTTGTTTATCATGTTATCCAAAGGTTGCTGTTTAAAGTACAACGGTATTGTTTCATTCTACATTTTATCTCGTTCCAGAAATGTCATAGTTTTGTATGGGTCTCATGTCTACACATATTTGTGTTATCTATTGCCTGCAATAAGTGCCTGTGGACGAGATTTCACGAACAATGCATGCAGCAAGGTATAAAAGGTCAGAAATCCTCAAAAAAAGACTAAAGCAAATTATTGTCGTTATTATATCAATATAAAATTATGTATGACAAATGACAGAAACACAACTTGCTGCTTTACAAGATTTGCATATTTATAATATTGCTATGCAATACACAGAATTATTATCATATACAATTTCCTATCAAGAAGTGCAGGACAAGAGGTTACTATGTATATTTCAATTATTGTTACATGTGACCATAAGTAAACAAATGAAACTACAGAAAGCTGGATATTACGTTAGGTTTGGTTTATGGCTTACGCCACTTTCAATAATATTTCAGTTAAATCATGACGGTCAGTTTTAGTCGTGGAGGAAACCACAACTTGATATTAGAAAAAGATCAGAAAGCTTTAGTTTTCTGTGTTGTGTTTTGTAGATCGTTGTTTGTTCCTTTTCTTTTGGATATTGTGTTGTCTGTCCTTCGATTTACGGATTTTGGCTACCCATTTGGTATCTTCAAACCCTTCTTCCAAAACCCACGTTAATGCAGATAGAACTGTTCCATCCATTAGCCAATGCCTTAGTACTAACATTAGTTTATTAGATATATTTATTATTGGAATTTACAGTTCGTAAATAATGCAATTATTAATAAAACTAAGGTTCTCCTCGGGAATAGGTGACCATAGCTGATTTTGAGTACCATGTGTAGGCACTTGAATATACTTGCCCCCAAAGACTTTCAAATTATTTTGTTTTCCAATCATTTGATTAATAGCGTAGCTGATGAATGTTATTCCAGTAACGTACCTGATGAATGTTATTCCAGAAACGCATCGTGCGCACCAACTTCGATATCTACGTTTTTATTCTTAAGGTGGTACCATACACTTTAGGAAAAACATTTGATCTGCTCGTTTAATTTTCTTATTTTTTTGGCAGTGTGTTTGAATATATCCACTGTAATAAATATTAAAATTTTGATCACCGAGATGCTTGAAATCTGCATACAAACATCATATGATCAAAACGTTCAACTGATTTTAAAGAGTTATCTCTCTGTAGTGTATGGTACCACCTTAAGATGGTCATAATAAGCCGCCCTACCATTCAATGTGGATATCTCGAATAGAATGAAAGGCAAGAGATTCCACACTATCGGGACAGTTCAAAAATTTAATAGAAAAATCGTAGAAACAAGAGTAGGATTATTTTTAATCAACAAATTTAGAATGCACTGTGAAGATTGTGCCAAATACCAAATAACCTGTGCCATTCGTTAACCCCTGCTATGACACACATTTTATTTTCATCTACCATGATTGATTGATTGATTGATGTTTAACGCCAACATTAGCAGTATTTCAGCTATATCTACACATCATTCAAACAAGCGGGTTAAAGCTGTAAAAGCACCATCTATTACTTCAGTGTTAGAAAGTGGGAACAGAAATAAATATCAATCACGCATTGGTTTCAATAAAAAAAAAGCACACATCTCTTGGATAAATCTTGTCCTAGACAAACGCAGACTACATATATCCAACGGCTTCCTTAGGAATCAGCGACAATAGCAATATGACTCTCCGAAAGTGTCGTCTGATGGTTGTAATGGAAGAATGAAATACAGAAGTCTTCATTAGGATAGGATGCAAATGAATGAACCGTGTTTGGAGACTATCACGCTCAACACAACTTGCAGTACCTCTTAATAAGCAACATCTTGTTAGCAGTGGTCACTGTGGCTCATTGCAAGGCTATGACATTCGTCGCGAAGCAGTAGAGATAACTGAGGCTCATTGCAAGGCTATGTCATTCGTCGTGAAGCAGTAGAGCTCACTGTGGCTCATTACAAGGCTATGACATTCGTTGTGAAGCAGTAGAGGTCACTGTGGCTCATTGCA
Source organism: Bathymodiolus brooksi (assembly GCA_963680875.1). Lineage (NCBI taxonomy): Eukaryota > Metazoa > Mollusca > Bivalvia > Mytilida > Modiolidae > Bathymodiolus > Bathymodiolus brooksi. Next base: position 26,777,475 of record OY804587.1, on the reverse strand, counting down.
AGGCTATGACATTCGTCGTGAAGCAGTAGAGATAACTGTGGCTCATTGCAAGGCTATGACATTCGTCGTGAAGCAGTAGAGGACACTGTGGCTCATTGCAAGGCAATGACATTCGTCGTGAAGCAGTAGAGCTCACTGTGGCTCATTGCAAGGCTATGACATTCGTCGTGAAGCAGTAGAGATAACTGTGGCTCATTACAAGGCTATGACATTCGTCGTGAAGCAGTAGAGGTCCTGTGGCTCATTACAAGGCTATGACATTCGTCGTGAAGCAGTAGAGCTCACTGTGGCTCATTGCAAGGCTATGCCATTCGTCTTGAAACAGTAGAGGTCACTGTGGCTCATTGCAAGGCTATGACATTCGTCGTGAAGCATCAAAATACTAAAATACGCCTACAAAACTAAACACTATAGAACTACTTTAAACTACGTATTAATTTGGTTTGGTTTTATGGTGTTTAACGCCACTTTCAACAATATTTCAGTAAAATCGTAGCAGTATGTTTTATTGGTGGAGGAAACCAGAGAAACCACTGACAAATTTTAACACATAATGTTGTACACCTCGCCCTGGGCGGAATTCGAACTCACAATATCAGTGGTGATAGGCACCGATTGCATAGGTAGTTGTAAATCTAATTGCCATACGATCACGACCACGACGTCCCCTCAAAGCTATTGACATTCGTCGTGAAGTCTAAAACACGCCTACAAAACTAAATAGTATAGCACTTTTTATCATATCACTATTACTACTTCAAACTACGTATTGACAAACACAAATTCTACACTCGACCAATGATAACCTTTGGACAATTCAGAACACATGGAAGTCTATTGATTGAATATTATTAATACCCATTTTACTTGTCTTACAAAAATGAAGACACAAAGTTAGAATCGGAAAACACATTTTTACGAACAACACTTAAACAATTACCTTCTTAACAAACTTAATAACAACCATAATAGTTTATCTCGTATGTCGCCAGAGGCAGGGGGTGGCACTCAGGACCGTATTCTTATAGGAGAAATATTTACATCTTCAAAATGTACCTATTTAATAAGCGCAATCATCACTAAGGGATTGTTAAATCGACCCCAGCCCATGGCGAGATAAACTCGATAAACCTATTAATTTTCAGTGACTAATAGGAGGGCGGTTGTTGTCACTACCAAAGAAACTTACCTCTACAACAGAACTGAAGTCGTTTTGAAAATTGGTGTTAATACTAATAATAATAAGCAATACAAACTAGCTTAGATTTGGCATTCCAATCTTATGACTATGTACCTACCTGATTAAAAAGCGCGTCGTGTGTGCACTAAATTAGATACCCATGTTTCTATTACTATCACTGGGTCGATACTCGATACATCTGCTGGTGGACTATTAATCGTCGATGGTAGCATACGGCTTCGGTATTGACATTAGTGATTTACTATATATATCTATGTTTGAAACTTACAGGACCTAAATAATGAGGGCCCGGGTGGCTCAATGAGTTAGGTAGTTGGATTACCTAACAACTCATACAAGCCTATCACCAATGCGACGTGGGTTCGCGCCCGGTTTTGTAAATTACAAAAAGGGTGCACTCGACTCGCAGCAGCAAATGATAAAGTTTACAAGTTGCTTGCCCATAGTCGGTGGTTCTCTCCGGCTTTTTCCACCACTAAAACTGGTCGCCATGATATAGCTGAAACATTGCTGAAGGTGGCGTTAAGCACCAAAAATCAAAATCAAATAAATTCCTAAATAATGTAATCTATTAAAACTGAGGTCAATTATACTAAAATATAGGTACACAAAAATCTACATGTAACCTTAGGTTATTGTGGCTATCCTGTTTCGGTCATTTAGTTTACTTTTGAACATGTAGCCAATCGTTAACGATATGAAATTTCACACTACCACAGTTTCAGGGACAGTAAACATCGACGCCGTTTTCTCTCGTTGATTTTATATTGCCGATATGTGACATTGTTATACAATGGTCACCAGCACATATACTAGAGTGAAGATATTTCAACAATACTCCAGTAGTTTTTAAGCTTGGTTTGTCTTTGTCCTGTGTCTTGTATGCCCAGATTTGTTAGTGTCTCTGTATTGTCCATTCTTGATTGACCCTTCGGTTTTCTCTAACGTTTACCAATTCAAACCACAGCTTATTCGACCTGGATATTTCTCATGTTTACGCGTATATATTTTTGTAGTGCTGTTCATGTTCTTAATCACGCTAAGATAAGATAAGAAAACTTTATTTGAATTCGGTTTTTGTATAACAATAAACACAAGCTCTCAGGAGCTTTCTACCGAATATACATAATAGCACAAGATACATACAAATATTAACATAATCACATAAACACACATATAAAGCACATACAGTTAGCAAATGCAACATAAAAAGCACAAAAATAAAGGACATACTAAAACATGCTGAAGCAATATCAAGCAAACATAAAATAACTAAGCAGCATTAAAACTTGGAAAACGCACTAAAAATAAAACAGAAAGCTGAATATGTTATCTGCATGCAGAACAACGACATACTGAGCCATTCCAGGACTGAATCAACGCTTGACTCTCATTCTCCACTTTTACTATTGTTATGTAAATTCTGCAAATAAAAATAAATTGATTTATAATTGAAATTTGTATAAATATCAAATAACAAACTTTTAGCATATATGTAGGCGTCGCAGAACAATTACTGTTTTATAGTTTCGTTGTCAAGTTCGGGGAAATAGCAAATGTATTTCATGCTTAGAAAAGAATCCATTACTCTTTAAAATATTTTTTTATCTAACATTATGTACGTTTTCCTTTGAAATTAACGAAAGTTGCCTGTCTGATACAAGATGTTGTATCACCACACTGTGGTGATAAAAGAATGGTGCGACGTTGCAAGAGACATTGTCTGCCGAACTACTTTGTCCTGATGTCATATCATTGGAATGTGAGAGAAAACACAGTAACGTGAATGAACGGCAATAGCGTGACGTCATGCACGAAATGTAGTCCACCTCAAGAGTATTGTACAAATTAATATGGAGTAGGCATTGCCTAGATGCGAGCACAGCATTTCTGTCTGGCCACTGTGTATATATTTGAGTGAAAGTTGAATATCACAAAATAATATGAGTAGGCATGGCCGATAGAGAGGACATTAGTATTTGAAATTAAATGATATCCCCTATGACATCCATTGGAAAGTTAAATGAAGTAGAATAGAAAAGTATGAGAAAAAAGTATGGAATCTTTTATTGTTGGACTAGGGACAGTGCAAACATTGAAGACTAACTAGTACTAGTACGCGGGTGGTATCAACCATTATAAAGCCTAAAGGGGGTAGTAGACGCCGGTGTCTGTAAAATGAATGTATGGTCTTTTAAGTCATAAGAAAAGAGTTTTATTACGAAAATATCAATTAATGCAACCAACATACATAAGCAATATTGGCCTATACCATGCTATGTACAGCCGATATATATTCATGAAGTGTAAATGATGAATGACGTACGGTCAGGGCCGTCTTGTCAGCAATATAGGCCCCGGTCAAAGCAGTGCACTGAGGCCCATATCTATACAAACACTCACAGAAATAAAATTATAAATGGTCGATAAAATTAAACATATATTTCTTGTATTGATACTTCCAACAAAATCAGTGTTTAAAAATTAAAAATTATGCCGTATACAACATACATAGATTAGCATGGGATTCATTTGCTTGTGGGACCACCGTGCAACTGTCCACCGTGCAACTGCCCATACATAAGACCGCACTGCGTACGGTTACTTTAATACTGATAATCTTCATTTCGACATTTTAAAGTATGTGTATTTGGGCCAATATTATGCTATCTCCAAGTGAACAAAATAGTTTTTAATTTTAAAAGAATAATATAGGTACCGCTTTCATCAGACATATCTCTGCTTTCACATACAAAATATTTATCAATATTCAATATTTTTTTTATTGGAAAAAACACAGTAGAGGCGTGATATATATATTAAGGCAATATTCAGTATCGAAATCATACTCTTTAAAATTATCTGTGACAAGATTATACAGAGACATATATTCCTTCTTGTGTAATGTTATTACCTTTTAAAGTTTCAACAACAAGCTGGTTAATAATTTTATAGCATTTATTTTAGAAAGACTGAGTTTAATAAATAATAACAGATATACATATAGTATGAACGGCATAATTAATAGTTAAATAAATAAAATTCATTGTGTCTTACTATTCTAAGCCATTGTCGGCAGATGTTGGTAGTATTCAAATATTTTGTAGGATCAGACTGACGGAAAATGTAAGATGAATAAACAAATGGGTACTGATAGAAATAATTAACACTAACAGAAATAAGGAAAAACTAATGCGTTCCTTGTTACTTGCAAGCACATCATGGTTAGAAAATGTTTGTTACTTAGCCAAAGAAATAATAAATGCAAAAATTGTATAAAAATGAAAATTGTTAATGTTCACCACTATCTTTTCTTATTAGAGACATATGAGCCGGTGGCAAGGGACACATGCCCTCCACCCCCTCCCCTTTGGCAAAATTTTAAAAAGCTGGATTTTTAGTATACTTTAGGATTTTTGTGATATTTATTTGGAATTACCATTATTCAACACAACTAAGCCGTACGAAAGGTAGGAATTAAGTATAAATATGAACGGGTGTCATCCCTTGTGATATTTTAGTACCGCACATTGATAGTAGGGTTAAAATTATTGATAACGAAAGGCCGGGAGCAGGTCCCTGTGATCTCCTCCTAGTTATTGTACGTGTACTATAGATGCGCATTAAAAAATATTGATGACATTGTCATCTTTGCGTGTCAGTTGTGACCCAAATACGATTTCAATGCTGACCTTTACTTGTTGCAACGTAAAATATGACGTGATAACAAAAATATTAACATGACGATGAATGGTGGCCAGATTCGTTTTTATTTACGCATTTATTTTAGAACTTTAGGAATATTGTGGTACATGTACAAATAATCTTGGAGACAGGAATTGTGTTTGGATTTCTTTTAAACTGGTAAGCCATATATACAGTAACGAAATGTCAATATAAATCTGGAGTTCGACAGTGAAATGCAATTGGGCGTGACATAGAATGTCCATACATCAAATAATGACCAGATTCGTGTTGTCTTAAGAGTCATTCACAGTGATAACAAAATGAACAGTTGTTGTCCTTAATGATAGTCCATGTTAACATAAAGTCCTTTCAGTACGCCAGTGTTGTATTAATCAAAGTTTTGATCGATCCGAGTAAATATTTAGACCACCCGCGTAGATTCTGCAAAAAATAAAACAAAACTAAAACACACCAAGGCGAGTTTTTCTACATCGACTGCAAATGGTCCAAAAAATAAATTTGATATTTTCTGAAAATATTGTAGTTCAAAATTAAGTCAAATTTATTCTATAAACATCTTTTACTAATCCGTAACTAGAAAGGTTTTTATCTAATAATCTGGACACGCTTGAAAAAAGTGCTGTGTTTGTTTACATGTCGTCACGATTTACGGAATGGAGACCATTCACCCATGTTCCCCCCAGGTGGCGTCGCTGTACCAACGGTGGTTAGGAAAACGTTTGTTTTCCGATAAACGCTTGTAACCAATGTAATCAAATGACAATAGCATTACCTACGCGGTGTCCTTGATCTGAAGGGTTGCGTAATATGACGGTAGGCACGGCCTATATAGAGGACGGAAGTGAACATAATAGATTTTAATTTGATATTTCCAATACTTTTTTTTCTAGTTTATTTCACAGTGACCGGTAAGAATCATGGCCTATAGGGCACAATGCCTGCAATGGCAATGTAAAATTGCATGTACGTGGGTTTTTTTTTTACTTCATTTGGTGTCTAATGACGTAAAATTGCACACGAGTTTTTTTTTTTGCTTCATTTGTTGTCTAATGACATAAAATTGCACACGAGTTTTCAGACTAAATTGAACCCGATTGAAAATTGTACACGTATTTTTTTTCACACTGTATAGGGTCTAACCATGTAAATTTGCGTACTCGCTTTTGCTTCAAAAACAATGCAAAAAGAGTTTTAAGATCCCCAAGCGCAAGGGAAGGCAATACAATGGCCAAAAGAAAAAGGACAATCACTGATCTACAAAACGCTACACAGAAAACTATCATTTCCCCCACAGCGATATATTTTTTCACAGGAAACAAAAATCAGATTTTTATTTTTTGGACATAAAAAAAAATCAGTAATTTCCATTCAAATTTTTATCATAAATTTCTCGTTGAGAACGGTAGGGCTGAATTAATGATATTTTTGCATCTTTCGTGTCAATTTATTTTGTTTCTTTAAAATTTCACCACATAATTAATATATTTTTTTTTCAGAAAAAAACATCCTAAAAGTTAAATGGTCATCCCCTTAATGACATGAATGTGTGTCTCGACCGCGTCCATGCAGCTTCGACAAAATTAAGACTCAAAGTCAAGTTTTTTTTGGTCTGATAAAAATGGTGTGGTTGGTTCAAAATTGTCGTTCAAATAAATGTCTGCAATTCCTCAAACCCCCAGAGCTTACGGGGGGCTAGACCCCCCTGGGCCTCCTACCAGGGCTCTACCCTCGACCCGCTGGGGACCTAAAAGCGTTCCCCAGACCCCTCGCCTACTCACGCCCCCCCCCTAACCACAAATCCTGGATCCGCCCCTGATTTTGTATTTAGTGTAGAGTTTGTTAAATAGCTTGTATTACCGTTGAAATGAAACAGTGCGCTTCTTGTTTCGTGACGGCCAGTTTTATTCGGCCCGTTTTATTGGTGGAGGAAACCAGAGTTCCCTGAAAAAACCACCGACCTGCCGCAAGTCACTGACAAACTTTATCATATAGAAATCGCAAAAGTATTATTACCAATCAATAATAGTCAAGCAACTGTTGATGAAAAATAAAATCCACACATGACTGTTGATGAAAATAAAATGTACACATGACTGTTCATGAAAAAAAATCAACATTATCTATAATACGACCCAGGTATTCACGTTTGAATTTTATTTATCAAAATCTTCAGAATGTTTGATGCCTTTATTTGAATGGCTTAAGATAAAGCTGAAATCGTAAAATTTTTAATTTTGCTTTTTTCAATTTTCGCAAAATTAGAGCCCACGCGAACAGTTTGACTAAAAAACGCCAAATTAGCACCCCTTCGAAAATAACCACTTAAATAGTAGATTAATAAATGTAGATATTTATGTTTGAGACAGAATATGTTTTTAACATCATGTTGGGGATCAGTGAGTAATTGTTGTTTACGGCAATTTTTCAGCTATACTCACGACGGGAACAAGTTAATTTTCAATGAGATGAAGATGAGGTCCCAACACGCTTAGTTGTTTTTTTTAATTTTTTTTATAATATAAACGTCTAAAATGGTTTGTAAAACAACACCAAACAAAGTGATAAAGAATTAAACACTTCGTAGAATGACAAAATTTTCGTCCCACCGAGGGACTTTATCAATGTCTAATTAAATAAAATCTCGAAACAATATGGCGACTTTTCAAATTTCAAAAAAGTTTTTGACGGTCCATGTACGGCACAAAAGAACCAGAAGATGCACATATGAAACTACATGCATAAAAGAATGGAAATCCTACATATAAATTAATAAAAGTACAATAACAATAATATAAATATACAATAGGGCTACACATTTAAATAAATGTTAAATTAGAAATAAAAATAAATATAAAAATGAGACATTATTGGTATATGTATCAAATAGCACTGTCAAAATATTGTTGAAAACGGTATGATACCCAAACTCATTAAAAAAAACGGCCCACCACAGTGTGGAATATATACTTTGGGCCAATAGAGCAAACTGTATGTCCTAATACGACTGGAGGAGATCAACACGAATAGGAGTCAAGAGAGGATATTACTTTTTCTCATTGATTCCATTCGGTGATAAGGTCTTAAGTTTTCTAATCCAGAAGCTTTCCCTTTCCTGTCTGCTTTTATCATCCCACTTGGGATTATGGTGACCTTCAGTTTGCCGAAAGAATCATGGTGGCCCGTCGATCTGAGATGTCTGCTGAGTGGAAGGTCAGGTTTGCAATTTGCATCGCTTCTGTGGCCATTCAAGCGTTTACTAGGTTGTTGTTTAGTTTCTCCGATGTATAATATATATATATATCTTAAAAATGATATAGGGGTGCATATTTTTTTATTAATAAAGTTATATGTCTTAAAGACAAGCCAATGTGGTTGGAATCCGGAACAGAACAGTACATAAAATTCGCCAAGAATAATTAATGTACGTGAAATTGATCGAAATTATTTGATTCTAACCATTAATAAACGATTATTTACCATGAAAGTAGAAAATCACGATACAACAAAACTAGGAAACCAACACGAAAATCTTTTAAAAAGGGAAATACAAACAATCAATGTGAACAAATATCAAACTTTGTTTAACAACGTACGTACACGTGTACTATAGTTTCCTCATTCAACAGTTATATTGTACGTATGCTATGCGTATTTACTAATTACAAAATTATTGAAAATATTGATTTTTGCTCATGGAGAACATAAGAAAAAATTAATTAGAATGTATTCAATTTTATTTTATATTCGCATTCACAGTTAGTAACAGGTGCCCGTGACTCAGATATGATTGCAACGTTGTCCTTGTCTTATTTCAACGTAATGAAGTGATCACTTTAGTAATTTAGTAACATGTCAGAAGATGGTTACAACTTATGATGCATTTGTTGTTAACTTGAGGAATATTGTTATACAAATAAAAAATAATTATTGTTGGATAATTAGATAGAAATTGTGTTTGAAATAATAGTATACATAGATTACAAACGTCTAAGCGATAATAAAACGCTCCGCTAACCACCGTTGGTACTCGAGCGACACCTGTTGAGTAAATTTGGGTGAATGGTCTCCATTGACGCAGTTGCAAATGAAATAGATGTCGTTTTGAAATTTTTTGACTCGGGAATGAAAATACAAGATTTTAATTAAAATTCCGCGAAATGTTGTTGACGACTTTGGCCTATGATGTCTATGAATAACATGACGTCATGACTTTGATAGCGAGATGTCATTCTGATTAATTTAACAATGTAAGCACCTTTTATTGTCTTTTGTTACTTAAATACGATTTTTAGAAGTTCATGATATCATTTTGGTTTTAAAATCATTTATTGGAGACTTTTTTTTATTTTTGGCATTCTCTCCGAGATTGCCAACTTTTATCAACTTCCGGACGAAAGGATTTCAATCTCATCATAAGGAAGATTGTGTGTTGCATGCGCATGCCCATGTTGCTGTAGAGCTCTCTGTGCTCGCTATAATTTAATCCTTGTTATTTCTTTAAAATTCGTTTTTATGGAAATGTTAGATAAACTTATCACATACATATTGTGTTGGTACAAGACTGTGTATCAGGTCGAGCCTGTTGTGTGAACCAGTATCACTACGAGTCGCGATATTGAAAAAAAAATAATTAAAAAAAAAAAAATTAAAAAAAATATTACTACCATCATTTAAAAAAAAATTCTGAAATAAATATCAAATATGCAATACAATAACATTAAATTATTATTGGATTGTTTCCGCAAAGCTGCATAACAAAATATTATATCAAAATTCTATGAAATGAATCATAAAATAAAATTACGATTCGAAATCTATCACCAATATTATAATTATATTTTAACTTTAACAAACGTCTTCCCAGAAGTAATTAAATTAAAATTATACAATACATTCCAAACACATCGTTTATTATTGAATTGTATAGATGATTATACAAAAACAATTAGAAAATAACGTTGTGAGTTCGAATCAAGCTCAGGCGAGTTGTACTCGATACAACATTATGTGATAAAGTTTATTTTCTTCGGGTACTCTGGTTTTATCCACCAATAAAATTGACCGCCACGATATAACTGAAATATTGTTGAAAGTGGCGTTAAACACCATAGCCCTAGCCCCCCAAATAGAAAAATACGCTGAAAAATGCAGAAGTGTACAGCATTTTTCTAGAAACCGAGCTGCATTCATTTGCATGATTAGGCTAGAACAAAACATTAATTTGAATAGCAATTGTTTTTTTCTAAGTCTTAAAACATTGGATAGTTCAAACGTCGAACACATAAACACATTGCAGAACATAACATTAACAGACCAAGCTTATTATACGTAGAATGACTAATTATGATATATGTCACTTAAGGAACTTGGCTAGAAAGAAGTTGGGTGTAATTATTATTTCGAGGTTAAATTGTTTTTTTATGCGACCTTGAATTAGTCTAATTATATATTCTGACGTAGTAACGTTGTATTGTTTGTATATTGTATATTTCCATATACTGAGCAACAATAAACAAACATGTATTACATGTGTAAGCTGATGATTTAGCTGAATTCCAAGCGTGGTGCATTTCTTCCCAAAAAACGTTGTAAACCCCCTATCACCAAACCAACTCCAAACAAAGCTAAGAAATAAATAAATGGGTTAAAGCTATTGTGTTTAACGCCACTTTCAACAATATTTCAGTTACATCGTGGCAGTCAGTTTTATTGGTGGAGGAAACCGGAGTACTTGGAGAAAACCACCGACCTGCCGCAAATCACTGACAAACTTTAACACATAACGTTGTATCCAGTACACCTCGCCATGTTGAGGATTGAACTCACAACTTTAGTGGTGATATGCACTGATTGCATAGGTAGTTGTAAATCCAACTAACATACGATCACGATGGCCCCTGCGTGCGTGTGTGTGTAATTTAAGAGGTAATCGAATACATTTCATTCAGGATGCATTACAATTTACTTATTACTGATGACGGTGGAAATCCTTTGCATAGACACACACATGAGGCGGGATTAAACCGGTTTATAAAGTATTTGTCTTGTCTATGATTCCTATCTTCTTCTCTTCAAAAATAGATCGACGTTCGCAAATGTCGTAAAAGGTCAAATTTGGTTTTCAAAATGTTTAAAAAAGTGTTATAAATCATGTATTACTGCATAACATCATAAATATTTTTTGCTTTTATATGAAAGGATCTACGAATTGTGTTGTGTTTCTATTTGAAGTGCAAGAGAACAGGTAACAAATCAAAAGAGAAAACGGAAGAACTAATGTGACGAAAAATCCAAGCCTAATTAACTCCTATGAAATATAATCTTTTACCTATATAAGTATATCACTTTCAAAGAAACGAATAAAATAATTGATCCGCATTTACTGTTAGTATAGTAACTTGAAATGTATATTAATGACCCTTTACTTTCTAACATTCCAGATTTGATTATGCTACAAATTGCTCACTAAAGTAGTTTTATAGAAACCAGTTACAAAAGAAATAATGCACTTGATACATAAAGGAACTTAAACATTTATTTTAGAATGAGTACAATCTTTTGTAGTTTTATTGGCGTGTAAAAGCCTTGGCCGAAGCACATTTTGTATCAAGCGCGAAAGCACATTAAATATAAAACATATATACTTCTGTCAACGCTTTTTACAATCCTAAAAAAATTACACAAAATTCTTTCATATTTATTACATTTAATGATATATTAGATTCGTACACCATTAAATACTATTATTATATTATTATTTGCTATAGTATTGCATATTTTCAACTGTTCCTATTGTGCGTAGTTACTAGTTTTTAAGACGCTCAAATTATAGTTTCCGGAAGTGGGCGTGGTTGGATGGCTGACCGCTTCATTAATTGATGAAGTTTCAATTTCGAAGTCACGTGACAATCTTTTGACCCATCACATAGGACTTTCTAACTGAAACGTGCTCGTGATCGTATGGTAGTTGGATTTACAACAATCTGTGTCTATCACCACAAAAGGTGTGGGTTCGAATCTCACTCATGGCGAGGTATATTCGATACAACATTATGTGATAAAGTCTTTCAGTGACTTGCGACTGGTCGGTCGTTTTCTCCGGTTTCCTCCACCAATAAAACTGACCGCCACGACATAGCTGAAATATTGTTGAAAGTGGCGTTAAACACCATAACCCTAACCCTACACCATGTACATGTATTGTATAGATGTAGCTGGCTAGTGTACTACTGATGTATGTCAAAGTCCTCTTTAAATTATCAATACGGTTGTCAGAGGAGGGTGATGGTATTATGGGCACGTGACTACACATACATGTATACTCCTTCGAGATATGTTTTACTGATGAATTTGAGCCATTCAAAATCAGTCTGCTGCCAATGACAGTAATTGAATAAACAAAATGATGCAAAAAATATCACACTGTCTAAAACAGTTCCAAAATGCCACAGAAAAAATGGCAGAAAGAGTAAAAATCACTGTTCCTAACACCTATTTACATGACATCTCACTTCTCTGGCTCAGTACAGGTACTTCAATAAAAAGTGGCGGGGTTAAGTTAGTTCTATGGCAACAAGTGCTGCCAAGTACGATATATTATATATACGACATGAAATATATGTTCGTGTAACATCTAAACAAGCTTACACACACGACTTATGTGTATACCTAAATTCACCTTACGGGACAAGAGAACGCTTTGATTATTGAACGTATTTTTTTCATAAAGCAGACGTGGCCGAGTGGCTTAGGGCGCTGAACATAAGGCTGAGTGAAAGACATGAGTTCGAATCCTTCTCAGGGTAGACATAATATTTAACAGTTCAAATATTTAATTCAGTACTGTTAGGTTTAGCTTTCAGAGACATATAAGCATATAGTATTAAAGCAGTATCTCAAATAACCTTGAAATCAAGTTTGGGAGATATATTATATGGCGTTTATTTGTTTATGGAAAAAAAATGAAATGATTAATTAGAATTCATATCGCAATATATTATTCCAGATACAATAACATATTTGCTTAGCGATCGAGCGACTGTCCGACATAGTGTCACCCAGATAAAGTGAATAAATAAATCACCCAGTATCGGCTGTACGCATCACTACTGATATTCAATAACTTTGCTCCAGTTGTCTGGATATATAAATAAACAACTAATATATAATATTCTAGGTTTATTTTCCAGCATATTACGATAGTCGCCTGATAATTGTTTATTTGTTTATTTAAATTATATATTAAATTTATATCAGGAATACAATCTAATTAATAGTTTTTGTGAGGTTCATGTTTCTCAATGTTAAGTTTTCAGTGTCCTGTTTTATAGATTATTTATTGTTTGTTCTTCTTCTGTTGGCCATTGTATTGTCTGTTCTTCTTCTGTTGGCCATTGTATTGTCTGTTCTTCTTCTGTTGGCCATTGTATTGTTTGTTCTTCTTCTGTTGGTCATTGTATTGTTTGTTCTTCTTCTGTTGGCCATTGTATTGTTTGTTCTTCTTCTGTTGGCCATTACATTGTCTGTCCTTCTTTGATTGATGGTTTCTCATTACCCTTTGGTATCTTCAAACTTTCCTTATCTCCATGTTAGCTAATTTTATACATATTTACTCTCATGTCAGCAATACTTATAATTACCTGTATCACATGTATGTTTTATGTTACTACTTTGTCATATTCCACAACGAGTTCCCTCTATAATTTTTCCATTTCTCCAGCCAGGTGTTGGTAACCCTCGACTGACAAATTCCAGAAATATTAACAAAGCGAAAAATCACGTTTCACCTCCAATTTTTATCATAAAAGGAACAGGACATATATGACGTCGAACATCCAGGTACTGGCTTGGGACAGGCACACATATGTGGCAGGGTTAAACCGTTTAATTGGATCCCAACCCTCTCCTCTTGATAATTGGAAATTCAACGGCAATACAGATATAAACCAAAAAAGAAAACTGAAAAAAACCCTGAACAGATTCGCTTCCACTCAAAAAGTTCAAATACTATCACAAAAATGAATGACAACATAAACATTACATACACAGTAAAATAAGCAGGGGCAATAAATGCTCGTAGTGAACTGTCTTATAGCCAGGAAGGTAGAATCTGTTGGTTAAATAGCATTGCTCTTAAAAATCATAACTGATACATGGAACAGATTTTATATAATTTAATCAAGAAATTAATGGTATAAGTGGGAGACCAGAATAAATAGGCTAATTTCTTGTAATACTTTTTTTTTAACATGAAATAGTGATATAATACTGTTAGTTGAACATACTAGTTGTACCAGCAGATTATATATATTCGCAGCAAAGTAAACCTGCATCAAAGAGTTGAGAAAATAATAGCCTTTACGAATAAGATTTTTCAAAGATTTTGCAAGTTTATGTGTCAGATTTGATTTGTTAGCTTTGTAAACATTCCTCCATTCGATTTTGACCATACCTGATGAAGGTTATTCCAGGAACGCGTCCTGTGCACTAAATTAGATATCTACGTTTTTATTGGTCATATACATAATGCATAATATTTTTTAATTTCAAATTAATTATATTGAAGGGGAATCCTTTATTTTAAATATTGAAAGTCTTTGAATTCTAGTCATTTTTCCCATGAGTAGCTTGCAGGATATTATATCAGAATTGTTAATAATGGGTTTTATCCAGGGTAATAAACTGTTTCATTATCCCTAAGCTTTAAAAGTAGATTATACATGTATTATGTCAATATCCCTAAAACTCAATGCAAGATTAAATGCAAAATCTGATATAATAAATTTTCGCCTCACCTCACTACCCCCTTCCAGGAACCGTCGTTTTCGTAATCGTATGGTAGTTGGATTTACAACTACCTGTACAATTAGCGCCTATCACCAATGAAGTTGTGAGTTCGAACCCCGTTCATGGAGAGATGTACTCGATACAATATTATGTGATAAAGTTTGTCTGTGACTTGCGACAGGTCAGTGGTTTTCTCAGGGTACTCCGGTTTCCTCCACCAATAAAAATGGCCGCCACGATATGTCTGAAATATTGTTGAAAGTGGCGCTAAATACAATAACCCTAACCTCCACTACTCCCTTCCAAAGGGACGTAATCTCGTTACATTAGTCATATTGCAAAAATAATATTGTTGACTAGGCAGGAAATACAGCAATCACAGTTTGTTTTTTATTATAAGGAATTTCACAATATATATATAAAAATACATGATGTATAAATTCGTAAAATCATTTTTTTCTAACTTCAACATCAGATTGGTAGTTTCTAAGAAAAAAATATTTTTTATAATTTGAAACCACTTTTAAATATAAACGAAACAATAGATGCTGTAATTATAAACTTATAATCACTGACTTCCTAGTTAAATTAAAACAAAGTTAATGCAGTTGACTATTTTACACATTCAATTCTATGAACCTCCAAGCGCTGTCAACATCTGTTACAATTATAATATAAAACATCTGTCTTAGCTTACGTTCAAATTACTGGGTTAACAAGCCAGAATCTCTATAAATAATTAGGCTAACAAGTAACAATGATCAACGATATATAAATTATATGTGTATGTAACCTTTCACACATGTCGTTCTTGTTTTAGAAACACCAGTTGATTCGGTCATTGATATTTTGTTAGGTCGTCACCGTGTTTACATTTGGAGGGTAATATGAAAATCTAAAGTTAGGATAATAATGGTAATTATTTCGTCAAATTTGTACACGTTGTCAGATAAAGGTCACACTTGATCAAGAGCTTGAATTGATTTAGAAAATAGGAATATGTATTGTTAGTGGGTTCGTGTTGCTCGATCTTTAGTTTTCTGTGTAATGTATTGTAGATCATTGTTTGTCCTTGTGTCCCAATTCATTTAGACATTAATAGGTTCTTACACGAGTCCCTATTGAAGATCTTGGATTTCTTCCACGAGTGTGAGAAATTCCGTCTTGTCACGAGTGGAGCTTAGCGGAACGAGTGGAAAGACGCTGAATTTCTCTCACGAGTGGAAGAAATCCCAGATCTTCAATAAGGACGAGTGCAAGTACCTGCGTCTTCCGTTTCAACTTAAAAACAAAGCATGTCGATTTCATTCATTCATTCGCATGTCAATGTCATGTTTACTACACAAAATATTACAACGCCACGTGCAATGCAGTAAATACACACTTATTTAAAACCGCATTAAATCTATTAGGGGAAATCAGTTAAAATTCAGGTAAAATTGATATTTGAACTTTTTTAGATATACTAAGGCGACAATTTATATTACTACAGCAGGCGTAGAAGAGGACTCCATTGATTATACTCGGCCGATTTGATTGGCTGACAATGCCATGTAAGACAAGGTCACGCGCAGCTGTCTTTATGGCTTGTTTTACATAGAAAACGCATCAAAACGGAAGAATGTATTGTCTGTCCTTTGATTAATGGTCTCTGATTACCACTATGGTATCAACAATTTTCTTGGTCATTAATATTTGTTCTATAAAAGAAATTCGGTTGCATTAACCTTCATTTAAAAGCGAGATAGTAGATAGCAATGGCGCTTTGTAATATCTTCAAACTCTTTTTTTTTAAATAAAGAAAACATAGTTTCTACGTAATTTTTTGTGAACACTTGACCTTATTCCCAGACATTTCTGCTAGTTAAAAATACTTGATGTAAAGATAATTATAAAATATATGCTACCTACGTGTTTTAAGCACATTGTTAACCTACTTCTTGTTAATTACTTCATCACCTAATAACTTCCGAATTTATAAATAAATTGAAACATGTTTTTAATTAAGTTAATGAGATATTATCAGGTAATCACATTTCCTGTTTCACTAATTTCTCTCTCAAATGAAAACTACTTCATATTTTACTGTTTTCCTTTTACTAAATGTACATTTCAAATTGTGTTAAACAACCAATTAACATTCTTTTAAATATATATATATATATAAATATATACGTCTGAAAATTAAACCAAACAGTGTTAGAATTAGATTTTAGAGCTGTCAAATTTTTTGTTCTTCCCTCGACGGGATTTGAACCCACACCATTGATACACTGCAGCACCATTCGCTTAGCCTTACGTCCAGCGCCCTAGACCACTCGACCACATCCACTCCCTAAAAAAGGAGTTTCAATAATCCTAGTGTTACCTTTTCTCGTAAGGCAAATCTAGGGATAGACGTAAGACATGTGTATAAGCGTGTGTAGATGGTACATATATACTTAATATTATAATTTGACAGCAATCAAACTCAGCAATTTTTAATATATTGTATAGGATAATGAAGAATTCATTATACAATCACAGGAAATCAAGTATATTATACAAACGTCTAGAAGCAAGTGACAACCATACAATATATCTGTCCCACTGGATCTCAAAGTTACTAAGGATACTATGTTAATACTAAATATTATATACGTCTGAAAATTAAACCAAACAGTGTTAGAATTAGATTTTAGAGCTGTCAAATTTTTGTTCTTCCCTCGACGGGATTTGAACCCACACCGATACACTGCAGCACCATTCGCACGTACAGCGCCCTAGACCACTCGACCACATACACTCCTATATATATACGTCTGAAAATTAAACCAAACAGTGTTAGAATTCGATTTTAGAGCTGTCAATTTTTTTGTTCTTCCCTCGACGGGATTTGAACCAACACCATTGATACACTGCAGCACCATTCGCTTAGCCTTACGTCCAGCGCCCTAGACCACTCGACCACATCCACTCCCTAAAAAAGGAGCTTCAATAATCCTAGTGTTACCTTTTCTCGTAAGGCAAATCTAGGGATAGACGTAAGACATGTGTATAAGCGTGTGTAGATGGTACATATATACTTAATATTATAATTTGACAGCAATCAAACTCAGCAATTTTTAATATATTGTATAGGATAATGAAGAATTCATTATACAGTGACAGGAAATAAAGTATATTATACAAACGTCTAGAAGCAAGTGACAACCATACAATATATCTGTCCCACTGGATCTCAAAGTTACTAAGGATACTATGTTAATACTAAATATTATATACGTCTGAAAATTAAACCAAACAGTGTTAGAATTAGATTTTAGAGCTGTCAAATTGTTTGTTCTTCCCTCGATGGGATTTGAACCCACACCATTGATACACTGCAGCACCATTCGCTTAGCCTTACGTACAGCGCCCTAGACCACTCGACCACATACACTCCTATATATATACGTCTGAAAATTAAACCAAACAGTGTTAGAATTCGATTTTAGAGCTGTCAATGTTTTTGTTCTTCCCTCGACGGGATTTGAACCAACACCATTGATACACTGCAGCACCATTCGCTTAGCCTTACGTCCAGCGCCCTAGACCACTCGACCACATCCACTCCCTAAAAAAGGAGCTTCAATAATCCTAGTGTTACCTTTTCTCGTAAGACAAATCTAGGGATAGACGTAAGACATGTGTATAAGCGTGTGTAGATGGTACATATATACTTAATATTATAATTTGACAGCAATCAAACTCAGCAATTTTTAATATATTGTATAGGATAATGAAGAATTCATTATACAGTCACAGGAAATAAAGTATATTTTACAAACGTCTAGAAGCAAGTGACAACCATACCATATATCTGTCCCACTGGATCTTAAAGTTACTAAGGATACTAGGTTAATACAAAATATTAAATATACGTCTGAAAATTAAACCAAACAGTGTTAGAATTAGACTTTAGAGCTGTCAAATTTTTGATCTTCCCTCGACGGGATTTGAACTCACACCATTGATACACTGCAGCACCATTCGCTTAGCCTTACGTACAGCGCCCTAGACCACTCGACCACATCCACTCCCTAAAAATGGAGCTTCAATAATCGTAGTGTTACCTTTTCTCGTAAGGCAAATCTAGGGATAGACGTAAGACATATATATATATATATATATATATATAAACGACTAAAAAGTAGCACAACAACATCAAAAAAGATGTTAAAATATAACAAAAATAACTATAAGTCTACAAAAACACTATAATTATAATCACATTGACGGAAATTTCGCTTGACCGAAAAGCTGCATCGGCGTCTGTAATCTGATTTGAAAAATTGTCACGTCACCATCAATTATCGTGACGTAAAAATCATAATCTTGAACTTTATACTTTATATTAATAAAATATATATGTACACTAATTATTATTGTTTTCATATTCTTTATTATTAGTTTACATATATATTCTAATAATATAAGTATAAAGTTCAAGATTATGATTTTTACGTCACGATAACTGATGGTCACGTGACAATTTTTCGAATCAGATTACAGACGCTGATGAAGCTTGTCGGTCAAGCGAAATATCCGTCCATTTGATTATAATTATAGTCTTTTTGTAGACTTATAGTTATTTTTGTTATATTTTAACATCTTTTTTTATGTTGTTGTGCTACATTTTAGACGTTTATATATATATAGATATATATTTCTATATATTGATTGATGGTTGGCTGCTTCATGTCCAGCGGCAAATATTTCATGTATATTCAGGACAATTTCAACAAAAGTTAAAGATACAAAAGGGGTAATCAGATCAGGACAGACAGCACAATGGCCAAAGGAAAAAAAAAACATAAAAAACCCAACAAAAAAGAAAAACAACGATCTACAAAACACTACGCAGAAAATTAAAGATCGAGCATCACGAATACCACTGAAACTGGGGGTGAACTTAGGTACCCCGGATGGGTAAAGGGCTCCTGCTCCACTAATAACACCCGTCGTGTCGCTCTAGTTACAAACCTATGAATGAGGAAATGACCGGGCAACATACCATAAAACTTAAAAGGAAATCTGAGAGGATTTGCCTACCACTAGAAAAGTATGGAGTGTTCGGTGGGAATGAGAAACCTAGCCTTTTGTAGCTGGTACAATGCTCGTATTATTTAAATAACGGGCACTAATAGTGGGCCACAAAAGGTCTACCCTTCCGGAACATCTAGTTGATCCTCTGATTAAAATGGTTTGCATATTCCCAGTTGTTAGTTTTCTGTGTAGTGTTTTATGGACCATTGTTTGTCTTTTGTCCATTGATTTGTCTGTTATTTGAATTACAATATATCATTATCTTCTGGTATCTTCACACATTCTGATCGTTGCTCGAGGAAAAATCTTGGACTTGGAGTTCCTAAATTCGTACAAGTCTAGGCATATCGTTAATACGTTACCCCGTCTGACGTTTAGTTGGAGTTTTAATTTCGTGGAGTACCCTAACCAAGTCGGACATACAGGAAAATTGATACCCTAGCAATACATTATAGTCAATCATTGGTGATTGTCTGTTAGTCAGCAAGACGTTTGTCTGTTAAGGTTTACACACATGTTGTGTTATAGAATAACCAAGATCCTTAATGACATCGATCATTTGTTTTATCAATTATTTCCATAAATACTTCACGTATGCCGACAATTCCCATCTTGCGTAACTGAAGTTCGAAGACAAGAAAACAAACAAATTAAAAACTGACACCGTTCTCATTCACTAAAGCAAGTCTTACTAATGTCTGCAATATTAATAAATTGTAATGATTTAATGGGCCTCTCAAAAACATGAGTTCAATAAAGCGCATGTATTAAATGAAGTTAGCTGGCGTGCAATATTAACTTCATACTTTGAATTAGATTAAGAAGCCAGCAATATCTGGTACATCATGAAGATTCTATGCTATAAACCTATAGCATTTTGATCAAGTGAAATATTCTTTTGCATATCCATTCAATGAAAACGTAGATATCTAATTAAATGTGCACGACGAGTTTCTGGAATAACTTTCATCAGGCATGCAAATATGGTAATGTCTTTCCCTTCCAGCAAAAATAATTGCTTCTAACACATTCAGCTCTTCGCTCAGCCCTTTGCCCCCGTACATTTGTGTTAAATATTGATAACATATTTTTCAATATGACCCAATCTTTAAATACGGCCTGTGGTGGTGGCCATCTTTGGTTACTGACTAAATGTTAATGCAATGCCTGTGTTTCAAAATAGACTCAAAAATGTATTGCTCCCTCTTCACTGAATTGCAATTTACCCTGTCCATTGTAATTTCACGCAATCAGTGGGCTGGCATATTAGGGATTTCTATTTGACATTCTCGATTCAAGAGGCACTCATGTACTCCTCGTGATTAAGGCGAATTGTGTATGATTCGTCCCGCACAACTGGCGGACGTCCCTTTCGGAGTGATTGTACATGTAACCCGCAGTGGAGAAGACATGTCCTATTTATACCACTGGGTTCACATGGGGATCAATCCAGATATACACAGATGTATGGAAAGAGATGATCAGGAAAATGCAAGCCCTGTGATAACACTAGTAATAACAATTAATTGAAACAAATGGATATGATATTCCTTAACATTAGATATAATATGTGTGTGTTATGGTGTTTAACGCCACTTTCAACAATATTTCAGTTTAATCGTGGGGGATCAGTTTTATTGGTGGAGAATACCGGAGTACTCGAAGAATACCACCGACCAGCCATAAGTCACTAACAAACTTTATCACATAATGTTGTATCGAATTCATCTCACCATGAGCGGGATTCGAACTCACAACTTTAGTGGTGATAGACACTGACTGCATAGATAGTTATGGATCCAACTACCATATAACCACGACCATGACGACCCCTCATTAGATATATAAACACTTAAATTAGCATCAATACTATTGTATAATTTTATCCAGTAAATTCTCAATTAGCATTGAAATTGCAACGTAATATTTCAGTGAGCATACACACATTATCTGTTACGAGTCTAGTTCTCTCTAATGGAACATCCTTTATCTGTGCTGTCATGGGGGTGAATGTAATAATGATTATGTAATGATTAATCACGTGATGGGTGTTTGAAAACACGAATGACCTTTGTTTTTAGATCCGCGTAATTAAAGTACATTTATGCAACTGTTTTATTCCCTTTAAATTACATAATTTTAAATTGCATCGGTTGTTTATCAGATCAAGTTATTGAGATTTATTACCACCATTGCCGTAATAAAATCCCGGTGGTATTAAGCTTCGCACATGCGTATTGCCGGACAAATGGTGGGTACAATTCTTGAGTAATTTCAGGTATTAATGCATCAAAATGGTCCATATACATACATTAAAATGTCACACATGTTTCATTGTTTGAAACGATGATAATATTATCTACATGTTTATTAGTTTATTACACCCGGTCGCGTAGCTAAGTCCATTACAACAAAATAATTTCCATAAATTGGTTGCCTTTCTTTCAAAATATTTCTAGGAAAACTAGCAGCATGCTGTATCCGTATGCTTATAGTATGCTTGCAGTAACACTAGTAGAGCGCTAGCTCACCGAAGCAACAGTTCGCAGTTAGAAATGTCGTTCCACTCGGAAACATTATTCTGATTTCGAGCCAAACCAGTTTTTGTTATTAATCCTTAATGTTGCGCGGATAGCGGAGAAGCAGCAACTATCAATTTTATAGTATTTGGTTAACGATAAACGGGGTTAGCAATTACTCAACTCTGACGGCTGACGGGAATCGAATGCATACCCATGGTGGTAATCGGCACCATAATAGACTCTAGTCCAATATATATAACTTACACAACGATACGATACCATCAATGGCGTCCTAGGCGTGCCCCAAGAACACAACTTTAGAGCAAATTATGCGTCAACTGTATCAAATTCGATTGTTTTAAGATAATTATAAGAAAAGTTTGAAGATGACAAACTGGGCAATCACAATCTGTATATCTGAGAAGAACAGACAATGCAAAAGTCAAAAGGTCAAAGGAAAATGAACATACAGATTAGCAACGGTAAACGAAACACCAGACAGAGAACTAATGATTGAACAACACGAATCGCACTAAAAATCAACTTCTGATTAGCCCTTTGATATCCTAAAACTATTCGTAGCCATATCATTACAAATACAGAGCTATCAAGTAATGACTTTGGTCCATTATATATCTTTTGTGATAAGAGGAAATGTTACTACACAAACAATAATCACAAAAGTGTTGTAATTGGCTTAGACAGAAACACAATCATGAGTATTCAGGGAATATAAGACCGGTGGTCATAAGACGTTAATCTTAACATATGCACTCTTATTTGATGAATTTGACAGGACTGGTAGCCGAACGATTAGCCTGTAATATCTTTTATAGTATGCACTTATTATTTATGAAATAAAAAAGCTGAAAATCCAATTGATGTTTAGGAGAGAGTTAGATGCTAGATTAGCTTGTAATATCATTTATATTATGCACTTATTATTTATGAAATAAAAAAGCTGAAAATCCAATTTAAGTGTAGGAGAGAGTTAGATGCATTGCTAGGAGGAGTATGCGAAACAAATGATATTCTTAGGCTACTCATTGACCATTATTCTGGATTCTGTATTTAATCCAATGGCTGTTTAAATGTGTCCGTCGAAAATGTTAAGAGTTATTATAGATGATAATAGAAAGAAGAAAAGAACAAAGAATATAAATTAAAAACACCTTTTTCAGATGTTAATTGCAAACATAATTGTAAACTGAAAGCACTTTTGTTTCAGATATTAATTGTAAATACTTCAAAAGGTAATTGTTTTAATCATTAAATTGATTTAAACAAGAGTTTACGAAAAGAAGAATTTATATATATATCTATATACATGTAGCTCAAATATATATGACTCCAACGACCCAGGTGGCTCAATGAGCTAGGTAGTTGGATTACATAACAACTCATACAAGCCTATCACTAATACGGCGTGGGTTCGCGTCCGCCTTTGTAAATTACAAAAAGGGTGCACTCGACTCGCAGCCGCAAGTAGTACAAGTTTACCAGTTCCTTAGCCATGGTCGGTGGTTCTCTCCGGGTACTCCGGCTTCTTTCATTAGTAAAACTGGTCACCATGATATAGCTGAAATATTGCTGAAAGTGCCGTTAAGCCACAAAAGAAACGGTACCTAAATAATTTTGCAATTCATTTGAAATTGAACAAAAATAATTGTAGTACATTAAATAAAAGTTCAGGAACTGCTAACCCCCTGGAGCACCCGAGTTCACCCCTGGTGGTTAGTGGGGTTCGTGTTACTTGATCTTTAGTTTTATGTATAATTTCTTTTTCTTTTGGCTATTGTATTGTCTGTCTTCCTTCGATTTACAGATTCTGATTACCTCCCTTTGGTATTTTCAAACTTTTCTTTTCATTATCTTTCAAACAAATTAATAATTTTGATTTAAAGTTTTACTCTTTACTCACGGCGTAGAATGGTAATAAATAACCAAGTGATCAAAACTAAAAGTGACATGTTTTAGTCAGTAGCAGGTGGCAAAACCTCATCTCTATTGTTGTTATGTTGTCACTGACAACCACAAGTTGCATGCGGTAGTGAAATGATATCGCCTCCTATCATTACGCTCAGTCTTCTTCATTAAAACAAACGTCAGCGCATCGTTTATTACCTCTTCGGAAACTTTGACACTTAGATCCCCACGTCGCAAGTAGAATCTGGAACAGGATTGTATTCCATTGCATCTGAAAAATCGGTAATGTTTCATCAAATTTTAGCAAGAAAGGGGCAAGTTCAGATTATTACTTTTTGTTTGCATTCTTTAGGTCAAGATATTTTTCTAAGTAATTTTTGAGACCGAAAATATATTTTTTTAAATCCATACCCGCCTTTTCCCCCCTAAAAGTTTTTCCGTTACCTCAATGAAACCAAATAGCATCATATAACCACAGTGATTCACTGTAAGTTTTCACCAATAATTATACGTTGGTTAGTTTCCTTCCATCTGTAGCATGCATTAACATTTGTGTTCTGAAATTAATGAATCGTCGTGACTTATTTTTAGCAACTAAAGTGATGGTTTTATACTATAATTACTCCAATATACGTCACTTAT
The DNA here is from genome assembly GCA_963680875.1 of Bathymodiolus brooksi. Classification (NCBI taxonomy): domain Eukaryota; kingdom Metazoa; phylum Mollusca; class Bivalvia; order Mytilida; family Modiolidae; genus Bathymodiolus; species Bathymodiolus brooksi. Next base: position 26,752,623 of record OY804587.1, on the reverse strand, counting down.
TCCGTAGTGTTGTAACGCCTAATTATAACGACGATAAAAATAATACAGAGATGCAATAACGCATGACTGCATATATTACATCAGAACACGTTCAGTACAACGCCATGAAAAAAGGCAATTTTATAAAATTGAGTACCATGTGTAAAGAGAAAACAACATTTATCACTGTATTATTATAACACGTACTTGTGAAATTCCAAAGATATTAATCTTTAGCTGGATTGCAGAAGTTGGAATGCCTGACAGACCGTCGTAATCGTGCTCGTGTGGTTCATTCTTGATTGCACCTTTGGGTTTCTCTTACTTTCATTTAACTACCTATGCAATCAGTGCCTGTCCCCACAAATATTGTTGGAATCCCTCAAATAGAGGCGTACTCGATTGCACAAAACAACCGTTGCGAGTTCGAATCTCGCTCAGGCGAGGTGTACTCAATACAACATTATGTGAGAAAGTTTGTCAGTGACTTGCGACAGGTTGGTGGTTTTCTCTGGGCACTCCGATTTCCTCCACCAATAAAACGGACCGCCACGATATAACTGAAATCTGAAATATTGCTGAAAGTGGCGTTAAACACCATAAACATATCCCAAATATTAAAGGTCCCGGGTGGCTCAATGAGTTAGGTAGTTGGATTACCAAACAACTCATACAAGCCTATCACCAATACGGCGTGGGTTCGCGCCCGGCTTTGTAAATTACAAAAAGGGTGCACTCAACTCGCAGCCGCAAGTGATAAAGTTTACCAGTTGCTTGCCCATGGTCGGTGGTTCTCACCGGGTACTCCGGCTTCTTCCACCACTAAAACTGGTCGCCATGATATAGATGAAATATTGCTGAAAGTGGCGTTAAAGCACAAAAGATAAAAAAAGACCCAAATATTAGCTTAAGTGATAATTTAAGATCAATAATCAACGAGCGGGAATGGTGGATTACTTAATATCAAGAATGGGCCAAAACCAATGATGATATCAAACATGAACGACCAGAAACACAAATGTCCGAACTATTGCATCAGATATCTACGTTTTTATTACCAGATCCTATTTATTTACCACCGATACTTCTATGGGGGGTACACTATTATTATACCCTACCACAAAGTAACATTTTGAACTGTGACAGTAACACAATGATGTATCTATTGCTCTAAAGGTACCATACCACAATGGTATATATGCAATTATTACTCAACCACAATACTACACATGCGAATATTACGTTACCACAATGATACACATACAAATATCACCATTCAACAATGCTACACATGCAAATATCACCCTACCACAATACTACACATGCAAATATTACCCTACCACAATGATAGACATACAAATATCACCATTCAACAATGCTACACATGCAAATATCATCCTACCACAATACTACACATGCAAATAGTACCCTACCACAATACTACACATGCAAATGTCACCCTACCACAATACTACACATGCAAATATCACCCTATCACAATGTAGCATATTAAACTGTGACAGTAGCACCATGGTGATTCTACTACTCAAGGTGTGATCACAAATATAACAAAACAGACAAAATACACTGAACTTAATAACTTAATATCCCTCTCTAGAAAAACAAAAACACAGAAACATGTTTTTTTTTCTTCTCTACTTTGACCACCCCAGAGATTAGTGATGTTTTACGAGTTATGACTGAACGGTTCCTAGTCGTGTTTTGTATTTCTGTCAAATAAACAGCTATTATCGTTAAAGCAGACTTATCATCATCTGTTTATATTGTCGGTTTTAACAAGAAATAGCAAAGCATATCATGTCATTTCTACAGAAGCATGTGTGCTATTCATTTCATTTAAAGAGGTTTGTGTGTGTGTGTACCACTTTCACCCGTGGAACATAATATTGCTTGTACATGTAGCAAGATTGTGGGCTTGAATAAATACTATTTTTGTTCACCAAATTCGGTGTATTCTGGGAAGTACAAGAACTATGGTTGTATTTGATAACGGGAACATTTTGTTCGCGTACAATGTTTTAATACATGTACCACAGTGCAAAGTGAACTACATACTAAGAAAACATGAAACATAAAATATTACATGTCCTTTCAAGCTGTTTACTATTTTTGTACCTTCACTCAATAATTCCAAGTTTGGGGATTTTGTTGATCGCATCTAGACCAATGAGCTTGAAATAAAGGTTACCATGGATACAGTAAGGGTCGGTTAAGAACGATTGTATTGTCCTTCTTCGATTTACGGCTTTTGGTTACCCCTTTTGGTACATTTAAAATTTTCCTATATATTTAAATGATTTTTGATATTAGAAAAAACAAAACTTTCCCTATTATCTCATTACATTAATACGGGTTAGGGTCATGGTTTTTAACGCCACTTTCAAAAATATTTCAGTTACGTCGTGGCGGTCAGCTGTAGTGGTGGAGGAAACCAGAGTACCCGGAGAAAACCCCCGACATGCTGCAAGTCACTGACAAACTTTATCAGTTAATGGTGTATCGAGTGCACCTCGCCATGAGCGGGATTCGAAGTCACAACGTTATTGGTGATAGGCACTGATTGCACATGTAGCTAAAAATCCAACAAAATCAGGAAGAGACGATTTCACCGTTGGTATGACGATTGTTGTTATGGCAATACACCTTGAATAACTCATTAAACATGGCTTACAATAAGAAGCATTGCAATTATTCAGTGATTTGTCTTAACATGTCAACACAATACAGATGAAAACTTCAGCGAAAGGTCATTATTAACCATTACTTTCAAGCGAAACAGGGGGAATCCCAGAACTAAATTCACAAATTGTTTTGAATTAAAATAGAAAAAAAAAATTAAAGTATTTCCTAGATGTGCATGTTTTTTTGTAAATTCAATACCCTATTAGATACACACAAAGTACATAAATACGGCCGCCTGGTTTTCGGTGTGGTCCATGTTGCTCATCTTTTTAGTTTTCTATGTTGTGTTTTGTTTTGTTTTTGTTTTCTTTTGTTTTTGCTGTGTGTGCTTTGCTTGTCTTCGTCCTGTGGTTTGTGTGTCCAAGCGTTGCCAGTGTCTCTGTATTGTCTGTTCTTGATTGTCCCATCGGCTTTCTCTAACGTTAATTTATTCAATATTAAGAAAAATATGGTTGCAAAAAAAATGAAAATTTCATTTGGTTTTCATATAAAATTCAAAACCTGAACAAATTCAGTTTTTTTTCAAGAACTTTACATTCATGAAATATAATTCAATATAGGGGTTACTGTTAGGGTTATGGTGTTTAACGCCACTTTCAACAATATTTCAGTTATATTGTGGCTTTCAGTTTTATTGGTGGAGGAAACAGGAGTACAAGTAGAAAACCACCGACCTGTCGCAAGTCCCTGTCAAACTTGATAGCATAATGTTGTATCGAGTACACCTCGCCATGATTGGGATTCGAATTCACAACGTTAGTGGAGATAGACACTGATTACATAGGTAGTTGTAAATCCAATTACCATACGATCCCGACCACGACGGCTCGTAAATGCAATATAATGACCAAAACATTCTCACTCCCTCGAGAATGAACACCTTCATTATATTACAGTGGTAAACACATCGTATTGGCTGTCTTAACGTTTCAATGACTACAAAAATTAATAAAGCCTTATTTAAATAAATTACATGTTTGTTGATTAAAAGTAAATCGATATGAGTTATTTTGATGGATAACTGAGATAATATTTTTTTGTCTATAAAATGTTTTCAAATTATACCATAATCACTATCAAAATTAATAAACACAATATTGTATCAGTTTAAACAATCAGCTATTATTGCAATTTATTTTATCATTTTATGCAGATATGTTGTTTTTTTTTGTTTTTTGTTTGTTTTGTAATTATTCAACCTGTTGATATAACGATAGATATTATATATAAACAATATTAGTGTAATGTCTGGCAATGTAAAGTTTATGTGTACGAGGCTTAAAAACTGGGAAAAATGCGAGGGTAACCGAGCCTTTCCCTAATTTTGCGACGAATCAGACATTAATATTGTGTTTATCCTGCAGAAAAATCACATTAATCCATCAACATTTATATTTTGAATTAAATAATAAAATTATATAGCTATCCCTTGATTGTCCCTTTTGATATTTTCTGTCAACAGGAAGGGAACTGGATTTACATCTAGGTTCCTAAAGCTCAACAGGTATCCAGTCAACACAATTTGCCTGCTCAAATAGAACAAGTGAAAATGAAAAACAAAAATATCACGCTGTCGGAACAGGTTCGAACACAAATAGCAAAATCATAGAAATAGAGAAAAAATCGATGTATATAACTGACCACTTACGTTCATGGCTTGGTACAGACACTTCAATGAAAAGTGGCAGGGTTAAACACATGTTATGATGTAATCATGTAAGTGTTATACACATGCGATTCCAACCCTCCGACATAGCTGGGGCAGGGGGGGGGGGGGGGGGGGGGGCTTGATACACATGCGAGTCCAACCCTCCGACATAGCTGGGGAAGGGGGGCTTGATACACATGCGAGTCCAACCCTCCGACATAGCTGGGGCAGGGGGGGGGGGGTTGATACACATGCGAGTCCAGCTCTCCCACATAGCTGGGGCAGGGGGGCTTGATACACATGCGAGTCCAGCCCTCCCACATAGCTGGGGCAGGGGGGGGGGGCTTGATACACATGCGAGTCCAACCTTCCCACATAGCTGTGGCAGGGGGGCTTGATACACATGCGAGTCCAACCTTCCAACATAGCTGGGGCAGGGGGGCTTGATACACATGCGAGTCCAGCTCTCCCACATAGCTGGGGCAGGGGGGGCTTAATACACATGCGAGTCCAACCTTCCCACATAGCTGGGGTAGGGGGGCTTGATACACATGCGAGTCCAGCTCTCCCACATAGCTGAGGCAGGGGGGCTTGATACACATGCGAGTCCAACCCTCCCACATAGCTGAGGCAGGGGGAGGGCTTGATACACATGCGAGTCCAACCCTCCCACATAGCTGGGGCAGGGGGGGCTTGATACACATGCGAGTCCAGCCCTCCCACATAGCTGGGGCAGGGGGGCTTGATACACATGCGAGTCCAACCCTCCCACATAGCTGAGGCAGGGGGGGGGGCTTGATACACATGCGAGTCCAACCCTCCCACATAGCTGGGGCAGGGGGGCTTGATACACATGCGAGTCCAACCCTCCCACATAGCTGGGGCAGGGGGGCTTGATACACATGCGAGTCCAACCCTCCCACATAGCTGGGGCAGGGGGGCTTGATACACATGCGAGTCCAACCCTCCCACATAGCTGAGGCAGGGGGGGCTTGATACACATGCGAGTCCAACCCTTCCACATAGCTGGGGCAGGGGGGGGGAGCTTGATACACATGCGAGTCCAACCCTCCCACATAGCTGAGGCAGGGGGGGGGGGCTTGATACACATGCGAGTCCAGCCCTCTCACATAGCTGGGGCAGGGGGGGGGCTTGATACACATGCGAGTCCAACCCTCCCACATAGCTGGGGCAGGGGGGGGGCTTGATACACATGCGAGTCCAACCCTCCCACATAGCTGGGGCAGGGGGGGGGGGGGCTTGATACACATGCGAGTCCAGCCCTCCCACATAGCTGGGGCAGGGGGGGCTTGATACACATGCGAGTCCAGCCCTCCCACATAGCTGGGGCAGGGGGGCGGCTTGATACACATGCGAGTCCAACCCTCCCACATAGCTGGGGCAGGGGGGGGGCTTGATACACATGCGAGTCCAGCCCTCCCACATAGCTGGGGCAGGGGGGCTTGATACACATGCGAGTCCAACCCTCCCACATAGCTGGGGCAGGGGGCGGGCTTGCGTTGTTATAAATCGGATAATCAGGAAGGTTCATATATTACAACATAACAATTACATTTATCATGATATAGTATTTATTTGTTGATGAGTGGGAGAATCCCATCTTTTTATAGATGATTATTACAAAACTGTCGAGACTGTCCCACGTGACATTGAACAAAACAACGTGTTCTCTTCTCAATAACTGTTTAAGTACATTCTAATATCCAGATTCACAGATTTTAATCTGTCACAATGTGTGCACCTGTCCGAAAACAGGACATGAACTTTCATCGACATGTGGTATTTTTCTGTTCAATAAGGTGAGAGGTAGTTGTTCGTTATGATCATATTGATGGAATCATTTAGTGGGCTTCGTGTTACTCGATCTTTAGTTTTATGTGTAATGTTTTGTAGATCGTTGTTTGTCTTTTTGTACTTTTTCTTTTGACCATTGTGTTGTCTATCCTTCTTCGATTTACGGATTCTGATTATCTCCCTTTGGTATCTTCAAGCTCTTCTTACCACCACTATCTATTTTTAAACTTTCTTCTCATTTGCACAAAAGTAAATAAAACGCAAAGAACCACATGAAGTGCCACACTTGTTCCGAACGAGGCGGCGTCTCTTACTTTATTAGTGGCACCTAGTCATACACTATAGGGAAACAATGTATGATATTTGTTTTGAAATCGGACTTGGCATTTGTTATTCAACATTGGTATGCAATTATGAAATGCATATGAACACGAACTACTAGTAAATTAGAATATATTAACAATACTTGTTAAATGAATGCATTCTTTTCCTTTGATCTTTTTATGGTTTACATACCAAAGCGTAAGTAATAGCTAAGAAAAACTATGAAATAATACACGCATATTACGAGTTATTGCACACTATAAATCTGGTCTGCAGTTTTATTACTCTCTGGGAGCCGTGCAATAATGAACGACCTAGATGTGATAGTGCATGGCTTCATGTTACAAATAATTTATACCACGAGTTAAATAGTTAAGCAATAACACGCTTTGCGTTCGATTGTTTAACACGTTTAACTCGTGGGAAAACCGTGGTAGAAATATTACAAGTATAATACAGAGAACTCGCGGGAAAACCGTGGTAGAAACATTACAAGTATAATACAGAGAACTCGCGGGAAAACCGTGGTTGAAACATTACAAGTATAATACAGAGAACTCGCGGGAAAACCGTGGTAGAAACATTACAAGTATAATACAGAGAACTCGCGGGAAAACCGTGGTAGAAATATTACAAGTATAATACAGAGAACTCGCGGGAAAACCGTGGTAGAAATATTACAAGTATAATACAGAGAACTCGCGGAAAAACCGTGGTAGAAATATTACAAGTATAATACAGAGAACTCGCGGGAAAACCGTGGTAGAAACATTACAAGTATAATACAGAGAACTCGCGGGAAAACCGTGGTAGAAACATTACAAGTATAATACAGAGAACTCGCGGGAAAACCGTGGTAGAAATATTACAAGAATAATACAGAGAACTCGCGGGAAAACCGTGGTAGAAACATTACAAGTATAATACAGAGAACTCGCGGGAAAACCGTGGTAGAAATATTACAAGTATAATACAGAGAACTCGCGGGAAAACCGTGGTAGAAATATTACAAGTATAATACAGAGAACTCGCGGGAAAACCGTGGTAGAAATATTACAAGTATAATACAGAGAACTCGCGGGAAAACCGTGGTAGAAATATTACAAGTATAATACAGAGAACTCGCGGGAAAACCGTGGTAGAAACATTACAAGTATAATACAGAGAACTCGCGGGAAAACCGTGGTAGAAATATTACAAGTATAATACAGAGAACTCGCGGGAAAACCGTGGTAGAAATATTACAAGTATAATACAGAGAACTCGCGGGAAAACCGTGGTAGAAATATTACAAGTATAATACAGAGAACTCGCGGGAAAACCGTGGTAGAAATATTACAAGTATAATACAGAGAACTCGCGGGAAAACCGTGGTAGAAATATTACAAGTATAATACAGAGAACTCGCGGGAAAACCGTGGTAGAAATATTACAAGTATAATACAGAGAACTCGCGGGAAAACCGTGGTAGAAATATTACAAGTATAATACAGAGAACTCGCGGGAAAACCGTGGTAGAAACATTACAAGTATAATACAGAGAACTCAAACTACTAGTAAACATCAAGTGAAATGGAAAATCAAAGCAATATTACTCTACAATTAAGTGGAATATTCAAGCTATTACATACCCTTCCGGAGCACCTGAGTTCACCCCTAGTTTTTAGTGGGGTTCGTGTCACTCGATCTTTAGTTTTATATATAATATTTTGTAGATCGTTGATTGTCCTTTGTTCTTTTTCTTTTGGCGATTGTGTTGTCTGTCCTTCTTCGATTTACAGATTCTGATTACCCCTATAGTATCTTCAGATTCTTCTTTAGCGAATGAGTGGTTGTTCTTAGCGCAAACTGAGCAATTTGTCAGCTATATCATGGCGGGAACAAGTTAGATTTCAATGAGATGATGATAGACGAGTTGTAATTGGATTTAGTACTAGCTCACTGACACGAGAGTCCACAGGTAGACATGTTGCCCTACTCTTAATCAAGTTTGCTTAGCGGAACAGCAGCAAATATCAATTTCATAGACTTTGATTTGACGCGAATGTGGCTCGAACCATGATTTACCACACTAGAAGAGTGGCTCGAACCATGATTTACCGCACTCGAAAAGTTGCTCGAACCATGATTTACCGCACTCGAGGAGAGTAAGCTAACGAATACATAATCGTTTTGAAAATAAATCGTCTCTTTTGGTTAATCTCCATGCGGTCACCTCTATTAAACAGTCACCTGTATTAAAAGGTCACCTGTTCTGTCCTGTCATAGAAAATGTCATATGTATTGAACCTCTTTTAAGAGGTCACCTGTCTTATAAGCCATTTTTCCTTTGACCCAAAGATGACCTCTTAATACAGGTTTGACTTATATACTTGATTTTGGTTTAATTGGAGCTTAGTGCCTTTACTTTAAAATTAATTTTCAAAATAACATACGTTACAAATGGCTAGGACACCAGTATAAACGTATAGTCTTCTCTAATAGACATTCAAGCAAGCATATTGACATAGGAAAATAAGTTTGAACATACCAAAGGGGAAATTAGAAGCCATAAATCAAAGAAGGACAGACAATACAATTGGCAAAAAATAAAAAGGACAAATAATGATCTACAAGATAATCTGCAAGAGTTCTAGGAAGAAAAGTTTGAAGATACCAAAGGGGTAATCAAAAGCCGTAAATAGCAGGACAGACAACACGATGACCAAAGGAAAAAGAAAAAACAACGGTCTACAAATTACTACACAGAAAACCGGTCTACAAATTAATACACAGAAAACTAAAGATAGAGCACCAAGAAGAACTCCACCAGAAATCGGGTGTGAACACATGTGCTCCGGAAGGGATACCAGTTCCTTCTCCACATCTAGGCCCGTCTTGTTACTGTTAAACGACAGGAATATCATCTGACATAGAAATGGTACTGTATGCATAAATAAATACAAATAACAGTAATGAAACATGTACCTCAGACAACACAAATGGGTATAAAGACGAACCGAACATTGTTTTTGTGTGTAAAATCGTAGAGTACACCACCATAAGGGACCACAAAATGAACAACACGAACTCCACTAATACATGTGAAAAATGGGACGTTTTATATGTTAATGACGAAAGAACCACATCGTTTGTTGTGGTCGATGTCGGTAAGATGTGAACATACAATTATAATCAGACAATTCTATTCGAATCTAAAAAAAAAATCTTTGAACTAACATGAAAAGACTTTAGCTTTTGTCAATTCTCTGACTGACATACATAGAATAACATTTACAGAAGAAAATAAGCAATTTATACTGGTTGATTGAAACCCCAAGCTATAAAATACAGGTAACTGTTAAATAATTTACGACACTATTTTACGTAACAATATCTGTTTGAATATGAGAGACCAGTTAAATCGGTTAAACCACAGATAATAAATTGGTATATGCTGCTTAGTTTAAACATATTTTATTAATTAATTCAACATAACATTACAATATTCAACTATATACATTACATAATAGGAAGTAATTAATTTGCTTGGGAAACAAGTTGCAAGAACCTATATTAATTCCTATCCGTAGGAATAAATTTCATATATAATATAATGTAAATCTCTAAGGGGAGAAACATACAGAACTAACTAATACTATTTTGATATAAATTCCAGAAGGTGTAAAAAGATAAAACAAATAAAGTGATCTGGTGTTTGATGCAAAGTAATTAAAAAAAGAAGAAGAAAGAAATAAGGGAACTAGGTAATGCTGCTGTTAGATAAAACGTTTACTGTTTACTATAAAGTTTTGTACATTTAAAAATAAACTGTTATTTTGATGGTCTGTGAGGTCAGGTGATCCAAAAAGTAAACGGTCAAATGTCAAGTTCATAGGAATATCAATTGATTCGATATACCGATTTCTCAAATCATTGAATCTATGACAATAAAAAGATAATGTGAATTAGTTTCAGGGACCCCTTGATGACAACTACAGTTGGGCGAATCTACTATATTTTTTAGGAATAGATGATGGCTTAGAGAGAGCTACATGCAGTTCGTAATCTCATGTGTAGGATTTGTCCAATTCGAGTAAGCTGCTTCTCCACTAAGCACATGGTCTTAAGGACCGACAGGAAAGACTGGTTGACTCCGAATCAGGATAATGTGTGGAGCAGGATATATAACAATGGAATCAGGATAATGTGTGGAGCAGGATATATAACAATGGACTGTTGTGTCAGTGAGCTAGAATTATAAAACACAACTAAGCATGTTGGTCTAGTACAAAGTTGACATTAAAGTCATCTAATCGAAATGTAACATGTTCTCGCCATGACTTAGCTGAAGAAGTGCAACAATCAGTCACTAATTGACTCCACTTTGTACATTAATATAGTTATGATTATACCTGTATAGTGTACGCACAAAAACACATTTTGATTTTTTCTTAATCATACATAATCTTTTCTTCTTTTTTTTCATATCGTCACTGACAAATATGACATTGTTGATTTCAAGATCTATAGTATCCATATAACAATAAGAAGCAGTGATTTAACAACAGCATTTGGTTTTGTAAAATTCAACAATTTAAATAAAACATACTTTATTACGTAATTATTTGAAAGTGAAAAATAACGACTATTTACAAACACGATTTATGGTGATTGGTTGTCACAAAAATATCGTAAACTTTACCGTAGAATGACAACCATTCTAGCTTTCACCGGAAATAAATTGTTTAAATTGAATTGACAAAAAGTTCGTAAATAATTCAATAAACATAATCAAACTACTCTATAATGCACCATAGATCATCAACTGCACGTTTCATAATTACAACAAATTTTAGTGCAGTATACACCCACGAACAAACAAACTACGACATTTAGCAATGTTTTAAGAGTTATAAACCAAATACATGCAATAGTTTATAGACACACTGGACATCTACAACTTGACAACGTATTTTGACAATGCAATTAAGACTCAGTACAATTGTTCTATTTGGACACTTTTAATATATTATAAGAAAAATGTTGACGTTACCGAAACGGTAATCAGAAACCGTAATTAGAGCACCTGCGTTCATCCCCGGTTTTTGTGGGGTTCGTGTTACTCGATCTTTAGTTTTATGTGTAATGTTTTGTAGATCGTTGTTTGTCCTTTTGTTCTTTTTCTTTTGTAATTATGTTGTCTGTCCTTCTTCGATATACGGAATCTGATTACCCCTTTGGTATCTTCATATTCTTCTTAGATTTTGATTTGATTTTTGGTATTTTAACGTCACTTTCAACAATATTTCAGCTATATCATGGCGACCAGTTTTAGTGATGTAGGAAGCCGGAGTACCCGGAGAGAACCACCGACCATGGGCAAGCAACAGTTAAATTTTATCACTTGCGACTGCAAGTCGAGTGCACCATTTTTGTAATTTACAAAGCCGGGCGCTAACCCACGCCGTATTGGTGATAGGCTTGTATGAGTTGCTAGGTCCAACGACCTAACTCATTGAGCCACCCGGGCCTCCTTATTCTTCTTAGAAAAAGGACACACAGGACAATGGTCAAAAGAAGAAAGACAAACAAACGTCTAAAAACACTACATCGAGAACTAAAGATTGAGTTTGTAAATAGAGTAACACGACGGGTGCCACTAGTTGATCAGTAACTGCTTACCCATCCGGAGCATATGAGTTCACCTCGGTTTTACGTGCTGTTCGTGTGGCTCAATCTTTAGTGTTCTGTGTTGTGTTTTATATATCGTTGTTTGTCCTTTTGTCGTTTTTCTTTTGGTCATTGTGGTGTCTGTTCTTCGATTTACGGATTTTTATTACCATTTTGGTATCATCGAACTCTTATAACTCATAATAGATATCTATAAATTTCCTACGAACTCGGTATGGTGTGTTCGTCTAAAGAAAATACTAAGGTATAACATGCGTTCTGTAAGTATAAATATTGTACATCATCTAACCCAATATTGTAATTTGACATAACTTTACTGCATTTTAATCCCCATGATTAACTGATAATTTGCACAACGTTGAAGTACATTATATACAACCTACGTATATTTGAAAAAATATAAGGTTGGTTAGACTCGCAAAATGTCAATTATTAAAAAAAAAAAAAAAAAAAAAAATGTTTTAAGGTTTGATAGTCTCGCTAAACGTCAATTATTTAAAAAAAACAAACATTTTAAGGTTTGATAGACTCGCGTGCACTGAACGTCAATTACTATAAAAAAGGAAGATTTTGATACATCTATACCAAAACCAATTAAATGGGTACTACTTCAGAATTAATTGAACTTAACCGACTGACATCATATGATTGCGTGGTCATATAGAAACTAATAGCCTCATGATTTGCCATAGTGAAAAGAAAGTTTGTTAGTGGGGTTCATGTTACTCAATCATTAGCTTTATGTGTAGTGTTTTCTAAACCGTTGTACGCCCTGTTGTCCTTTTTCTTTTGTACATGCCTGTACCAAGTCAGGGTCATTACGGTTTTCACAGTTTTCCGGTTGTTGACTGATTTTGTCTGTTTATATACTTATGAGTTTTGACTTTCCCTTTTGTAAGATTGTTCGGAGTTCGGTAATTTTGTTATTACCCTTATTGTCTGTCTTTTGGACATTGCATTGTCTGTCCTGCTCCGAATTACTGATTCTAATTACCCTTTGTTATCTTCAAACTATTATAGTAATGGTAAACAAATCTCCCAATCATCAAAGTTTGCATTGAAAAGGGCCATCAACCATCATCTTTAACAAGATATTGCTCATTTTGATTTATTGGGAGTTGTTATTAGATGCAATGAGTGTATAATTCTCTAACCATGATACTTTGATGACCATCCCATCCTATGGCTAAGTTGTATATTTGGCTCGCCATCACAACGAGGGTAATCTCAATGCGGAGAGGGGGGGGGGGGTAGTATCGTCCCTCAACCGGATATCATAACCCTAATATGCAAACTAAAATTAAAAGACAAGATATATAGAACAAATTTTATATGCAAAATACTTAAATTATATAATTCGTTGCCGCTACTTTATCGTGGTTGGATATATATAGGGAGTCATGCTATTATCGGATAACACCACTGAGACTTCTGAGTACGTTTGTCGACCGCCATGACATAACTTATAGTGATTGTCAGCACTTTTAAATCAAATATAATCCATCACATGTCTTGGTTAACTATATTACGAGTTTCATCATTCTGTAGTGCATCAAGGCTGTCATACAAACGAATATTCCTTGATATAATTTCAAGAATTAAGGGTTCTGCATGTACTGGATATAACCGGATTGGTCTTTATGCTTGACTTAACAATGAGCGTAAAAAATGTCCATTATTACGTGATAATGCATCATCCAATAAAACATTGAACATTTAAATGGAAAAGAAGGAAATAAAATTAGATTTATTAGTGAATGTATAACCTTTGAAAATGGAAAACTAGGTTGATTCGAATATAGACGTTAGAGAATACCGAAGGACAATGAAACATTGACAATCCAGAGAAACTGGCAACACAGCAACACTTGTCTACAAGACACTAGACCAAAACAAACAAAAACACAACACACTATCAGTTGGATACCACTATACGCAAACACACACAAAGAAGATCGTCACTAATACAGGTGCACACATTTTTGGTAAATGAACTGGTAATATACTATGAATATCATTCTAACGCCAGGTGTACACTCATAAAAAAGGGGGGATAGAGGACATACCGTATGTACTTACCCCGATATAAAAGAGAAAAAAACATAAAGAAAACGACTTGAACAAATAAAAATCAAAATATTCTACACAAATGGGAGGTTTTTTGTGGCAATGGTATGCTCAAATCTTTAGCTTGTATATTTTATCCCCAGATCTTCGGACCTAGGTGGCACCCAGACCCCCGCTATTTTCTTTACGCCCCACACCTTCTCTCAATAACGTGGATCCGTTCACTGAACTCTAATGTTCAAAGTAGAAGTTGTAAATCGTCCATTACGTAAAACACAAATAAATCCATATTAAAAGTGCGTTTTATTATCACTATTCCAATAAAGGTATATATTTTTATCTTTTAATGAAAAATGATATTAATAGGTGATAAATAAAATGTTTGTGGGTTCTTTAATAAGAACGTCAATAATCTTTTATTCTAAGATTTTATAAGGATAATAAAATGCTCCAATGAATTACCTAGACAACGGAGATCTATTGAAAATGTAGTTTACAATTTTTGCAATTCTCTATTATGAGGTCGTTTTACTATTAATGTAAAACAGTATATTGGCACTTTTATTTAACCAAAAATCAATTTATTGTCACGTTCCATAGTTCTGTGTGATAAATTGATAAATGTTCGTTTTGCTAAATACAGTCAAACCTGTATTAAGAGGTCAATTTTGGAAAAAGAAACAGTGGCTTTATAAGACAGGTGACCTCTTAAAAGAAGTTCCATTTGAAATTGTCTTTGACAGGACAAGTCAAAAGTGACCTTTTGATAGAGGTGACTGCTTAATAGTGGTGACTGCATGGGCAGGTTTGACTGTAGTTGCGGAATACAGTCATATCTGCTTCTGTGACCACCTCTATTAAGCAATAACTTATAGTATGTCACCATAATTTTTATTTCCCTTAACAGTGCATTTCATATTAATTAAACCTGTATTAAGCGACCACCTGTCTTATGTAACCATATTGCACTGTACCCTTGGAAGGTCACATAAGACAGGTTTGATTGTAGCTGTACACTTAGATAATTGATGACAAACTCAGTACCACTCTCGGGCGAAAAGTTCACAGCTGAAACATAAGTCAAGATGGCTGTCTATTTGGTATGATGTACAAACTTGACGCCAGTAAATCTTTCGATTGAAATGTTTTTCATCAATTTGTTTCCTTCTTTTGACAATTTGATTGAGTCAATGTTTATATAGTAACTTTTCATTATGCTGTTTTGTAACGAAATATATTATTTTGTCTATTATTTGCAATTTTGATTGGCTTAACCGGAAATTGGATCACATGCGGAACGAGAATGATGAGATATCCGTGTTTACTAGTTCAACATCATTGGTAACATAGCAACATGTTTCTATTGTGACCACTAGTTGACCTTTCATTAATTTAATCGTGTATTAACGCAATAAACGACATTTACTACATATGTAGGTATACGTTTTCAAAGCATGTTTTAATATCTAAGATAATTCTAAATTGAACGAATATTTGTCAGTTATGAAAGATAATCCTACGCTTTGAAGACCAAAAAGAGTTTGAAGATACGAAAGGGGTAATCAGATGCCGTAAATCGAAGAAGAACAGACAACACAACAGTCAAAAGAAAAAGTGCAAAAGGACAAATAACGATCTACAAAACATGCACATAAAACTAAAGATCGAGTAATAGAAATCCCAATAAATTATGCACAGTTTATATTTACGGGATACAAAATGTCCTTTCAACATAAAAACCTTACCCAACAAACATTTTTTGAATTACTTTATAGTTAACTCTACGTACTTGCAGTATAGTTTTATGGAAGTGCTTACCATTCCGGAGCACCTGAGTTCACCCCTGTTTTTAATGGGGTTCGCGTTGCTCGATCTTTAGTTTTCTGTGCGGTATTTTGTAGGTCGTTGTTTGTCCCTTCTCTTTTGGTCATTGTGTTGTCTGTCCTTTGATTTACAGATTGTGATTACCTGTGGTATCTTCAAACTATTCTTGTGTATCCCTATGGACAGTGTCGGATTTACCTATAGGCTTGATAAACTGAAGCATATGGCCTCAAAACATACCATCATAAAATATTGCGCTGTTGCACTCCATTTCAGAAACCTCGGTTTAATCAAAATTATTTAAAACAACCTTCCATCTTCTTCTAGTCATGAGAATGGGGGATTATGAGGGGCCTCTCTTCGTCTAAATCCGGCACTGTCTATGGATGTGTCACATGTTATGAAGATAGACATTTGTGTCATTGCCACACAGGATGTTTTTTTAATAGTTTTTTTTTTTTTTTTTAGAAATATCATACATAACAATAATGAAAATCTATGTAGTGTAGATATTTGCGCATTTCATAAACATATATTTCATAAATACACAATACAAAACATTATCAAAAAACATTTGCAAGTAAAAACGTAGATATCAAATTTAGTGCGAACGCTGCGTTTCTGGAATAACCGTCCTCAGGTACGCTCAAAATCTAAAGATTGGAAAGCCAAATAATTTAAATGTTTCGGAGCGATATAGCCAAAGGGCCAGAACAAGATAACCGAAAATCTGCTAAATTAACCCATACACGAGTGAGAACCTTAGCAGAGTCTATGTAACTGGAATCTATTACATTGAGCAATTTGAAATGACATCATCTTTATTATGTGTCGATATAGGTAAATTATTTACATCGAGAGTATTGTAAATCTATAAAAAGGAATCAGATAGTGAACTATGAAACATGCACATACAATAAAATATATTCCATACCCAGGGTCTATGAGAGGGGGGGGGGGGGAGGGTTCAGCCGGTACATCGGTCCGGGACCCGGAGACCCAAGAAGGAGCCCGTGAATCTTTGAAGAGCCCCAAAGCCTTAGCCATAGACGTTTAATTTTTATTTTTTATTTTTTTGGGGGGTATTTTCAACTATTTTTATGTAAAATTCACTTAGATTTCTGAATTATGGTTGTTTATCATCACTCACATTTATGCAATGTAACCAGGAAGGTCATCATTTCATTACAAGTGGTTTTATTGGCCCTCAAATCCTCAATTTTGAGGGAAGTTTCAACCTGTCCCCGGGCCACCAAAGCAGTCTTCTTCTGCCTTGCAGGATATTTGTCTTGAGAGGCCCTGTCCATACCCCCAAAACTCCCAATAGGTTAAAGGTAAGTCCTAAAGGGCAATAACTCATTTCATATAGTACGATCTAGCTGTTGTATTGTAGCGATACGCAAATACTGAAGCAGCGATGTACACTCGATCCAACTTCAGTTTTCTGCTGTAGATCGTTGATTTTCTCTTTCCATATTTCCATATTTTATAATTTTTCACTTTATAAAACTGCATTTGGAGGAATACAATATAACATTGTTTTGATTAAAATTGTGGTGAAACGTTATGGAAGACTTAAATTGATTGACACAAATATTTAACTAAATGTCTTTAAGCTCTCCGTTTCCTAATATATCCGTTATTGACATAAGTATTAAAACTCCATTATCTCGTGTCCAACACAGATATCTAACATGTTAACTATGTGCTATGAAACGTGTTTATAGATTGGTGCGCTGTTGGCAATTGTCAACGTTGACATTCAACACTAATAATACCGATATGTAATTTACTTTAAGGAAGCAATTTAATTTACACAAACGTGTTACTTGATGGGTATATCCACAGTGTATCTGACAAAACCAATTTGCATTCAAATGAAGACAATTTGTAAGATGTTTTACTGTCTTTTAAAGGAAATACGTTGTTCTATTGATATACTATAGTAAAACTGGGTTAGGATACTAGTCAACAAAAGAAACGATACAAAGAATTTTTTGAAATATATTTTTATGCTAAAACCAAAACTATTGTTTATTATCATGTACGTCAATGTTTGCGTGAAACGCGTTTATCCTCAACTAAAAAAAAACCCAATAACATTCTGTTCCGTTACGGAACAATTCCGGAAAGTAAATTTTCCATCCCATTTAAATCACATGCGGTCATTAAAATGTGCTGTCAACAAAAGTAAACAATTTGCCATTCTGAAAATTTGAATTTTGACAAGAACGTCGATGTCATGACTCCGTTAAAATGATCGTGAGCGAGCGGTGAGCATGGTTCAGGCTGGAATGACTCACCAGGCAATTGCAGACCACTTTAATGTGTCTAGAATAACCATTTCAAGGCTAATGATTCGTCTTCGACAAACAGGTAAGACGAATGAAAGACCACGTAAGGACAGGCGGCATGTGACGTCACAACGTCAAGACAGACATTTACGCCTTATTCACCCCCGGAATCGTATGATAACGGCTGGTGTTTGCAAACGCCCGAAAGGCGGGTCAGACTGATCACAGAAGACTACGTGCATCTGGACTCCGAGCTAGGCGTCCGGTGGTAGGACCAATCATTAAGCAACGCCATAGGGCCGTGAGACTAGCATGGGCTCGTGCACGCCGTCATTGGAGGCTTCACACCTGGCAACACATACCTTTTAGTGATGAATCCCGATTTTCACTTCGTTATAGCGATGGACGTTATCGTGTGTACCACAGGCGTTGGGAATGTCTTACGGACCAGTGTGTGGACGATTCCGACCGTTTTGGAAGCGGAATTGTTATGGTCTGGGCTGGAATTTGTCATGATGGTCGCACTCAGCTCAAAATTGTTCAAGGAACATTGAATGCCGTAAAATACAGAGACGATATTCTTGATCCTATCGTTCTGCCATTTCTGCAACAGCGAAACTTTTTTTTGATATTTTTTAATCATAATAAAGTTTATTAAAAAGTCTCCTGTTTACAATAACCTTAATGGCCCAGTGTTGCACATTAAGGGTCCCTGTATTACATCAATCACACTTGTCCAGGGGTAGCAAGTGAAATTAAAACAAAAGTCCACTTCAACATAATTCATATTCATTTGTTTTTACAATTCATCATAATATAGACAATTAGAGGATACAATTATTACCATGCATTAGCTTTATGTTGATAAATAATATATAATTATATGTTATTCCGAATAAGTTCTAATTTTTTTTTATCAGTTTCATTAATATGAAAAGTTTGTAATGTGCATTGTTAAAAAAAACATTTTTGGATTATTTTTCCAAGTGTTGAAAATTCTTTGATCTCCAATTCGGGATTGGTTATATTTCACCTTATTACGTATTTTCCATATGCCCCACTTTGAGATGAATATTATTATATTAAAAATGAGGTCTAAATCCTCACCCCCATACAGTCCTAACATAATATTTGATTCCTTGATTTCTATATTAGCAGTTAATCCAGATCTGTTGAGTATTGCATCTATTTCTTTTATAACTTTTTTTACCGAAGGACATTTAAAAAATAGATGCTGCATCGTTTCATCGTTGTCTCTTATTTGGCAGAGATGACATTTTCCGTTTGACAAATTCATTTTTTTCAATTTATGTTCTATATAGTTTATATTATGGAGATATTTCCATTGGAATTCTTTGACCTTATTAGTAACTTTTATTGTCTTTAATTTTGTCCAAGTTTGTGTCCAATCAATATTACCACTGTACTGTTCTTCCCACTTAATCTGACATTTTGATTTTATATTTTGTTTAAAGATTCCCTGGATTACTTTTATTTTCAATTTATCAGGTGATATTGTTGTAATTGACTCATTTAAAAATTGTAGCTTATCGTTGATATTAAAGGTAACTCTACGTTCTGATACTATTTCAGTTTCACCTTTTAATACTTTTATGAACTTTTCGGGGATTTCATTTTTTTTATCTTAGAAATCTCAGCGAAACTTTGATAACGTCTTTCAACATGGCAATGCAAGATGTCACGTGGCTCGTGTTTGTCAAGACTTTCTGAACCAGAATCACACTCGTGTTCTTCCTTGGCCGGCATTATCACCGGATTTGTCACCAATTGAACATTTATGGGATGAACTCGGTAAACGTGTTCGCCACCGTCAAAATCCACCGGAAACACTACACAATTTGCATGAGGCACTTGTGCACGAGTGGAACAACATCCCACAACCATTTATCCAATGGTTGATTGGTTCTATGCGTCGGAGATGTGAAGCTGCCGTTGCTGCAAGAGGTTGTCACACACGTTACTGAACTCCGCAAACCTCCATACTGCATGACAATTTCTGAGAAATTGTTTTGATATTGCCTTATTTGTTATGAATCTAAATTATGCGATTTTTGTCGATTTTCTTTCTCTATGTAAAAATATTGTGCATCAAACCCTTGTATCGTTTCTTTTGTTGACTAGTATATAATGAAATAAAGTATTGAAATTGATTGCAATGTTAGAATAATGAGGTGATGCAGGCGCAATGTGCTCTACTTTTGTTTAAATCAAAAATAAGGAAGTGAAAACATGTACTAAGTGCGCTCAAATGTACATCAAATAGTTAATTTAATTGTATTTGGTGGAGTATAAAACTGTATTTATTACCAAGCTGTATGTCTAAATATCATGTTGTGAGATTTTTTAAGTTACATTCAGAGAGCTTGAAGATACCAAAGGGTTAGATAGAATCAGTAAATCAAAGAAGGACAGACAACACAATGCCAAAAGGACAAACAACGATCTACAAAACTCTATACAGAAAACTAAAGATCCAGCAACACGAACAGCCACTAAAAACCGGGTGTGAAATCTGGAAGGTTGAAAAGTTCCTGCTCCATTAATGACACCCGTCATGTTACTTCTTTTATCCCAAAACCTTTGTCCAAACTAAATACTTCGAACGGTAAAAGAGCGGCTTCAATGATTGATATGTCTGTATTAGGGAATACAAAAACTTAAATGTGTCATAGAAAATCTGTTCATATAACACTAGTATAAAAACGTCTGTCGAACATATAATATTTCAATAAAAAAAAAAAAAAATCCGAAATAATGGCACTATATACTGCAGATGGATTAATACGCAATGAATAACCTAAACCAGGTGTATGTTTTGAATTAATATGTGGAGTAACACTAGTGGAACAGGAACTGCTACCCAACCAGAGCACCTGCGTTGACCCCCCAGTTTTAGTGTGGTTTGGGGCTATCGTGTTTAACGGCATTTGCAACAATATTTCAGTTATAATCGTGGCGGTCAGTTTTATCGGTGGAGGAAACCAAAGAAAACCACCGACCTACCGCAGGTTACTGACAAACTTTATTACATAATGTTGTATCGAGTACACCTCACCTGAATGGCATTTGAAATCACAACATTAGTAGTGATAGGCACTGATTTCATTGGTAGTTGTAAATCCACCTACCATGCGATCACAGCCACGACGGCTCTTGGTTTTTAGTGGGGTTCGTGTTACTCAATCTTTAGTTTTCTGTGTAATCTTTTCGAAATCGTTGTTTCTCCTTTTGTCCTTTTAATTTGGCCATTATGTTGTATATATTCTTCTTCGATTTACGGATTATGAATACCCCTTTGGTATCTTCAGATTTTGTTTTAATATTCTCAAGTACAGAAAATATAACCGATATGCCGCTCACTATGTGTTTCTTAGCATTTCCTGGGACTGTCATGTCTTGTATTTTGAATTTTATTTGGTTTAGCTTAATATTAATAGAAGGAATACATGTACACAATAAACAAGAGTAACTTTTCCCGCATATAAATGATGTTAGGTTCGTCTTTACCTCCAGTTGTTTGTAGAAACGTTCATGTCTTGTTGAAATAATTTGTGTCTGTGTGCGCATAGTGGTGTTTCTGTTGTATTTTTGTTTTGTTTTTCGTCGTCTTGTGTACCCTATGTTGTCAGTTTCTCTGGATTGTCCATTTCTGATTGCCCCATCGGTATTCTCTAACATTTATTTTCACAAGACACATGTCATTTATAGCATAAATATGCTACCATCTTGAATTGTATTATCACTAAATCGGTCAAGGCACAATTATATGATAAATTCAAAACGACAATTTGTCAAGAGTAATTCGCCGACATTGTTCTTAAAGTAACACCTAATGTTACTACAGACAGCAAAGCATATAACTGTCTTTAAACATTACATAATACGTCTTGACTTAAACATTAAAATGCCGACCAAGACAGACAAGTAAGTCACAATGGCGTTATAGTAATGCTTTGACATTTGTGTATTTCACACAATGTCTTTTTCTAGTTAAAACCAATAAAAATAAAAACGTAGATATCAAATTTAGTGCGCACTACGCGTTTCTGGAATAACCTTCATCAGGTGCGCTCAAAGTCGAAAGATTGAATAGGCAAATAATTAAAAGTTTTGGGAGCAATAAATCTAAAGGGCCTAAACAGGATAACCAAAATCGGCTAAGGTCACCTATGCCTAAGGGAGGAGAACCTTAGTTGTATTAATAATAAAGGTATTGTAAGTTGTAGCATATAGTGATCTACAAATATGTATATGTAGGTTTTATATACTGTGTTGCAGTTGGAGATGCATTTATCATGAAAAAGGCATTGTTGGGGTCCCATTAACCGGCTTGGTTCCACCAAATATGCGTGCCTGTAACCAGCCAGGGCCTGGCTTTTTATTGGAAATTGGGGTGATCTCATTTGTGTCTAACGATTTGAATTGAGAGTAGATTGTTGGTTTTGTTGATATTGGTGGAGTTATTGACCATCAGTGCATTTTTGTCATAACTAAGGTCTTCAGCTCCTTAAATGAGTAATAAGAAACAGAAACTGCATACTGTTTACACCGGACTTTTCGGTGATGTCCATGTTGCTACAATCTTTTTGGTTTTCTGTTGGGTGTTGTTTTTGTTTGTTTTACTTGTCTGTGTTCCGTATCTGGTATCCAATGTTTCCTGTGTCTATGGATTGTACATTCTTGATTAGCTTTCATTTACTGGTTATAATAATTCCCCAGCATCACTGAAATATATTTTGAATTGTGAAGGCATTTTGAAAGTGTACTTCTTATATAATGCAGCTGATACAAAAAAGATAAAAATAAAATAGAGACAAAAAAAAATACACAACGTGAATAAACCCAAAGATTCGAGGATTAGCAGCACAGACTCCATCAAAAGCCAGAGTGAAGTCAGTTTGAATGAAAGAGGCTTATGATTACACCTTTGGTATGTTCTAACTTTTTGTACGTACAAATTTAATTACAATCTCGATAATGGGCAACAAAGGGAACAGATGCAATTACAATGAGCGTAAGTACTAAACACACAGTTAGGTTAAAGCAATACGTCGCTAAGATACAAGCGCGGGTAAAATAATAAACATCAAACCGGTAGGTTTTTCTAATTCCAAGGACGGCATTTGTCATGACGTTCTGGTTTTTAATTTGACGAACATGTGACATTTGCCGATTTTGGCTATCCTGCTTAGATCGCTTGGTTATTTTTTCTCCCAAACATTTTAAAATCATTTGGCTTTCGACTATTTCGATTTTGTGCATCTCTGATGAAGGTTATTACAGAAGCGCGTTGTGAGCACTACATTTGATATCTACGTTTTTATGTAGAGATATCACTATAAGATATCTGATTATCACAACATATTATGAAATTTGCTGTTTAGAATTAAAACGGAGATACAACATTATTTGATAAAGTTTAACCGTGACTTACTGCAGGTCGGTGGTTTTCTCCGGGTAAGCCGGTTTTCTTTGCCAATCAAGCTGACCGCAGCGATATAAATGTAATGTAGTTGAAATTGGCGTTAAATGCCATAACCCTAACCTTTATTATTTTTATTATTATTATTATTATTATTATTATTTTTATTATTATTATTATTATATCCATTATTATTATTATTATTATTATTATCCATTATTATTATTATTATTATTATTATTATTATTATTATTATTATTATAACGATTGTAAGCAATTAATATTTATGTTTCTATTCCCATTGTACAAGAATCAGGTCAATAATATATGTTACGTACTATTTACACTACTGTTGCACGACGCAATGATTCTTGGTATAACATCATTGGTGCTTGGATTACAAAAGGGATCAATTTCTGACGATCCAATTATGTAAGACTTACCAGAACGCACACAATCAATTCATCTCAGAGACAACAATGAATGAATATATGTTACTTGATGAAGCGATTGTATTTATTTACCGGGTAATATGCTACTTATTATTGACCATATGATATTCCGGGAAGTTGATTGTTATATATATTGGGTTGATGTTATGATTTTATTTACTTAGGAACAAATCCACGCAAATAATGTTTTAAGGTCAAAAAGAAAAAGAAAAAAAAAACAAGCAGGGAAAAAAAAAAAAAAAAAACAAAAAAAAACAAACAAAAATATGACAAGCGTCACCGTGGTAGCAGTTGATATGAATTTGAGGTAAATGTACTTATTATATCAATATTTGCTCATCTCCTTGCTGTTTGTCGAATACATGTACATGGTGTACTTCATAAGATTGCAAAAGTGACAATTTGTTTTGTACAATTTTGCATGGAACTACAATTCATGGCTTCAATATATGTGATTATTTACCTCCCGCTGTTTGTGGAAGAGCTCATGTCTTCACGTTATTTGTGTTTCTTTGCGAATAGTGTGTCGTGGTTTTCTTTGATTTTTCTTCGTGTTGTGTGGCCTCTGTTGTCATTTGTGTTTCTTTGTGGTGTCCAAATGTGTTGCCAGTTTCTCTAAGACAGTCCATTTCTGATTGCCTCTTCGGTGTTCTCTAACGTTTATTTCATAAATACATTCGAACCTGTATTCAGAGGGCACCTTTGGGACAAAGAAAAAGTGGTCTTTTAAGATAGGTGACCTCTTAAAAGAGGCTTAATTCATATGCAATTTTCTATGACAGAACAAGAAAAATATGACCTTTTAATGTAGATGACTGCTTAATAGAGGTGACCTCATTGGCAGGTTTGACTGTATTGGTCGTGATACATTTTCAGAGTCGTTACTCACCAACTTCCTGATTGCATCCAACATGTAATGTCTGACAATTTACTTTATATAATATTAAAATGTGAAGGTATTTTATGTACTTCCTTATTCGTCACATTTATATAATCAAGTGTCTTTACATAAGATCCTTGACTCCATCTAGGTAAGATAATTGTGGATGGTTATTAAAAACTACATGCAAATTAATTAGCTGTTAATGACAGGTTCTACTTTCATCTTCAGCTTTATCATATTGCTCGGCTTATTAAACGTTTTAATCTGAAATGATTGACTACCAATGCAATAAAATAGACAACAACGTTTACAATGCGTTAAATAAATACAAATAAAATAAATCAGACATGAGCGCTCATATGAACAACACAGGGTAAAGACATACCGAACATAATCTTTAAGCAGAAAACGTAGAGGACATTACAACACGGAACTAAGAACGCGAGGACTACTTACAGCGTCAAGCTAAAGTGCATATTATTATTATTTTTTATTTTTAGTATTTATGATAGAAAATAGCTCCGTACGCACACAATTAGATTAATGGGCCACGCTCTTAAACCAGAAACATTCGATCAGCCTGATCGGGAGACATACGCATTAAAATTTCATTATTTATAGTAAAATGGGCTGAGAGTTACTGATAAACAACAGCTGATAATGGTAAACATAAGCACAATGACATGAATGAGGACTCTTACGTGAATTTATCGACACAACATCAAACACATAAAATTAGATTTCTAAATTTTCATACTCAAGATGTTACGTCTTTATATCTATAACATTTCACTAAGAAGGAGGCTTGAGCTAATAAAACTAGTCTAGCCACTCCAGTGTTTTTATTGATGAGCCGGTACCAAGCCAGGTATATTTTATATCTATAAATCATAATCAAACTGTCATAAATATGACGACAAAGCAGTGAACATGTGCTTCGTAGACATGATAGACATTAAAAACAATCTGTCAATCTTGTCAATGATCAAGTTGTTTTCGTATTATTCAGATTTATTTTCGTATATCATATGTAATCATAGAATACTTGTTTCGATCAAGTTGTTTTCGCATGATTCAGATTAAGTTTCGTATATTATATGCAATCGTAAAATACTTCATTACGTGCTATTGTAGGAGATTAAAGCGACTTTTAATGAAAGGAAAAATATAAAAATTATGTTTATGATCCATATTTAAGACAGAAACACCTAGTAACTCCTACAAACATGATAATTTGTTTGATCAAATAATTCTATTAATATTTTTCACCAGAGACACAACTGATATCAATACCACATACTGTGACTAGTTCTAGACTAATTATTTACAAGGTCACAACCGATTTTAGTATTCTGACTTCATCTCCTGACTACAATATAGTTTGATTGCATTAACTGGTAAAGAAAGATCACGGAACACAGATTTCAAATGTCTTTGTTGTTATAAAGTGTGTCATCTAATTTGCATTGTTTTGTCTAGTATTGTTACAGTAGATTGACAATGCTCTGGAGATCTTAATAGTATTCAGATTCATTTACGACTTAAGAATATGCCAATAGACCTCCAAACTGAGAAACCTCATTTTAACCCAGCCATTGTTTTTATTGAAGTCAATGAAGAGGTCATGTAAATGTGTATTGGTGCGTATCAATTGTGCCACTGTTGCTACGAATTTTCAATTAGATTTGTTAATTGTTCTGATGGTGTGGTGTTTGTTTATTTTTCATTTTAATCCAATGCTTGTCTTCCTGAAAATACAGTCTTCGTATCAGTAATAAAATGAAAAACAAAAAATACCACACAGACGGAACAGTTCCAAAATCCAAATCATGTCTTACTACAAGATTATGCCTTTTGTCTCCTCGCATTGAAGAGTTCTAAAAAATGGTGATCCCATTATTTGATGCTACATGCAACTTCAATCACCAAATTGTACCCTACGGTATACTATTTTTAACTTTCATTAATACAAATATCTTTTATTTACTGCCATTTAAATTTTCACGCTAACTTGTTAAGACCATGACGTTTTAATTTAAGGACAACGTAGATATCAACTTTAATGCACACGACACGTTTCTTGAGTAACTTTTCTAGGTACGCTCAGGGTCAAAAGATTGGAAAGTTAAATAATTTAAAGGTCTCTGTTAGAGTAAGAAAGCGAACGGTCCAATACAGGATAGCCAAAATTAGTTAATTCATGAAATTAAATGGAATGATAAAGTTAATAATCATATATCAATTCAACAAAAATTAAAATATTTCTCCACAAACTTATTTTACTGTTGGTGGGGTCCGTGTTACTCATCCTTTTAGTGCTGTGTTGTTTTTTTTCACTTCGTTCTTAAATTTACTATCAATGATGTGCAACATACCGACAAAGCAAAGACAATTTGCATTACTATCATGATGAAAACATGTTACACTTTGATGGGCTCATGATGATGCTTGCTTTGTACTAGATATTAATAGTTTTAGGTAGCTGAAATATAGGGTCTAACACCGGGAGAGGTGCAAGATAGTAAAATCTGTGACACCCGAGGGTGTCACAGATTTTACTATCTTGCACCTTTTACGGTGTTTGGCTCTTTTTCTCACCCCTTTCTACCGTGTCAATGTTTGTTTACTTTTTGTGTAGTCAGTTTGGCGCATTAATTTGCGAACCGTATCACAGGACCAAAATGCCACGTAATAAAATAAAACAAGATTTTCATTTTACAACTTTAAAGAGGTTCAAAATAATAAAGTTAACAAAGTTGTGATAGATTCTACAATAACAAAATCTTGCACCTTTTACGATGTTTGCCTCTTTTCTCATCTCTTTCTATCGTGTCAATATTTGTTTACGTTGAGAAAATATAGAGTGCTCTCCCTTGTTAGGTAACTAACGTAAATAAAAAAAATTACCTCCCTTTGACCAACGTCAAGTAACTTTTTTACGGGCAATTATCGCTGTTGTAGTAGCATTTATAATATATTTATAAAATACATGTGAAATACAATAAAAATACTGCCAAGACACTATAAATCGACAATTTAATTCAACAATGGAAAACAATTTTGCGGGAAAAACGGCGTGTAGCTTGTTTTACCCTGGAACCGGGGTAAGATAGAAAAATCTTTTTCACCTAAATTAACGGACTACTTTATCCAAGGGATGAGAAACAATAATCCGCAGATAGGCATGGACTTCAACACGGGCACATTATCTGACTCCGATCCTGTTACATAGTCGATATTAAAAGCTTATTATGGCATATGGTGTATGTATATTAAGTATTAACTCAAAATAAAACTTTGAACTTGAATTTGAAGTTGACAATGTTTGACCTTACTTCTTATTTATGTGTGCGTAGCAGGAATTATCAGAGTTTAGTGTTCTGGTTGAAACGAACGGTGATTAAATCCATAATGTTCAGTAATAGAGTTGAGTACGCTAATAATGACATCAACCGTCATCTATGATTTAATTCCTAGCATCTAGTTCCTGGACACATACAATATTGTTCCATATTCTTCTACATATACTCGGTTGAAATGGTAAGTATGTCAAGCTATTGAAATGTATTGAATACGTCTAATAAGTATTCACATTGCGTATATTAACCAACATAATTTATATGGTTTTCAAAAACACAATTATATTAATATTACAAGAAGATTCAATGTAAAATATACCATATAATACCAGTTCAGTGTACGTTATTCTTCTATGTATCAATTCATGCAATAGTTTGCCATTTTGTTCTTTTTCTTTTGATAATTGTATTGTCTGTCCTTCTTCGAATAATGACTACTTTTCATTACCCCTTTGGCATCTTTAATCTTCTCTTCTTTATTTCAACAAGTCATACCTTTTGCAACGAGTACTATCAATTCCATTAAGAACAAATTTAAAGTTTTTGGGTTATGCTCGGGTGACATTTTTGTGAAAGCTGTTCTCTGTGAAATAAAATAAAACGATGATATATCCAAATATAAAATATGATGTTAAATGTATTAACAAAACTGATTACATTACTAAATGCAACCAACTATTAACAAAAGTATTATTATTCGTTCTTTGCCAAAAGTTTTTAATTTTGGGATATTGCCTTTCCGTTTCCTTCTGGTATTTGTGTAAATGTTCGTCCAAGACTGTTGTCATGGAAAAGGAGCAAACATAAATTGATATCAAGTTTAATCAGGGAAAATCATTTTGACGTAAACAACAAGATCCATATCTTATTGTAGGACTGTATATTGTTAGTTATGTTTGTGTTCTCGAATCTGGACAAGATTCTACACTGTGAAATCAACTATATTGACCGTGGTTCTTTGAATCTCTTAGTACCTATTACCACCTTAATGTGAAAACTTCTTTTATATACTAAGATGTTCTTTACACACTCAAACTAGTAATTTACGGGTAATTATATATTTTGGTTTATTGACAGACGGAATATTGGAAAAGGGGGTAATTATTACTTGAGTAAGAATTCTGTAATGATTGAAGGCGAACTCATGTCTTCAAATGTGTCATTTATATAAGTGGAAAACCAGAAAAGAAAAACAAATAACATAGCATTTTTCTGATGTTTTTAATTATTCAAAACATATGTTCAGCAAGCATAATAGTACTGTTTGATTGATTTCTTCTTGCTCTTCTTTTGACAGGTTCCTTGAGTAAGCATTATAATACAATCCGTTATTTAGGCTATCATGAACAAGTTAAACAGCAGTACTGACCGAATCACAAAATAGCTCAACACCATTGAAAAGGTAAAAAATCTAAAGGAAACAACCTAATACAAAATGTCATTAATACCAAGCGTTTGAGTACAACGACGACGCGAACACCGTTTTTACTGTGAACATTTGGAAGATACCACTACAAGTTTGCAATTAGCGGAACAGGAACGACTTAGCCTTCTGGAACACCATGAGTTGCTCAATGTTCGGTGTTCTGTGTGGATCAGTGTTGTCGTTTTGTCCTTTTGTTTGGCAATTGCATTGTCTATCCATGGATTTACTGCTTCTGGTTGCCCTTTTGGAATCTTCAAACTTTTCTTTTTTCTTTCAGAATAATGTGCAAATATAAAATCACGTTTTTAGAAATGACCATTTCATATCACTGATGCGGTTAGAACTATCCGAAAACAACAATGGAGCCATATTCTACAATGGCGTCTTCAATTTTTGTAAATTAGTTATCATGATATTCATGTGAAAGCATAACATCTGGTTAATATTTAGGTAACTTGCTTCAAAGTTGGCAATCAGAAACCGTAAACACTACAAAATACTTTACAGAAAATTAAAGATTGATAAACATGTATCCCACATAAAACCGGGGATGAGTTACGAAGGGTAAGCAGTTCCTGCTGTGGCAGTAGCACCAATCATGTTATGTTACTCTTTGCTACAAACCCAATATGTTAGTACTGATAATGTGTTTCCTGAAGATTTAAATGTGAAGACGTGCACTAATCATACAAGACAATTATATAAAATGTCATTCAAATTGTAAATCTTATGGAATTTAAACATCAAATATCATTAAGATTTTATGGACATTTTTATATCACGTACAAATGTCAACTGCTTTTGTTTTCTTGTTTCTTTCCTTTGAGCATATGTCTTATTTCCATTTCCTTACATCACTCAGTAGACGAATCGATAGTACTATACTTCAATAACATCAACTTAACCTACTAGTAGATTTTATTGCATATTACACTCTAAGACCAAGTCAAAGACAATTAACTGACAGACATTCTCTTCCTGTAATCCATCAAACACAAACATACGTTACTTGTTCCAGTGTGGTGACGATTTAAAACAAAACGTTAGAGAAAACAGAAGAGGCAACCAAGACTGGGCAATGCAAGGGGGCGCTCTTATTCTTATGGTTATGGTGTTTAACGTCACTTTAAAAAAATATTATACATGTGACTTAGATATAGTCGCGTGAATCTATAACACGTGTCACTCTCATATTGACAATCGTATACAGTACGGAATAATAACATCAATTCTGAATACATTTGACTCAAATATTACTAGTACAATGTATATGACATTATAAGTTCTTAAGACTTTGTCGCTAGCGTGTGTCCTTCAATAGGAACGCAATTAACAATGGATTGTTTTCTCTTTAAAATAGATATTTGGACTAATGTATTAAACTTGCAATAAACGTTAGAGAAAATGAAAGGAGCAATCCAGAGTGGACAATTTAGAAACACAAGCAATGCTGGGAGAAGACAACAAAAAAATAAAAAAAGCGGGGGAGGGATAGGAAGTGGTGAATCTAGTTGCTCGTGAAGAGTATCATTCATATGCAAATACATGGACTCTGGTAACAGTTCCCATATTTCAACACATACCACTGCGCAGCATATACTATTGTGGTGGATTGGTGATGGCCTTTCGGGGCGGTGTTTGGCTACCCACCTTGCGAGTGAAAGACCCCTTTGTAGATTTCGAAAGAACACTATATAACGGAACCTGATATTAAAGAACTTGCCTAACGTCTTTTCCTTTTCCTTTCAGAAGCCCTGCGTGAGCTCTGCTTCAAAGAAATAATAGCGTGAATAAAATGAGAGTTGGTAACAAAAGGAATATGTCGACCATCTGTTGAAAAACACGTCTGCCCAACATAAGTACACTGTCAATCAATACCACAAACCTTTTGATGATGTCGGTTTTAAGTGATGTATGTATTAGAATGAGAGTGTTTAATTCATGCAAAATAAGATTTATCCCGTCATAAAACAAGATATATGTACAGTCGTTGTCTTTCATGAATGAACCACTTTGAACAAATGTTTGTATCTGTAAATACAATAGTTCTCTGAATTGTCCATACTCAATTGTCTCTTCTCTATCTTTTAGCTTAGAGTATGGAATATTTGTGTAAATACAATAGTTCTCTGAATTGTCCATACTCAATTGTCTCTTCTCTATCTTTTAGCTTAGAGTATGGAATATTTGTGTAAATACAATAGTTCTCTGAATTGTCCATACTCAATTGCCCCTTCTCTATCTTTTAGCTTAGAGTATGGAATATTTGTGTAAATACAATAGTTCTCTGAATTGTCCATACTCAATTGTCTCTTCTCAATCTTTTAGCTTAGAGTATGGAATATTTGTGTAAATACAATAGTTCTCTGAATTGTCCATACTCAATTGTCTCTTCCCTATCTTTTAGCTTAGAGTATGGAATATTTGTGTAAATACAACAGTTCTCTGACTTGTCCGTACTCAATTGCCCCTTCTCTATCTTTTAGCTTAGAGTATGGAATATTTGTGTAAATACAATAGTTCTCTGAATTGTCCATACTCAATTGCCCCTTCTCTATCTTTTAGCTTAGAGTATGGAATATTTGTGTAAATACAATAGTTCTCTGAATTGTCCATACTCAATTGTCTCTTCTCTATCTTTTAGCTTTGAGTATGGAATATTTGTGTAAATACAATAGTTCTCTGAATTGTCCATCCTCAATTGTCTCTTCTCTATCTTTTAGCTTAGAGTATGGAATATTTGTGTAAATACAATAGTTCTCTGAATTGTCCATACTCAATTGCCCCTTCTCTATCTTTTAGCTTAGAGTATGGAATATTTGTGTAAATACAATAGTTCTCTGAATTGTCCATACTCAATTGTCTCTTCTCTATCTTTTAGCTTAGAGTATGGAATATTTGTGTAAATACAATAGTTCTCTGAATTGTCCATACTCAATTGTCTCTTCTCTATCTTTTATTTTTAGAGTATGGAATATTTGTGTAAATACAATAGTTCTCTGAATTGTCCATACTCAATTGCCCCTTCTCTATCTTTTAGCTTAGAGTATGGAATATTTGTGTAAATACAATAGTTCTCTGAATTGTCCATACTCAATTGTCTCTTCTCTATCTTTTAGCTTAGAGTATGGAATATTTGTGTAAATACAATAGTTCTCTGAATTGTCCATACTCAATTGTCTCTTCTCTATCTTTTAGCTTAGAGTATGGAATATTTGTGTAAATACAATAGTTCTCTGAATTGTCCATACTCAATTGCCCCTTCTCTATTTTTTAGCTTAGAGTATGGAATATTTGTGTAAATACAATAGTTCTCTGAATTGTTCATACTCAATTGTCTCTTCTCTATTATTTAGCTTAGAGTATGGAATATTTGTGTAAATACAATAGTTCTTTGAATTGTCCATACTCAATTGTCTCTTCTCTATCTTTTAGCTTAGAGTATGGAATATTTGTGTAAATACAATAGTTCTCTGAATTGTCCATACTCAATTGCCCCTTCTCTATCTTTTAGCTTAGAGTATGGAATATTTGTGTAAATACAATAGTTCTCTGAATTGTCCATACTCAATTGTCTCTTCTCTATCTTTTAGCTTAGAGTATGGAATATTTGTGTAAATACAATAGTTCTCTGAATTGTCCATACTCAATTGTCTCTTCTCTATCTTTTAGCTTAGAGTATGGAATATTTGTGTAAATACAATAGTTCTCTGAATTGTCCATACTCAATTGCCCCTTCTCTATCTTTTAGCTTAGAGTATGGAATATTTGTGTAAATACAATAGTTCTCTGAATTGTCCATACTCAATTGCCCCTTCTCTATCTTTTAGCTTAGAGTATGGAATATTTGTGTAAATACAATAGTTCTCTGAATTGTCCATACTCAATTGTCTCTTCTCTATCTTTTAGCTTAGAGCATGGAATATTTGTGTAAATACAATAGTTCTCTGAATTGTCCATACTAAATTGTCTCTTCTCTATCTTTTAGCTTAGAGTATGGAATATTTGTGTAAATACAATAGTTCTCTGAATTGTCCATACTCAATTGCCCCTTCTCTATCTTTTAGCTTAGAGTATGGAATATTTGTGTAAATACAATAGTTCTCTGAATTGTTCATACTCAATTCTCTCTTCTCTATTATTTAGCATAGAGTATGGAATATTTGTGTAAATACAATAGTTCTTTGAATTGTCCATACTCAATTGTCTCTTCTCTATCTTTTAGCTTAGAGTATGGAATATTTGTGTAAATACAATAGTTCTCTGAATTGTCCATACTCAATTGCCCCTTCTCTATCTTTTAGCTTAGAGTATGGAATATTTGTGTAAATACAATAGTTCTCTGAATTGTCCATACTCAATTGTCTCTTCTCTATCTTTTAGCTTAGAGTATGGAATATTTGTGTAAATACAATAGTTCTCTGAATTGTCCATACTCAATTGTCTCTTCTCTATCTTTTAGCTTAGAGTATGGAATATTTGTGTAAATACAATAGTTCTCTGAATTGTCCATACTCAATTGCCCCTTCTCTATCTTTTAGCTTAGAGTATGGAATATTTGTGTAAATACAATAGTTCTCTGAATTGTCCATACTCAATTGCCCCTTCTCTATCTTTTAGCTTAGAGTATGGAATATTTGTGTAAATACAATAGTTCTCTGAATTGTCCATACTCAATTGTCTCTTCTCTATCTTTTAGCTTAGAGCATGGAATATTTGTGTAAATACAATAGTTCTCTGAATTGTCCATACTCAATTGTCTCTTCTCTATCTTTTAGCTTAGAGTATGGAATATTTGTGTAAATACAATAGTTCTCTGAATTGTCCATACTCAATTGCCCGTTCTCTATCTTTTAGCTTAGAGTATGGAATATTTGTGTAAATACAATAGTTCTCTGAATTGTCCATACTCAATTGCCCCTTCTCTATCTTTTAGCTTAGAGTATGGAATATTTGTGTAAATACAATAGTTCTCTGAATTGTCCATAATCAATTGTCTCTTCTCTATCTTTTAGCTTAGAGTATGGAATATTTGTGTAAATACAATAGTTCTCTGAATGGTCCATACTCAATTGCCCCTTCTCTATCTTTTAGCTTAGAGTATGGAATATTTGTGTAAATACAATAGTTCTCTGAATTGTCCATACTCAATTGTCTCTTTTCTATCTTTTAGCTTAGAGTATGGAATATTTGTGTAAATACAATAGTTCTCTGAATTGTCCATACTCAATTGCCCCTTCCCTATCTTTTAGCTTAGAGTATGGAATATTTGTGTAAATACAATAGTTCTCTGAATTGTCCATACTCAATTGCCCCTTCTCTATCTTTTAGCTTAGAGTATGGAATATTTGTGTAAATACAATAGTTCTCTGAATTGTCCATACTCAATTGTCTCTTCTCTATCTTTTAGCTTAGAGTATGGAATATTTGTGTAAATACAATAGTTCTCTGAATTGTCCATACTCAATTGTCTCTTCTCTATCTTTTAGCTTAGAGTATGGAATATTTGTGTAAATACAATAGTTCTCTGAATTGTCCATACTCAATTGTCTCTTCTCTATCTTTTAGCTTAGAGTATGGAATATTTGTGTAAATACAATAGTTCTCTGAATTGTCCATACTCAATTGCCCCTTCTCTATCTTTTAGCTTAGAGTATGGAATATTTGTGTAAATACAATAGTTCTCTGAATTGTCCATACTCAATTGCCCCTTCTCTATCTTTTAGCTTAGAGTATGGAATATTTGTGTAAATACAATAGTTCTCTGAATTGTCCATACTCAATTGTCTTTTCTCTATCTTTTAGCTTAGAGCATGGAATATTTGTGTAAATACAATAGTTCTCTGAATTGTCCATACTCAATTGGCTCTTCTCTATCTTTTAGCTTAGAGTATGGAATATTTGTGTAAATACAATAGTTCTCTGAATTGTCCATACTCAATTGCCCGTTCTCTATCTTTTAGCTTAGAGTATGGAATATTTGTGTAAATACAATAGTTCTCTGAATTGTTCATACTCAATTGCCCCTTCTCTATCTTTTAGCTTAGAGTATGGAATATTTGTGTAAATACAATAGTTCTCTGAATTGTCCATACTCAATTGTCTCTTCTCTATCTTTTAGCTTAGAGTATGGAATATTTGTGTAAATACAATAGTTCTCTGAATTGTCCATACTCAATTGCCCCTTCTCTATCTTTTAGCTTAGAGTATGGAATATTTGTGTAAATACAATAGTTCTCTGAATTGTCCATACTCAATTGCCCCATCTCTATCTTTTAGCTTAGAGTATGGAATATTTGTGTAAATACAATAGTTCTCTGAATTGTCCATACTCAATTGTCTCTTCTCTATCTTTTAGCTTAGAGTATGGAATATTTGTGTAAATACAATAGTTCTCTGAATTGTCCATACTCAATTGTCTCTTCTCTATCTTTTAGCTTAGAGTATGGAATATTTGTGTAAATACAATAGTTCTCTGAATGGTCCATACTCAATTGCCCCTTCTCTATCTTTTAGCTTAGAGTATGGAATATTTGTGTAAATACAATAGTTCTCTGAATTGTCCATACTCAATTGTCTCTTCTCTATCTTTTAGCTTAGAGCATGGAATATTTGTGTAAATACAATAGTTCTCTGAATTGTCCATACTCAATTGTCTCTTCTCTATCTTTTAGCTTAGAGTATGGAATATTTGTGTAAATACAATAGTTCTCTGAATTGTCCATACTCAATTGCCCGTTCTCTATCTTTTAGCTTAGAGTATGGAATATTTGTGTAAATACAATAGTTCTCTGAATTGTCCATACTCAATTGCCCCTTCTCTATCTTTTAGCTTAGAGTATGGAATATTTGTGTAAATACAATAGTTCTCTGAATTGTCCATACTCAATTGTCTCTTCTCTATCTTTTAGCTTAGAGTATGGAATATTTGTGTAAATACAATAGTTCTCTGAATGGTCCATACTCAATTGCCCCTTCTCTATCTTTTAGCTTAGAGTATGGAATATTTGTGTAAATACAATAGTTCTCTGAATTGTCCATACTCAATTGTCTCTTTTCTATCTTTTAGCTTAGAGTATGGAATATTTGTGTAAATACAATAGTTCTCTGAATTGTCCATACTCAATTGCCCCTTCCCTATCTTTTAGCTTAGAGTATGGAATATTTGTGTAAATACAATAGTTCTCTGAATTGTCCATACTCAATTGCCCCTTCTCTATCTTTTAGCTTAGAGTATGGAATATTTGTGTAAATACAATAGTTCTCTGAATTGTCCATACTCAATTGTCTCTTCTCTATCTTTTAGCTTAGAGTATGGAATATTTGTGTAAATACAATAGTTCTCTGAATTGTCCATACTCAATTGTCTCTTCTCTATCTTTTAGCTTAGAGTATGGAATATTTGTGTAAATACAATAGTTCTCTGAATTGTCCATACTCAATTGTCTCTTCTCTATCTTTTAGCTTAGAGTATGGAATATTTGTGTAAATACAATAGTTCTCTGAATTGTCCATACTCAATTGCCCCTTCTCTATCTTTTAGCTTAGAGTATGGAATATTTGTGTAAATACAATAGTTCTCTGAATTGTCCATACTCAATTGCCCCTTCTCTATCTTTTAGCTTAGAGTATGGAATATTTGTGTAAATACAATAGTTCTCTGAATTGTCCATACTCAATTGTCTCTTCTCTATCTTTTAGCTTAGAGCATGGAATATTTGTGTAAATACAATAGTTCTCTGAATTGTCCATACTCAATTGGCTCTTCTCTATCTTTTAGCTTAGAGTATGGAATATTTGTGTAAATACAATAGTTCTCTGAATTGTCCATACTCAATTGCCCGTTCTCTATCTTTTAGCTTAGAGTATGGAATATTTGTGTAAATACAATAGTTCTCTGAATTGTCCATACTCAATTGCCCCTTCTCTATCTTTTAGCTTAGAGTATGGAATATTTGTGTAAATACAATAGTTCTCTGAATTGTCCATACTCAATTGTCTCTTCTCTATCTTTTAGCTTAGAGTATGGAATATTTGTGTAAATACAATAGTTCTCTGAATTGTTCATACTCAATTGCCCCTTCTCTATCTTTTAGCTTAGAGTATGGAATATTTGTGTTTATACAATAGTTCTCTGAATTGTCCATACTCAATTGTCTCTTCTCTATCTTTTAGCTTAGAGTATGGAATATTTGTGTAAATACAATAGTTCTCTGAATTGTCCATACTCAATTGCCCCTTCTCTATCTTTTAGCTTAGAGTATGGAATATTTGTGTAAATACAATAGTTCTCTGAATTGTCCATACTCAATTGCCCCATCTCTATCTTTTAGCTTAGAGTATGGAATATTTGTGTAAATACAATAGTTCTCTGAATTGTCCATACTCAATTGTCTCTTCTCTATCTTTTAGCTTAGAGTATGGAATATTTGTGTAAATACAATAGTTCTCTGAATTGTCCATACTCAATTGTCTCTTCTCTATCTTTTAGCTTAGAGTATGGAATATTTGTGTAAATACAATAGTTCTCTGAATTGTCCATACTCAATTGCCCCTTCTCTATCTTTAAGCTTAGAGTATGGAATATTTGTGTAAATACAATAGTTCTCTGAATTGTCCATACTCAATTGTCTCTTCTCTATCTTTTAGCTTAGAGTATGGAATATTTGTGTAAATACAATAGTTCTCTGAATTGTCCATACTCAATTGTCTCTTCTCTATCTTTTAGCTTAGAGTATGGAATATTTGTGTAAATACAATAGTTCTCTGAATTGTCCATACTCAATTGCCCCTTCTCTATCTTATAGCTTAGAGTATGGAATATTTGTGTAAATACAATAGTTCTCTGAATTGTCCATACTCAATTGCCCCTTCTCTATCTTTTAGCTTAGAGTATGGAATATTTGTGTAAATACAATAGTTCTCTGAACTGTCCATACTCAATTGCCTCTT
This sequence comes from Bathymodiolus brooksi, assembly GCA_963680875.1. Classification (NCBI taxonomy): domain Eukaryota; kingdom Metazoa; phylum Mollusca; class Bivalvia; order Mytilida; family Modiolidae; genus Bathymodiolus; species Bathymodiolus brooksi. The sequence continues at coordinate 26,713,781 of OY804587.1, read as the reverse complement.
CTCTATCTTTTAGCTTAGAGTATGAAATATTTGTGTAAATACAATAGTTCTCTGAATTGTCCATACTCAATTGTCTCTTCTCTATCTTTTAGCTTAGAGTATGGAATATTTGTGTAAATACAATAGTTCTCTGAATTGTCCATACTCAATTGCCTCTTCTCTATCTTTTAGCTTAGAGTATGGAATATTTGTGTAAATACAATAGTTCTCTGAATTGTTCATACTCAATTGCCTCTTCTCTGTCTTTTAACTTAGAGTATGGAATATTTGTGTAAATACAATAGTTCTCTGAATTGTCCATACTCAATTGTCTCTTCTCTATCTTTTAGCTTAGAGTATGGAATATTTGTGTAAATACAATAGTTCTCTGAATTGTCCATACTCAATTGTCTCTTCTCTATCTTTTAGCTTTAGAGTATGGAATATTTGTGTAAATACAATAGTTCTCTGAATTGTCCATACTCAATTGCCCCTTCTCTATCTTTTATTCACTTCAATGTTGATATCAATGTTAGTTTATATGTGGGTGTCTGTGCTAGCTGCTCTTTCATCATTTTATTATTTTGTATTTCATTTTGGTTTTGGTTTGTTTTTTCGGATTATGAGCTTTTGTATTGTTCCTTCAGTCATGAAACAACCTTTTGTACCAGGATTTAAGATACTATATTTTACTTTCCTTTTCCTCTGTTCTATCCACCCCTACTAGTAAATGACATTTTATATTCTGCTGAGTGTATAATGTTTTTTTCATTTGTGTTATGTTTTGTACCGTTATAAGTTTTTCTATGCAATTGTTGAAATTTAAAATTGATTAAAAACACAAAACAAAGGGAAGAAACGTCAAAAACCACAAGTGATATATTGATCTCTACAGCAGATTATTTACTCGCTGTAAACAGTTAACTGAGCTGTTACTATTTCAATGGAAAATGAGATGATAGTACCCATATACGTTGTCATATATGAATTGGCTATGATACTATAATCAAGTTAATTTTCAAATAAATATTTTCAAACAATTTCCAGCCAATCGCTAGATAAAATAGAACAGGGGATTAGAGCTATAGTGCTTAACATCACTTTCAACAATATTTCTGACGGGTATGGGACGTTATATACCCTGTCTAGGACCTGAATAACTATTATATTATTGTGCTTAGCTTTAATTTTAAGAATTCAAACATTTTCATATCGTTTTTAACATTACGTATAATCCGTTTCTGTATCGGATGTCGTTTGTGCATGGTCGAACACGTTAATGATGTCAACATCCGTTACGTCGCAAGCCATGACATTTCACATCCATTCTATTTTTTTCCGGAAGAACGTATTTATTTTACCAACCAGCACAATGCAATGACCTTGTTAAGCTGTAATAGGAACGAAGAGCACCACCGGAACTGACATGCCAGTGACATTTTTAATCATTTGATCACGTGATATATATATATCTACAGCTCCAGCCATATGCATAGCCTGATATACCCGACCGCGCCTCCAATGAAAATACAGCATATTTGTATAAGCCATATATATGTACCTACTTATATTGTCCATTCCCATTTAGGTAACAAAATTGAATTAACGTTTGTCTTCGTCTTTTGTACTCTATGTTGTCAGTTTCTCTGGAACATTAGCTGAAATGCTTAAATAAATGGCGTATATTTATTCGTGTGAGATTGTTTTGACCGATCTTTCGTAAAATTTATTATTTTTATTTTTGATGTTTCAATGGTTCTGTTTTGTTTATTCGGATTGTGGGCTCTTTCTCTTTCCTTCGTCACAAAACAATCTTTTGTACCAAGAAACAGCATACTCCATTCTATGCATCATCATTTGATCAATAATATTTTACATCACGTTGAGTGTATAATACTTTATCACTTGTGTCGTTGTCTGTACTGTCAAGTTTGTCTACATAATTGTAGAATCGTAGGACTACATTGATCATCACACAATACACGTACTTCATAACACATCAATTAGAAAGACAGAATACAAGGACAACACCAACTTCTCCAACCACACATGAATGATTTATGAACACAGCTGATTATTTACTTACTGTAAACAGCTAATGATTAAAGACAGTTCCATGCTTGGAAAATATTTCAATGGAAAACGAGACGGAAGTGTTATACGTTGTTTGATATCATCGTACTATTACAAATTGATTGAAAACTTGGTTGACCGTTATGGAATATATGTGTCACAAATGACCACGGATATGTTCCACCCATCTTAAGCACTTCCCGGTCCTTTCCTCGTTCATGACTTATCAACGGATGCCACTAGTGGAACATGAACTGCTTATCCTTCCGGAGCACCTGAGTTCACACCCGGTTGTTAGTGCGGTTCGTGTTACTCGATCTTTAGTTTTATATGTATGTTTTGTAGATCGTTATTTGTCCTTTTGTCCTTTTTTCTTTCCGCCATTGTGTTGTCTGTTAGATTCTTAGATTTACGGATTCTGATTCCCCTTTTGGTATCTTCAAACTCTTCTTAAGATGAATCATTAAAGATAAGGGAACATCGTGGTCGTGATCGTATGGTAGTTGGATTAACAACTACCTATGCAGTCAGTGCCTTTCATCACTAACGCTGTGAACACGAATCCCGCTCAGGCGAGGTGTACTCGATACAGCATTATGTGATAACATTTGTCAGTGACTTGCGGCAGGTTTTCACCGGCTACTACAGTTTCCTCCACAATGTTAACTGACCGCCGCGATATAACTTAACTATTGTTAAAAGTGGCGTTAAACTCCATAACCCTAACACTCTTGTGCATTATTAGACGCAAAAAGAAAAGACAAGAAAAAAGCAACACGAATTATTTTTTAGAAATATAGAGAGAAATAAAAAAAACAAAATCATCAGGTCGCTGACCTACAACGCATGGTAATATCTAAATGGAATGTTTAGTGTTTAAGTTTGGTTCAATATGATATTGATGTTTACTGGACAATCCTATACATCATTAGGGTGTATACTTATGGCATATGCAATGTCAAGGTCATAAGCATATTGTATTAATTATTTAGTCCTTGACGGGTTTAAACGTTTTACGTCATTTAGCGTTATAAATAATTCTGTTTGATAAAAATATAGATTTTCTGAAGTAAGAACAACAAAATATACAACGTGTAGAAGCATAGACAATATATAGAATTATGTTACACTGGCGCAATGTAATGCAATCTTACTTCATTTCCTAAGGGTTTAAATAAAATGATTTTGCTTACCTGTAGAACAATCTCTAATCACGGCTTCTTCAATATCATATATGCATGATGAAACATCATATTTTATTTATTTTAATTGTTTCCGTGTAAATACAAATATGTGCATATGATAAGAGGTGGTTGTTTTTAACACCGAGTGAGGATTATTTTCAGTTATAGCCCCGCCACTTTTTACAAGTGCATGTACTGAGCCATGAAAGTGAATAGTTATGTATATGTATGTTAGAGGTATCGATGTTACCACCTCTGGGTGATTCGTTGATTTCAATATTTTTCTTTTCATTTTATCATAGCGAGAACAATGTCATTTAGTAATAAATAAAAAAGAATAAAAAAAAAAGCACTGTCAGAACATGGTGTATCGATTGAACTCAACAGCGTGCTGTGTATGCTTCCGATGAAATATGAAACGTGCTTCCGCCACAATCTTCATGTCCACTCAGCCTTGCTCAATAATCGCACAGGTTCTGAAAGAACAAGTTACGAGTGCATGTCCAGTCCGTTCGTGATACCGCGACAGGCAGACATTCTGAAGGAAGTCATTACCCAAGTACAATGAGGAACACACGGTGTCCACATAACGTCATGCAATATCTCCTTTCATTGTTTGTATTGGACCTGTTTTTACTGATGTTCGCCTCCGTTGTAGATGGACAAGGCCACGGGCTGACATATACTGGATAGATCTCTGTGAGAACTCCTGTGACATTACATTGATAGAGGGTGGTGTCTTCGCGCAAATTACTCCATATCTACGACATTTAGCAAAATCAATAATGCATTTAAAGGATTTTTGAAAATCTTTGTTTGAAATTCCCTTGAATTCAATAGAGTTTGCAACTTTTCCGTTCATATAATTAAGATATATTTCTTTGCTTTTATATATAAATATTCGGTTACACCATGATATTTGATCAATTTCTGAATATCAATGAAAACATCTTCAAAATAATTCTCTATGAAATCCTTATCATAATGACTATAAATAGTGAATGAATCACAACTTTAGATGCAACTACCATGTTACAATATATGATAGTTCCCAGGAGACATATCTGAGCTCAACAATGTTCTGTATTTACAACTGAATACACAGATAACGTCATAAATAAGAAATCAAGAAAATTTGTGATTAATGATATTTTATTTCCCAAATGCATTGGGATTTTTTTTCCTATGAATATGTAAAGAGATTAGATTTGAGGAAATCCGAACTGCAGTATCACAATTATGACGAGGTATTTTTTTAAATTATTTTACATTCGATGAAACTGGTTCAATGTACATGTTATCGTTCAAACTGTTCATAATTTTGCTTAGTCAGTATCTATATACACTTTTACATAGCAAATCACTAAATGTGAAGGGTTAGGGTAAGGGTTATGTTGTTAAGGTCACGCCCACGACGGCCCCCACTAATATTTGACCGACTTTTGATCGGTTGGGTAAGGTACCTGTTACTATTAAGGCTATTTCAAATAGTAAATGCATAATGTAGTGTCCTATCAAATCAGATGTAGTCAAATATATAGATAAAGGACACTGCGGAAACTACGCGATCAGTTGGGTTTTATACACAGATTAAAATTATATGCACTATTCATTCAAATGATTGGAGAAAATGACACTATACCCTTTACAGGGACCATCGTGGTCGTGATCATATGGTAGCTGGATTTACAACTATCTATGCTATCAATGCCTATCACCACTAACGTTGTAAGTTCGAATCCATCTCATGGCGAGGTGTACTCGATACGATATTATGTGATAAAGTTTGACAATGGCATGCGACAGAACGGTGGTTTTCTCCGGTTTCCTCCACCAATAAAACTGACCGCCACGATATGACTGAAATATTGCTGAAAGTGGCGTTAAACACAATAAACCTAAAACCCTCAAATATTAGCCGTTGCAACAAAAATATGATATCGTTAAACAAGATATATATAATCTAACACCGGAGGGAGTACAGGATAGGGAAATCTCCGACACCCGAGGGTAAGATTTTAATCGTTCTCTTGCGAGGCTTGCCGAGTTAGAGAACGATTGAAATATTCCCCAAGGGTGTCAGAGATTTCCCTATTTTTTACATTTTCTTTCCGGTGTTTGATTTTAATTCTCACTAAACACCTAATAGCGAAGTTTCGAGTTATATCCATTCCGGAAATTTCCGGATTTAGCGTACACCTGAATCACCTGGTTTGACAAAAATGTTCAGCATATTAACTTCCGGTAAAATTACGTAAAAATACAGAAATGTAATCTTCGCTGAATATCCAACGATACTGCTTCACAAATGATGAATACCCATTTGAAATCCATTAAGTCGCATTGGTGTGTTGCCGAGGGGTGTAATTCCGACGAAAGGAAGAGGGGAAGGTACTGATAAATGGCTGGTGTAGAATCCCCCCTTTCCCAACAGAGAAAAAAGCACCAACGATGAGAAAAAATGGCTGGACTTTGTAAGATGGAAGGACTATGTACCATAAAGATACCATCTACTTTGTATTAAACATTTTGTTGAAGGTAGACCGACAAAACAGTATTCATATCGTGAATGTTTTCCTATAATAACTATAACGTATAAGGAACCAGCATATCCATCCAGAAAATGGATAAAATGAGGTGTCAAGCTAGTACTTACACAAAGGGCAGTTATTCTGGAGACTAGGATGCAAATGGGATAAAGGTCGCAGGCTCACGGTAGCAGAAGTTAAACTAACAAAAACAGCTTCTCAGAGAATTCATGCAGGGAGAGCTATGCAGACACTCAAAAACTTTCGTATGTTGTCAAGTGTAATTAATTGAATTGAAATTTAAACCTCTTGCTACCGTAATCAGATTGTTAAAGTATCAAGTTTATTGTGCAATCTAGACAAACTGATAATAAATAGATATGTGGTTAAATATGATAATGTTGTTTCTTTTTACAAAATAATAGCTTAATTTTGATCTTCTGCTTCAGTGTTTGAGATTGGATGATATTCAAGTCATAGAGACAAATCCCCTCTCCCAGCAAACTCTGCCAATAGTACCTATCACCAATGATGTTGTGAATTCGAACCCTGTTCGATACAACATTATGTGATACAGTTTGTCAGTGACTTGCTACAGGTCGGTGGTTTTCTACGGGTACTCCGGTTTCCTCCACCAATAAAACTGAAATATTGTTGAAAATGGCGTTAAACACCATAAACAACAACAACAAAAAAACGCACCACAGTAAATAACCACCCAGAGGTCACCTCAAGGTCATCAACACAGTGGATAGAGTTTATCTTTGATTTTTCTAAAATTGGTGGTCTCAATTCCTTCGTGATTGAATTTAGGTTATCATGAAAACAATGAAATATCTCCGAACGTTATATGTAAAGTCTAAAGACCACTATATACTAAAAATTAGATTCTAATATGACGTCTCTAAAACGGCAGACATGATAATACTCAACAACTCTATATTTAGCGCAAGTGCAGTACACAACAAATCTGACTGTTCCATGTGTCTCCCGCTGTGAAATTACCGTGACGACCGAGTGTAAACAAACAAAACACCGACATATAACGTATTTTTAAAGTCCTTAAAATAAAATTTTTCCCTCAGTTATAAATAAATATTCTGTAACTAAGTATTTTGTTATCATTTGTTTTGAAAATTTACATTTGGGGATCCCCAGTACGCACACAATGCTACATTCCATTGATATGTGTCGGCCATGATTCATGAATAACCGGAAAATGCACTAACCTTCATGTTTTCCTACGTATACATTGATAACTGGACGGTGATGTAATTAAGTTACTGATATTTTCCAATTTGATGGCATTTTGAATTTTGCTACTCAAACAAGTAAAATGCTCACAAAATCGTAAAATAAATCAGTAACCAGCTTGTGTCAATCAGCGTCCCTTGTAAACAACGTCACAGGATGACGATATATTACAAAAGTCAAAGTCGATAGATGGTTGTCTTAAGTATTTATTCCGGAATTTTTTTTTATGTCAACAATACAAGCTTTTTTTTCCATTGGCATTTATTTTTTTCATTTCATATCTAACAATAATTGTCGATTATTAACAACTGTTCAAGTGTTCGATATTATGTTTGACAACTCCGCTCCGCCATCTTGTTAGCGCACGAAATGATGAACGAATGAACTCCGACTTTTTTAAAAATATTTTTACGCAGGAATTGTTCAATCGAATCTATATTGGAAAATACACAATAAATATGTTTTTCATGTTAACATCCTATATCTTTGTTTTAAAATATCTCGTTCAAATACAAATAATTCAAAATCAATTCAAAATTTCCGAAGGAGGTAAATGGAACAGCCACCAAATGCCGTGCGTATACAGTTCACGAATGGTTAAAAAAATACCGTATTTGTCCTATTAGAATCGAAATAATTCATGGCAGGCATAGAGTTGTGCAAATTTACACATGGGCTGGGCCTTTATATTCTTAGATATTACCCCTCGCTGTCGTTCGGGGTTAAATTCGAATATAAAGGCCCAGCCCATGTGCAAATTTGCACAACTCTATACTAAGCATAGATTTTTTTTCAGGGGAAAAGTGCGTGATTTTTTTCTTGTGACTGTATGATTGATTGCTGTTTGACGGCAATTGAGTAATTGTTCAGCTTTATCTTGTCTAGAACAAGTTACATTTCGATGACATGATGCTGAGATGACTTTATTGTACTAGACGAACTGTTCAATTCAACAAAAAAACATCATAAGAACCAAACTATTTGTTAAAGAGGGAATATTGATATTTGGAGTAGTGCAAGCAGTTTGTTTTGCTAATATGTAAACATTTAACATGATACACTGGTTAGATGAATGGGCGGGGAAAACCGGGGCAAACCACTGACAAGGTTATAACGCCAGTTTAATACGTCCTTGCATTCAAAGTCAATTGTCAATATATACAGTTAGGAAGATTTTCAAAGTCAACGATCTATTGATTTTAGCGTAAATTAAAACAGAGACAGTCCAGTCAGAAATTAATTATTCAAATTTTATATTAAAGCGAGTTTCGAATTCAGATATAGAATTCGTTGTTATAACAGTCATATCCATTACTTTATATAAGGCATAGCAGTATTTTATTTGAATAGTTTCCAATGTCAATTTGAGATTTGACGGTGGGACATACAATTGTACTGACGACGGAATCGCGGCCTGTACAGTGAACATTGCCCGGCGTATCCTTCTGTTATTGGGGAATATTTAAGATTAGCTATCAAATTGGGCTATGAAAACGTAGATATCTAATTAGTAGTGTTTTAAATTGTTTTGTAGTGATTTTATTGCTAATATGCCAGATATATCAAAGTTTGTTGAAGGAAAAACGTATATTCTTGGGTTAGGATTAGGGTTATGATGCTTAACGCCACTTTCAACACTATGTCAGCTATATCGTGGCGGTCAGTTTTATTGGTGGAGAAAGCCACAAATCCGGAGTACCAGCGGAGAAAGCCACAAATCTACCGCAAGTCACTGACAAACTACATTTTGTATATTGTTGGGAATTCTTGGGAACAAAAACTGCAAGCTAAAATTAAATCAAATATCCTTGACTTTTCTGCAAGAATTTAACCCTAGCAAAATATCAATGAAATAAACACACCCTTTTTCTTGTGTGTTCTATTCTATCTCACTTACCAAATCAGTAAATGAATCATGCTTGAATCTTAACTATAATGCAGTTCTCCCAAGCATAAACAGACGTACCATATAAAATATATCAATGACGTCATTTTAGGAAACATATTATTTCCCTGATGGATATAATTATTTTATTTCGTATCGTTATTTGTTGACCTCATGATAAGGTAGTAGGCCTGGGGTATGGGAGATAACTCTATTTTCAGTGTCTTCTCAAATATATGATCATCTGTGCGTTTGAAAATCCCCCCTCAATTCCAAGCTTCTTGTTGACAAAGATTGTTTACATATGGCCAGTTAAAAAATGACTCCTTTTCCTTTTACCTTTCCATAGCTGTGCTCCTTTCAGGGCTCACCAAACTAGGCGAAATGGGCGAAATTCTCGCCCTAATTAGTCTGAAGTCGCTCTCCCTCGACCACAAAGCGAAATTAAAGTCGCCTTGTTTCTTTTTGCAGGTCACTCTTTTCTTGCAAATAATCTTCGTTTTATGGTAAAGCTGATTGTCAAAACAATTGTAATCAATGGGAAGATACATAACAATAAGAGGAAAAGGTTTTATTCAAGCAATAAAGAAGGTTTAATTTGTTGATACAAAAGTATCACGGCAAACTTCTGCAAATTTGTACTGACGAAATTCCAGGTGAATATTAAATCCCAAATCTTAAAATATACAAACAGACGCTTCCATTACCAAATTGGCCGTTGAATTGTGTTATATTCTAATTATTTTCACAAAACTTGAGTTATTTGTAGCTTTTTGAAAGCTAAACAATTAACATGTCTAAGTTTTAAACACGGCAATCATGGGGACGTAGGAAATCAGGGGATGGAAACGAACATTTAGATGTCATTGACAGATTTCAAGGCAAAAATGAATAAATCTAAAATCAATAAATATAAGATCAATAATAATAATAAAACAAATACAAAACATGAATTTAATATGAAAGATATAAACAAGATATTAGCAAAGATAGAAAGATATGTTTGGGAAAAAAATTGTAATATCTGATCCTCTCTTATACCGCTGCCCCCCCCCCCCCCCCCCCCCCCCCCCCCTTCTTCTAAGACAACTAAAGAATAACCAGAATCAAACAAATACAACTGGAGCACAGAATTTTAAGGAATTTAACAATACAGCTGGGTGGCTGTCTGTTTTTTTTGTGTTTTTTTTGTAATGAATTAATCCAGTAGAGTCACCCTCAAACCACCCCTCCCCCTCCCCAGCCGACTTGAAAATAAAAAAGACAGATGCAGTCATTTGGTAATTTGAACATCCACTTTGTCAATTATAAGAATTGAAAAGCTTTTTGTTATTGGTAACTAGTTATTTTTTATCTCATAAACAAAGAAACTAGTAAAGGATGGGTGTGTGATAACTTTCTTCGACAATTTCATTTTTTTCTGGGTACCTTCCAAGAAAAACATAAATTTAAATATTTTAAAAATCTGACGGTAAAAGTTTGTAAAATTTGGTGCAATGATGTCTATATGTCTATTCTTCAGTGTGACATTTTTTGGTGGAAATTAATTGACAGGAATTTTTTTAATCCGATTTTTAAAACCAAGGTGGTCCTCAGGGCATCCCCCCTTTTTGCAGTTTCCACTGTTTTGCACGTGATTATCTCCAAACAGGATATTCAGATATGCTAGATATTTCATATTTATTCAACAACACTCTCAAGTGTATTAAAGCCAAAATATTCCCTTTCAATCAGAAATAAATGTGCATATCTATTAGAATCTTCCGAAACTAGTATTACCATCTGGCGTCAAGAATACCCCCAACATTGTTATATTTAGGATGTGCTATGGAGAAAATGGCACGGTGAAATTTTTGAAACTTTGGCAGATAATGTATTTAGCCATAACTATTCAATGATGCAAATTTAAAAAAAATTGAATGATGGGAAAATTTTAGGGTAACCCAGGTCTACCACCTTAAGCTAATCATTAATATTTGATCATACGATGATACGATGATACATGTTAAACAGATAGAGCAGGAAAGTTTGAAGATACAAAAAGGAATAATTAATGTGGAGGACAGACAATGTTAAGGTCAAAAGAAAAAGGACAAACAGGCAAGAAATTGTCTACAAAACATTACACAGAAAATAAAATAAAAATTCAGCACGAATGTCACTCAAAGCAGGGATTGGGAAGGGTAAGCAGTTTCTGCTCTATTCGTGAAATAAATTTCAATTCAATGTAGTATCATATTCATTGTTCATCGATGTATAATTACAAATTCAATGCGTTGTCATGCCAATGTTGTTATTTGTATTTATTTACGTATACTGATGACAACCGAGAGTTCCAAGTCGCATGATGTTCGTCTCGTTTTGGCAAACGACGGGTGTCAATAGTGGAACAGGAACTGCGTACCTCTCCGGACCACCACGAGTTTTTCGTTGAGTTCGTGTTACTCAATCTTTCGTTTTCTGTGTAGTGCTTTGTAGATCATTGTCTGTCCTTGTTCGACTTACCTCTTTTGTATCTTCAAACTATTTTTGCACTAGACCATAGGTAGACACATGGTCAAGATAAAAAAACTTCGGCACTGACATGGCTTATTAGATATATTTCTTATCGATATTCACGGTTCTTAAGGTAGTACCATGCACTTCAGGTAAAATTTGATCTGCTCGTTTAATTTTCTTATTTTTTTTGGCAGTGTGTTTGAATATATACACTGTAATAGATATCAAAATTTTAGCAAATTCCAACCAACAGACTCAGAGCTATGAATTCACTAGCCACATAGCAGCTTTTCTCTCTGTGGTTTTGATCACCGAGATGCTTGAAATCTGCATACAAACATCATATGATCAAAACGTTCAACTGATTTTCAAGAGTTATCTCCCTGTAGTGTTAGGTACCACCTTAAATCATGTACTTATTATTAAAGTTAATGTTCTCCTCTCGCAGGCATATATGACCTCATCCGATTGTGATTGTCCTGTTTTCTAGCTCCCAAAGACTGTTCAATAATTTTGCTTATAAGTATTTTGTCTTTGAGCGTACCTGATGATGGTTATGCCGCATAGGTCCGGATATGACGCGTTGTGTACACTGAATTTGATATCTACGTGTGTTATTTTCTGAGATCATTTGATAATCTTTTCGTTGATGCAAGCACCCCATCTTCAAACATCTTGGAATCAGAGGTCCGCATACAACATTGAAAATATTTATTCAATGACCTCTATAGAGGTCACTCACACTCTTCTACTGTCTTAGTACATCTGTGAAAAATGATACCCTCGATCTGCTACTTAACTTTTGTTATTATTTCTGTTTTAAGAGAATTCGGAATTTGAAATGATAAACAAAAACACAATGGAACAGAACATATTGTGTATTGTCAATAATAATATAACATATGGCGACCCATTTGACACGAAGATAAATAAACAGAACCCTTATGTCTACTTACGTTTTATTTTATAAGTGGCAATAAAAAAGAAATAATTGATGATAAACTGGTTCATAAGCACGGACAAGAAGATGTATCGGTGAAATGGTACAATTGAATAAGTCACAACACTCTACAGAAGCTGGTGAAATAAAATAAATATTTATTCAGTGTGATTACAATTATGACGAAAATGAAGTATATAAGAATAATTTACAGTAGAACGGAATAAAATATGATATGTAAATCTATATAGTCCTTCGGACATGTTGGGCATTTCAAAGTCATTAAAGAGGGTCCGGGAGGCTCAATAAGTTAGGTAGTTCGATTACCTAACAACTCATATAAGCCTATCACCAACACGGCGTGGGTTCGCGCCCGGCTTTGTAAATTACAAATAAAGGTGCCCTCGACTCGCAGCCGCAAGTGATAAAGTTTATCAGTTGCTTGCCCATGGTCGGTGGTTCTCTCCGGGTACTCCGGCTTCTTCCACCACTAAAACTGGTCGCCATGATATAGCTGAAATATTGCTGAAAGTGGCGTTAAACACAAAAATATAAATATAAATAAAAAACAAAACAAAGTCCTTTGGTAACATGTTCATGACACCCGTATCGCATCGGATAATGTAGGTGCTACATGTATCGATAATTTCTTGTAACTATATATAATAATTGTGTTTATGTATCTTTGTTTCAAGATCACATGAGCGAGATTCGAACTCAAATGTTTAGTGATGATAGGAACAGAATGCATAGGTAGTTGTAAATCCAACTACTACACGATCGCGACCACGACAGCCCCAATTCACTTAAAAGTATCCACGTACTATTGTTTAATTTGAATTGAAAATACGAGTATATCAGAAATGAGACCGAAATATTTCAGTAAATAATTGAAATTTTACATTAATTACCAAATTTGATATACAGTTATTTGTTAATGGTAAAATATTTTAAAATATAATACAACTGCATACGATTATTAGAAGACTCATTACATTAAAATTAATGGCGGCTTCATTAGAATTGATTTGATTTGATTTTGATTTGATTTTTGGTGTTTTAACAACACTATCAGCAATATTTCAGCTATATCATGGCGACCAGTTTTAGTGGTGGAAGAAGCCGGAGAGAACCACCGGCCATAGGGCAAACAACTGGTAATCTTTATCACTTGCGGTTGCGAGTCGAGTGCACCTTTTTGTGTAATTTACAAAGCGGGCGCGAACCCACGCCGTATTGGTAATAGGCTTGTATGAATTGTTAGGTAATCGAACTACCTAACTCATTGAGCCACCCGGGTCCTCATTAGAATTGAATATATATATATATATATATATATATATATATACGTCTGAAAATTAAACCAAACAGTGTTAGAATTAGATTTTAGAGCTGTCAAATTTTTGTTCTTCCCTCGACGGGATTTGAACCCACACCATTGTTACACTGCAGCACCATTCGCTTAGCCTTACGTCCAGCGCCCTAGACCACTCGACTACATCCACTCCCTAAAAAAGGAGCTTCAATAGTCGTAGTGTTACCTTGTCTCGTAAGGCAAATCTAGGGATAGGCGTAAGACATGTGTATAAGCGTGTGTAGATGGTACATATATACTTAATATTATAATTTGACAGCAATCTAACTCAGCAATTTTTAATATATTGGATAGGATAATGAAGAATTATTCACTAATACAGTCACAGGAAATAAAGTATATTATACAAACGTCTAGAAGCAAGTGACAACCATACAATATATCTGCCCCACTGGATCTCAAAGTTACTTTAAAGGATACTAGGTTAATACTAAATATTATATACGTCTGAAAATTAAACCAAACAGTGTTAGAATTAGATTTTAGAGCTGTCAAATTTTTGTTCTTCCCTCGACGGGATTTGAACCCACACCATTGTTACACTGCAGCACCATTCGCTTAGCCTTACGTCCAGCGCCCTAGACCACTCGACTACATCCACTCCCTAAAAAAGGAGCTTCAATAGTCGTAGTGTTACCTTGTCTCGTAAGGCAAATCTAGGGATAGGCGTAAGACATGTGTATAAGCGTGTGTAGATGGTACATATATACTTAATATTATAATTTGACAGCAATCTAACTCAGCAATTTTTAATATATTGGATAGGATAATGAAGAATTATTCACTATACAGTCACAGGAAATAAAGTATATTATACAAACGTCTAGAAGCAAGTGACAACCATACAATATATCTGTCCCACTGGATCTCAAAGTTACTTTAAAGGATACTAGGTTAATACTAAATATTATATACGTCTGAAAATTAAACCAAACAGTGTTAGAATTAGATTTTAGAGCTGTCAAATTTTTGTTCTTCCCTCGACGGGATTTGAACCCACACCATTGTTACACTGCAGCACCATTCGCTTAGTTATATAAATAGAAAAATTATTAGGAAATGCTAACTATATGTACCACAAAATACTGGTGTGATACTAGGTGCGTTGAATTGGTATGCATCGCATCTTTCCTATATGTAACCCGTCATTAATTTTCAAAGTCGTTCTCATACGGCGTGGGTTCGCGTCCGGTTTTGTAAATTACAAAAAGGGTGCACTCGACTCGCATCCGCATTGTCCATAGTCGGTGGTTCTCTTCGGGTACTCCGGCTTCTTCCACCTCTAAAACTGGTCGCCATGACATAGCTGAAATATTGCTGAAAGTGGCGTTAAAACCCCACAAAAAATCAATCAATCAAAGTCGTTCTAGAGTAGTAACAGGCCCATTAATTAACAGACCATGTTCACAATGTTGCTACATGACCGTGTATACAACCAGTTTAGAAACGGAAAAATAATATTATGCTACCTACAGAAAATCTACATACCTTAGCCAATTTTAGTCTATCCTGTTTTGATCATTTGGTTTTCTTGAACCCTAAATACTTTTAAATTATTTGGTTCCCCAATCTTTCGATTTTTCGTTTTTTAATGAAGATTATTCGGGAAACGCTTCGTGCACACGAAAATAAATATCTACGATTTTATTCATTTATTCAAATACAACACTCAGATAATTAGATACACATTTCTATTATTCGGTAATTCTAAGAAAAAAAAGTAAACCGCATCGGTAGTGTGTTGATTAGCGTGTTCGCCTCGAGTGCGGTAGATCGTGTGTTCGAGCCCCAATCGGGTCAAACCAAGGACTATGAAATTAGTATTTGCTTCTTCTCCGCTAAGCATCCAGTATTAAGGAGAAACAGAAAAGACTGGTTGGCTCGGAATCAGCATTATGTGTCCGAGTAGGGAGACATGTCTATCCGTGCACTGTTGTTTCTGTGGGCAGCACTATACAAATATTTAAAAAGCGTGTTGCTCTAACACAGTGCGGAACTCAGTATCATCTCATTGAACATTAACCTGTTCTCGCCATGAAATAGTTAAAAATTTGCTCAGTTGGCGTTATAACATAAATACTCACTCACTCATTAAAAAAAGAAGCTTAATCCGAGTTTGAATCTAATAAGTACAATTGATTTTAATTATGCTGAAGTATAATAGACAATTAGTCAACATGTTAAAAAACAATGGAAAAATTGAACATTGCAGTTACTTTTCAGTAGCGGAGAATTAAAATAAAAAAATGAAATTCCAACTAATGGACTGTTTAGTTATCTTGATAAGTTCCCTCATAGTAGGGTGCCCAGTGTTAAAAAAAGACGCTTAATTATCGAGTTTGGGTTAACGGAATTACACACGGATAATTTTGGTTTTAAACGCTAGAAAAATTATCACATTTTGTATTTTTAATTGTCGTCGTAAGTTTCTGTGGTCACCATTTTTTTAATTTCACGTTTTTCAAAGGCTGACACATTGTACATGGTATTTTCAGGATGAAAAATAAAAATATTCTCCGCTATCTAAATAGCTAAGAAGGTTTTTACATAAGAGATAATGTATCAAAGATATAATTAAAATAAAAACGGGATGTAAATAATTGATTTTTGAAAGAGTATATCAGCCTTACTTTAAGCCTCAAATATGACCCCAAATTAACCGTATTTTCAACAAAAGCAAAGTAATTACACTACATTATAAATGTACTTTGATTTTGAAGAAAACATATTGATGAAATGTACATGTGTGCCAAAAATCATAATCTAATTGTGCTAACAATCATAATCTAATTGTCAGCGGTTGTTGAGAAATTGGCAAAATATAAACTCAAATAACAGTGTAAATTTCCTCTTTGTCATACACGGATTGTCATGTACCGGTGTTTGTAATTGATGTGTCGCTCGCCGGTCATTAACTAGCACGATCTCTGTCTCAATGCATTTAGTATTTTCTCTTCTTTTATGGCAAATATATTGGTTTTAATTGTTCAGTAGAATTGTTTGTGGTTTTTATGTTTTAAAAACATTCATTTTTATGTCGGCCGTTGATTGGTTTTACTGTTTTTAAATTTTTTTTAATTCATATGTCGGTTTTAAAAGCTCTTCAGAGCTTATGTTGTATGTTTTTATACTCCGACTTTAAATAAAATGTGTATCTGTATCTGTTCATGTGTTTCTAATACATGGACCAATCCTGCAGGATACGCTATAAGTCCGGAAATGGCTCAGTTTCACAGCCCGGTAAAACTTTGTCCGTCTAGTCCTAAAATAAGTCGAAATGAAGTGAATTGGGACAAATGCATTATTTGTCAAAGTTCATTTTGTGACTCGCTAGTGATAACTATGCGAAATATTAGCAAAAATAGCTTTATCGAAGCACTGGAAGCCAGGAAAGATGATGTTTATGTTAGAATTTTGCAGGATGTTTCTAGTTTAGATTGTATTCGTTGTGAAGATTTTAAAATTTTGTACCATCGCGCTTGTTACAAATCATACACAAGCAGGCGCAATTGCAGTTATTCTATGTCAGAACCCACTGCAGTTGAACCGGGACATACTACATGTATAACATAATCATTTGTGCCAGATTCTAGTATTAGCCAACTGTTAAATTGGGAAGTATGTTTTCTCTGTGAAAAGAAAACATTTAAAAAAGATAGAAAACTGAAAAAAATTGAATCAAATGATCGTCGGAATAACCTACGGGAATCGGCTGTTTTCAAAAATGATCAAAGAATCATCAAAACACTTGACAGCGAAGAATTTATTGATAATGCTGTCTATCATTCCGGTTGCATTACTAAGTACTTGCTAAGGTATACCCCTGTGAAATCAAAATTTCAGGAAGACGTTTGTCCAGAATTTAGTGTTCATGACTATGCTTTTAAAATACTTATAGCTGATATTCACGAAGACCTAACAGTGCGTAAACAGGCTTTTCTAATGACACAATTACTTCAAAAGTATCTTGATTATCTTCCCGCACACATCCCAAATACTTATCCTGTTACCAAATTACAAGCAGACGTAAAATACATTACGGCGATTCAATCTTTGTACAGATACAGCGCGGACAGGGGAAGTCCAACCTAGTCTTCAGTAGTGATGCGTCAATAGGACATGTTGTCGCAACTGCAGGTAATTTGAAGTCGAAACTAAAAATGTCTGAAATCAAACAAGGGATATCTACAGTTGCAGATTCTTGCAATGATGACCAAATATTGCACGCTGTCATTCGAATCTTGAGGCGTGACATCGAGAAAATAACCATTTCCACCGACGAATACCCCACTGCGAGCGAGGTGTCACTTTCATTGTCTATGAATCGAATGCCTTTGTCTCTTACGAAATTTATCTGCTGGTTGCTTGATTATAAATCCTTTAAAAATGCATCAGAACCTTACAATATTCTAAACGATAAGCTGTAGAAAGTGATGGGTATAACTGAATGTATATTTTCTGTCTCAAGAGATGTGTTTACTCCATTCCACCTTGGTCTTGCTGTACAGCTGTACCACGATATCGGTCCAAAGTAACCTATCGAGACATTACACTCTAATGGTTTCTGTGCTTCTTATGGAGAAGTCAAACGATAACTAACCAGCATTGCACACCATGAAATTGAAAAAAATTCAAGATGGTGTCTACATTCCTGATGGTATAATCCCTATGCATCAGGGTGGTGGTTTAATTCAGGAGGGTGCTGACAACATCGATATCAACACTGAAACCGTTGACGGTAAAAACACTTTCCATTCAATGACAAGGGCAGTTTTTCAAATCCGTCACTATGCAGTAGACCCCAATATTAGCCAATCAAAGGAAAAAATATCACAGGAAAGGTCTGTACAGATCAGCAACAGTGCATTATCTTTGACAGCTTGCTTAGCATTTAGTAAACCAAAGACAAGGGGAGTTCCTGGTAGAATTGAGAATGTGTTTGACAGGATAACTGAATGTCCAAGTAACCTTTCCAAAACATCAGACATTCTTTGGCTTCTTCTACGTTCTATTTCTAGAAAAATTCTTGACATTCCAATTCGCTTCCCAGCAAACCAACCCCAGCAAATTCCTTTTTGGACTGGCTATAACAGCGGTTTATCAGAATATAAATCTGAATTTTCGGTAGTGTCTTACGCACCTATCATTGAGTCAAAACCAAATGATATGTCAACTGTCTTTACAACGATGAAAATGTGTGTTAATATGACAAAAACTATGGGTCAGGTACATTCAGTACAAACATTCGATCAACAACTGTATGTTATAGCTAAGCAAGTTGAATGGGCGATCCCCGAGACTTTTCGCAACCATACAGTACGATTAGGTGGTTTTCACACGTTATCCTGCTATATTGCAGCGATTGGAAAGTTGTGGGGTGATGGTGGTCTTAAAGATGTGTTAGTGGGTTCTTCTGTATATGCTGCCGGGACAGTTGATCAGATGCTGAATGGTAAAGAATTCAATCGTGCGACAAGAGCTTTTATATTGGCATACGAGGCATTGAGTGTGTCATGGTCGTCTGCCTTTTTTAGTTGGTGTAATGAAAATGACTTGATAAAGTCATTTCCTGACGATTTTTGGTCAGATTTATCTGAACTTGCTGTCACATTTCCACCAAAACCAAAATGCACAGAATATTCGATAAGTATTGATTGACCCTACAAATGATATGTTGCAAACACATAAGCCATTAAATTTGAATTTTGGTACCTTTTACGAAGTTTGAGGTTAATAGATATTTTACCAGTAATTAGTCAAGGTGTACCATAACTGAAACATGATTTTTTTTTTGGAATCCGTCCACCAGTTGTCAAATGTTAAGGGGTAAAAAATAATTTGAAGGTTTCCTTTAAATGAATATCAAATAAAAATGAGAAATGTTCAAACTATGACAGGTCAAGGTCACTTTAATTTCTCATATATACGAAAATTGTAAAATGGCATTTTTTTTTTTTAGAAAATGGACTTTTGCTATATATTCAAACAATGTAAAATAAAAAATAAGCATAAAATAATAAAATATTAAGCTTAACAAATAAATTTGGCATTCCAGTTTAAAGTTCTTCACAGTCTTGTCGAAGAAGGAAGCCTTTTAAAACTTGTGGTGTGTTAGTTCCAATTTTTAGATCTTGACCTTTGACCCCAATTTAAAAAAAACGTGACCACAATACATAATGACGACATCTTTATTTCGATGCGGCTTGTTCTCCTCATTCCAACGATGTATCATACAGGTGTGTGTAATTCCGTTAAGGCAAATTTGCAAAAATCTTTCGTCGGGCACCCTACTACAAGACAATAGTTAGTTGTAGTACTAACATGAAAAAAAGTTGTTTTGTGTTGTCCTATTATGTGTCTTTACGTTCGGAGTTCCGTGTAGTGATGCCCGTTACGATTTCCGCATAAAAGCGATGTTCGGTTCATCTTTACCGCCAGTTGTTTGTAGGAGGGCTCTTGTCGTTTTACATTATTTATGGATGACTGATCATTGTATATGTCCAATTTATGTGTCTAGAAGACAAGTTTGAAGATACCAAAGGGGTAATCAGAAGCCGTGGACAGAAGGTACCAAAGGGGTAATCAGAAGCCGTGAACAGAAGGTACCAAAGAGGTAATCAGAAGCCATGAACAGAAGGTACCAAAGAGTAAAAAGAGTCTTTTTTTTACAATCGAACAGCACGAGAAGAAAGTCATGTACAGTATATATATATATGCATGATTCTGCATACACAATGTGACACCAAACGAGATGAAAATTTTAATTCGACCAGCTTTGCTAAGTTCGCATGCATCACGTTGAGCAAACACAACGTTCCATAGAAGACACATCACATATTGACATTCATGCAAAGTTTGACTCGTATTATAGCTAGATAAATATATCATAGGATACACAAGTGAATGCATCAAACAATATATTTTTACAGTTGACGTACAAAATGAGCAACATTGTTTTCATTTACCAGACGCTACAGCTGTGTCTTCTTTACACGTTAAGACATAAAATGAAGTTAATTTTTTAATTTAAAACACTATTTGTTTAGAAAATAATCAGAATATACAGTACATCAAACATAGTAATGAAGTTAATGATACGAATTTGTAAAATATCTGGTAACTATTATAATAAAAGTACAATGTATGTAATATATAACACATTAACCCAACAATCAAAGACAAATGGTAATAATCTAATTTGAAGTGTATTTAGGATATTATTCACAATATTAATTATTTAAGTGAGTGCTATTAAAGTGTAGATGATTTGATGGAGTATGTATTTAACAGAATTTAAATGCATTTTTTAAATCTCTACACGCACTTTGAATTAAAAATACTTTGATGAAAACGAGTTGATGCATTATAACGTGCATTTGATTTAATGAAAAGTCCATGTGCCTTCTAATCAAATGCGCCACGATATAGCTGAAATACTGCTAAAGTTGGTGTTAAATACCAATCGATGAATCAATCAATCTAATCAAATCAAAAGCAAAAAAAAACTACACTTTCGGAACAGTTTCATAACCCAATAGAACAATCGCAAAAAGGGACAAAATTGATTCCCCCTAACACACATATATAAGACCGCTTATTTTCATGGCTTAGTATGGGTACTACATTAAAGGTGGTGGGTTTAATTGTGTGTCTGTTCTTCGATTTACTGACTTCCATTACCCCTTTGATATATGTAGGCCTCTCGACCAGAATAGAGTGTAACTAGTCATCATGATATATTTATACATATATTAAAATGAACAATCTCTCAAGGAAAACCGGAAGTAGAATTAAGACCTAGTTTCTCAGCTGTGGGCTACAACCCATCGAAAGGGGACATGCTCCTTTCTGGGGATCAAATACACAACGCACCGTTTGGACGAGACGTAAATGGATAATAATGTACCTCAAAATGTTTACTTTTCAAAATGGGAGTATAAATTACGGCCCTTCATAACCCTGCTCCTTTCTTCGTTTTTTTTTTTGGGGGGGGGGGTCATTTTCGCTTAGCGTCACATTCGACAATATTTCAGTTATATCGTTGCTGTCAGTATTAATAGTGGAGGAAAGCGGAGTACCGCGAGAAAACCACCGACCTGTCGCAAGTCACTGACAAATGTTATCACATAATGTTGTATTGAGTACACCTCGCCATGAACGGGATTCGAACTCACAACTTTAGGGGTGATAGGCACTGATTGCATAGGTTGTTGTAAATCCAACTACCATGCGATCCTGACAAAGCGACGGCCCTTTTCTAATTTTGGCGGTACATTGTAACATATCTAATATATTTACCCATAATGCATATTTGTTATGGTTGTTCAATTTTACTTTATTCAATTAAACTTTTTGTCAACTTTATGAAATATCACCTTCACAATCTCTTAAACAACGCAAAAAAAATTAATACCATTATAAATTCTCCATGTAAATTCAAAATAAATCAGCTTGTGTATTGAATGTTTTAAATCAGCTTTAAATTTTAGTTACATTTTATTTCTTTATAATTGCGCTAATACCATGGCTGGCAATGGATTTTATTCTTTAAATTGGTGAAGATTAACACTTAGCACTTCATATATAGAATATGTGTGGGTATAGATCTGTTTAATTTGTCACTGAGAAGAGATTTAAAAGTGCGAATTGTTACCCCTTGGGAAATAATGGGGTACGTTTCAAGAAATAACAATTAATTTGAGCGTAATCTTAAAAAAAAAAACGTCTTTAACGTTAAGAAATACTTGCGCATTTAAATTCGGTAACCTTTTATATTGTTATTTTCAAGAACAGATTCTACTGTTATTTAGAATTTATGAATTATTTAGAAATAATAATGATGAAAAAAATGAACAGACCTGAACTGAACATGAACCTTGAAATTTCTTTCAAGCATCCTCAATTATTGAAAGAAAATTTATTTATTGTATCATTATTTCCTCTCGATTTTTCAATCAAACATTTATATTGAAAAAATGTTCGCCCTACGCACACATTAAACTAAATTTATCTTTCTAAATCTAATTTTAGTTATTCGATATTTATTTACAATAGAATTTTTTTTTTCATTAATCAAGTTCTAATAAGCTCTAATAATAAACTCGGGATATATCCTGTGGCGTATTTATTTTCTAATTTATCATATGAAATGACATCCTATTTCAAACAATAACATTCTTCCTATTTATAGAGTGTGAATGGTTGTTGTTTAACGCGAACACAACAAATTTTCAGCTATATCATGATGAGAACAAGTTATTTTTCAATGAAATGATGATGAGGTCCACTTTGTACTAGACCAACACGCTGAGTTGGAATTTTATAGTGCTAAATTACTGAAACAACAGTCCGCAGATAGACATGTCGCTCCACTCGGACACATTATCCCCATTCTCCTTAATGATGCGCACGACCACACTCGATTGAAGTGCCTGTAAGAAACCAGAAGTCAGAGGTCATGTGTATGTGTGTCATGGGTATCGATTTGTCCTCATTTTGCAATTGTTCTCTTTGATTTTGGAACTGTTCCGACAGTGAGGTATTTTTTGTTTTTCATTTGATCAGAAAACCGAATGGAGCAATGGCGAATGAATAATAGACGTGGTCAGCCTGATAGTCACTAGTGGAGCAGGAACTGCTAACACTTTCGGAGCACATGAGTCCGCCATAGATTTTTAGTAACGTTCGTAAACGCGCGATCTTTAGTTTTCTGTTTCTTTGTAGATTGTTGTTGTTTTTTTCATTTGATCTTTGTCGTTTTGGCCATTGTATTGCTTGTCCCTTTTCGACTTACGGATTCTGATAACCCCTTCGGTATATTCAAACCCTTCTTACATTCTGTTAAATTTGGGTGTACCTGATGAAGGTTGTTCCAGAAACTGGTCATGCGCATTAAATTTGATATCTACTTTTTCATTACGATGTTGGTAAGATTACTCTACCCGAATTTAATTTATGAAAACAACCCACCGATGAGAACGTAAAGAGTACAATTTAAAGTAAGAGTTCGACATGCTCATTGTGAGGATATGATGCTTTAATTGTGACTGAGGGGGAGTGCTATATATCTTATTTATAGATATTTGATGTCACTTGTATTAAATTAGATATGTAATGAAACAAATGACCATACCTATAGGAACAGTTCCAAAATTCTATAGACAAATCATTGACAGAGGTAAAATCGACATATCTAACACATATCTTCGTTTTTATTTAAACAATATTCCAGCCTAACCGTGGCGAACTGTTTTTATTAGGTGAGGGAATCAGAGAACTCAACTACCGTCTAAAGTTACTGATAACTTTATTACAGAAAGTTGTATCAAGTATACCTCGCGACTGGGTGGAATCGAATTTACAAACTCTACACGTAGTGATAATGGACACTGATAGCAGAAGTAGATATGTTCAACTATGGCACTATGAGATCACGACAATGTGTAGTATTAAAATTTGTGGACCATTGTTTATTTTCCGTTCTTGGCCATGATATTTTCTGCTCTTCTTCAATGTATGGCTTCTGATAACCCCTTTGATATCTTTAAACTTTTCTTAGACTTAGAGTTTTATTTCAGTTTCGAATGGATTTGTTTCTATGTTTACTACCTCCTCTTACTGTCAAGTAAAACAAAACTAAAAATATTCTTACTTTAGTACATCAGGCGTGAACAGGAAATTTGAAAATAACTGCTGGAGTGACCATTTCACGAAATATAAGAGTTATTCATCACCTGATTTAAGAAACGACGATGGTTTTCTTTCCTCATGCATAGGTGACCTTAGCAGATTTAGGCCCTGTGGTTTATTACTCACAAACACATTTAAATTATTTGGCTTTCCAATATTTCGATGTTGAGCGTACCTGATGAAGGTTATTGCAGAAACGCGTTGTGAATACTAAATTTGATATCTATGCTTTTATTAACAATAATGCGTCAATAATTTCTTTGCATCTCCACGCCACGATATGGCTGAAATGTTGCTAAGGTTGACGTTAAATACCAATCAATCAATCTTTAGATCTTCATTACTAATTAGTACATTCTATGCATATCTTAATTATGGTTCTCCTTCCTCATGCATAGGTAAATTTAGGCCGATGTTGGCGATCCTGTATAGGCTCTTTGATTTTCTTGTTCCCAAAACTTTTCCTTTCCAATCTTTCGACTTTGAGTGTACCTGATGAAGGTTATTCCAGTAACGTATACGTACCTGATGAAGGTTATTCCAGTAACGTATACGTACCTGATGAAGGTTATTCCAGTAACGTATACGTACCTGATGAAGGTTATTCCAGTAACGTATACGTACCTGATGAAGGTTATTCCAGTAACGTATACGTACCTGATGAAGGTTATTCCAGTAACGTATACGTACCTGATGAAGGTTATTCCAGTAACGTATACGTACCTGATGAAGGTTATTCCAGTAACGTATACGTACCTGATGAAGGTTATTCCAGTAACGTATACGTACCTGATGAAGGTTATTCCAGTAACGTATACGTACCTGATGAAGGTTATTCCAGTAACGTATACGTACCTGATGAAGGTTATTCCAGTAACGTATACGTACCTGATGAAGGTTATTCCAGTAACGTATACATACCTGATGAAGGTTATTCCAGTAACGTATACGTACCTGATGAAGGTTATTCCAGTAACGTATACGTACCTGATGAAGGTTATTCCAGTAACGTATACGTACCTGATGAAGGTTATTCCAGTAACGTATACGTACCTGATGAAGGTTATTCCAGTAACGTATACGTACCTGATGAAGGTTATTCCAGTAACGTATACGTACCTGATGAAGGTTATTCCAGTAACGTATACGTACCTGATGAAGGTTATTCCAGTAACGTATACGTACCTGATGAAGGTTATTCCAGTAACGTATACGTACCTGATGAAGGTTATTCCAGTAACGTATACGTACCTGATGAAGGTTATTCCAGTAACGTATACGTACCTGATGAAGGTTATTCCAGTAACGTATACGTACCTGATGAAGGTTATTCCAGTAACGTATACGTACCTGATGAAGGTTATTCCAGTAACGTATACGTACCTGATGAAGGTTATTCCAGTAACGTATACGTACCTGATGAAGGTTATTCCAGTAACGTATACGTACCTGATGAAGGTTATTCCAGTAACGTATACGTACCTGATGAAGGTTATTCCAGTAACGTATACGTACCTGATGAAGGTTATTCCAGTAACGTATACGTACCTGATGAAGGTTATTCCAGTAACGTATACGTACCTGATGAAGGTTATTCCAGAAACGCGTCGTGCGCACTAATTTTCATATCTACGTTTTTATTAAGCTTAATAATATTGCTTACAACTTCGTCTGTACAATGAAAACACCTTTTAAGTTCACTTATTACTCAACAAGTTGTCATGTTAAATTAACCCACTTACTGTCACTGAGATACTGAGTGTACGTTTATATAGGGTACATCTAAGATACATATCAAATTATTTAAATTTAAATAAGACATCTATAATAATGCAGCTGTTGAATATTTGTGACAAGGTGTTAGGTTTGTCTTTCTGAAATTAAACAAAAAAGCCCATTTCGTGAGCTATCAACATAACGAAATCTATGATTATCACATAATGAATGTTCAAACATCAATTTAGTCTCCGGAGGAAACGCATAATCCAATATAACATGCTACTTTGTTATAATGAATATTGATATGGGAAACACAAAAGACTATGTAGAAACACAAATCAACTCTGCCTGTTATGATAGGCCATATTATATAGTTCCCATGACAGCATATCATCTCTAATGGGTTTGACAGATACATGATATTAATAGCTGTGCTAATGATTATTTGTTTTGTCAAGTAATCAGAACAAGAGGAATCATAATGGACTCTTGTTATATACATGCTATGTCCCTTAATGACATAGACATCCGTCGTGGTCGTGATCGTATGGTAGTTGGATTTACAACTACCTGCGCAATCAGTGTATACAAACCACTAAAGTTGTGAGCTCGAATCAATTGCGCTCATGACCAGTTGTACTCGATACAACTTTATGTGATAAAGTTTGTCAGTGACTTGCGGTAGGTCTTGCTGATGATTGTCAGTGACTTGCGGTAGGTCTTGCTGATGATTGTCAGTGACTTGCGGTAGGCCTTGCTGATGATTGTCAATGACTTGCGGTAGGTCTTGCTGATGATTGTCAGTGACTTGCGGTAGGTCTTGCTGATGATAGAGGAAAGACACAATCTACTACAAAAGGAATAGATCCACTGCCATTTGGGATATGGATCTTTCGTAGCGGTCAACTAGATCGTGATGACGACTGCAGAATTTGTGTGGCGATGACTTCAACCTAGGAGCAAGATAGCCTTGTTTGAGCAGCCTTTGCGTCAGCAACTGAGCTCTGTCCAGAAATTCACTGTACTGGGCACAACCTCTAGAACAACGTATGAGACCTGTGAAATGTAAACTCCGTTCGCTGTTGATGTTTGAATAATTGTTATTGATGAAAGGGAAGTTTACTATTTGAAAAATGGAGTCATCACGTTTGACGTAGAATTTTACCTGTTTCCCTGGATTGTACATTCTTGATTACACCTTCATTTTCTTCTAGCGTTTATTTACATATTATTTTCATCTGCATCTTGTTTGTTTTTAATAGTGGAATTCAATCCACAAATTATTTCTTTTTATGGAAAAGTTCACTGTTTCCCTTCTTGAATTAGTGTCATGGCTTGTCTAGGGATTGTCCATTTTTAATTATCCCTTCCTTTTTCTGTAACGTTTCTTTGAATTGTTTTTTTATATATTTATATACTATATTTATCCTAGTGTTATTGTGTACGCCTTAACATGTTCTACTATGAAAAGAAAATGTTTTGTCTTATATGACAATGGGGGCGTACTTTCCGGATTTCCGGTACCATCGCTTACTTCCTTTTATATTGAATTCATACACATTTAGCATAAATAAATCTTATGATACACACATTCAAGGACTTACATTGTGATGTGAGACAAATTGTATTACATTTCTTTTCATTCAATATTTGTTTTAATGATTTTACTTAATTTATTATTTATTTAGATAGAAATAATACGCTTTGTACAAACGTAGAAACCACGACGCGATTCTGCAAAAACTTCATCAGGTACGCTAAAAAAAAATCGGTAAGTCAAATAATTAAAAAGTCTTTGAGAGCAAGTAACTCAAATACTAGTAGTCTAAGCAGGATTACCAAATAAATCGACTATGGTTAGCAATGTCTGAGAAAAATTGACCTTAGCTTTAATAAATTGCTTTATATAGGAACTGTATTTGATTTGATTTGATTTTTAGTGTTTGACGCCACTTTCAGCAATATTTCAGCTATATCATGGCGACCAGTTTTAGTGGTGGAAGAAGCCGGAGTACCCGGAGAGAACCACCGACCATGGGCAAGCAACTGGTAAGCTTTTTCACTTGTGGCTTCGAGTCGAGTAACATACCCTTTTTGTAATACACAAAGCTGGGCACGAACCCACGCCGTATTGGTAATAGGCTTGTATGAGCTGTTAGATCCAACAACCTAACTCATTGAACCACCCGGGCCACTATATATAGGAACTGTAAATTTGAAATATAAACATATGTAATAAATCATGTCAGTGCCAAAGCTACGACTATTTGGCGAGTGATACCCTCTAGATGATATAATCCATCAACACATGTATCGACCCTTTGATAGTAATAAAAACATATCATCAAAACAAAAATCTGGTGCGTTCGTGCTACCACTAATATTTTTTTTGGTTTTAGGATGTATCCATAACGGTCCATTACCGCATTAATTTTATTACCAATTGTACTCTGTTCATCTTCTAATAATCCATTTGATGCTTTGTAATACTGGTTGTTTCCCTATTCCAAAAACACTTACAAGAATTAGATTTCTGATTTCCATTCTCCGCCATATTGAAAGCAAATAAATATATCCTCAAGGGTATATTTATTAAATGGCGAAACATGACATAAAATAGACAATCGGTTAAAATTATCTAAAACTAATTCAGGTAATGTTTCGAGTCATTGATCCAAGGAACAATGCATTATTTCCATAATATGGAACTGCAAAAAGTGGGTTTTATATTACAGAGTAAATAGTAATCACTTAAAGAGAATAAAGACATAATACACAATGACAAATCAAAAATTTTATAAAAAAAATAGTCGTGCAACATAAGATACCATCCCGGGGGTGGCTGTGCACATTAATAATAAAGAAACATTAGAAGGTACCAAAGGTGTTATCAGAAGCCGTCAATAAAAGGACAGATAATAATTTGGCCAAAATAAAAAAGACTAAAGGAGAAACAAAGATCTTCAAAATATTACACAGAAAACTAAAGATCGAGCAACACGAACCCCACTAAAAACCGGGGTTAAACCCATGTGCTCTACTAGTGGCACCTGTTTAGGGGTCAGGATGCACAATACTGAAATGACAACAGCAATGAGGATTGAAATAATAACACACAAAACTAATACGAAACAAAATAAATACCAAAGTTAGGAAACTGCAACCGAAAATATCAATAAAACAAAAATATTCATGTCTAGACTCAATACTCGTCAAATCGTCAAGTTAAAAAATGAAACAAATATATCATGCGAGATTACTAAAATATGCTATATTAAAAACTGAGTGAATGTGGCTTGGTAAGCCACGGTTCAAAGGTTAAAATGTCAAAGCGATAAAAATGATGAATACTTAAAGCAATAAAGTAAGACTGACCCGAATTTGTGACCTAGAAGATCTTTGTCATGTGAGAGAAAACACGCCTTCAATTAAGTGGTCATATATGTAGTGCATGATGCTTATATGACGCTAACCTAAGCATTATACAATTGATGACTTTTAATAAGGTGGATACATGGATTTATTAACCTAAGAATATTATATTTACCGAGACCAGCGGCCGAGGTAAATATGTTTTTCTTCCGTTAATAAATCCTGGTATCCATCGAATTGAAAGTCATTAATTGTTTTATTATAAGACACATTTTATATGTTTCTTTCACACATAAAATAAGATTTCATCACAACAGTTGTCTTGGTTGAGATTGGTGCAAGACGTTAGAATGTTATATTATTAATTGATAATTTTACGGTCATTTGATTTGTTCAATGCCCATCACGTGGTGTTCTGTATTTTAGCAGGTTGACTTTTGCGGATTGCACGGTTACTAAAAATATATTAAAAAATTCCAATATTTTCATGACGTTTAACGAACATGACGTTTAACGATTGAACATGATTCTGGTACTGCATTTGGCAACTCATTTGAACTTCAAGAACTGTCAAGTTCGCAGACAGAGACGGTATTTAATGATCTGTTACCTGACAATGATGGTGTAGATGACTTTCTTAGATCTCTTGATATTCCTGCACAAGAAACATGTAGTAATGTACCCATTTCTAAGTCGATGTGTCAATTTCCAGTACCAATGATTACTAATTGTCAAAATATCACCATAAGCTATAACATTTTCCCTAGGTAATGATTATCATTCATGTCACTACACACATTTTTGTTTTATTGTTATTCCTGTTGAATAGATTGTTTGTTGTTAAAGTTTGGGTCTTATATTATTTTTATACGACCGCAAACATTTTGGGGTCGTATTATGGTATGGCGCAGTCGTCGTCGTCTGTGCACATTTTGTTTCCGTTGTCTTACTTTAGTTCTAGTTTCCAGTAGCAAGTACACCTAGTCCCGGATGAATATCCATTTGTAGATCTTCTGTTTCATGCTTTGCGTGGCAATTAATAATATAAAAACATATGTGATGGGCATTGAACAAATCAAATGACAGTAAAATTATCAATTAATAATATAAAAAATACAGCCTTTCTTTTCAGTCGATACAAGTTGTATATCGACCTAGAGATGTATATCGACCTCGGACTACGTCCTCGGTCGATATACTTAGGTCAATATAAACTTGTATCGACTTCATAGAAAGGCTGTATTTGTATAATATTCACCGCACGATACGTCACGCGAGGTGAATAAATTTTATATTCACCTCGCATGAGGTGAATATTATACAATTATAGTCTTTTGTTGACGTCAATACGAGTTTTTATGGACCTTAAAAACGATATTCACCAAAGCCTTTAGGCTGAGGTGAATATTGATTTCTAAGATCCATAAAAACTCGTATTGACCGATACAAAAGACTGTAATTGTTTTATTACATTATTTTTTATAGATTTCGTTAGATTTACGAGTTTTAATCAAACAATATCAAATTTTACGGAATGTCAGCCATGATAGCCAATAGAATTGCTTAAATAAAATCATTATGTAATAAAACGTTTTATCAAAGAACGTTTCTAGGAACGTCAGCCAATCAGAAAAGACATTATGTGAAGTCATATAATGAATTGTATTGTCAGATATGTACAATAGGATTGTCTATATAATTGCTTGACAATGAAATATGTTTAAAGGAAAACGCCATGGTCTTAACAAGTTAGCGTGAAAATTTAAATGACAGTAAATAAAAGACATCTGTGTTAATGAATGCTAAAAATAGTATACCGTAAGGTAGAATTTGGTCATTGAAGTTGCATGTAGCACCAAATAATGGTGATCGCCATTTTTCAGAACTCTTCAAAGTGAGGAGACAAAAGGCATAATCCATTCTCGGATTATACCTGCAATTAAAGCTCTTCCGAAAGAGCCGTGACGTTACGGTGTCGTATCGTCTATTATATCAGCATTGATCAGTTGCAATTTTATCATTAAAACTTATGTAAATCGTAAAATAACGTCGTATATTTATCTTTTGATATTTACAAAATCATTATGACTTCATGTCAAACATTTTATTGCACTAACGAAAAGGGAAAGTGTGAGAAGACTTTTTTTTTGTAATTACCGATCAAGACTACCCTTGTCAACACATCGACCAGTGACCACGAAAAACACGGGAAAAGTACGACAGTATTGGCGACAAAAAAGAAAAAAATAACGTGTACGCATAAAACTAGTTAAAAGTGACAGTTATTTAACCTACGGTCAATCATGTAAAACATACGGAATTATACGTAGATACCCCCCCCCCCCCCCCAACACACACACACACTAAAAAAAAATACCAATAAACTCATTTGTTTTATGAAAATGTAACATGGGATGGGAATATTAAGAAAAAAATTAGGACGATATACAAATTGTTAACATATAATGCAGTTGATCTGAAATTAATACATAACCAAAAGGGCTCGATGTTGGGAAGAGTCAGATACATTATTTATTCAACTAACATGATCCGTCTCCGTGACGTTACATGAAGAGGTGTCATGGCCGCTTACACTACGACAGGAAATTCCAAATATTCATATTTCTAATTGGGTATATTAATGTTAATAAAGGTCTTTTTTGTTTAATAATTAGTTATATGCGAATAAAAAGTTACAATGTATTGAATTACAACAATTGTTCAACTGACTGGAGTTTTCCTTTAAAGTAAAAGTACATTAGGATAGAACGTTAAGCATATGACGTTAAGCAACAATTACTTACTCGATATATACATGACATAGAAAATATATGTAAGATATATCTGATAGCATTAAGATGGTCAAGAATCGTAGCATTACGTTAGAGTTGTAAACAACAAACGTTGTTATGTGCTACGATTTTTTTTCTTACATACTCATATAGATATCTTGAATTTGATTAGTCTAAGGAACGTCACATGACATTTGACATTCCGTTCGATCAACCGTTGGACGTTAGGTCGCATGGTTATATCAACCGCACGCGAGAAAACCCCATGGAAATACCCTTGTGAGCCTCACGTGATATGACAAGCAGAATTTACTGAATATGGTTCATCACTTGGTATTTGTTGTCAGATTTGAACTAGACCAAATAATTATGGCACTGTGTAATAATCTGTTTTTACACTAGTTGAAGATCAAGGGTATCTTCCATATGTATGAGAAATTCAGACTTTTTCCCCCGTGTAATAACACAATTATCAACCTGGTAAGAGTGTGATATGACGGATTGTCTCCCCTCGAAAGTATATGGCACCCTCAGGCAAGCCCTCGGGTGACATAATCTTTCTCTTGGAGACAATCCGTCATATCACACTCTTACAAGGTTGATAATTGTATAATATCGCATATTTTGACCTCGCAATATTTCATAAATTTGCTACGATCACCTTCATTCATTTTTTGTTTAGTAAATGGAGCGTATGCCAAGAGAAACAGCCCATAAAAGACAGAGTTGCACGAGCCGGACTTGCATAGGAAAATGTCCAATCAACACTACCGATTTGCACGACGTCACTTTAGTAGCCAAAATTAACGTCATGAATGATTACACGTCATAACTGACACCACTCCAAAGAAATTGCAAGTTTGTGCCTTCAATCCTTTGTTCTGTGGAGTTTTATCGTTATATTTTAATCAAGAAATAATTTTTTGCATTAGGCCAAAATTTAAGACCGTGAAATATCCCCACTCGTGTGAGACATTCTATTTAATTTATTCTCGTTCCACTGCGATCCACTCGGGGAAAAAGTCTGAATTTCTCATACATATGGAAGATACCCTTGATCTTCAACTAGTGTAAAAATAGATTATCCGTGTTGTAATTATCTGTTACGATTACCACATAAAAACGATGTTCGGTTCGTCTTTGTCTCCAGTTGTTTGTAAAGGGGAAGGTGGGGCTCATGTCTTATTTACGTTATTTGTGTTTGTTTGTGCACAGTGGTGTCCAACATATGTTGTGTTGTGTTGTGTTGTATTTTTGCTTTGTTTTTCTTCGTCGTTTGTTCCTTATGTTGCTAGTTTCTCTTGATTGTTCATTGGTGATTGCCCCATCGGTATTCTCTAACGTTTATTCTAACATGACCTCCTTCTTTCGCTTTGTTAACAAACGAGCGAGTTATCCATTCGGTATAATCTTAATAGCACATGCGCGGGTGAATGTGACTGACTTTTCCATTGGCAGCCTAAATTGTGTGCGACATTTTCCGCAAACGTAAATATAAATTTTCGTCTTCCAATCAAAGTATACTACCGTATGTGTACTCTTAGACATATCAGAATCGAAATAAATCATGGAAAACAGAATGTGTTTTGAGTTTTAACATGGATTGGCGGATATTAGTAAATTGTATCCCTCGCTTCTGGCTCGGGATAAAATACTATTGTATCCGCCAATCCATGTTAAAACTCCCAACACATTCTGGCTTCCATGATTTATTTCTTAATTATAGCATTAGAACTATGACATTTTATCTTAACTAATATTAACGTTAAATAATGTATCATGTTGTAAAAGACATTATCATGTTGTATGATCGCATCAATGAACCATATTGGCACATGTATTAAGCTCTATTAGCATTACAAGATGCCATTATTGTTCAGATTTATTTATAGAGTGCTGCCATTAGCAATGTACTATAATTGTTCGTAGTTAAGCAAATAATTGTGTGACTAATGTATTTATAGGATAAAACATTTGATAAAATAAATAATAAAATGTCATGTTTGGACATTGTCTCAAAGCTTGTCTAATCTTTCAACCGATAGTAGGTGGCGTGTTGAATGATCTAAGAAAATATCAATAAAATGTAATAACAAATTAATAAATATTGCACTATTGTAATATAATATCACTTAAGGAATTCTAATTATAACAATATTACCATCGGATTTCAATGCGTTGCTGGTATGTTTTGATGCGGTTTCAAGGTACAAAGTACCCACATAGTACACGTGCCAATGTTTATTGATGCGCACATGAGAAGCCAGGAAAGTGGGTGTCATGTTTATGTGTAGGGGTATCGATTTTAATTCTTGTTTACGATTTTTCTATTGGATTTTTGGAGCTGTTGCGACAGTGTGGTATTTATTTTCATTGTAGTCGTACTGTACCCAGGTACTACAAATATGCTTCAATGTCTGACAGCCATGTTTCTACAAGATGTCAAAGATTTATAGGAGGCTTCCATGTCTTGCTTGAGGAGTCCCTTGTCATACAGCCATGTCTCCAAGAGAAATAGGAGTCTTACAATTATGTTTCCAATAGATTCCCATGTCGTTGTTACATGTATCCAAGAGTTTCTTACCAGACTATTTCAAAGTATATCTTCGTAAATTCATTTATTTAAGACATATAATCCTCGTCTTATATGAATAGGGCATAGGTTCCCCATTGCTAGATACAATGCATACATAGTTGTGGGGGATGAAACGAATACACAACACTCGTCGCAACTTCGGCTGATTCCGTACCTTCATCATACCTCGTCCGTATTACGATAGCTCCCATTGGAACTACTTTCGGAAATCTTCA
Organism: Bathymodiolus brooksi; assembly: GCA_963680875.1. Taxonomy (NCBI): domain Eukaryota; kingdom Metazoa; phylum Mollusca; class Bivalvia; order Mytilida; family Modiolidae; genus Bathymodiolus; species Bathymodiolus brooksi. The sequence continues at coordinate 26,678,681 of OY804587.1, read as the reverse complement.
ATGAAGGAGGTATTAAAATAATTTCACTTTCGAATATTCGTCCAATAATAATATATTTTCATTCGTCGCAATGTCGGCTGATTCCGTACCTTCATCAAAGACCAATATTTTTCAAAGCAAACTCATCTATTGTTGCCATTTTAGAACTTATTCGCGGTGCTCAATGTTTGATTGAAGTGATACGGTCTTCCGGCGAAGAAATGTGACGCGTAGACGCATATCAAATACCGTATTACACCCGAGGTATTGAGGGAGAGAAGCGGACTCACCCGAGGTTTGCCGATTGGAATACACAACTCCTCTCCCCAAAAATACAGAATGACTCTCTCCTTTCAAATAACCACGGAAACCTGAATAGGCTAACAATGAACAACAGCTTTTTGCTTTTTGCTTGTTTTTAGTCTCATGCTTGGCTTGTTTTGTACTGCGTTTATGTTGAAATGGAATGACTGTATGGTAGTCCTTAACAGGGTGACAGCGAGGCACTTGCCACGTGGACCTCTGTTCTGATTTCTGCTTTTTGCCTGCATCATATGTTTTAGTTTTGTAATTACATGCTGATTGTATTGTTTTAATGTTGATGTATTTGTGTGTTTTTTTGTTTTTATATATTCGGTAAAAAGCTCTTGAGAGCTTATGTTTTTTGTTTATATTACATGCCGAATTGAAATAAAGTTTTACTTACTTACTTACAGCTTGGTAGTGGTGTTCATTTGTAACCCATTAACTTTGCAAGGCGCAATTTTCCGAATCTAGGATTGGATTATGGGGTTTAACGCCACTTTCAACAATATTTCAGTTATATCGTGGCGGTTTCCGAACCTATACATCATCTCTCTTTCATGTGTGGCAAACAAAACACCCGTTGAAATAGGCACGCAACTGCCACATTTTATGTGGCGGAGAGTGGCAGAAAGATTTCAATATGCACGTGCATTCAAATGATGATGAAAACATCAAAATGCACGAAAATCTTGTAACTATTATATTAATGAGTTACACATTAAGCAAGCTTTATGTTGATATAAAGTTTGATGTATTTAATCTGAAATTTAGAAATCATCTGTTCTACCCACAGGTACTTGTGGACAGGACCCTATGTTGCCCCCCTTTTTTTTTTTTTTTTTTTTTTATTAACATCGACTTTTTTTTCATATAAACAACATTTTGCAACTTTCTATGTATCACTGTATGACATATATACAATAAATACAATCAAACAGTAGTTTCTATCCATGCCAGATTTCTGACATGATATAAGTTAGAAGGTAAGTCACTCTTCTTTGTTTACATTAGGGTACTTGTTGTACATTCATCTTAAATTTAGTGAATAAAAAAGGCCTACCTGTCTGGAAATTGGCTTATTCTTTCTCTGTATATATTATTCTCCCTGAAAACACACATCAATATTTATTTACAGCAGCTGACAACTCTCCATGGAAGATTTTCCACTGGCGTTTTGCGATTTTCAGACGACATTTTTGAAAACTCGAATTAAAGCTACGGAAGTGTGATTATTAGCGACATCTGCTGGTCATTTGAAATATTGACGATACGGTAAAACGCGAGAGTTCCGGGTAAAATTTAATTTTGCGCCAAAAAATTCCCGAACTTTTTACCCGGAACTCTCGCGTTTTACCGTATCGTCAATATTTCAAATGACCAGCAGATGTCGCTAATAATCACACTTCCGTAGCTTTAATTTGAGTTTTCAAAAATGTCGTCTGAAAATCGCAAAACGCCAGTGGAAAATCTTCCATGGAGAGTTGTCAGCTGCTGTAAATAAATATTGATGTGTGTTTTCAGGGAGAATAATATATACAGAGAAAGAATAAGCCAATTTCCAGACAGGTAGGCCTTTTTTATTCACTAAATTTAAGATGAATGTACAACAAGTACCCTAATGTAAACAAAGAAGAGTGACTTACCTTCTAACTTATATCATGTCAGAAATCTGGCATGGATAGAAACTACTGTTTGATTGTATTTATTGTATATATGTCATACAGTGATACATAGAAAGTTGCAAAATGTTGTTTATATGAAAAAAAAGTCGATGTTAATAAAAATAAAAATAAAAGGGGGGGGGGGGGGGCAACATAGGGTCCTGTCCACAAGTACCTGTGGTTCTACCTACTATACTGTACGTGTTTGAAAACTTGATCCCGATATAAATATAACTGAAATACAGCTCACTTGACGTTAATACAAGAATAATGTAATCATGTTAATTAAGAAATAATTCAAGGCAGGCATAGAGATGTACAAATTTACACATGGGCTGGGATTTTATATTCGAATTTTACCCCTCGCTATCGCTCGGGGTAATATCTAAGAATATAAAGGCCCAGCCCATGTGTAAATTTGCACAACTCTATGCCTGCCATGAATTATTTCGATTCTAATAGGACAAATACGGTAATTTTTAACCATTCGTGAACTGTATACACACGGCATTTGGTGGCTGTTCCATTTACCTCCTTCGGAAATTTTGAATTGATTTTGAATTATTTGTTTTTGAACGAGATATTCTAAAACAAAGATATGGATGTTAACATGAAAATCTTATTTATTGTATATTTTCCAACATAGATTCGATTGAACAATTCCTGCGTAAAAATATTTAAGAAAAAGTCGGAGTTCATTCGTTCATCATTTTGAGCGCTAACAAGATGGCGGAGCGGAGTTGTCAAACATAATTGAACAGTTGTTAATAATCGACAATTATTGTTAGATATGAAATAAAAAAATAAATGCCAATGAAAAAAAAGCTTGTATTATATTGTTGACATCAAAAAAAATCCGGAAAAAATACTTAAGACAACCATCTATCGACTTTGACTTTTGTAATATATCGTCATCCTGTGACGTTGTTTACAAGGGACGCTGATTGACACAAGCTGGTTACTGATTTATTTTACGATTTTGTGAGCATTTTACTTGTTTGAGTAGCAAAATTCAAAATGCCATCAAATTGGAAAATATCAGTAACTTAATTACATCACCGTCTAGTTATCAATGTATACATAGGAAAACAAGGTTAGTGCATTTTGTTATTCATGGCCGACACATATCAATGGAATGTTACAATGTATTTGATATGTGTGCGTACTGGGGATCCCCAAATGTAAATTTTCAAAACAAATGATAAAAAAATACTTAGTTACAGAATATTTATTTATAACTGAGGGAAAATTTTTATTTTAAGGACTTTAAAAATACGTTATATGTCGGTGTTTTGTTTGCTTACACCCGGTCGTCACGGTAATTTCACAGCGGGAGTCACATGGAACAGCGAGATTTGTTGTGTACCGCGCTTGCGCTAAATATAGAGCTATTGAGTATTATCGTGTGTGCCGTTTTATAGACGTCATATTAGAATAATAGATAATTATCTTTAAAAATACATTTCACATATTTATTACAAATTTTGGAATTATGTGTTCTTTCACTTTTTTGTGTCTTAATTTATCTCAATATTAAAGGAAACTGTTACTATCCACATGACTTAAAGAATAAGACTATTGTAATCGCGTAAGAAATATATTAATAAAATAAGATTATTGTAATCACGTAAGAAATATATTAAAAAATAAGACTATTGTAATCACGTAAGAAATATATTAATAAAATAAGATTATTGTAATCACGTAAGAAATATATTAAAAAATAAGACTATTGTAATCACGTAAGAAATATATTAATAAAATAAGACTATTGTAATCACGTAAGAAATATATTAATAAAATAAGACTATTGTAATCACGTAAGAAATATATTAAAAAATAAGACTATTGTAATCACGTAAGAAATATATTAATAAAATAAGACTATTGTAATCACGTAAGAAATATATTAATAAAATAAGACTATTGTAATCACGTAAGAAATATATTAAAAAATAAGACTATTGTAATCACGTAAGAAATATATTAATAAAATAAGACTATTGTAATCACGTAAGAAATATATTAATAAAATAAGACTATTGTAATCACGTAAGAAATATATTATCATCGTTTAAAAAAAACCCAGCGAATCGAACAAATAATACAAGCTTTGACATTGTGATTTTGTGAGTTGTTTGTCTTAATTTATCTCAATATTAAAGACAATTGTTACCTAACCCTATCTGTATGACGATGGAACTGCTGCGACAAACGAAGAGAGTTTATCGATCTTAGAACTAATAGAAATCTACATCAGCCGCTCAGTGACAGTAGTAACGCATAGGGCTACCTGTGTGGAACATAGTAGCTACCGGATAGAATAGTTAACAATCTTTTGTAAATTTTTTTGTTTAATAAGGATTTGTTTTTTTCTGATTATCAAGCTGAGTTTGATCTTCAAGAAAGGTAAGATGTTCTTTTTCATGCATTCTTATATAATTACAACTTTTGTGGCATTTATTTGACATTGTTTTTTTTTGTGTGTGGTAAATTTGGAGGTACTATAGATGCAATTATGAAAGATAAAATTGAATTGTATATTTATCCTAGCTTTTTTTTAAATTTTATTTTGTTTTGTTTTAGAATTTCTATTACATCTTTTGAAAATATTTACATTTCGATCAACATAAATCCATTTAAGCAAGTTGCACGTTTTCAACATGCATTTTATTTATGAGATTAAAAAATCTCGCAAAATGAACATTTACGTTTCCACTTGATGAAGTCAGTTTTATTAGCAAATACACATGCATCGTTTGCACTTTTCAAAGCATAAAATGTATATGTTTTAATATACATGCTATGCTTTGAAAACGATGCATGTTTATTTGCTAATAAAACTGACTTCATCAAGTGGAAACGTAAATGTTCATTTTGCGAGATTTTTTAATCTCATAAATAAAATGCATGCTGAAAACGTGCAACTTGCTTAAATGGACTTGATCGAAACGGAAATATTTTCAAAAGATGTAATAGAAATTCCAAAAAAAAAACTAAAATAAAATAAAACTAGGTACAAATGTTCGGTATAACACTTAGAAACATTGTGTAAAATTTATCAGTTGTTTTCAATAAATAAAAGCTTGATTAAATGTTTTAAAATCTGAATGATGGTATAACTGGGGTTGCCAGTGAACATTGTCCGACCATACAAGGTAGTTCTTTGTTCCTTTCAGATTATTATTTACCCAAATGCATGAACAATTAAAAATTATAGACCTTTTGAAAATAAGATATAATATAATGGTTGGTTTGTTTGTTTGTGGTGTTTAACGCCACTTTCAACAATATTTCAGTTATATCGTGATGGTCAGTTTATTCGTGGAGGAAACCGAAGTACCCGGAGAAAACCACGAAGTGCCGTTAGAACATTTTAAAATGCTTAAAAATCATAAATAATTAGAATATTTATGTCGATGTAAAAATTATATTACATTTAAACGATATATAAAATATAGCAATTGGTATAAACAAAACAACACTAAAAAAGAACAGTAATGAAAAAAATACCGTTCCTAAGCTATTGATGGAACGTGAGGTACAGAAAAATACCGTTCCTAAGCTATTGATGGAACGTGAGCTACAGAAAAATACCGTTCCTAAGCTATTGATGGAACGTGAGGTACAGAAAAATACCGTTCCTAAGCTATTGATGGAACGTGAGGTACAGAAAAATACCGTTCCTAAGCTATTGATGGAACGTGAGCTACAGAAAAATACCGTTCCTAAGCTATTGATGGAACGTGAGGTACAGAAAAATACCGTTCCTAAGCTATTGATGGAACGTGAGGTACAGAAAAATACCGTTCCTAAGCTATTGATGGAACGTGAGGTACAGAAAAATACCGTTCCTAAGCTATTGATGGAACGTGAGCTACAGAAAAATACCGTTCCTAAGCTATTGATATTACTCGAGTTAGAGAAAAGTATCGTTCTTTAACTATTGATATTACTGGATAGGACAAAAGTATCGTTCTTTAACTATTGATATTACTGGAGTTAGAGAAAAGTACCGTCCCTTAACTATTGATATTACTGGAGTTAGACAAAAGTATCGTTCCTTAACTATTGATATTACTGGAGTTAGACAAAAGTATCGTTCTTTAACTATTGATATTACTGGAGTTAGACAAAAGTATCGTTCTTTAACTATTGATATTACTGGAGTTAGACAAAAGTATCGTTCTTTAACTATTGATATTACTGGAGTTAGACAAAAGTATCGTTCTTAAACTATTGATATTACTGGAGTTATAGAAAAGTACCGTCCCTTAACTATTGATATTACTGGAGTTAGACAAAAGTATCGTTCCTTAACTATTGATATTACTGGAGTTAGACAAAAGTATCGTTCTTTAACTATTGATATTACTGGATAGGACAAAAGTATCGTTCTTTAACTATTGATATTACTGGAGTTAGACAAAAGTATCGTTCCTTAACTATTGATATTACTGGAGTTAGACAAAAGTATCGTTCCTTAACTATTGATATTACTGGAGTTAGACAAAAGTATCGTTCTTTAATTATTGATATTACTGGAGTTAGACAAAAGTATCGTTCTTGAACTATTGATATTACTGGAGTTAGACAAAAGTATCGTTCTTTAACTATTGATATTACTGGAGTTAGACAAAAGTATCGTTCTTAAACTATTGATATTACTGGAGTTAGAGAAAAGTACCGTCCCTTAACTATTGATATTACTGGAGTTAGACAAAAGTATCGTTCCTTAACTATTGATATTACTGGAGTTAGACAAAAGTATCGTTCTTTAACTATTGATATTACTGGATAGGACAAAAGTATCGTTCTTTAACTATTGATATTACTGGAGTTAGACAAAAGTATCGTTCCTTAACTATTGATATTACTGGAGTTAGACAAAAGTATCGTTCTTTAACTATTGATATTACTGGATAGGACAAAAGTATCGTTCTTTAACTATTGATATTACTGGAGTTAGACAAAAGTATCGTTTTTTAACTATTGATAATACTCGAGTTAGACAAAAGTATCGTTCTTTAACTATTGATATTACTCGAGTTAGAGAAAAGTATCGTTCTTTAACTATTGATGTTACCCGAGATATAAAAAAGTATCGTTCCTTAACTATTGATATTACCTGAGATATAGAAAAGTATCGTTCCTTAAATATTGATGTTACCCGAGTTATAGAAAAGTCATGTCCATTAACTATGAATGTTAAGCGAGTTACTGAAAAGTACCGTTCTTTAACTTTGAATGCTAACCGAGTTAAGAAAAGTACCGTTTCATAACTATTGATGTTACCCGAGTTATAGAAAGTATCGTTCCTTATCTATTGAGGTTAAACGAGCTATAAGAAAATATCGTTTCTTAACTATTGATATTACCTGAGATATAGAAAAGTATCGTTCTTTAACTATTGATGCTACCAAAAAGTATCGTTCCTTAACTATTGATGTTACCCAAGTTATAGAAAAGTACCGTTCCGTAACTATTGATGTTACCCGAGATATAGAAAAGTATCGTTCCTTAACTATTGATGTTACCCGAGATATAGAAAAGTATCGTCCCTTAACTATTGATGTTGCCAGAGTTATAGAAAAGTATCGTCCCTTAACTATTGATGTTGCCAGAGTTATAGAAAAGTACCGTCGTTTCTTAACTATTGATGTTACCCGAGTTATAGAAAGGTATTGTTCCTTAACTATTGATGTTACCAGAGTTGTAGAAACGTATTGTTCCTTAACTATTGATTTTACTCGAGTAATAGAAAAGTATCGGTCCTTAACTATTGATGTTACCCGAGTTATAGAAAAGTATCGTTCCTTAACTATTGATGTTACCAGAGTTATAGAAAAGTATCGTTCCTGAACTATTGATGTTACCCGAGTAATAGAAAAGTATCGGTCCTTAACTACGGATGTTGCCCGAGTTATAGAAAAGCCACATCCATTAATTATGAATGTTAAGCGAGTTACTGAAAAGTACCGTTTTTTTTGTGTGTGGTAAATTTGGAGGTACTATAGATGCAATTATGAAAGATAAAATTGAATTGTATATTTATCCTAGCTTTTTTCTAAATTTTATTTTGTTTTGTTTTAGAATTTCTATTACATCTTTTGAAAATATTTACATTTCGATCAACATAAATCCATTTAAGCAAGTTGCACGTTTTCAACATGCATTTTATTTATGAGATTAAAAAATCTCGCAAAATGAACATTTACGTTTCCACTTGATGAAGTCAGTTATATTAGCAAATACACATGCATCGTTTGCACTTTTCAAAGCATAAAATGTATATGTTTTAATATACATGCTATGCTTTGAAAACGATGCATGTTTATTTGCTAATAAAACTGACTTCATCAAGTGGAAACGTAAATGTTCATTTTGCGAGATTTTTTAATCTCATAAATAAAATGCATGCTGAAAACGTGCAACTTGCTTAAATGGACTTGATCGAAACGGAAATATTTTCAAAAGATGTAATAGAAATTCCAAAAAAAAACTAAAATAAAATAAAGCTAGGTACAAATGTTCGGTATAACACTTAGAAACATTGTGTAAAATTTATCAGTTGTTTTCAATAAATAAAAGCTTGATTAAATGTTTTAAAATCTGAATGATGGTATAACTGGGGTTGCCAGTGAACATTGTCCGACCATACAAGGTAGTTCTTTGTTCCTTTCAGATTATTATTTACCCAAATGCATGAACAATTAAAAATTATAGACCTTTTGAAAATAAGATATAATATAATGGTTGGTTTGTTTGTTTGTGGTGTTTAACGCCACTTTCAACAATATTTCAGTTATATCGTGATGGTCAGTTTATTCGTGGAGGAAACCGAAGTACCCGGAGAAAACCACGAAGTGCCGTTAGAACATTTTAAAATGCTTAAAAATCATAAATAATTAGAATATTTATGTCGATGTAAAAATTATATTACATTTAAACGATATATAAAATATAGCAATTGGTATAAACAAAACAACACTAAAAAAGAACAGTAATGAAAAAAATACCGTTCCTAAGCTATTGATGGAACGTGAGGTACAGAAAAATACCGTTCCTAAGCTATTGATGGAACGTGAGCTACAGAAAAATACCGTTCCTAAGCTATTGATGGAACGTGAGGTACAGAAAAATACCGTTCCTAAGCTATTGATGGAACGTGAGGTACAGAAAAATACCGTTCCTAAGCTATTGATGGAACGTGAGCTACAGAAAAATACCGTTCCTAAGCTATTGATGGAACGTGAGGTACAGAAAAATACCGTTCCTAAGCTATTGATGGAACGTGAGGTACAGAAAAATACCGTTCCTAAGCTATTGATGGAACGTGAGGTACAGAAAAATACCGTTCCTAAGCTATTGATGGAACGTGAGCTACAGAAAAATACCGTTCCTAAGCTATTGATGGAACGTGAGCTACAGAAAAATACCGTTCCTAAGCTATTGATATTACTCGAGTTAGAGAAAAGTATCGTTCTTTAACTATTGATATTACTGGATAGGACAAAAGTATCGTTCTTTAACTATTGATATTACTGGAGTTAGACAAAAGTATCGTTCCTTAACTATTGATATTACTGGATAGGACAAAAGTATCGTTCTTTAACTATTGATATTACTGGAGTTAGACAAAAGTATCGTTCTTTAACTATTGATATTACTGGATAGGACAAAAGTATCGTTCTTTAACTATTGATATTACTGGAGTTAGACAAAAGTATCGTTCTTAAACTATTGATATTACTCGAGTTAGAGAAAAGTACCGTCCCTTAACTATTGATATCACTGGAGTTAGACAAAAGTATCGTTCCTTAACTATTGATATTACTGGAGTTAGACAAAAGTATCGTTCTTTAACTATTGATATTACTGGATAGGACAAAAGTATCGTTCTTTAACTATTGATATTACTGGAGTTAGACAAAAGTATCGTTTTTTAACTATTGATATTACTGGAGTTAGACAAAAGTATCGTTCTTTAACTATTGATATTACTGGATAGGACAAAAGTATCGTTCTTTAACTATTGATATTACTGGAGTTAGACAAAAGTATCGTTTTTTAACTATTGATAATACTCGAGTTAGACAAAAGTATCGTTCTTTAACTATTGATATTACTCGAGTTAGAGAAAAGTATCGTTCTTTAGCTATTGATGTTACCCGAGATATAAAAAAGTATCGTTCCTTAAATATTGATGTTACCCGAGTTATAGAAAAGTCATGTCCATTAACTATGAATGTTAAGCGAGTTACTGAAAAGTAACGTTCTTTAACTTTGAATGCTAACCGAGTTAAGAAAAGTACCGTTTCATAACTATTGATGTTACCCGAGTTATAGAAAGTATCGTTCCTTATCTATTGAGGTTACCCGAGCTATAGGAAAATATCGTTCCTTAACTATTGATATTACCTGAGATATAGAAAAGTATCGTTCTTTAACTATTGATGCTACCAAAAAGTATCGTTCCTTAACTATTGATGTTACCCGAGATATAGAAAAGTATCGTTCCTTAACTATTGATGTTACCCGAGATATAGAAAAGTATCGTCCTTTAACTATTGATGTTGCCAGAGTTATAGAAAAGTACCGTCGTTCCTTAACTATTGATGTTACCCGAGTTATAGAAAGGTATGTTCCTTAACTATTGATGTTACCGAGTTATAGAAACGTATTGTTCCTTAACTATTGATTTTACTCGAGTAATAGAAAAGTATCGGTCCTTAACTATTGATGTTACCCGAGTTATAGAAAAGTATCGTTCCTTTACTATTGATGTTACCAGAGTTATAGAAAAGTATCGGTCCTTAACTATTGATGTTACCCAAGTTATAGAAAAGTATCGTTCCTGAACTATTGATGTTACCCGAGTAATAGAAAAGTATCGGTCCTTAACTATGGATGTTGCCCGAGTTATAGAAAAGCCACATCCATTAATTATGAATGTTAAGCGAGTTACTGAAAAGTACCGTTCTTTAATTTTGAATACTAATCGAGTTAAGAAAAGTACCGTTCCTTAACTATTGATGTTGCCCGAGTTAAAAAAAAAGTACCGTTCCTTAACTATTGATACTACCCGGGTAATAGAAAAGTACCGTTCCTTATCTATTGACGGTACCCGAGTCACAGAAAAATATCGTTCTTTAACTTTGAATGCTAACCGAGTTATAGAAAAGTATCGTTCTTTAACTTTGAATGCTAACTGAGTTACAGAAAAGTATCGGTCTTTAACTTTGAATGCTAACCGAGTTAGAGAAAAGTATTGTTTCTTAACTTTGAATGCTAATCGAGTTAAGAAAAGTACAGTTCCTTAACTATTGATGTTGCCGGAGTTACAGTTGTGTTTCGTCGTCCATTTCATCTTCTTTATTTCCGATTACGACAATGGATCGTAAACATCAACGGAAACTAAAATGACAAGAGAAAAGAAGAGATAAAATGCAAATCAAAGAGTCAACTTAATAAACGATGCACACTTTACAGTAATGGGTTTACAATATAGCAATTTTGCAAATACATTTTGTTGTTGCTTTGTGTATCAAGCAGATTGTTGAGGCTTGGGTGGCCGAGTGGTTAAAGGCTTTTACTTCTGTCTACAAAGTTGACACGACTAGCATGAGTTGTCGCAGCGATACCTGTCTCAGGGGTCGAAAAGTATCCATACGCTTACTCATTTTTGAGTTTTCAGTTTCAGTTCCTATTAACTGTCGTGACTTTCTTCTGTGATTAAGTCTTGGAGTCACGATAATACTGATAAATTGCTGAAATTTTCGATATGCATGAATGAGTACTATCCAACTCTAAATAGATGGTTGGATTTATTGCCACTTGCAGTTGGATTTATTGTAACTTGTTGATTTTGATTTGATTGTTATTAACGCCACTTTCAGCAATATTTCAGCTATATCATGGCGACCAGTTTTAGTGGTGGAAGAAGCCGGAGTACCTGGTGAGAACCACCGACTATGGGCAAGCAACTGGTAAACTTTATCACTTGCGGCTGCAAGTCGAGTGCACCCTTATTTGTAAGTTACCCACGCCGTATTAGTGATAGACTTGCATGAGTTGTTAGGTAATCCAACTATCTAACTCATTGAGTCACCCGGGCCCTTATTGTAACTTGTAGTATGGTTTATTGCCACTTGTAGTTGGATTTATTGCCACTTATAGTTGAATTTACAATCACTGGTAGTTGAATTTATTGCCATTTGTAGTTATATTTATAGCCACTTGTAGTTGAATTTACTGTCACTTGTGGTTGAATTTACTGCCACTTGTGGTTGAGTTTATTGCTACTTCTTTTGGATTTATTGCCACTTTTAGTTGGATTTATTGCCACTTTTAGTTGGATTTATTGCCACTTATAGTTGAATTTATTGTTACTTGTTGTTTTATTTATTGACATTTGTAGTTGTATTTATTACTACTTGAAGCTTGAAGTTGAATTCATTGCCACTTGTAGTTGGATTTATTACTACTTGTAGTTGAATTGATTGCCACATGTAGTTGAATTTATTGCCACTTATAGTTGGATTATTGCCACATGTATTTTGTTTCAAAAATTGACAATGGTATATCATCATACATGCAGATGTATTCATTTCCAGATAAAGAAAAATATTGGTAAAGAATAAAGTAAATCATTTTAATTGGATATTAATTGTTTATGAATTTGATCATAGTTTTTAAGAAAAAAATACAACATTGCATATAGATAAAATACATAACAAATTAATTTATTTTCAAACCGTATGTTTCTCTTTCTTTATACTATTTAAATGCAAGTATGCAAAACTAAGTTAATTCTACAATCGTAAAAATGGATTTTGTGCACATGTAATTTATCTTTTTAATAATGTAATTAAATAACATAAAAAAAATATGTTGTTAAAACCTGATGTCGCACGAATAATCCATAGAAGTTGCCTTTATAGATTATATCTGTTAGAGGCTATTGTGATACAGCGATGTGATATACAATATATTATCTAGACATGTATTACAAGCCGTTTCATTTTAACACACACATGAGCACAGATGATATGCTATTAAGAAAGATCAACCTGATACCTTTGATCAAATGAAGTTGTTTACCGTCTTTAAGGTATGCACGTCCGCGCTTTGTGTGGGTCGAATTAAATTTAAATACTTTAATCGACCTCAGGATCATAGTGACTCGTGTTGGAAGAACGCTACGTTCCTTTCATGTATAAGAAAACATACACGGGCTCTTATTGAGCAATATAAACGTATATATCTAATTCAATGCGCATGACGAGTTTCTGGGATATCCTTCATCAGATACGTTCAAGGTCGAAAGCAAAATAAGTTATTACTTTTCGGGAGCAAGTAAGCTAACTGTCTTGATAGCCAAAATATGTTGTGGTTGTTTTTGGTTCGTGAAAGTATGTGTCACAACAGAGTACAATCTTCCTGAAATTTGATAGGAGTCTTGGGCACATTATTTTTAAAACAATTTAAATTAAGATTTTTTTTATTATATTTATTGAAGACCAATTGCGCGTTATCCATTGGAATTTAATCGGGACATAACTGTCTGGGTGACAGATTGTTAACTCACCTACGTATTAGTCAAAAGTTCAAATAATATTTATTTATGTTTAGGCGTGAAATATACTGAGACTCCTAGGATTTGTCAGCTTAAAGCATGTCTGTGGATTAAAGTGGCATATCGAGACCCATGGAATTTGTCAGCTTAATGGATGTCTATGGTCTATAGTTGCATATTAAAACCATTGAGATTTGTCAACTTAATGCATATCTGTCGTATAGCGTTATATAATAATTTTAATATGCTGATACGAACCAGTCCTCAGGTATTTGAACAATTTTAATAATAAAGAAATTGACATGTTTCACTGCATTGAGAACTTCCAATATGTAAACATTCATTATGCAGTAAAAACCCATTATATTAAGCAAGTTTAAAGGCAGTAGCTGATGTTTCCAGTCCAGTAACGATACTATTGAGAATTCAGAGAGGGAAAACAAAACAAGCAAGACAATTCTCAAGTAGATATACATTTAAACCTGTATTAAGAGGTCACCTTTGGGACAAGGAAAATGTGGTCTTTTATGACAGGTGACTGCTTAATAGAGTTTTAATTTTTAAGAAATTTTCTATGACAAATCAAGAAAAAGATGACGTTTTAATAAATGTGACCGCTTAATAGAGGTTCAATTTATATAAGATTTTCTATGACAAGTCAAGAAAAAGGTGACATTTTAATAAAGGTGACTGCTTAGTAGTTTAATAATATTGTATTGTATTGTACATAAACAATAGGATTGGACAGCAAGTTATACGAACTTATGTGCTTAGTAGAGGCGACTGCACTGACCGTTGCCACTGTATTTGTAAAGCGTAATGGTAAAACCTGATATTCTTTAAATGTATATCAAATAACGATTAGGAATTTATATCAATACGTATTTTCCTGTTATCTGTATTGTTAATTACATGGCTAAGTAATAACATTTCAACCGAATGTTTTTTATCTCCTAATCGCTGTAGGTAATCGTCAGATCATAGAATAAGAGTGGGGTATACAAGTTTAATACCATCTTAATTAAAATAACCTATTTTGCAACTCTAGGTCATATATGTTTCAGATTTAAGTAATGTTACTAACATTCGTTATTCCGACTTTAAATCTTACAAATCATTTGTCCCAAGAATGCAGTGATTAAGGATCGACCATTTAATTTTTAGTGGGGAGGAGGAATTTTTGTGAAAATTTAATTTTGTTTCATGTGAAAAAAATATTCTGATTCGGGGAAAACCCCATCCCCCATCAATTTAAATAGTTGACCCCTTATTAAACACGAACAGATACTGATGTTTCAAACTCTTTGGTCTAACTTAATCGAAGTTCCACACGATCGCCACCAAACGAACACGCTAACCATTATCTCCTGACATCATTAAAATAATAACTACATGTATTGATCTTTTTATGTTTTTGTTTTCATTCTGTAGGACCATTCTGTGGATGGTAATGGAGTATAGACATGTCCAATTCCTTTTATAACACAACTGTAATGAGCTTTACACTTTCTACATATTATATATAAGGGTAATAACAAAATTACCGAACTCCGAACAATCTTACAAAGGGAAAGTCAAAACTCATAATTATATAAACAGACAAAATCAGTCAACAACCGGAAAACTGTGAAAACCGTAATGACCCTGACTTGGTACATGTTAGTAAGACATTGATTGTAGGCGGCACATGTCGTTTTTACGTTATTTGTGTTTGTTATGCATAGTGGTGTACAAAACATATTATGTTGTGTGTTTGCTTTGTTTTTCTCCGCCTTGTGTCCCGTATTTTACCAGTTTGTCTGTTTTGTCCATTTTTGATTGCCCCTTCGTTATTCTCTAACGTTTGTTTAAAGTACGCCACAACTACTAAATATTATGATCAGCACAAATAGCAAAAGGACATCAAAATAGCATTAAACAGAACTCATGAGATTCGACAGAAGTTTAATTACAGCGCGGATTAATTTATTCTACATAATAAAATGATTGGTTTGACATAGACGAAGATAATTCCCAAATGTACTGTGTTGGAAGTTGATAAACGCCATTCATGAATTAAACATAATAATGCTATGACAGGTATGATATTTATTTGATCTGCTTTGATGTTAAAAGTTTAATAATTACAGGTTTTATTTGTAGCATGGTTGTTTAAATGTTGAGCCTCGTTTTCACCTTAATGTACGTTTCGAAACCATTTTCTTCAAAGACGAAAAACAGGATACTAAATTAAATATTCTTTTAAGAGAATACTCTGCAACATAGTAACATTATTTCATCCAAATGTTTAAAACGAAACTCTGACAACACTGATTTTATGAACACCATAACTATCTGAACCACGTGATGTTGATTGGTTAGCATTGTCAAAGTGAATTTTGTTTTGTGTTTTGGGTGCCGCTAGAGAAACAGGAACTGCCTACCGTTCCATGCACCGGCGTTGTTTGTCCTTTCTCCTTCGGCCATTGAAATGTCCGTCATTCGATTTATTATGGTTTCTGATTATCCCTTTGGTATCTTTAAGTTGTCCTATCTTAGGGTTTGTCACAGGAGTAGCACAATGGGTGTCACCAGTGGAGAAGGAAATGGCTACCCTTCCGGTGTTCACCTCCAGTTTTCAGTGGGAATCGTGTTGCTCAATATTACGTTTTGTGTGTAGCGTTTTGTAGGTCATCTTTGTTCTTTTTCTTGTGGTCACTGTCATGTATGTCATTTGATTTACGGCTTCTAATTACCCCTTTGGTATCTTTAAACTTGTCTTATAATAAGTTTTGCCAGTTTGATAAAAGAAAGATAACATAATACAACTATAATTACTTGGCTAATGGATATTTGGTTTTGTCTGATACTCTCTCTATATATTTTGTTAATTTTCCGGATGAATAAACTTTAAAGAAAAATCTTTCTTATCTACTATTAATTATTAGAGATATAATAACGAAGTTTGTTTGATTGTTATTTACGTGTTCTGACTATCTTTACAGTTTTATGAATATATTAAGTTTTATTTTTATCCTTCGATCATTACTATTGCTGTACAATAAATATATCCCACTGAATTTTTGCTGTATTCGTGTAGTAATCAAATAACGATCGACTTCTAACTAAATCAAGGGCCGTCGTGGTAGTGATCGTATGGTAGTTGGATTTACAACTACTTGTGCAATCAATGTATATCACCACTAAATTGTGAGTTCGAATACCGCTCAGGCGATGTGTACTCGATACAACATCATGGGATAAAGTTTGTCAGTAACTTGCGGCAGGTCTGTGGTTTTTTCCCGGGTACTCCGATTTCTTCCACCAATAAAACTGACCGCCACGATATAACTGAAATATTGTTGAAAGTGGCGTTAAATGCCACAATGCTACTAATAACCCTTGTAACTGAACCAATGTAGAGCGAACGCCAAGAACATGCTACAGCTTAGCAATGACCGACGAGAAGACACCCTTGAAATCGACTGGAACGACGCTTGTGTCTGATCTATTAATAAAATAAAATAGACGTTGTTGAGAAAATTAAACTTGTGGCAGGATTAAACCGGTTATTTGGATCCCGATTCTGTTATTTTAAGGTGGTACCATACACTACAGGGAGATAACTCTGTAAAATCAGTTGAACGTTTTGATCATATGATGTTTGTATGCAGAATTCAAGCATCTCGGTGATCAAAACCACAGAGAGAAAAGCTGCTATGTGGCTAGTGAATTTATAGCTCTGAATCTGTTGGTTGGAATTTGCTAAAATTTTGATATTTATTACAGTAGATATATTCAAACACACTGCCAAAAAAATAAGAAAATTAAACGAGTAGATCAAATTTTACCTGAAGTATATGGTATCACCTTGAGCAAACAAAAAAGTATCTGTGACACAATAATTTGTTGCCCACACATATCGTATTATGGTACTTATTTTTTCTCTCTACTTTGTTCATTATAGATTTCTATGCTTTCTACTGTATTTTTAGAATTGCTTAGATTTAAGAAAAAAGAAATATTTTTTTATTTTTATTTTGTACTCGCATTCATACCTTATATAATTATTATCAATAATGTATACACTTATTATTAGAGGTTATGGAAAACTAAATCTCATTAGAAATAATTACTTATATATTGATTCCTAAGTTAAAGAACTACTAATAATACACTAGGTAAATGTCAAATGGGCACTGTCAATTTCATAATCAGCTGACAGGAATTCCAAAATGAAATTAGAACAAGACGATTTAAATAGTAATGGTCCATTTATTCACGGATGAAGAATAGCTGGTACTGACAGGCTTTAACTATTGACCCTGGCGAACATTTAAACTAGTTCAAACCTGACAATAGCTTTGTAGAAACAAATAGATATTCAATATGGACACACACAAAGACCAATCTAAAATAAAGACAATTTGATTGGTTTAATACAGTTACAATTTTCCTATGACGTCATATGTCGGCGGGGATCTCTGTTGATGAACAATTACTTTGTATACCACCTGATACACAAGATGCTGGGGAGAAATTTTGGCGGTCTTGGTTGAAAGTAATGTACATATGTCAACAAATCGAAAAGAAACTTTACTATAAAGAAATGGATGTTTTGAGGTGCTTTGAAAATACTTGATGACGTAATTGACGTTTTTCTGTGTTGTGTTTTGTAGATTAATCTCCTTTTGTCGTTTCTGTTTTGGTCATGTTATTAGCTGTCCTTCTTCGATCTACGATTTCTGGTTACCCTTTTGTCGTTTCTGTTTTGGTTATGTTATTAGCTGTCCTTCTTCGATCTACGACTTCTGGTTACCCTTTTGTCGTTTCTGTTTTGGTCATGTTATTAGCTGTCCTTCTTCGATCTACGGATTCTGGTTACCCTTTTGTCGTTTCTGTTTTGGTCATGTTATTAGCTGTCCTTCTTCGATCTACGGATTCTGGTTACCCTTTTGTCGTTTCTGTTTTGGTCATGTTATTAGCTGTCCTTCTTCGATCTACGACTTCTGGTTACCCTTTTGTCGTTTCTGTTTTGGTCATGTTATTAGCTGTCCTTCTTCGATCTACGACTTCTGGTTACCCTTTTGTCGTTTCTGTTTTGGTCATGTTATTAGCTGTCCTTCTTCGATCTACGACTTCTGGTTACCCTTTTGTCGTTTCTGTTTTGGTCATGTTATAAGCTGTCCTTCTTCGATCTACGACTTCTGGTTACCCTTTTGTCGTTTCTGTTTTGGTCATGTTATTAGCTGTCCTTCTTCGATCTACGACTTCTGGTTACCCTTTTGTCGTTTCTGTTTTGGTCATGTTATTAGCTGTCCTTCTTCGATCTACGACTTCTGGTTACCCTTTTGTCGTTTCTGTTTTGGTCATGTTATTAGCTGTCCTTCTTCGATCTACGACTTCTGGTTACCCTTTTGTCGTTTCTGTTTTGGTCATGTTATTAGCTGTCCTTCTTCGATCTACGACTTCTGGTTACCCTTTTGTCGTTTCTGTTTTGGTCATGTTATTAGCTGTCCTTCTTCGATCTACGACTTCTGGTTACCCTTTTGTCGTTTCTGTTTTGGTCATGTTATAAGCTGTCCTTCTTCGATCTACGACTTCTGGTTACCCTTTTGTCGTTTCTGTTTTGGTCATGTTATTAGCTGTCCTTCTTCGATCTACGACTTCTGGTTACCCTTTTGTCGTTTCTGTTTTGGTCATGTTATTAGCTGTCCTTCTTCGATCTACGACTTCTGGTTACCCTTTTGTCGTTTCTGTTTTGGTCATGTTATTAGCTGTCCTTCTTCGATCTACGACTTCTGGTTACCCTTTGTCGTTTCTGTTTTGGTCATGTTATTAGCTGTCCTTCTTCGATCTACGACTTCTGGTTACCCTTTTGTCGTTTCTGTTTTGGTCATGTTATTAGCTGTCCTTCTTCGATCTACGACTTCTGGTTACCCTTTTGTCGTTTCTGTTTTGGTCATGTTATTAGCTGTCCTTCTTCGATCTACGACTTCTGGTTACCCTTTTGTCGTTTCTGTTTTGGTCATGTTATTAGCTGTCCTTCTTCGATCTACGACTTCTGGTTACCCTTTTGTCGTTTCTGTTTTGGTCATGTTATTAGCTGTCCTTCTTCGATCTACGACTTCTGGTTACCCTTTTGTCGTTTCTGTTTTGGTCATGTTATTAGCTGTCCTTCTTCGATCTACGACTTCTGGTTACCCTTTTGTCGTTTCTGTTTTGGTCATGTTATTAGCTGTCCTTCTTCGATCTACGACTTCTGGTTACCCTTTTGTCGTTTCTGTTTTGGTCATGTTATTAGCTGTCCTTCTTCGATCTACGACTTCTGGTTACCCTTTTGTCGTTTCTGTTTTGGTCATGTTATTAGCTGTCCTTCTTCGATCTACGACTTCTGGTTACCCTTTTGATATCGTCAAACGTTTCTTTTGATAAAAGATCAGGAGTCGGATCAAATGGTTTGAAACGGCAGGCTTCTCATTGTCCATATATGACACTCTTGATGAATAAGGACGACGCACAGATCACAGCGGATGTGTAATGTTTAGTGTGCTCACATCCGGTGCGGTGGAACGTGGATCCGAGCCACGGTCCGATCACTCCAAAAACAATAAAGTAGGTAAATGCAGCTAAGTACATAGCGAAAAGGAGTAAAGACTGGTTGGCTCGGAATGAAGATAACGTGTCTGAGTGGATCGACATGTCTGCTCGCGTACTGTTATTTCAGGGAGCTAACATTATGAAAAAAAAATCAAACCAAACGTGTCGGAGTAGTACATAGCGGGCATCGTCACCTCTGATATAGCTAAAAAACTGTTCATTTAAGTTAAGTACAACGCACACTAACGGCAATAATAATGGCCTTTATAATACTTAGTGGAGCAGGAACTCATTTACATCCATATAATAACATTAGAAGTGAATATTAAACACTTTCCGGTCCTTTCCTCATTCATGACTTATTACCGGGTGTGTAACTAGATCAACACCCCGTGTGCCACTAGTGGAACAGGAACTGCTTACCCTTCCGGAGCACCTGAGCTCATCCCCGGTTTTTAGCTTGGATTCGTGTTACACGATCTTTAGTTTGTGTAATGTTTTGTAGATCGTTGTTTGTCCTTTTGTCCTTTTTTCGTCATTGTGTTATCTGTCCTTCGCTTTACAGATTCTAATTACTCCTTTTGTATCTTCAAACTCTTCTTACATAAAGCACAATGACATAACCTCATTATACAAAATAAAATAATGAAATAAAAATGCCAAAAACAGTGAGAAAACGTTTTTATCTATTAAAAGAAATGTTTATAGTTATTATAAGTTTGAACCTCTGGAATTCTCGTAATGATTAATCAGTATATTAAAACACATAATGTAAGCTGTTAACCAAATCTTCCGAGTGTTATATTTTTTCTGATAGATTTCCAACACACTACTAGCTGTTTCTCATAGTATTCGTTTAAATTGAAAACCTGACAATTCCGGTTTTGAGTTTTTTCCATGTTAGATTCATTAAGGCATAAAATTGAGTTTTTAATCGAAGCTTAATGCACTTTAGATATCATTAATATGTGTTCGCTGCACAAAATGAATAAGCTTTGGTAAATATTATTTTCATTATCCTTTGATGCTATGCAATAAGATACAATGTTTCAAACTAATGAGGAATACAATTTACATTGCAACGACATGTTGATGCACAATGCAAGATATAAAGTAAGTAATAAGTAATATTGTATTTGTTTCTCTCTGTTGCTGTCATTAATACATTGATGAAAAGTTATCAGACAAACAAACAAAAATGATGCAACATGTAGCAAAAGATTAAATAAACAAACAAACAAGCACGAATCCCGTTCAGGCGAGATGTACTCTATACAACATTATGTTGTGACTTGCGACAGGTCGGTGGTTTTCTCCGGGTACTCCGGTTTCTTCCGCCAATTAATCTGATCACCACGTTATAACTGAAATATTGTTGAAAGTGACGTTAAACACCATAATCCTAACCCACAAATAAACAAACAAGTGAACAAATAAATCAATAAACAATAAATACAAGGAAATTTAAATAATAGTTTCTTGGTGATGTGTGAAATCGAGTTTTAAATGGACCAGTACACGCATGAATCAAACTTTTATATAGAAATGATTAAATCATGGACACTGCTTAACGCTCGATTTACTCTAAAATAGTTATTCTGAAAAACAAACTCACTCAACTTCATGGGAGAAATAGTTCGTAATGAAATAGGGATAGTTGGTGTTGTTCTTTTCTAGCATAAAGCACACATGCATATGTCTTCATCAACGTATCTTTATTTACTATTCACACTAATATCTATTCAGTGTGGATAATAAAGTTACGTGGATTGAGACAAGTGACAGTAAGTGCCGCGATTAAGGTATCTTTACTATTCACACTAATATCTATTCAGTGTGTGTGGATAATAAAGTTACGTGGATTGAGGAAAGTGACAGTAAATGTCGCGATCAAGGTAACTTTACTATCCACCCTAATATCTATTCAGTGTGGATAATAAAGTTACGTGGATTGAGACAAGTGACAGTAAATGACGCGATCAAGGTAACTTTACTATCCACACTAATATCTATTCAGTGTGGATAATAAAGTTACGTGGATTGAGACAAGTGACAGTAAGTGCCGCGATTAAGGTATTTTTACTATTCACACTAATATCTATTCAGTGTGTGTGGATAATAAAGTTACGTGGATTGAGGCAAGTGACAGTAAATGTCGCGATCAAGGTAACTTTACTATCCACACTAATATCTATTCAGTGTGGATAATAAAGTTACGTGGATTGAGACAAGTGACAGTAAATGTCGAGATCAAGGTAACTTTACTATCCACACTAATATCTATTCAGTGTGGATAATAAAGTTACGTGGATCGAGGCAAGTGACAGTAAATGTCGCGATCAAGGTAACTTTACTATCCACACTAATATCTATTCAGTGTGGATAATAAAGTTACGTGGATTGAGACAAGTGACAGTAAGTGCCGCGATTAAGGTATCTTTACTATTCACACTAATATCTATTCAGTGTGTGTGGATAATAAAGTTACGTGGATTGAGGCAAGTGACAGTAAATGTCGCGATCAAGGTAACTTTACTATCCACACTAATATCTATTCAGTGTGGATAATAAAGTTACGTGGATTGAGACAAGTGACAGTAAATGTCGCGATCAAGGTAACTTTACTATCCACACTAATATCTATTCAGTGTGGATAATAAAGTTACGTGGATCGAGGCAAGTGACAGTAAATGTCGCGATCAAGGTAACTTTACTATCCACACTAATATCTATTCAGTGTGGATAATAAAGTTACGTGGATCGAGGCAAGTGACAGTAAATGTCGCGATCAAGGTAATTTTACTATCCACACTAATATCTATTCAGTGTGGATAATAAAGTTACGTGGATCGAGGCAAGTGACAGTAAATGCCGCGATCAACGTATGTTTACTATCCACACACATATACAGATTAAAGTGTGCATATGTTGATTGAGATAAGTATCTGTGGTAATAGATATGAAAACTTTTCTGTCAGGGAAAATACAAACATTATGTGTAATGCTCAATATTAGGACTCAGCTCTCTATAAAACAACGTTGCTCATTCCATTATATTGTAGAGTCGGCATTTTACTCGAATGCAATCAATACTATGACCACACCATTTCACTAAGAGGGGAGGTTTTGGTTCATAAAACTAGTTTAACACCGCCAGTTTTTATTGAAGTGTATGTACCAGGTCAGGAGAGTGAGTGACCATATATATATATGTGTTTGGGGGTATAAATTTACCGATTATACTTGATAACTGTTCTGACCACGTAGTATTTTGCTTTTATATTTTTGTTTTCATTTTATATGTCTATTTTATTTAGTGTTTCCACATATTTTTACATTATCACATGGTACTAGTTACGCCATTTGTCGTGTCTTAGACTGTTGGGGTTCGTCTTTTATGAATCAATGTGGTAATATAGTATAAACAGAAAATGGAAGACATTTCTACAATGACAAAATGTCTCTTCTAAGACAATCAAAACATGTCTTCGTATTAAACAGTAGATTGAGATAGGTTTATCAGTTCTTATCTTATTCAAAGGAATTATGACAAAATGTGACGATCTAAAACTCATATTCCAATTGTATCCCCCCTTATGGACGTCACAAAGACAAAATGTCGCTTCTAAGCCAATCAAAACATGTCTTCATATTGAACAGTAGATTGAGATAGGTTTATCAGTTCTTATACTATTCAAATGAAACATGACAAAATGTGACGATTTAATTAAAACTCATATTTCAATGATATTACACAGACTGATAGTGGTATACATATTAAGATTTCGTGAAGATCGTTGATATCATAAAATACTAAAAATATTTCCTCATTTATATGGAGATTACTATGAGGCTGAATATTATAAATTTAACTTTATTTCTCTATAATTTGATTTTATCGTGTACGGTTGTATCGATTCCATACAGAGAAAGGCTTATTGTCTTGTTTCCTGCACAAAAAGTATATATTATGACTCTATATTAGTCTGGGGGGTTTACAGATCGATATGTATATGTTATCTGGATGTGAATTGATTGATACCGAAAATATCAGCCTGCCGAGCCAGAATATGAAGTTTGGTGGCGAGTGAGCGAAGCGAACGAGTCACAAACTTCATATTCTGTCGAGCAGGCTGATATTTTTCAGTATCAATCATATTCACATTCAGATGACATGTTTATCATCCTTAAATCAAACATAAACACGGATACATCTATATTTGCATTTTCGCGGGGAAAATCACATGATTCAAAATATTCAAAATACGCTTCCCCAAAACATAGTTCATAAGTAGTTTGCAAATATACCATTCATTTTTACAGGTTTATATAAATGTTAAAATTGTTGAATTTTTCCTTTAATGGTGATATTTATTGGGTTTTTTTTATTACAAACATCAAAGTCGGCGATTCACCGGTTTTGTTTTAGAAAACATAAAGGTCATGACCTCGCTCCAATACAAATACTGTCAAACCTGTATTAAGAGGTCACCTTTGAGATAAAGAAAGAGTGGCCTTATAAGACAGGTGACCTCTTAATAGAGGTTCTATTCATATGAAAATGTCTATGACAGGACAAGAAATGGTGACCTTTTAATACAGGTGGCTGCGTTATAGAGGTGACTGAATGGGGATGTTTGACTGTATTTACATATTTTAAATTAAGTTCATAAAAATTCGAAACTGCTTAAGGTTAAAATTATTATTTGTGCATAAAATATAGTTCATCTAGTAATATAATTCCATAATATTCTACGTAATTAGTATATGATTTTATATTATCATCCTCTAAAGAGCTAACATCGTGGGTTAAGCTGCAAGTAGAAATCTTTTGTAAGGCAAGCCGCTTAACTCACGATGTTAGCTCTTTAGAGGATGATAATGTTTTTGTCTTCTGTGTAGCGTTTTATTAGTGTTTGTGTTCTATATTGTCATCTGTATAGCGATTTTAGTGCATCTGCTGTATAATAAATGACCCATTTCCATGTGACAGCTTGTATTGATGTGAGTGTTCTAAAAATAGCCATCCAATAGCCATAGGTGACCTAATACCACTGCTCTTATAACCCAGTTCAGATATCTTGCCTAATATATCACACTGCACGCATGATACACGTTACAGTATAATTGTATGCAATATATTTGCCAGTTTCTGCTGCTTTAATTTGTTTTATTGTTCTTTCGGCATTTAATTTTTAACGTTTTTCTTCAATTTCAGCTTCTGTTGTTGTAGCAAATCTTTTACAACCTTTACTCTCCATTGTTTTACTTTTATTGATTATAAATGCACTTAATACACAGCATGACCTACTTCTTGTGCTTGGTCATCCTGTCAATCAGGGATAGGCGTGTCTTTGATGAAAATTCATTGATAGAACCCACGTGGTTGCGTTTTTGTAAGTAGAAATACGGGGTATAAATAATTTCGCGCGCAAACATCGGTGTTTGCCCCGCTGCATAAACCAATCACCGTTTAGAAAAATACGCTACACAGAAGACATTTGGTCTTATCATGCAAATTTCTATCGTTTCATTACAACATGGAAACTTCCATTTCGTTCTGAAGCCCAAGATGCTTCTTATATACTTTATTATAATCTTAAAAGATTAGATCAGTAGTACAAAGATATAAATCACTTTAAAACAATCATATAACATTCCTCAGGAATAGTGGATAAAAGAAACAGGTTACATAATATTTATTACTTAAGATGAGACTTACACAATTCAGTGTCTATTTGTCTCGTTTATATCCACATGATAACTTCTGGAGTGAATATTTAACGCTTCCTCATTCATGACTTATCACCGGGTTTGTAACTATATTAACACGACCGGTGCCACTAGTGGAGCTGGAACTGCTTACCCTTCCGGAGAATCTGAGTCCATGATTGGTTTTTAGTGGGGTTTGTGTAACTCGAATTTTTTGCTTTAGGTGTATGTTTTGTAGATCGTTGTTTGTCCTTTTTCTTTTGGCCATTTTCGTTGTCGGTCCTTCTCCGATTTATTGATTCTGATTACATCTTTGGTATCTTCAAACTCTTCTTATTGCTTACTTCCTTTTTAGCAATAACTCAATTTATTCTCGTAAATCTTTTAAGAAGAGTTGGAAGATACCAAAGGAAGGGGTAATCATAATTCGTAAATGGAAAAAGGGGGACATACACCACAATGGCCAATACCAAAAATGTCAATATGCAAACAACGATCTATAAAACACTACACAGAAAGCTCGGAAGATCGAACAAGACGAACCCCACTAAACAACCGGAAGGGTAAGCAGTTCCTAAGTTCATCCCCGGTTTTTAGTGGGGTTCATGTTACTCGATCTTTAGTTTTATGTGTATGTGTTGTGGATCCTTGTTTGTCCTTTTGTACTTTTTCTTTTGGTCATGTGTTGTCTGTTCTTCTTAGATTTACGGATTCTGATTTCCGCTTTGGTATCTTCAAACTCTTCTTAAAACATTCCTCAGGAATAGTGTTTAAAAAGAAACAGGTTACATAATAGTTATTACTTAAGATGAGACTTACACAATTCAGTGTCTATTTGTCTCATTTATCAATCAATCTCATTTATATCCAAATGATAACTTACTCCCTTATAGTAATAACTCGATTTTCTCTCGTAATCCTTTAAGAAGAGTTTGAAGATATGAAAGGAAGGGGTAGTCAGAATCTGTAAATGGAAGAAGGACAGACAACAGAATGGCCAATAGAAAAAGGACAAAAGGACAAACAACGATCTACAAGACACTACGCAGAAAACTGAAGATCGAGCAACACGAACCCACCTAAAAACCGAGGGTGAACTGAGGTGCTCCTATTTCCTGTATTTGCATGTACCTGTACGTAGTAAAGTATTTTCAGTGGACATAACCACGTCAGTAAATCGTGTTCCATCATATCAGAATAATTGTTTAAATATTACCAGAAATAAGATAAAATAATCTGTAACATTATATATATAGGCAATCCATTAAGTCATGCAATCGTCAAAATGTTAACAATCTTTAAGCTTACTAAAATCTCATAAAGATATTCTTTGTTTTTATGTAAATAATATCTAAACCGATTTGAAAGGCTTAGCAAATTAATAATATGGACTGGTTGCTGGACAGCTCTCTAGGTAGTGTTTGATCAGCTTGGGGAGGTAACTGTACCTGCTGTATTAATGCGTTTGAATTTCTATGGCTACTTGATGTTAATGCAAAGTGCACATTTTAAATTTCTTAATTCTTTGTTTTATGGTCTTCTACCAACAGATCCCACAATCTTAGCTAACTTATTTAAATTGTTGACTTCGAAATTTTCGACCTTTGCGTCAACGTCTATTTTTTGCTACAAAATGTTATTTAGTTATTTCAAAGAAAACTTAACAATGTTGCCAATTGCCATTTGATGAACGAATTTAAGTCACAATTGCATCATGGAAAACAAATTAAATTTTGTTCACTGTTAAATTGGCATTTGAAACATATCTACTACGGGATAGGAAATATATTTTGTAAGCAATTGTAATGTTCCAAGCAATTCCGTTCCTAATTTGTTTCACAATTATCCCTACATATACTTGTAACGAAATCCGTCTACTGAAATATACTTAGCCTACATAATGTAAAATATTAAATGTTATTTAAAAGGCGACATAAAAGTTATATCATTTGCTAAGTAAACAGGTGGGTCCAATACAGTAAACCAAAAGTAAGTGTTTTGACATTGACATGATTTATTAGATATATTTATTATTGAAATTTACATTTCCTAGATAGTATAATTTCTATTAAAACTAAGGCTGTCCTTTCTAAGGCATGGGTGCCTTAGTCGATTTTGGCTGTTCTGCTTAAGCGCTTTTGGTTTCTCCCTCATTATACTAATCTAAATTAATTGGTTTTTCAATCGTAAATGTTGTATCATAAAGGTTATTCCAAAACTTGCCATGCGCACTAGATTTGATATCTACATTGTACGTTTGTATTACTACTGCACACTAGTAGCTGTGAAACTACCAATTTTCATGGTTTCTGCAAAATGCATTGATGCATTGGTTTTTTTTAATTCCTGATTTCAAACACTAGAGGGAGCAATCAATGGGATCGTTGTATTTCGTATGATTTTGATTTTGGTGGTTTTAGTGAACCACGAAATCCACGAAAATTTGAGCCCACTAATATTAATAATTTCACAGTACATTAATGAAAAAGTAGATATTTAATTTAGTGCGCACGACGCGTTTCTAGAATAAATTCATCGAGTACATTTTAATCGGATAACATACAAATATTTGGTAGCAAGTAAATCAAGAGGACTAAGCAGGATAGCCAAAATCGTCTAATGCTCCCTATTCCTGAGGGAGACCTCAGTTTTAGTAAATTACAGTATTGAGTAACTGGACATATTAAACATACATATATCTATTAAACCATGCCACTGCATAAGCACTGAATCTTAACTGCTTCAATATGTCATGGGGATCGTCGTGTTGGTGATCGTACGGTGGTTGGATTTACAACTACCTATGCAATCAGTGCCAAACACAACTAACGTAACGAGTTCGAATCCCGCTCATGGCGAGGTGTACTCGATATAATATTATGTGATAACAATAAAAACGTAGATATCACATTTAGTGCACACGACCCGTTTCTGGAATAAACTGAGGTACGCTCAAAATCGAAAGATTGGAAAGCCAAATAACTTAAAGTTTATGGAGCAATAAAACAAATGTCACTGATTTGCGGCAGGTCGGTGGTTTTCTCCTGGTACACCAGTTTCCTCCACCAATATTACAGATCGCAACGATATAGACGAAATATTACTACGAGTGGCTTTAAATACCTTAACCCTAAACTTCAATATGTCATGACTTTTCAACATTTTACTTCTTGATTGTCCCCGTCTATTCAGGAAACAATTGTCTCATGCAGATACTAGATATTAAATTAGCTTTGTGCGTTTGTTTATTCTGTTCTCTATTACGTATATCTCGCTAATGATGTTAGTGCTGTATGCAAAAGAATAATTTGCCCTATTTCTACCAATTTATCTGCCGTTGCAGATTTGTTTTGTTTGTAATTGTCTGTAGATAAACTAATAAAATAGATATACATATTATTTTATTTTGTACATTAATATGAATTTTGTTTGTCTATAATTGATTCTGTGTGTGTAATTAAGTTAATCACATTTAGTTGATTTTGTTTGTAGACGTTTAGTCATCCTCCATGATAATTCTATTGTCGATAATGTTCCGGCATTGACATAGTTAATATGTCACGAAGATTAAATAGATCATGTATAAAGATCAACATTGACATAGTTAATATGTCACGAAGATTAAATATATCATGCATAAAGATCAACATTGACATAGTTAATATGTCACGAAGATTAAATAGTTCATGTACAAAGGTCAACATTGACATAGTTAATATGTCACGAAGATTAAATATATCATGAATAAAGATCAACATTAACATAGTTAATATGTCACGAAGATTAAATAGATCATGTACAAAGGTCAACATTGACATGGTTAATTTGTCACGAAGATTAAATAGATCATGTACAAAGATCAACATTGACATGGTTAATATGTCACGAAGATTAAATAGATCATGAATAAAGATCAACATTAACATAGTTAATATGTCACGAAGATTAAATAGATCACGTATACAACGCTATTACAACAGGTTCACCCAGTTATGTCATATGTGAGAGTTACTTTTGGGAAACGCTCGTGGAGCAGGAACTGCTAACCCTTCCGGAACACCTGAATTACCCCCGGTTTTTAGTGGGGTTCGTGTTACTCGATCTTTAGTTTTATATGTATGTTTTGTAGATCGTTGTTTGTCCTTTTGTACTTTTTCTTTTGGCCATTGTGTTGTCTATTCTTTGATGTACGGATTCTGATTACCCCTTTGGTATCTTCAAACTCTTCTTGCATGATCGCATCATTACATGGAGATGAGGTTTTGGTCCATAAATTTGCTTAACCCTGTCACTTTGTATGCATTGAAGTGCCTGTACAAAACCAGGAAAGTATGTGGATATGTGTATATGTATGCTTGGGGTATCAAGATACGATTTTTCAATTGGATTTTGGAACTATTATTAAAATTAATTATTCCTAAATACATTTCAATTATTATTATTATTAAATCCAAGGTTCAAATACCTCACTCATAAACAATTTCATTCATGTCCTTTGGTTTACTTGATTTCAAATACTTTTAGATAATTTGGCTTTCCATATCTTTGACTGTCATCCTACACGATTACTGTAATGCACACTAAATGAGTTATCTACGTACTTATTATATCAACCACAAAAGTACGTTTTCTTAATTCAGTTTGATTACTTAATTTGTCAGAATTGCCTTTGCAACTTAACTCCACAGATAATATATTGTCCATACGATTTAGTAGATAGAATTTCAGCTTTGATAGTTCAATAAGAGTAACAATTATACATAATTTCCTCATAAGGTTTCGATTGATATGTAATTTAACGCGCACGATTTCTCTGGATAACCTTCATCAGTACGGTACGTTCAGAGTCAAATGATTACAAAGCTCAGTGATTAAACAATCTTTGGGAGCAAATAATTCAAAGGGCCTTAACAGGATAGATAAAAATCAGTTTACGTTACTTATACATGAGGGACGTTGACCTTCATTTTCTGGCGTAGCTCTTAAATATATCAGAAGGGCCGTCGTCGTCGCGATGGCATTGTAGTTGGATTTATAACTACCTTTGCGATCAGTGCCTATCGTCACTAGCATTGTGAGTTCGAATCCCGTTCAGGTAAGGTGTACTCGATACAACAGTATGTGATAAAGTTTGTGAGTGACTTGCGGGAGGTCGGTGTTTTTTTCGGGTTTCCTCCACCAATAAAACTGACCGCCACTATATAACTGAAATGTTGTTGAAAGTGGCGTTAAATACCATACTCCTAATCACTATATATATCAGGTTAAAAGCAAATAGTAGCTTATTATTGCTAGTTGACAACTGTGGAAAAAAGACCAACCCGACGGTGCTATGGTTAACGTGCTAGAAATACATGTTGAGGATCGTTGGTTTTATTCCATATCGGTTAAAACCAAATTGATTGTAGTTATTCTCTGCTAAGCTCGAAGTCACATGGAATGACATGTCTACATGTATATATTTTGTTATTGTTGCAATGATCTAGTAATATAGAATAGGACCTATTTCACAAACTTGTAAGAATATCTGATCTGATTACATAAAACTGCTTATTAAGTGAGGATGACAACATGGCGATGTATGTACAGGGTGATCTGACAGAAATGTCGGTTAGGTTTTGGGTTTTCTTCTGAATAAAATAAATTCTGAAATATATCGTTGTTTTCTAAGTTATCTGCATTGGCTGCAACAGTACCGGGAATACATAATAATATGAACAGCCAAGAGTACCACATTGTGGGAGATTTCTAAAAAGTCGACCAAAATCCGTAGAAGCAGAGGGGAAAATCAATTCCTCTAATATACATAGATGATCGCTCATTTTCCTGGCTTTGGACAAACAACGATCAAAAAAACATACACATAAAATAAAGATCGTGTAACACGAGCGCAACTAAATAATACATACTATTTACACCACAATACAACATTGAAAATTGATTCACGTACTCATTAATCAGTGATTATTTCAGACAATATTGTAGTAAACACATGTGTATTTATTTAGTCTTGATCAGCGAGAACAAATATTTTGATAATAAACAAAACAAAATCTCATAGGAACGTGAATTGAAGACGATATTGTAAAAATGATAGATATTCTGATCGACAGTGTGTTTGTATTAAATACATGTGTATTTATTTTGTGTATTTATTTAGCTTTGGTCAGCGAGAACAACTATTTTGATAATAAACAAAACTAAGTCTCGTACGAACGTGAATTGAAGACGATATTGTGAAAATGATGGCTATTTTGATCGACAATGTGTTTGTCTAGTTCAGATGGAGGATTTTCAACATACGTTTGACTGTTAAGTTCTTGACCTATTTGTTCTCTTATTTGTCAAGGACCTCTTAAAGAAAATAATAGACCTTAATTAAATACATATTCTTAGCATGAAAGTACAGACATATATGTGATATTTAGTTACCTTAGATCATATACAACGCCAATCTGGTCGCTATATAACCCTTGCAATAATACAAGATGCTACGAATATCCTGGAAAAATACCACAAAGATGATCTTTTTATCAAGCTTTGTATTGAAATCTGGTTAATCGTCCATGTTATAATTTTCTCAAAGTAAATATCAACAAAAACCTCTCCCAATCATATATTATTCATGGTCCTTTAATTTTTGTAATTATATAATGGTACAGCAACCATCAAATTATAAGAAGAAAAAAATAGAATTTATGTACAAAAAACTATGGCAATCACATGGTTCATGCATTCTCTAATTTTTGAAATTTTATGAAGGTACATTGACCTTAAAATAATTAGATAAAAAAAGAAACTATGCACAAAACCCATTAGGAATCACATGCTTCATGCGTTCTATAATTTTTGTAATTCTATGAAGGTACATAGATCTTAAGATAATAAAAATAAAATAGAAAATACCTTTTGTTCAGTGCAAGTATACTGAAAACAACTAAAATAACGGATTGAAGATTATTGTATTGTAGACTAAGATAGTTTGCTTCCTATAACTCACTGAGGGGTAATATCAATACGGTGCGACTTCCGCTTTGTAGAAGGAATTGAATCTTTATAACATATCATTTTTGTAGACAAAATGTTGAACTGAATTAATTCGATCGTACAATTAGAAAAGGAAAAAACTGGATATTAGAGTCACGCACATATTGTTTTTTTCCTCTACAAATAGGTTAGTTTTCTGTATTCCATTGTGAAATATATGTTGTTCAAAGTTCAGGGAATCACATCAAAAACTAAAAATACCACAATGTCATACCAGTTCGAAATCCAACAGAAAAATCGGAGAAAAAAAGTTAAATCGATACACATATACATGACCGCACACTTTCCTGGCTTGGCGCAAACACTGAAGTTTTAACTAGTTTTATGGGCACAAGCCTTCCCTCTCAGTGAAATGACCCAGTCATCCAAGCGTCCATATGTGAGTAAAATGCCAATCCTCACGTATGATTGGGTGAGTGGCGTTGTTATAAAGAACGCTCCAATCTTGAACAGGATGTAGACTGTTTAATCTTCGTGAAATAGAAGTTGACATAACATAACATTAGTTAACAGTATATTGAAGAGAGCCATGACATCAACCAACATTTAAATATTAGATAGTACACACAAATAGGAAGTCAGGAAATCATGAAAAGAACCAAAATATCTGTATGATACAAAAACCTTACAGAAATAACAGACCACAGATGTTCCATCAGAACACGGATTTCCTGAATCCGATTTTGTTCTTTAGAAATTACACAATCTCAAAGTCAATGTACGAATTGCAATATCAATATAGATAACATAGCATTTTCATTAGTTGATATCTAGTTGAAAGGTGGTCATATAATTATTTAGTAAATCAAGATATAGATGTAAATGGACATGAGAGACTATTCAACATTACATTTAGACATATATTCAAGTAAAGGAACAGCTTGTTTAAAAAAAAAAGATATGGATGTAAATGGACATGGAAGACTATTCAACGTTACACTGAGACATACATTCAAGTAAAGGAACAGCTTGTTGTAAGAAAGGATATGGATGTAATTGGACATGAGACTTCAAAAGTACATTTAGACATACATTTAAGTAAAGGAACAGCTTGTTGTCAGAAAGGATATGGATGTAAATGGACATGAGAGACTATTCAACATTACACGTAAAACAAAATTTCAAGTAAGGGGAACAGCGCTTTTATTGCTATTCTGCATTTCATGTTTTATTTAATACCATCCACCATAAATGTTTGACAATACACAGACGAATATTCATCAGAATATCACATCTATTTTAGTGATCATTTGCAATGCATCCGAGTGTTATTATCAATACCATTCGATATGTACAAGCAATTCCATCAGCATAAACAAAAATGAATTGAGCGGATCTTTATCAAGAGTAACACGACGAGTACCACTAATGGAGCAGGAGCAGCTCATCAGTTCAGAGCACTTGAGTTCATCCCCATTTTTTTAGTGAGGTTTGTGTTGCTCGATCTTTAGGCTTCTGTGTAGTGTTTGTCTTGTTGTTCCCTTTTCTTTTGATCCTTGTTAAATCTGTCCTCCTTCAATTTACGACTTCTGATTACCTCTTTTCATTGTTTGCAGTTCCTACATTAGTACAGACACATGGTGCTTATGGTATTAATTTTCTTTTTTAGCAACGTTTTTTTCAC
Organism: Bathymodiolus brooksi; assembly: GCA_963680875.1. Classification (NCBI taxonomy): domain Eukaryota; kingdom Metazoa; phylum Mollusca; class Bivalvia; order Mytilida; family Modiolidae; genus Bathymodiolus; species Bathymodiolus brooksi. The sequence goes on along the minus strand of OY804587.1, from coordinate 26,644,195 downwards.
CTCAAGAAAAAAGTTAAACAGTCACAAATAAACAATAATTATTAGTCCTCATTTTATTCATACATGTTTTTTTATGTTACAGTATTCCTTCTGGATTTTCATTCAGATGGCTCACAATATTTTAAGGCAATACTGTTATTATAGTATTTTCTCTGAACAGCATTAAACACTGATATTAGGTTTTCATGCTGTAATTTCCAGATCGAATAACAAATAAGGGTAATAACAAAATTACCGAACTCCGAACAATCTTACAAAGGGAAATTCAAAACTCATAAGTATATAGACAGACAATATCAGTCAACAACCGGAAAACTGTGAAAACCGTAATGACCCTTACTTGGTACGGGCATTTCTAAAGAAAGGGTGGGTTGAATCAGATTTTAAAGCGCCAAACCTCCCGCTTTCATGTGGAGTTCATGTTGTTCAATCTCTGTTTTTCGATGTGGTGCTTGCAGATAATTGTTTGTCTTTTTATTCCCTTTTTTGACCATAATATTGTCTGTCCTTCTTTGATTTGCGGCTTCTGAGTACAACTGAACTAGTTTGATAGGAAGCAAAGTCCCCTAGCTTTGTAGTGCAATCTTTAATTAATGGTTTTATATAACCTTAAAAGACATAGCAGAGAGAAATCTTATGATTTTCACGTAAAACGTTATGAGAATACGTATTAAAACTGTGCATCGATTTGCAATGCAACTACAAACAAGTGTAAAGATGTTTAATATTAACAATAAAGAACATTAATTATAAAATACGTTTTCTTAGATCTTTTATTCGAGAAGAAAATCATGTTGACAAACCGCACTCCGGAATTTGATTTATTGCATTTTACAAGTAGCACATACATACATGTAATTATTTTTTCTCTCTAATTATGCAACAATTGTAAATATGCAGCATCATTTATACGTTTTCAATCGATAACCAGGATGTATCAATGATCACCTTCCGTTTGACCGAAATAATATAAAATATTCGTTCATGACCTTTATACACTTCTTTCGGTTTATAGATATTGATGCACATTTGTAATTTGACGATTATAATGACATTTTTTGACCTTCTAAAAAGTGGACTAAATAGCATTTTAAACAGCAAGAGAAAATTAACGTTTGTATATCAAAGTCGGGATGTGAGTTCCTCTCCATTTTGGTGGGTCCGTGTTGTTCATCTTTTTAGCTTTTTTGAGTTATCCTATTACGTGTCTTTACGCTTTGAGTTCCGTGTTGTGGTGTCCGTTACGATTTCCACATAAAAACGATGTTCGATTCGTCTTTACATCCAGTTGTTTGTAGGAAGGCTCATGTCTTATTTACGTTATCTGCGTTTGTTTCCACATAGTGGTGTCCAAAACATATTGTGTTGTGCTTTTGCTTTGTTTATTTTTTTCGTCTTGTGTACCCTATGTTCCTAGTTTCTCTGGATTGTCCATTGTTGATTGCCTCTTCGGTATTCTCTAACGTTTATTTATTGACCCAGTAACACTTGGTAATGTAAGACAAGAATTAGTTGGCGTGAATCTTCCTAAAATAAATCAGTTTACATGTATTAACTTATTTCTATTCAGATTTAATCAATTTCATGATGTCTGTTGTAATTCGATTTCTACTCTTGTCCATATATCGCATTGTTAAATACTGTTTTGCGTGTTTACGTAATGCATTATTAGACGTAAAAAAAACATTACTACATGTATGTCATTTCGCTATCCGTTGTAATTTCTACCATTAGACACAAAAGTGCATAAAGAAAGATTCCGAATAATCAGTATAATCTTAGTACCGGAAGATCACATTAAGTATTGCCATCAAATAAATAATTAACCACATAGTTGAACCGAAAAATGCAATAAAGACCATGATACAGATACAAAGTTAAGAGGATTTGTTTTCCATTTTGTCTATTATTATTTTTTTGCATCGTTCCGTTTCGTTGTGGTTCTGACTTTGGTGCTGTAAGAAAAGTTTGAAAATACCAAAGGGAGGTAATCAGAATTCGTATATCAAAGAAGGACAGACAACACAATGGTCAAAAGAAGGACAGACAACAGAACAAACAACGATCTACAAAACCGGGGATGAACTCAGGTGCTCCGGAAGGGTAGGCAGTAAAATACCTCCAAAGATTAATCTACTATTATGTCACGGAATTCCTTACCTTAGTATTTGCTGTTGTGATTATGTATAAAGCTGGTGAAGAATTTCGGAAGCGCGTCACGTGCATTAAATTTGATATGGACGTTTTTATTATAATCGTAATTGAAAAGAAAATAGAATGGCTGTTTGTGTTTGTCATTAGAAAAGCTTAAAGATACCAAACTAGTAATCAGAAGCTGCAGATCAAGAAGGACAAATAATGCAGTATTCAAGAGTAAAACAAAAGGAATAAGAGCAATACTGACCGACTCGCATTCAGGATAATTTATCAGAATGGATGTGTCTAGATGTGGAATGTTGTATCAGTGGAACAGCAATATAAATATGCATCAAAGCGTGTTTGTCTGGTAAAAAGCAGACATCATCATCATCAGCATTTCATTGATCTATGACTTGTTCTCGTTATGATATAGCTGACAAATTGTTGTCTTGGCGTGAAACAACAATCACTCACTCATTCGTTAGGATCAGAATCAACACAATATACATTAAAGTTTCAAAGTGAGTGAGTGATTGTTGTTTTACACCAACTCAGCAATTGTTCAGCTACATCATGTTAAATTTCAATGAGATGATAATGAGGTCTGCTTTGTACTAGATCAACACGGATAATTTGAGTTTTAGAGTGTTAGCTAACTGAAACAACAGACATGTCGCCCCACTCGAATATATTATCCTGATTCCGAGCCAAGCAGTCTTTGCTCTTTTTCCTTAATGTTGCGTGCTTAGAGGAGAAGCAACAAATACCAATTTTATAGTCTTTGATTTGACCCAATCGGGACTTGGGCCCACGATCTACCGCACTCGGGGCGAGTACGCTAACCATTACCCCACCGATGCGGTTCATTCAAGTTTCAAAATGAAACAATAATCAACAGATATAATACATTCACTTCATATGACTAAAAAATCTAAACTATTCTGTCCGTGTACTGTGTTTATTTTTTTTATATAATTCTACACTGAATTTTGAACCAATAATGTCCCACTTGTCGTAAGTACTTCCCGGTCCTTTCCTAATTCATAGCTTATCACCGGATTTTTTACTAGATTAACATCACGACGAGTGCCACTAGTGGGGCAGGAACTGCTTAACTTCCGGAACACCTGACTTCATCCCCGGTTTTTGGGGCCCTCGTGTTACTCGATCTTTAGTTTTATGTGTAAGCTTTGTAGATCGTTGTTTGTCCTTTTGTACTCTTTCTTTTCGCCATTGTGTTGTCTGTTCTTCGATTTACGGATTCTGATTACCCCTTTGATATCTGCAAACTCTTCATATGGGAGAAGACTTCATAAGTTGGTAAAACTTGTTAAAATTTGCTAAATTAACAAAAGGGATAGGACATCCCTTTTGTTAATTTAACAAATAAAATCATCATAAACAAAAATAAACTCTTCATATACCTCTTGTATGGATATATGGTAATACATGTTATAATCAATTGAACGATTATTCAACCAGCGTTCATACCAGCGTTATCGACCTGAAATTAAAATATCAGTAATTAAGCATAACATAAGAAGTATTTATAATTGGTATTCTTCTAAATATTTTTTATTTTCGTTTCTGTACGATAGCGGGTTATATTATTGCTACAAAAATTGCCAATACATTGTCAAGACCGTTAATAAGACTCTCATTACCTCGTTGTATTATATCTTAAATAGTCATTTAAAGACATTGATTGAATGCAATGTAATGTTAGGGGGCTTTGCTTCCTGTCAAACTAGTTCAGTCGTCTAGGAAATTTTACTTTTCAAAAGTCATTTTCTAGAATGCTATTACAAAGAAAATAATAATATTTACATCTACCTTTCTTTTACTAGCTAGGGGACTTTGTTTCCTGTCAGGCTAGTTCAGTCGTCTAGGCTAGACATTTTACATTTCAAAGGTCATCTTTTAGAATGCTATTACAAAGAGAAGAATTATATTTCTATCTACGTGTTTTTCACTACCTCTGCTGGTGAACTATTAGTCCTCGAGGATATCACATAATGTTGTATCGAGTACACCTCGGCGTGAACGGGTTTCGAACTCACCACTGTAGTGCTGCTAAGCACTGATTGCATAGGTAATTGTAATTCCAACTACCATACGATCATGAACACGACAGCCAGCTTTTTTTTACATGATGCTCTCTTCAATAATACTGTTAATGGAAAGGAATACTTCATTTATTGGGAAAAAGAAAGACATAAGAAAAACATATAAAAATGTGAAGACCAATTATCACTTTTTGATATCGATAATATGAAGTACTTTTGTGACACGAGACAGATTTGCACTACTATCGCGTAGTGATTTATTTTAAATCATTTTACATTTGACAAATAATCCGTACAAATGAACCAAATAACTGTAATTAAATAAATATTAAAAGTAATAGACTATATAAATAATACTAAAGTATGACATTAATGTAACTCAGTGTCTACCGGTAACTATGGTGACCTTTTCATATTCCGTATTTCTTAGACGACATAGAAGGATTACATCGGAGAATAAGAAACCTTGTGCGTCCTTACTAGATTGAAACATATTTACAACATCTAGTTTTGATCTTCGAGATGGTAGAAATTGACAATTAGTCTAGATAGTTTTTCACACAAATCGTTCCAGATTACAAATGACACATGTCTTATGTCTATCTCTAGATTTTTCTTACGCGACAAGGTAACACTTCAACTATTGAAGCTCCATTTTTATGGAGCAGATGTGGTCAAGTGGTCTAGGACGCTAGACATAAGGCTAAGCGATTGGTGCTGCAGTGCATCAAGGATCTGAGTTCAAATCCCGTCGAGGGAAGAACAAAAATTTGACAGCTCAAAAATCTAATTCTAACACTGTTTGGTTTAATTTTCAGACATATATCATATTTAGTAGTAACCTAGTATCACAAGTAACTTTGAGATCCAGTGGGACAGATATATTGTACGGGTGTCACCTGCTTAGATGTTTGTATAATATACTTTATTTCCTGTGACTGTATAATGAATTCTTCATTATCCTATACAATATATTAAAAACTGCTTAGATAGCTGTCAAATTATAATATTAAGTATATATGTACCATCTACGCGACGTATACTCGATACAACATTGTATGATCAAGTTTTTATCAGTGACTTGTGGCAGGTTAATGGTTTTCTTCTGTTTCCTCCACCAATAAAACTGACCGCCACGACATAATTGAAATAGTGTTGAAAGTGGCGTTAAACACAGTAACCCTAACCCTAAACATCTGCATCTGTTGTGAATTTCCAATGCTACCTAGATCACAAACAAAATTAAAAAAAACCAATCTACTATATTTTTCTAAATTTGTACGACTAAGCCGGTACTTAAATTTGCGTAAGATGTTTAGAGGTATTTGGTACACTAGTCTAAATATTATCAGTATGTATACTCCAAGTGATTCAATTAATTTATGAAATCTAATCAAAGAGAGATAGAAATTAGATGCCTCCATCAATTTTTATGACCGTTGTACTGATTTATGGATGGGTGATTCTTAATGATGTTCGTGTTGCTTGATCTTTAGTTTTCTGTGCAGTGTTTTGTCGTTTGTCCTTTTGTGTTTCTTTTTCCTTTTGGTCATTGTATTGTCTGTCCATCAATTTACGGCTTCTCATTACACTTTGGTATCTTCAAACTTTTCGGATGATAGTTGACGATCATAGTGAATTAGTAATTGTTGCTTAACTCCAAGTAAGAACATGTGCAGTATATCTTGGCGAGAACAAGTTACATTACGATGAGATGTTGATGATGATGTTCACTTAGTACTAAGCAAACGGGCTTAGTTCAATTGTTATAGTAATAACTCACTGAAAGAAAAGATTGAAGATATCAAAGTGGTAATTAGAAGCCGCAAATCGAAGACAACACAATGGCCGCGGGTAGACATGTCGTTCCACTCAGAGATATCATCCTGAATACGAAGTAACACGTCTATGTTCTGACTCATTGCTGCGTCTGTATTAGCGGGGAAGCAGCAAATGCCAATTTCATTCTTTGTTCACCCCCGGTTTTTAGTTTTATATGTATGTTTTGTTGATCGTTGTTTGTCATTTTGTACTTTTTATTTTGGTCATTGTGTTGTCTGTTCTTCTTCGATATACGGATTCTGATTTCCCCGTTGGTGTCTTCAAACTCTTCTTTGACCCGACTAGTAATCGTAGCCACGACCAACCACACTCTAGTCGAACACACCAACTATTACACCACTGATACGGTTTATAGACCAATCAGATTGTACATTTACATTGGTATGTTTAATTTTGTTTCATATATGAAATAAGAGTAATAACAAAATTACCGAACTCCGAACAATCTTACAAAGGGAAAGTCAAAACTCATAAGTATATAAACAGACAAAATCAGTCAACAACCGGAAAACTGTGAAAACCGTAATGACCCTGACTTGGTACAGGCATTTCTAAAGAAATGGTGGGTTGAATCAGATTTTAAAGCGCCAAACCTCCCGCTTTCATTACGGCTCAAAGTTTCCGGCTGTCACTATAACAGTATTTATAACAATACTTGAACAAAACAGGTAAAACAGTTGTCAAAGCAGCACCAAGCTCAGTGAAGTAAATGTCAAAGACACTTTTACGTCACACATTGATAACAAAATATTTTTGAAGGACGACTTTCTCTTCAAATAATATCTATGATTAAATTACATGTATATTTTTCGTAGGAACGGCGAGGTATGTTGGCGTTATTGTTAATGTGATTTCGGAATTTTACTTACGTAACTAGCTTCAATTCTCCTGTTTCATTACTTATTTTCAAGACGTATGGGCCAATCTGATTTATTGAAATTCAATTTACTAAAAGTATCTAGCTACCATCATTTCATTCGTCATTCTGAGCACAATAATGGCTAACATATTTTCAATAAACTAAGGCTGACAAAGTAAGCTGTGAATTGTCTTAATATGACACAATTTCATTAAACACCTACAGCAACTTAAAAGCTTATACATTTCTATAATAAGATTTGCTATGCTTAACCTTGGAAGCTAAGTGTTTTGTTGTAGAAAGTCGTTTAAAAGTGCGTTTCGTCATGCAATCTAGATTTTCATTAAATATTTAGTTTTGTCATAGATTGGTTCATGTTCAGTAGGCTTACGAGTTAGGATACGGTTGTGTGGTTGTCATGTTTGTTTGTTTTATTTAGAAATTGGCGATATTTCTCTTGTGATGTACTTCAAGACATCGAAATAATATAAGTTCAAATTCCAAATTATACAATGTATATGTAATATATTATTTTGAACATGAAAATATTGTAAACAAATATTGCTATGACTACAGATATATTATGAAATCGTCAAGTAGTACACATAAGCATTAGAATAGTCAATCAAAAATGTAGAGACAATGCAGATATACGGGCAATGTTGGGCACAAGACACAATTATAGGACAAAACAAAGCAATAACACAATGTAATGAGTCAACGTATCAATCGCAATCATTGGTAGGTAGGATAAATACTCATCGTTCAGCCATTTTCACTCAGTGGGATCTGCTTTAGTGCATTCAAAAAATGTTAGGAATTCATTACACTCACACCACTCTATTTTCCTTTAGTTTTACAATGCTTAAAAATTGTTTCGCGATCAAAAGCCATGAATTGTCTTAATTACGTTATTTGTGTTTGTTTGCGTATAGTGGTGTCCAACACATATAGTGTTGTGTTTTTGCATTGTTTTCCTTCGTGCTTGTTTACCCTGTGTTGCCAGTGTCTGTAGATTGTCCATTTTTGATTGCCCCTTCGGTATTCTTTAACATTTATGAAAACAATAAATGGCACACATTGAATACTATTAACAAGGCAATGCATTTCTGTGTTAATTATTATTGCGAAAACATTTCTCGTGTTTTTGCTGAGATTATCACATTTATATATTACACATTGTGAATTAATGCTAGATATAGCGTTTCAAAAGCCATTATATACCCAAAAATATCGTCTGATATGAATACAATAAAAGGTACATATTGAATATCACAAGGCAATGCATTTCTGAGTTAAGTATTCATTACGCGAACCTTTCTCGGGTGTTTGATGGGATTCTCACATCTATATATTACATATTGTGAGTTGATGATATATATAGAGTCATAATTGGATAAAAATGACGTTATTTGTGTTTGTTTACTTTATCACACAAGCATTACGTCATTACAAAACACATTATGTCGAGGTGATATAAAAGACAAAATCGTATTATAAGAACGTCTTGTCCGTTTAGTGGTTCTGTAAGATTTGGATTAAATCGTACCACGTTTAGACATCGTGTCAGACATAATTTGTCTAAGGAAATATTGTATGAGGAAGTTGGTAAGCAATGTATTATATTCCAGAACACAGTTAAGGAATCGACTATTTCACTTTTAAAGAGGGAAGGATACCACTCCCCCGCCTCGATCAAGAATTAAAAAAAAATCATGCAAAACAGAAAGCAGATGATTATTTTGGACATGAAAATTCAGAATATTTTTTCTAAATTTTAGCAAAATGTCTTGTTGAAAACTTTTTTTTTGTATTTGCATCTTTCAGGTCAATTTATTTTTTCTATACAATCTGGCTACAAAGTAAAAACATCCTCTTCTCATAAAAGGTAGATGGTATTTCACTAAGTCCGAAGGACTAATTCAGAGATAGTTGCTAGAGTTTTATTTAAAATGATTATGAAGAATATGTTAAAAGCTCTTTCAAGAAAAAATATGATAATATTTCTTTTCTGTTCTATATATATAGAAGTCTAGAAGATTGTGCAACGATACCGATAAAGATGTTACAAAAAATATATTGATAAAATTTTCGATCAACAAATGACCTTCCTCAGTGTCTATCAAAGTACTTTGATAGACACTGAGGAAGGTCATTTGTTGATCGAAAATTGATAGACACCGAGGAAGGTCATTTGTTGATCGAAAATTGATAGACACTGAGGAAGGTCATTTGTTGATCGAAAATGTTGTCAATATATATTTTGTAACATCTTTATCGGTATTGTTGCACAATCTTCTAGACTTCTATAATTTATTTTGTTTGTGCTGCATCGTCATGTCTCGACGATCCGTTACTTATTAAAGTCTCTGGTTGCTAGATTCCCTTAGACTTTATATATATATATATATATATATATAAACGTCTAAAATGTTAGCACAACGATATCAAAAAAATATGTTAAAATGTAACAAGAATAACTATAAGTCTACAAAAAGACTATAATTATAATGAAATCGACGGATATTTCGCTTGACCGACAAGCTTCATCAGCGTCTGTAATCCGATATATATATATACGTCTGAAAATTAAACCAAACAGTGTTAGAATTAGATTTTAGAGCTGTCAAATTTTTGTTCTTCCCTCGACGGGATTTGAACCCACACCATTGTTACACTGCAGCACCATTCGCTTAGCCTTACGTCCAGCGCCCTAGACCACTCGACTACATCCACTCCCTTAAAAAGGAGCTTCAATAGTCGTAGTGTTACCTTGTCTCGTAAGGCAAATCTAGGGATAGGCGTAAGACATGTGTATAAGCGTGTGTAGATGGTACATATATACTTAATATTATAATTTGACAGCAATCTAACTCAGCAATTTTTAATATATTGGATAGGATAATGAAGAATTATTCACTATACAGTCACAGGAAATAAAGTATATTATACAAACGTCTGGAAACAAGTGACAACCATACAATATATCTGTCCCACTGGATCTCAAAGTTACTTTTAAAGGATACTAGGTTAATACTAAATATTATATACGTCTGAAAATTAAACCAAACAGTGTTAGAATTAGATTTTAGAGCTGTCAAATTTTTGTTCTTCCCTCGACGGGATTTGAACCCACACCATTGTTACACTGCAGCACCATTCGCTTAGCCTTACGTCCAGCGCCCTAGACCACTCGACTACATCCACTCCCTTAAAAAGGAGCTTCAATAGTCGTAGTGTTACCTTGTCTCGTAAGGCAAATCTAGGGATAGGCGTAAGACATGTGTATAAGCGTGTGTAGATGGTACATATATACTTAATATTATAATTTGACAGCAATCTAACTCAGCAATTTTTAATATATTGGATAGGATAATGAAGAATTATTCACTATACAGTCACAGGAAATAAAGTATATTATACAAACGTCTATATATATATATATATTCATTATAGGGAGTGGATGTAGTCGAGTGGTCTAGGGCGCTGGACGTAAGGCTAAGCGAATGGTGCTGCAGTGTAACAATGGTGTGGGTTCAAATCCCGTCAAGGGAAGAACAAAAATTTGACAGCTCTAAAATCTAATTCTAACACTGTTTGGTTTAATTTTCAGACGTATATATATATATATATATATATATATATATATATATAAATAAACATCTGAAAAAGTAGCCAACGTATAAATCTACGAGATGTCGGATCGGAAACAAGTGTTAACGATACTGTGCAAACAAACAAAAATGATAAATAAACGTCTAAAATGTTAGCACAACGATATCAAAAAAATATGTTAAAATGTAACAAAAATAACTATAAGTCTACAAAAAGACTATAATTATAATGAAATCGACGGATATTTCGCTTGACCGACAAGCTTCATCAGCGTCTGTAATCCGATTTGAAAAATTGTCACGTGAGCATCAGTTATCGTGACGTAAATTACTAAAAATCATAATCTTGAACTTTATACTTTATAATAAATAAAGGTAATAACAAAATTACCGAACTCCGAACAATCTTATAAAGGGAAAGTCAAAACTCATAATTATATAAACAGACAAAATCAGTCAACAACCGGAAAACTGTGAAAACCGTAATGACCCTGACTTGGTACATTTCTGTTAATTTCTGTTAATTTCATTTCTGTTAATTTCACTGGCTTTTGAATTTTGGCTAAAGAAGGATGGTAAGTGAGAACAAGGGGAACCCGTTTGTTGATCTTTTTTTCTTTGTATTCCAGGAGGTCATTTCTGTTATTTTTTAAAGCCAGTGAAATTAACAGAAATGACCTCCTGGAATACAAAGAAAAAAAGATCAACAAACGGGTTCCCCTTGTTCTCACTTACCATCCTTCTTTAGCCAAAATTGCAGGCATTGTCCGTCATCATTGGAAAGAAATTCAAAAAAGTGAAACGATGGCCAAGTTGTTCCCTGAACCACCCGTTGTAGCGTTCCGGCGACCTAAAAGCATTAAGGATACACTGGTCAGAGCTGCGGTATCTAGACCTTCATCGACGGTCGGCCAGTGTAAACCATGTGGTGACAAGCGTTGCAAGTGCTGTCTCCAATTGCAACACACACAAGTGTTCCATAGCAAGACGACAGGAAAGGAGTATAAGATATTTTGCAATGTCAATTGCAAAACACCTAATGTGGTTTACCTCCTTGACTGTCACGTCTGCGGGTCGCAATACGTAGGAGAAAGTGTCCAACCATTCAACAAAAGAATGAATGGACACAGAAGTGACCTTACGAAAAAGACGCTCTTGCCCGTGAGTCAACACTTTGTGTCGCCGGGGCACTCATTGGAAGACTTTGGCAGATCCAAAATTTATATCATTGACCACAATCCAAGTTGGAAAGAAAATCAAAGACAGAAAAAAGAGAGTTTTTGGATCCGCGAGTTACAAACATTACACCCGGAAGGCATAAACAAAAAGGCCTAAATCTTTTGTTTTTTAACTTTTTATCCAGTGCCTGGACCTTAGCTAGTTGGTAAACTTCATTACATTTACTCATTCTGTTCATATTTATAAATTAGTGTGCAATATACTTGAATAATATAAAGTATAAAGTTCAAGATTATGATTTTTAGTAATTTACGTCACGATAACTGATGCTCACGTGACAATTTTTCAAATCGGATTACAGACGCTGATGAAGCTTGTCGGTCAAGCGAAATATCCGTCGATTTCATTATAATTATAGTCTTTTTGTAGACTTATAGTTATTTTTGTTACATTTTAACATATTTTTTTGATATCGTTGTGCTAACATTTTAGACGTATATATATTTATATATATATAATGGTCATTACATTTCAATAAGATGATAAAACCATTATATTCCTTCTACCATATATGGAATCAGTTCATATCACCACTAAGGTTTGGAATATCAATTTCCTCAGATGACAAGGTGTACTCGATACAACATAATGTCTAAAAGTTTGCAAGAAAAAGCTTACCATATGGATATTCAAAATCCGTAAATCGAATAAGGACATCCTATCAAATGACCAAAAGGAAAAGTACAAAAACACAAACAATCGATCTAGAAAACGCTACACAGAAAACTAAAGATTGAGCAACACGATTCCCACAAAAGGGGATGTCTAGGCAGGCGCTCCGGATCCGGAAGTGCAAGCCGTCCCTGCTCCATTATTTGAATCCGTCGTGTTTCTTGCAAGTGGCTTGAGACCTACAAATCAATAATATCAAGGTAAATATGACATCCACTAATTTACCTTTGGTAATGACACCGTGATCTGCTCAATTAACCTTGGTGAGATCGAATAGAATTGACACATACATGTAATATAACTTCCGTAACGGTTACGCTCAAAGTAGAAGTATTCAAAGAACATGTTTGTGATTATTCCCTTATCACCAAGGACAAAACTATCAATTTACAAACATCAAATCAGAGTTAGTTTATGACTGGTATGTATTTCCTTGTCTTACAAATAGGTTCATTCACTGAGGGAAATAAATAGTGTTCGTCAATTATTATGCAATTAACTGGTTTTTAATTCGATGAGGGTTAAATGTGTTTTGTTTTGATATTTCTTGTACTTCAACCAATTTGATGAAGGTGAATTGTGTTTTATTCGATTTTTCTTGTGGTTCAACCGATGCGATAAGGTTTTTAAAGCACTTGTTACGAAACGTTTTGTGTCGATGTTAAATCATATATGAATGCACTGCTCTGTTATTTTTCGTTTAAGATTATATTTCCATGTTTTGATATACACCATTATATATATATTTAGAAATATATTATGGTCTGGAATGGTGTGTGTCTTACCTACTACTAAACTCTTATTCCTAAATAAAAAACAATCCAATCTGAAAAGGCTCTCGAATATCATGTCACATATCATACAAGTACTGCATATACTGGAGAAACAATGAAAAGTAGTAAATAAAATATGTAATTATTACACCTATAACACAGTTGTCTTCATTTACTGTATTGCAAAAGAAAATACAGAAGTATTTGTCGGAAAATTGATACATATGTCTGTTCAACGCAAAATACAGAAAACTAAATAAACGTTAGAGAAAACCGAAGTGACAATCAGGAATGGACCATCTAGAGACACAGGCAACATCGGACACAAGACACAGAACGAAGGCATATACAATTGAAATAAAAAACACAACACAGAAGACCTATGTTAAATCATTATTCGATTTTAAGATAGAAATAATGTTTGCTAATGTCGAATATTGTTAAATGGTTTCCGATATACTCTTAGAGATATCGAGAATTTTGTGTTTTGTCCTTTAAATCGTAATATTCCAAATAATGGATTTTGTTTATTGCCTTTCCTATCTTTTAATTCACCAAATAGGTTTTACGATACAATATTTTGTGATAAAGTTTTTCAGTGACTTGCGACAGGTCGGTGGTTTTCTTCGGGTACTCCAGTTTCCTCCACCAATAAAACTGACCACTACAATATAACTGAAATATTGTTGAAAGTGGCGTTAAACACCATAAACCAAGCCAAACCAAATAGGCTTTGTGTTTTCTTTTTCATATTGTATTATTCACAGTATAGTTTGTGTGTAATCTGTTTCTGATCCTATTTTCCACAGAACGGGTTTTGTGTATTCAATTCAGATCCTATTATTCACAGAAGGGTTTATTACAACACATTAAAATAGTTTGCTAATGTAGGATTTCTTAGTGAATGACTTGAATGAAAAGTTAATCTAATATTCATTGTTGATACGTAATTTAACGTAATGTAAATACAGCTGTTTCATCTAACAAATATTGAAATAATTTGTTGGCGTTTTTTTTTATTTTTCTATATTTGTATTGTAGATCCGAATTATATTAAATTAACTGATATATCAATCGAGAAAATGATACATAATACAATGCTTGCTTACTTGCTTACGCCTGTTGCACCTTGGTGGTGCATAGGCCACAGACGACAGTCCTCCACCTTGTTCTGTTTTGTGCCATACGTTCCAGATTTTGCCATCTATAGCCCTCTATCTCCATCTCAGCAATAAAGTCTCTCCTCCAGGTATTTATTGATCTTCCTCTTCCACGCTTTCCCTGAGGTTTCCACTGTAGGGCTTGCCTAGTGATGTTGTGTTTCGGTTTTCTCAGTGTGTGCCCATTCCACCTCCATTTTCTTCTAACACAATGCTTTAGACAACATGACCAACAGGCCAATATGAACTCCCTAAAAATAACACTGGAATTGTCCAGGAAGATATATCATGTCATACTCGTCGATTGGTCCTGGATCCCAGTAAAGAAATATAGTCACAGCTTTACAGAGAAAACGCATATATTTCCAGACAATAATTCGGGACAAAACTGTTTTTGCTGAATCATAATCTTGATCTTTATGCATAATATACATAATATAATTAACCTTCGTGACACAGATGCCATCATATGTATATTGTTAGTTCTAAGACAAGGATCGGATGACCGTAGCCATCATTTATATATTAAAATTAAATCATATAAACATTTAAATCATAGAAAGATTGAAATGTTATTAAATTCTCCACACATCTACAAATAAAATATTTATTTTCAAATCACCGTTTCTTATTTCAACTACGGGGACTTAGCTTATAGCTATTGCAACATAAACAATCATTCTGCAACATATATATGTCTAAAAATAGATTAAGACCAATGTCATATTACTCCATGATGAAATTGTTTGTGTCCAATAAAAACGTTTGTGACAGTTGACCAATCATATCGCTCCTTTTAATTAACAATCAAGCATGAATTCATCTATTAAACATACAAGATCTAGTTCCCTTCAGATCAATAGCAATAAAGACCATGTCAGATGGGAATAGTTGTATGTCGATATTTTTAATTTTCGTACAGTATGATTTGCAAGAAAGCAATTGAGTTCGCGAAACTAGTTATGTACTTTCCGATGCTATAATAATACACCATTCAAAAGTAATAGTTTCTTTTTTAAGAAAAACAATTTGGTTCAAAATGTCAAACACTAATATAGCGACGACCTTTTCCACTTAAAAAAGTTTTAATAATAGACACCAAATGGGTAATAAGAAAATAAGAAGCCGTAGATCCACAGACAGATAAAACATAGTCACAAGAAATAGGAGAAAAACACACCCACTAGTCCATAAAGCAGAAATAAACCTCAATAAAACCGTGATGGGACTTTTATTCCACTTGTGGCATCCTGTCATATTACTCATGTTGATAATGCGATGGAAAGTCACATTCGGTGATAAGTCATAAATGAGGAAATGGGAACTATTTGTAGTCTATAAAATAAACAAAATACTAGCACAGAAGTTTACTTTTACAATTGATACTACTTGTTTATTATGAATTTATATACATTGTATTATTTTGATAAACGTTTATTCTCTCAGTTATGGCAGATTTTTTGTTTATATTTTACCATAGTCTTGTCAAGATCTGGTAGGGAATTTTAGTTATGTAGGGCACCCTTCACGAAAATCCTACCATTTCAGGATAGCCTCTCTATGAAAGGACCGTCCAAGCCGATTTCATTTCCGGAGAACATGATAGTTCACCCCCGTTTTCTTGTGGGGTTCGTGTTACTGAACCTTTAACCTTCTGAATAACTTTTTGTAGATTATTGTTTGTCGCTTGGACCTTCCTCCTTTGGCCATTTCTTACACCAACAAATACAACAGCTACGACATAGCACCCATCATATACCCTTAATGTTACACCAATTAATTTTATCGCACGCAAACTAGGAATGCTGGTCTAGTACAACGTAGACGTCATCATCATCACATTGAAATGTTACTTGTTCTCGCTATATGATATAACGGCGAACAAATTTAAGCAACAAACAACAAACGTTCACCCACCTTCTCATTATAATGGCGATGATCGTTTGTTGTTTTTACGTTATTGTTGCGTATAATGATGATAATTAACTATGGTGGGTGTCTTGTAAGAGACGGGGACTGTTTACCCTACGCGAGGAACAGGGTTCATCTCCGGTTATTTGTGGTGTCTGTGTTGCTCATCTTTCTACTGGGTTCATCTCCGGTTATTGGGGGTGTCTGTGTTGATCATCATTCTACTAGGTTCATCTCCGGTTATTGGGGGTGTCTGTGTTGATCATCTTTCTACTGGGTTCATCTCCGGTTATTGGGGTGTCTGTGTTGCTCATCTTTCTACTGGGTTCATCTCTGGTTACAGGGGGTGTCTGTGTTGATCATCAATCTACCAGGTTCATCTCCGGTTATTGGGGGTGTCTGAGTTGATCATCATTCTACTAGGTCCATCTCCGGTTATTGGGGGTGTCTGTGTTGATCATCATTCTACTAGGTCCATCTCCGGTTATTGGGGGTGTCTGTGTTGATTATCTTTCTACTGGGTTCATCTCCGGTTATTGGGGGTGTCTGTGTTGATCATCATTCTACTAGGTTCATCTCCGGTTATTGGGGGTGTCTGTGTTGATCATCTTTCTACTGGGTTCATCTCCGGTTATTTGGGTGTCCGTGTTGCTCATCTTTCTACTGGGTTCATCTCTGGTTATAGGGGGTGTCTGTGTTGATCATCTTTCTACTAGGTTCATCTTCGGTTACTGGGGTGTCTGTGTTGATCATCATTGTACTGGGTTCATCTCTGGTTAAAGGGGGTGTATGTGTTGCTCATCGTTCTACTGGGTTCGTCTCTGGTTATAGGGGGTGTCTGTGTTGATCATCTTTCTACTAGGTTCATCTCCGGTTATAGAGGGTGTCTGTGTTGCTCATCGTTCTACTGGGTTCATCGCCGGTTATAGAGGGTGTCTGTTTTGATCATCTTTCTACTAGGTTCATCTCCGGTTATAGAGGGTGTCTGTGTTGCTCATCGTTCTACTGGGTTCATCTCCGGTTATAGGGGGTGTATGTGTTGCTCATCGTTCTACTGGGTTCATCTCCGGTTATAGGGGGTGTCTGTATTGATCATCTTTCTACTGGGTCCATCTCCGGTTATTGGGGGTGTCTGTGTTGATCATCTTTCTACTGGGTTCATCTCCGGTTATTGGGGTGTCCGTGTTGCTCATCTTTCTACTGGGTTCATCTCTGGTTGTAGGGGGTGTCTGTGTTGATCATCTTTCTACTAGGTTCATCTTCGGTTACTGGGGTGTCTGTGTTGATCATCTTTCTACTGGGTTCATCTCTGGTTATAGGGGGTGTATGTGTTGCTCATCGTTCTACTGGGTTCGTCTCTGGTTATAGGGGGTGTCTGTGTTGATCATCTTTCTACTAGGTTCATCTCCGGTTATAGAGGGTGTCTGTGTTGCTCATCGTTCTACTGGGTTCATCTCCGGTTATAGAGGGTGTCTGTGTTGATCCTCTTTCTACTAGGTTCATCACCGGTTATAGAGGGTGTCTGTGTTGCTCATCGTTCTACTGGGTTCATCGCCGGTTATAGAGGGTGTCTGTTTTGATCATCTTTCTACTAGGTTCATCTCCGGTTATAGAGGGTGTCTGTGTTGCTCATCGTTCTACTGGGTTCATCTCCGGTTATAGGGGGTGTCTGTATTGATCATCTTTCTACTGGGTTCATCGTCGGTTATTGGGGGTGTCTGTGTTGCTCATCTTTTTGGTTTTCTGTGTGGTGCTTTTTGTTTTGTTTGTCTTCGTCCCGTGTCTGTTGTACCCAATGTTTTATCAATTCTTGATTGCTCCTTCGGTTTTCTTGGCGTTTATTTACTGCTTAACTATGCTTTGCTTTAATGTTGCCACTTTCTCTGGATAATCCATTCTTGATTTCCCCCTTCGGTTTTCTCGTGCGTTTATTTACTGCTTAGCTATGTATTGCTTTAATGTTATTGCCTCTACATCTGTAGCGACAACAGATATAATTACTGACCCCACTGACATTATCACACTTATTTTGCAATACAATCTTGGAAATGTCCGATATTTGCCTCGTCTTTATCCAATATTGTACCCAGTAATTGGCCATAAACGGACCAGATTAAATTTTATCTTTAATTGGATCTTGTACCACCATCGTTTTCCCACTCTAGAATACCAGCTATTTCATGTCAGCTCAATGGGGAATTAATTGCATAGTATGTTTATCTATAAGCGGCGTGGTATGATAGCATGAGTTATAACGTATGTCGTAGAGCGTGTTTTTACCCAATACGAGAGGCAATTAACCTTAAACTGACCATATATAATTATATTGTATTGCTGTACTTAACCAGATGATAATACCGGAAGTGTTGATTACCACGGGGGACGATTAAAAGGGTTTATTCAGTCATCTAAAGTCGTGCAGGTTGATGAACCGACCATATTTTATTTAAGAAAGAAAATGTATGCAAGCGAAATGATAGCCTTTTCTTTGTTCTTCTTTAGTTTTATTTTCTTAATATTACAGATCGTGGTAGATCGTGGGTTCAAGTCCTGGTCGGGTCAAACTAAAGACTATAAATTTTGTATTATATGCTTCTCTGCATTAAGAAGTAAGAACAGATACTGGTTGGCTCGGAATCATGATGAAGTATCCATGAGAAGCGACCTATTTATCCGATGGCTGTTGTTTCAGTGAGCTAGCACTATAAAAATCCAACTAAGCGTATGATGGTCTAGAAAAGGGAGGTTTTCATCCGGATTATTGTTATGGAGTCCGTGTTGCTCATTTCTCTCGTTTTCGATGTTTTTTTTTTAATTCGTTTTGTGTCTTGTGCCCAATGTTGCCACTGTCTCTGTATTATCAATTCTTGATCCTCCCTTCGGATTTCTCTAACGTTTATATAAATAATACTTACGAAACGTGTGGTAAAATGCATCTGGTGCACGTTTAGATCTTTCTGTGCTACATTAATTACATTAAGCGTGTTACATGTAGATAAACGTTAGAAAATACAGAAGAGGCTCAAAAATGGGAAATTCAGAGAAACTGGTATGAAGAAAAACAAAGCAAAAACACAACACGCTATGTGTTTTTTAACATAAATAATATATGATCCTTTCTACAAACAACTGGCGGTAAAGACGAATCGAGCATCGTTTTTATGCGGAAATCGTAACGGGCATCACAACACGGAACTCACAACGTAAAGACACATAATAGAACAACACACAATACTGTAATACTGCTTTACCATTCTACAATTGTCTCTAATACAACTTGCACCTCAGTTTAGCAAATGACCTCTTAAAATAAATCGCGTGGTGTTTTAAGTGTGTCAGTATAACATTATATTCCACAACTCTACTTATTTAAGTGACGTAGATTGTCTGGCTGACGAAATGAATAAAACGATTGGATTGGATAGTTCTATTAATTTTTATAAAGATTTATGTATTATTTTTAGTTCTGTGCTTGATGAGATTTAGATAAAATGACAGATTTATTACAATTTGACGATCCTTATTTCTGCAATATAAAGAGCAGACATTATTGGCATTTGTTGTGTGTAGAACAATATCTTTCTTCATTAGAACGAAATCGAGATTCTTATCTATATATGTATCAAAATGACTTGCTGATAGATTTATGAAAATTAAAACAACGTGAATCACTGTTGTTTGTAGGAGTAATACCACTAAATAATTCTCCATAGCTGTATATGTTAAATAAAATCGTTTTGAGCTTTTATACAGGTTTCACCTTAAGTTTAATCTAAGTAACAGTCATATATCATGGAAGGGGTGCCTACCGTCAAAAATCCTACTTTCGATTTAACATAAATTCAGGTGGTTCCTTTCAAATGCAATCATTTTTTTATTTAAAACCACAAGGACATCAAATATGGGCTTATCCTAAAATCGTTAGGTTTCTGCTGACATTTAGTATTTTGCCGAATCTAATAGGGTTTATTTTTTTATTCAACAATGTAGGAATCCATTTTGTGTTTACGTACTACTTTCTCATACATCTTTTTTGACTGGTACCCATGTTTAGTGGTATTACACCTAGGAGCAATAAAAACTTGTTTCTCTAACCTTTTCTTGGCCTTATATATATTCCTATATCAATATCTAGTCACAAAAATTATATCAGGTATATGGCAGTCCAATATTTGCAAGAATTAATGTCCATATAAGGTACCTCCAAGAAGCTTTTGATGAGAAAAATCATATTTTTCGGCCGTTTAATTCATACTATGAAATAACATAACAATGACTTTTTATCTTAATATATTACAGTTATAAAGCTGATTTTCAACACAATAAGCAACTTATTACATGTATTTATGCTTCATTTGTACATTTATCATCTAATTAATATGAAAAACATTATTTTAAGTATACCCCGCTTTTTTTGGCCTCATAGAAATGACCTCACACTATGCTAAACTATGTTGATTCATCCTATGTTCCCATTAATTATGCATTTCAAGACATTAAATAAGACCTAATACATAGATAATAAGCAAAAACTACTTCAAACTGCCCCAAATTTGTACAATTATGATTGTTGATTTTCAGGTTTTTGTTATTTTTTATGACCTGCAACTGTAATTTTCTATCCTTTTCGTCTGGCACTCATGTTTAGTGGTATTATACCGGAGTGCTCATGTATTATTAACGTTTCTTTATGTTTGTGTGCACATAGTGGTATCCAACGCATATTATGTTGTGTTATTCTTCGTCTTGTGTACCCTATGTTGCCAGATTCTCTGGATTGTCCATTTTGCATTTTCCCGTTGGTGTTTTCTAACGTTTATTTAAAAATATATTAACCTTATATGTTAAACTATATCTTTCTGTGGCAGATTATATTAGAAAAACGGCTTAATATGTGATGACTTTACTTTTAAATGATTCAATGTATTTAGATATGTTAACAGCGGGGCTTTTAAAACATATTTTTTGTACATCCTGGCATAACAACAGGCTTATTAAAATAATCTTAACCGCCTGACAGCACGCACACATAGTAGACACATCTTTTGTTTTGTTTTTAAACTAAATAAACTAAAGGCATTGAAAATGGCAATACTACAGTAGATATATCGTTGTCACTTCTAAATGAACAACACTATAATGTTTTGGTTCGATTTCCTAGGTGTATCGCTGGACTGTTGTCATGTTCAATTACTTTTTCACCCAAAGCCTTTCTTACTTGTAGATGACAAAGCCACGAAATCATAGAGCCATCCCGCACATCATAGTCTCATACTGAAGATGTCAAAGCCACGAAATCATAAAGCCCTCCCCCACATTATAGTCTCTTACTGTAGATGTCAAAACCACAAAATCATAAAGCCCTCTCCCACATTATGGTCTCTTACTGTAGATGTCAAAACCACGAAATCATAAAGCCCTCCACCACAATATAGTCTCTTACTGTAGATGTCAAAACCACGAAATCATAAAGCCCTCCCCCACATTATAGTCTTACTGTAGATGTCAAAGCCACAAAATCATAAAGCCCTCCCCCCATTATAGTCTCTTACTGTATATGTCAAAGCCACAAAATCATAAAGCCCTCTCCCACATTATGGTCTCTTACTGTAGATGTCAAAACCACGAAATCATAAAGCCCTCCCCCACATTATGGTCTCTTACTGTAGATGTCAAAACCACGAAATCATAAAGCCCTCCACCACAATATAGTCTCTTACTGTAGATGTCAAAACCACGAAATCAGAAAGCCCTCCCCCACAATATAGTCTCTTACTGTAGATGTCAAAACCACGAAATCATAAAGCCCTCCCCCACATTATGGTCTCTTACTGTAGATGTCAAAACCACGAAATCATAAAGCCCTCCACCACAATATAGTCTCTTACTGTAGATGTCATAACCACGAAATCATAAAGCCCTCCCCCACAATATAGTCTCTTACTGTAGATGTCAAAACCACGAAATCATAAAGCCCTCCCCCACATTATGGTCTCTTACTGTAGATGTCAAAACCACGAAATCATAAAGCCCTCTCCCACATTATGGTCTCTTACTGTAGATGTCAAAACCACGAAATCATAAAGCCCTCCCCCACAATATAGTCTCTTACTGTAGATGTCAAAACCACGAAATCATAAAGCCCTCCACCACAATATAGTCTCTTACTGTATATGTCAAAGCCACAAAATCATAAAGCCCTCTCCCACATTATGGTCTCTTACTGTAGATGTCAAAACCACGAAATCATAAAGCCCTCTCCCACATTATGGTCTCTTACTGTAGATGTCAAAACCACGAAATCATAAAGCCCTCCCCCACAATATAGTCTCTTACTGTAGATGTCAAAACCACGAAATCATAAAGCCCTCCACCACAATATAGTCTCTTACTGTATATGTCAAAGCCACAAAATCATAAAGCCCTCTCCCACATTATGGTCTCTTACTGTAGATGTCAAAACCACGAAATCATAAAGCCCTCCCCCACATTATGGTCTCTTACTGTAGATGTCAAAACCACGAAATCATAAAGCCCTCCCCCACATTATAGTCTCTTACTGTAGATGTCAAAGCCACAAAATCATAAAGCCCTCTCCCACATTATGGTCTCTTACTGTAGATGTCAAAACCACGAAATCATAAAGCCCTCCCCCACATTATGGTCTCTTACTGTAGATGTCAAAACCACGAAATCATAAAGCCCTCTCCCACATTATGGTCTCTTACTGTAGATGTCAAAACCACGAAATCATAAAGCCCTCCCCCACATTATGGTCTCTTACTGTAGATGTCAAAACCACGAAATCATAAAGCCCTCCACCACAATATAGTCTCTTACTGTATATGTCAAAGCCACAAAATCATAAAGCCCTCTCCCACATTATGGTCTCTTACTGTAGATGTCAAAACCACAAAATCATAAAGCCCTCCCCCACATTATGGTCTCTTACTGTAGATGTCAAAACCACGAAATCATAAAGCCCTCCCCCACATTATAGTCTCTTACTGTAGATGTCAAAGCCACAAAATCATAAAGCCCTCTCCCACATTATGGTCTCTTACTGTAGATGTCAAAACCACGAAATCATAAAGCCCTCCACCACAATATAGTCTCTTACTGTAGATGTCAAAACCACGAAATCATAAAGCCCTCCCCCACATTATAGTCTTACTGTAGATGTCAAAGCCACAAAATCATAAAGTCCCCCCCCCCCCCCACATCATTGTCTCTTACTGTAGATGTCTAAGCCACGAAATCATAAAGCCCTCCACCACATGAATACTCTTACTGTAGATATCAAAGCCACGAAATGATAAAGTCCCCCCCCCCCCATTATAGTCTCTTACTGTAGATGTCAAAACCACGAAATCATAAAGCCCTTTCCCCATTATAGTCTCTTACTGTAGATATCCAAGCCAGGAAATCATAACCCCCCCCCCCCCACACACACACCCCCCATTATAGTCTCTCACACACGAAATAATAAACCTCTTCCCCACATTATATTCTCTTACTGTATATGTCAAAGCCACAAAATCATAAAGCCCCCCCCTATTATAGACTCTTACTGTAGATGTCAAAGCCACGAAATCATAAAGTCTCCCCCCCTCCCCATTATAGTCTCTTACTGTAGATATCAAAGCTACAAAATCATAAAGTCCCCCCATCCATTGTAGTCTCTTACTGTAGATGTCAAAGCCACGAAATCATAAAGCCCTTCCCCCATTATAATCTCTTACTGTAGATGTCCAAGCCACGAAATCACAAAGCCCCCCCCCCCCCACATTATAGTCCCTTACTGTAGATGTCAAAGTCACGAAATTATAAATTCCCCCCTTCATTATAGTCCCTTACTCACGAAATCATAAACCTCTTCCCCACATTATATTCTCTTACTGTATATGTCAAAGCCACGAAATCAGAAAGCCCTCCCCCATTATATTCTCTTACTGTAGATGTCAAAACCACGAAATCATAAACCTCTTCCCCACATTATAATCTCTTACTGTAGATGTCCAAGCCACGAAATCAGAAAGCCCTCCCCCCATTATAGTCTCTTACTGTAGATGTCAAAGCCACGAAATCATAAAGCCCTCTCCCAGAATTATAATCTCTTAATCACGAAATCATAAAGCCCTTCCCCACATTATAATCTCTTAATCACGAAATCATAAAGCCCTTCCCCACATTATAGTCTCTTAATCACGAAATCATAAAGTCCTTCCCCACACTATAATCTCTTAATCACGAAATCATAAAGCCCTTCCCCACATTATAATCTCTTAATCACGAAATCATAAAGCCCTTCCCCACATTATAATCTCTTAATCACGAAATCATAAACCCTTCCCTACATTATAATCTCTTAATCACGAAATCATAAAGCCCTTCCCCCCATTATAATCTCTTAATCACGAAATCATAAAGCCCTTCCCCACATTATAATCTCTTAATCACGAAATCATAAAGCCCTTCCCTACATTATAATCTCTTAATCACGAAATCATAAAGCCCTTCCCCCCATTATAATCTCTTAATTACGAAATCATAAAGTCCTTCCCCACACTATAATCTCTTAATCACGAAATCATAAAGCCCTTCCCCACATTATAATCTCTTAATCACGAAATCATAAAGCCCTTCCCCACATTATAATCTCTTAATCACGAAATCATAAAGCCCTTCCCTACATTATAATCTCTTAATCACGAAATCATAAAGCCCTTCCCCCCATTATAATCTCTTAATCACGAAATCATAAAGACCTTCCCCACATTATAATCTCTTAATCACGAAATCATAAAGCCCTTCCCTACATTATAATCTCTTAATCACGAAATCATAAAGCCCTTCCCCCCATTATAATCTCTTAATCACGAAATCATAAAGCCCTTCCCCACATTATAATCTCTTAATCACGAAATCATAAAGCCCTTCCCTACATTATAATCTCTTAATCACGAAATCATAAAGCCCTTCCCCACATTATAATCTCTTAATCACGAAATCATAAACCTCTTCCCCACATTATATTCTCTTACTGTATATGTCAAAGCCACGAAATCAGAAAGCCCTCCCCCATTATATTCTCTTACTGTAGATGTCAAAACCACGAAATCATAAACCTCTTCCCCACATTATAATCTCTTACTGTAGATGTCCAAGCCACGAAATCAGAAAGCCCTCCCCCCATTATAGTCTCTTACTGTAGATGTCAAAGCCACGAAATCATAAAGCCCTCTCCCAGAATTATAATCTCTTAATCACGAAATCATAAAGCCCTTCCCCACATTATAATCTCTTAATCACGAAATCATAAAGCCCTTCCCCACATTATAGTCTCTTAATCACGAAATCATAAAGTCCTTCCCCACACTATAATCTCTTAATCACGAAATCATAAAGCCCTTCCCCACATTATAATCTCTTAATCACGAAATCATAAAGCCCTTCCCCACATTATAATCTCTTAATCACGAAATCATAAAGCCCTTCCCTACATTATAATCTCTTAATCACGAAATCATAAAGCCCTTCACCCCATTATAATCTCTTAATCACGAAATCATAAAGCCCTTCCCCACATTATAATCTCTTAATCACGAAATCATAAAGCCCTTCCCTACATTATAATCTCTTAATCACGAAATCATAAAGCCCTTCCCCCCATTATAATCTCTTAATTACGAAATCATAAAGTCCTTCCCCACACTATAATCTCTTAATCACGAAATCATAAAGCCCTTCCCCACATTATAATCTCTTAATCACGAAATCATAAAGCCCTTCCCCACATTATAATCTCTTAATCACGAAATCATAAAGCCCTTCCCTACATTATAATCTCTTAATCACGAAATCATAAAGCCCTTCCCCCCATTATAATCTCTTAATCACGAAATCATAAAGACCTTCCCCACATTATAATCTCTTAATCACGAAATCATAAAGCCCTTCCCTACATTATAATCTCTTAATCACGAAATCATAAAGCCCTTCCCCCCATTATAATCTCTTAATCACGAAATCATAAAGCCCTTCCCCACATTATAATCTCTTAATCACGAAATCATAAAGCCCTTCCCTACATTATAATCTCTTAATCACGAAATCATAAAGCCCTTCCCCACATTATAATCTCTTAATCACGAAATCATAAAGCCCTTCCCCACATTATGATCTCTTAATCACGAAATCATAAAGCCCTTCCCCACATTATGATCTCTTAATCACGAAATCATAAAGCCCTTCCCTACATTATAATCTCCTAATCACGAAATCATAAAGTCCTTCCCCACATTATAGTCTCTTAGTCACGAAATCATAAAGCCCTCCCCCACATTATAGTCTCTTAGTCACGAAATCATAAAGCCCTTCCCCCCATTATAATCTCTTAATCACGAAATCATAAAGCCCTTCCCCACATTATAATCTCTTAATCACGAAATCATAAAGCCCTTCCCCACATTATAATCTCTTAATCACGAAATCATAAAGCCCTTCCCCACATTATAGTCTCTTAGTCACGAAATCATAAAGCCCTCCCCCACATTATAGTCTCTTAGTCACGAAATCATAAAGCCCTTCCCCACATTATAATCTCTTAATCACGAAATCATAAAGCCCTTCCCCACATTATGATCTCTTAATCACGAAATCATAAAGCCCTTCCCTACATTATAATCTCCTAATCACGAAATCATAAAGCACTTCCCCACATTATAGTCTCTTAGTCACGAAATCATAAATCCCTCCCCCACATTATAGTCTCTTAGTCACGAAATCATAAAGCCCTTCCCCACATTATAATCTCTTATTGTAGACGTCAAAGCCACGAAATCATAAAGCGTCCCCCACATATCTGGAATTCAAGTAAAACTACACTACAATTTACGTCAGATTTGAGTAAATATAATAAGATATTGTATAATAATAAAAATACCACTGTTTGATTATCTATACATGTAGATGTAATTACTGAAAATTCTTAGCGATATTTTTCTCCCTATAAAACACTATTGGAATTATAAAAGATTCAAGGTTACAGTTTCATGTTTATTATGTTGTGTTTGTCCAAGTAATCGAACACCACATATTATGATTTTATAAATAAACACCAGCTGCTTTTGTTTTTTGGGAATGAAATTTGTTTTAGGAGAAAATAATTAAACTAAAGACTTTTGGCATAAACACATGTAACTTGAAGTGCTATGTCAACATAGAGCTAGGTGTAGTGTAAAATCGTCACAAATTATCTAATCAAGCTAATAACATGGTATTCTAATGGTTTGAATTGAATTTGAAAAAGTTTTCGTCACCTTTCCGCATAAAAACGATGTTCGTTTCGTCTTTACCTCCAGTTGTTTATAGGAGGGCTCATGTCTTATTTACGTTATTTGTGTTTGTTTGCGTATATTGATGTCCAACACACATTGCGTTGTGTTGTTTGTCTTGTGTCTTGTGTACCCTATGTTTCCAGTTTCTCTGGATTGTTCATTGTTTTATTGCCCCTTCGGTTTTCTCTAACGTTTATGTACATGGATTAACATGCTATTATTATGGTTTGAATCGATTTCATATTAAATTTGCATCGGTGAATTATTTTTCGTCACTTTCATATTGTTAAAAAAATAATTTTTAAATGGAAAGGTTTCTGACTTCAGATTTTCAATTGATTGAACATATTCGATATATTGTAGAGAGGAAAGTGACTTTTAAGGGGCCGCCACGGCCACGATTTACCTGAAATATTGTTGAAAGTGGTGTTAAACACCATCAAACAAACACAATTTTTAATGGGATTCGTGTTATTCAATGTTTCCTTTGTAGTGTTTTGTAGGTCACTGTTTGACCTTTGTTTCTTTTTGCCATTATATTGTCTGACCTACTTCGATTTACGACTTCGTGTTACCCCTTCGCATTCTTCCAACGTGTTTTCTACATATTTATTGGAGAACATATCATGATATGATAGTATTGATACATCACACTCATTTAAGCGTATGAGTGGTTCTCATTATTGAAAATCTCACTGTGACTATGATATGTAGAACAGACAAAACAATTGTTCATTGTTGAATACCCTACTGTGACTATGAGATGTAGAACAACAAAAACTAATAGTTCATTGTTGAACACCCTACTGTGACTACGAGATGTAGAACAGCAAAAACTAATAGTTCATTGTTGAATACCTTACTGTAACTATGAGATGTAGAACAGCAAAAACTAATAGTTCATTGTTGAACACCCTACTGTGACAATGAGATGTAGAACAGCAAAAACTAATAGTTCATTGTTGAACACCCTACTGTAACTATGAGATGTAGAACAGCAAAAACTAATAGTTCATTGTTGAACACCCTACTGTAACTATGAGATGTAGAACAGAAAAAACTAATAGTTCATTGTTGAACACCCTACTGTGACTATGCAATGTAGAACAGCAAAAACTAATAGTTCATTGTTGAACACCCTACTGTGACTATGCGATGTAGAACAGCAAAAACTAATAGTTCATTGTTGAACACCCTACTGTAACTATGAGATGTAGAACAGCAAAAATTAATAGTTCATTGTTGAACACCCTACTGTAACTATGAGATGTAGAACAGCAAAAACTAATAGTTCATTGTTGAACACCCTACTGTAACTATGAGATGTAGAACAGAAAAAACTAATAGTTCATTGTTGAACACCCTACTGTGACTATGCGATGTAGAACAGCAAAAACTAATAGTTCATTGTTGAACACCCTACTGTGACTATGAGATGTAGAACAGCAAAAACTAATAGTTCATTGTTGAACACCCTACTGTGACTATGAGATGTAGAACAGCAAAAACTAATAGTTCATTGTTGAACACCCTACTGTAACTATGAGATGTAGAACAGCAAAAACTAATAGTTCATTGTTGAACACCCTACTGTGACTATGAGATGTAGAACAACAAAAACTAATAGTTCATTGTTGAACACCCTACTGTGACTATGAGATGTAGAACAGCAAAAACTAATAGTTCATTGTTGAACACCTACTGTAAATATGAGATGTAGAACAGCAAAAACTAATAGTTCATTGTTGAACACCCTACTGTGACAATGCGATGAAGAACAGCAAAAACTAATAGTTCATTGTTGAACACCCTACTGTGACTATGAGATGTAGAACAGCAAAAACTAATAGTTCATTGTTGAACACCCTACTGTGACTATGAGATGTAGAACAGCAAAAACTAATAGTTCATTGTTGAACACCCTACTGTGACTATGAGATGTAGAACAGCAAAAACTAATAGTTCATTGTTGAATACCTTACTGTGACTATGAGATGTAGAACAGCAAAAACTAATAGTTCATTGTTGAACACCCTACTGTGACTATGAGATGTAGAACAGCAAAAACTAATAGTTCATTGTTGAACACCCTACTGTGACTATGAGATGTAGAACAGCAAAAACTAATAGTTCATTGTTGAACACCCTACTGTGACTATGAGATGTAGAACAGCAAAAACTAATAGTTCATTGTTGAACACCCTACTGTAACTATGAGATGTAGAACAGCAAAAACTAATAGTTCATTGTTGAATACCTTACTGTGACTATGAGATGTAGAACAGCAAAAACTAATAGTTCATTGTTGAACACCCTACTGTGACTATGAGATGTAGAACAGCAAAAACTAATAGTTCATTGTTGAACACCCTACTGTAACTATGAGATGTAGAACAGCAAAAACTAATAGTTCATTGTTGAACACCCTACTGTGACTATGCGATGTAGAACAGCAAAAACTAATAGTTCATTGTTGAACACCCTACTGTGACTATGAGATGTAGAACAGCAAAAACTAATAGTTCATTGTTGAACACCCTACTGTGACTATGAGATGTAGAACAGCAAAAACTAATAGTTCATTGTTGAACACCCTACTGTGACTATGAGATGTAAAACAGCAAAAACTAATAGTTCATTGTTGAATACCTTACTGTGACTATGAGATGTAAAACAGCAAAAACTAATAGTTCATTGTTGAATACCTTACTGTAACTAAGAAATGGAGAAAGCAACAAACAATACTCATTGCTACAGACACTACTGTGACTATGAAATGTCTAACAGCAAGAAAAAACAAAAACTATGTTCCTTTACTTTAATTTGTGTCTAAGTGTAATGTTGGATAGACCCTCGTGTTCATTTAGATCCATATCCTGTCTTACTACAATGTGTTCCTTTACTCTAATTTGTGTCTAAGTGTAATGTTGGATAGACCCTCGTGTTCATTTAGATCCATATCCTGTCTTACTACAAGGTGTTCCTTTACTTTAATTTGTGTCTAAGTGTAATGTTGGATAGACCCTCGTGTTCATTTAGATCCATATCCTTTCTTACTAATTATACGACATCCTGTAATTATATTAAACTTTTATTTCAATTCATCTGCAGCTCCAGATCAATGTATCATGTCATTAAAACCGGTAAAGATAAGAATTTATATGAAAAAGGTCACTGAAATGTCATCGAGTATTAGTCATATTTACAGAATATTTATGGCAGGATTTTCAACCAAAAAATGTCATCGAGTTTTAGTAAACGAATTTACTATTTTCAACATATTTACAGAATATTTATAACCAAAATAGAGAAGTGTCTTAACGATATTATCGGAAGTTATTATGTCACAAATTACAAGTGTTTCAATAAAGCAAGCATTAACACGTTTTCATCAATTAATCGAAATAATTCTTAAAAGCCATTATTCCTTTTTTAATTTACCATGCTTTCATTATATATATATCCTGGTTGTTGTGAGTTCGAATCTCGATCAGAGCGAGGTGTACAACATTTTGTGATACAAATGTCAGTGACTTACGACAGGTCTGTGGTTTTCTCGTGGTACCGCGGTTTCCTCCACCAATAAAACTGACCGCCACGATATGACTGAAATATTGTTGAAAAGGCGTTAAACACCATCAAGCAAGCATAAATTAATCGAAATAATTCTTGAAAGCCATTATTTTTTTTTTTTTTTTTACCATGCTGTCATTATATATATCCTGGTACATTTTAGCTTTGTAATTCCTGAGAGTATATCATCCGACATCATGTCTGTTATTCTGCATTGACATTACTTATTAGATACATTTATGTTTGAAATTCACAGTTCCTAGATAATGTAATCATTATTAAAACAAAGGTAAATCTTGGTCAGGGATAGGTTACATTCAGGACCGGCACTAGGAGGTTCGGGGTCCAATACTATTCTCTGTAAAACCTGCAGTATGTTGAACAACCGAGAGTAGATATTTCCAGCAGGGGGTCCCTTAAGCGCGGGGCATAATTCCCTTATGTCCGGCCCTGGTTACATTAGCCTATCTTGACAATTCATTTGGGTTTCTTGTTCCTAAAGACTTTTGAGTTATATGGCTTTCCAATCTTTTGAACATGAGCTTTTCTAATGAATGTTTCTCCAAATACGAGTCATGCACAATAAATAGGATATCAACATTTTCACTACCTCAAGCTGCATATTTGGGGTAAAAGTTACAAAGTAAAGACACTCGTGGTAACACAAAAAAACAGACCGTATCAATCATATAGAAGAAAACATAAAATTAATAATCCATAATATTTTCGTAGGGATGCCAAGAAGCGAAAAATGTGGGAAAATGCACCCCCTTACATTGCTCCTTAATATGTCGCATCACATTCTAAAGAACATTCCGTGGTCGTGATGGTGTGGTAGTTGGTTTTTATACGGTACTCATGCTTCCTCCACCAATTAAACTGAGCGCCACGATATGATAGATATTGTTGAAATTGGTGTTAAACACCATAGCCCTAGCCTAAATCTCTTTATTAAGTTACCAGTATTTTCAAGTCAACTTGACGCAAATGTACATAAAAGTCATATAGTAATCTATGAAATCTTCTTCACCCCGCTGTCGTGATGGTCAAACATTACTAAATAGCAGTGGTCAACAGAACTGTAAATTTCTAATGCAAATACTGTTTTGTTTAGGTTTGGTTTAAGGTCTTTAACGAAATGTTCAAAAACATTTCATTTAGTTATATCGTGGCGTTCAGTTTTTATCGGTGGAGGAAAACTGAGTACCCAGAGAAAACTACCGAACTGTCGCAAGTCACTGACAAACTTTATCACATACAGTTGTATCGAGTACACCTCTTCATGAGCGGGATTCGAACTCACAACTTTAGTGGAGATAGGCACTGATTGCACAGGTAGTTGTGAATCCAACTATCATACGATCACGACCACGATGGCCCCAGCACAATTATGTACGGAGTAGATGATATTTTCCATCGTGTTTATTGAAGTTAATTAGCCCCAGGATGCAATATTATATTCAGTTATTGTTTAAGGTTATTTATCAAATATCAAGCAAATATATTATATTAATATCGACCACTATGGAGTTGGGTCAAATAGTCGTCATAAATCAGTCAGAGTATGTGCTTGAAATATTAAATAATGGTTTTGCAATCAGTATGGGGTATTCCAGAAAGCCGGGAAATTATGTCATACTAGAAGACGATATTAAATCACCTCCTGGTCATGTGTTTTTATAAAAAAAAATACATCTAGAAAGGATTCCATGTCATTATTTGACAATTGAATGTTATTCAATAGATGACGTAGGGTCTTGAAATCAACGACTTGACAGAAATAGATTATGAAAGATAATGCGAAATTAAACATTACAAACTTGATCTGCTTATAGTTCTTAAGTTACAGCCTCCATTTTAAAGCCATTTAACCAAGATAAAAAATAAAGAAATTGAGAAAAAAAATCAGAAAGACGATTTCACGATATTATTTTACACTATAGTTAACGGCCTAGCTACACTGATGTCTTCATCATTTTACACTATAGTTAACGGCCTAGCCACACTGATGTCTTCATCATTTTACACTATAGTTAACGGCCTAGCCACACTGATGTCTTCATCATTTTACACTATAGTTAACGGCCTAGCCACACTGATGTCTTCATCATTTTACACTATAGTTAACGGCCTAGCCACACTGATGTCTTCATCATTTTACACTATAATTAACGGCCTAGCCACACTGATGTCTTCATCATTTTACACTATAATTAACGGCCTAGCTACACTGATGTCTTCATCATTTTACACTATAATTAACGGCCTAGCCACACTGATGTCTTCATCATTTTACACTATAGTTAACGGCCTAGCCACACTGATGTCTTCATCATTTTACACTATAGTTAACGGCCTAGCCACACTGATGTCTTCATCATTTTACACTATAATTAACGGCCTAGCCACACTGATGTCTTCATCATTTTACACTATAATTAACGGCCTAGCCACACTGATGTCTTCATCATTTTACACTATAGTTAACGGCCTAGCTACACTGATGTCTTCATCATTTTACACTATAGTTAACGGCCTAGCCACACTGATGTCTTCATCATTTTACACTATAGTTAACGGCCTAGCCACACTGATGTCTTCATCATTTTACACTATAGTTAACGGCCTAGCCACACTGATGTCTTCATCATTTTACACTATAGTTAACGGCCTAGCCACACTGATGTCTTCATCATTTTACACTATAGTTAACGGCCTAGCCACACTGATGTCTTCATCATTTTACACTATAGTTAACGGCCTAGCCACACTGATGTCTTCATCATTTTACACTATAATTAACGGCCTAGCCACACTGATGTCTTCATCATTTTACACTATAGTTAACGGCCTAGCCACACTGATGTCTTCATCATTTTACACTATAGTTAACGGCCTAGCCACACTGATGTCTTCATCATTTTACACTATAGTTAACGGCCTAGCCACACTGATGTCTTCATCATTTTACACTATAGTTAACGGCCTAGCCACACTGATGTCTTCATCATTTTACACTATAGTTAACGGCCTAGCCACACTGATGTCTTCATCATTTTACACTATAATTAACGGCCTAGCTACACTGATGTCTTCATCATTTTACACTATAGTTAACGGCCTAGCCACACTGATGTCTTCATCATTTTACACTATAGTTAACGGCCTAGCCACACTGATGTCTTCATCATTTTACACTATAATTAACGGCCTAGCCACACTGATGTCTTCATCATTTTACACTATAGTTAACGGCCTAGCCACACTGATGTCTTCATCATTTTACACTATAGTTAACGGCCTAGCCACACTGATGTCTTCATCATTTTACACTATAATTAACGGCCTAGCTACACTGATGTCTTCATCATTTTACACTATAGTTAACGGCCTAGCCACACTGATGTCTTCATCATTTTACACTATAGTTAACGGCCTAGCCACACTGATGTCTTCATCATTTTACACTATAGTTAACGTCCTAGCCACACTGATGTCTTCATCATTTTACACTATAGTTAACGGCCTAGCCACACTGATGTCTTCATCATTTTACACTATAATTAACGGCCTAGCCACACTGATGTCTTCATCATTTTACACTATAGTTAACGGCCTAGCTACACTGATGTCTTCATCATTTTACACTATAGTTAACGGCCTAGCCACACTGATGTCTTCATCATTTTACACTATAGTTAACGGCCTAGCCACACTGATGTCTTCATCATTTTACACTATAGTTAACGGCCTAGCCACACTGATGTCTTCATCATTTTACACTATAGTTAACGGCCTAGCCACACTGATGTCTTCATCATTTTACACTATAGTTAACGGCCTAGCCACACTGATGTCTTCATCATTTTACACTATAGTTAACGGCCTAGCCACACTGATGTCTTCATCATTTTACACTATAGTTAACGGCCTAGCCACACTGATGTCTTCATCATTTTACACTATAGTTAACGGCCTAGCCACACTGATGTCTTCATCATTTTACACTATAATTAACGGCCTAGCCACACTGATGTCTTCATCATTTTACACTATAATTAACGGCCTAGCTACACTGATGTCTTCATCATTTTACACTATAGTTAACGGCCTAGCCACACTGATGTCTTCATCATTTTACACTATAGTTAACGGCCTAGCTACACTGATGTCTTCATCATTTTACACTATAATTAACGGCCTAGCCACACTGATGTCTTCATCATTTTACACTATAGTTAACGGCCTAGCCACACTGATGTCTTCATCATTTTACACTATAGTTAACGGCCTAGCCACACTGATGTCTTCATCATTTTACACTATAATTAACGGCCTAGCCACACTGATGTCTTCATCATTTTACACTATAATTAACGGCCTAGCTACACTGATGTCTTCATCATTTTACACTATAGTTAACGGCCTAGCCACACTGATGTCTTCATCATTTTACACTATAGTTAACGGCCTAGCTACACTGATGTCTTCATCATTTTACACTATAGTTAACGGCCTAGCTACACTGATGTCTTCATCATTTTACACTATAGTTAACGGCCTAGCTACACTGATGTCTTCATCATTTTACACTATAGTTAACGGCCTAGCTACACTGATGTCTTCATCATTTTACACTATAGTTAACGGCCTAGCTACACTGATGTCTTCATCATTTTACACTATAGTTAACGGCCTAGCCACACTGATGTCTTCATCATTTTACACTATAGTTAACGGCCTAGCCACACTGATGTCTTCATCATTTTACACTATAGTTAACGGCCTAGCCACACTGATGTCTTCATCATTTTACACTATAATTAACGGCCTAGCTACACTGATGTCTTCATCATTTTACACTATAGTTAACGGCCTAGCCACACTGATGTCTTCATCATTTTACACTATAATTAACGGCCTAGCTACACTGATGTCTTCATCATTTTACACTATAATTAACGGCCTAGCCACACTGATGTCTTCATCATTTTACACTATAATTAACGGCCTAGCTACACTGATGTCTTCATCATTTTACACTATAGTTAACGGCCTAGCCACACTGATGTCTTCATCATTTTACACTATAGTTAACGGCCTAGCTACACTGATGTCTTCATCATTTTACACTATAGTTAACGGCCTAGCTACACTGATGTCTTCATCATTTTACACTATAGTTAACGGCCTAGCTACACTGATGTCTTCATCATTTTACACTATAGTTAACGGCCTAGCTACACTGATGTCTTCATCATTTTACACTATAGTTAACGGCCTAGCTACACTGATGTCTTCATCATTTTACACTATAGTTAACGGCCTAGCCACACTGATGTCTTCATCATTTTACACTATAGTTAACGGCCTAGCCACACTGATGTCTTCATCATTTTACACTATAGTTAACGGCCTAGCCACACTGATGTCTTCATCATTTTACACTATAGTTAACGGCCTAGCCACACTGATGTCTTCATCACTTTACACTATAGTTAACGGCCTAGCCACACTGATGTCTTCATCATTTTACACTATAGTTAACGGCCTAGCCACACTGATGTCTTCATCATTTTACACTATAGTTAACGGCCTAGCCACACTGATGTCTTCATCACTTTACACTATAGTTAACGGCCTAGCCACACTGATGTCTTCATCATTTTACACTATAGTTAACGGCCTAGCCACACTGATGTCTTCATCATTTTACACTATAGTTAACGGCCTAGCTACACTGATGTCTTCATCATTTTACACTATAGTTAACGGCCTAGCCACACTGATGTCTTCATCATTTTACACTATAGTTAACGGCCTAGCCACACTGATGTCTTCATCACTTTACACTATAGTTAACGGCCTAGCCACACTGATGTCTTCATCATTTTACACTATAGTTAACGGCCTAGCCACACTGATGTCTTCATCATTTTACACTATAGTTAACGGCCTAGCCATACTGATGTCTTCATCACTTTACACTATAGTTAACGGCCTAGCCACACTGATGTCTTCATCATTTTACACTATAGTTAACGGCCTAGCCACACTGATGTCTTCATCACTTTACACTATAGTTAACGGCCTAGCCACACTGATGTCTTCATCATTTTACACTATAGTTAACGGCCTAGCCACACTGATGTCTTCATCATTTTACACTATAGTTAACGGCCTAGCCACACTGATGTCTTCATCATTTTACACTATAGTTAACGGCCTAGCCACACTGATGTCTTCATCATTTTACACTATAGTTAACGGCCTAGCCACACTGATGTCTTCATCATTTTACACTATAGTTAACGGCCTAGCCACACTGATGTCTTCATCATTTTACACTATAGTTAACGGCCTAGCCACACTGATGTCTTCATCATTTTACACTATAGTTAACGGCCTAGCCACACTGATGTCTTCATCATTTTACACTATAGTTAACGGCCTAGCCACACTGATGTCTTCATCATTTTACACTATAATTAACGGCCTAGCTACACTGATGTCTTCATCATTTTACACTATAATTAACGGCCTAGCCACACTGATGTCTTCATCATTTTACACTATAATTAACGGCCTAGCTACACTGATGTCTTCATCATTTTACACTATAGTTAACGGCCTAGCCACACTGATGTCTTCATCATTTTACACTATAGTTAACGGCCTAGCTACACTGATGTCTTCATCATTTTACACTATAGTTAACGGCCTAGCCACACTGATGTCTTCATCATTTTACACTATAGTTAACGGCCTAGCCACACTGATGTCTTCATCATTTTACACTATAATTAACGGCCTAGCTACACTGATGTCTTCATCATTTTACACTATAATTAACGGCCTAGCCACACTGATGTCTTCATCATTTTACACTATAATTAACGGCCTAGCTACACTGATGTCTTCATCATTTTACACTATAGTTAACGGCCTAGCCACACTGATGTCTTCATCATTTTACACTATAGTTAACGGCCTAGCCACACTGATGTCTTCATCATTTTACACTATAGTTAACGGCCTAGCTACACTGATGTCTTCATCATTTTACACTATAATTAACGGCCTAGCTACACTGATGTCTTCATCATTTTACACTATAGTTAACGGCCTAGCTACACTGATGTCTTCATCATTTTACACTATAATTAACGGCCTAGCTACACTGATGTCTTCATCATTTTACACTATAATTAACGGCCTAGCTTCACTGATGTCTTCATCATTTTACACTATAATTAACGGCCTAGCTACACTGATGTCTTCATCATTTTACACTATAGTTAACGGCCTAGCCACACTGATGTCTTCATCATTTTACACTATAGTTAACGGCCTAGCCACACTGATGTCTTCATCATTTTACACTATAGTTAACGGCCTAGCCACACTGATGTCTTCATCATTTTACACTATAGTTAACGGCCTAGCCACACTGATGTCTTCATCATTTTACACTATAATTAACGGCCTAGCTACACTGATGTCTTCATCATTTTACACTATAGTTAACGGCCTAGCTACACTGATGTCTTCATCATTTTACACTATAATTAACGGCCTAGCTACACTGATGTCTTCATCATTTTACACTATAATTAACGGCCTAGCTACACTGATGTCTTCATCATTTTACACTATAATTAACGTCCTAGCTACACTGATGTCTTCATCATTTTACACTATAGTTAACGGCCTAGCCACACTGATGTCTTCATCATTTTACACTATAGTTAACGGCCTAGCCACACTGATGTCTTCATCATTTTACACTATAGTTAACGGCCTAGCCACACTGATGTCTTCATCATTTTACACTATAATTAACGGCCTAGCCACACTGATGTCTTCATCATTTTACACTATAATTAACGGCCTAGCTACACTGATGTCTTCATCATTTTACACTATAGTTAACGGCCTAGCCACACTGATGTCTTCATCATTTTACACTATAATTAACGGCCTAGCCACACTGATGTCTTCATCATTTTACACTATAGTTAACGGCCTAGCCACACTGATGTCTTCATCATTTTACACTATAGTTAACGGCCTAGCCACACTGATGTCTTCATCATTTTACACTATAGTTAACGGCCTAGCCACACTGATGTCTTCATCATTTTACACTATAGTTAACGGCCTAGCCACACTGATGTCTTCATCATTTTACACTATAGTTAACGGCCTAGCCACACTGATGTCTTCATCATTTTACACTATAGTTAACGGCCTAGCCACACTGATGTCTTCATCATTTTACACTATAGTTAACGGCCTAGCCACACTGATGTCTTCATCATTTTACACTATAGTTAACGGCCTAGCCACACTGATGTCTTCATCATTTTACACTATAGTTAACGGCCTAGCCACACTGATGTCTTCATCATTTTACACTATAGTTAACGGCCTAGCTACACTGATGTCTTCATCATTTTACACTATAATTAACGGCCTAGCCACACTGATGTCTTCATCATTTTACACTATAGTTAACGGCCTAGCCACACTGATGTCTTCATCATTTTACACTATAGTTAACGGCCTAGCCACAATGATGTCTTCATCATTTTACACTATAGTTAACGGCCTAGCCACACTGATGTCTTCATCATTTTACACTATAGTTAACGGCCTAGCCACACTGATGTCTTCATCATTTTACACTATAATTAACGGCCTAGCCACACTGATGTCTTCATCATTTTACACTATAGTTAACGGCCTAGCCACACTGATGTCTTCATCATTTTACACTATAGTTAACGGCCTAGCCACACTGATGTCTTCATCATTTTACACTATAGTTAACGGCCTAGCCACACTGATGTCTTCATCATTTTACACTATAGTTAACGGCCTAGCCACACTGATGTCTTCATCATTTTACACTATAGTTAACGGCCTAGCTACACTGATGTCTTCATCATTTTACACTATAGTTAACGGCCTAGCTACACTGATGTCTTCATCATTTTACACTATAGTTAACGGCCTAGCCACACTGATGTCTTCATCATTTTACACTATAGTTAACGGCCTAGCCACACTGATGTCTTCATCATTTTACACTATAATTAACGGCCTAGCCACACTGATGTCTTCATCATTTTACACTATAGTTAACGGCCTAGCCACACTGATGTCTTCATCATTTTACACTATAGTTAACGGCCTAGCTACACTGATGTCTTCATCATTTTACAACTTTTAAAGAGATTATACCCTGTTTCCCATTATTGTCTCACTGAAAACCCATTTTTACAAAGATTAGAGTAAATATTTTAAAAAAGTGCAAATGGAATTAAGACCATTTCACGATTTTATTTTAGTTGATAGTAAACGGTTTATTCACACTAATGTCTTCATAATTTCATAATTTTAAAATATTTTTACCACTGTTCGTAAAATTTCCATTATTTTCTCGTGTTACATAATCTAATATTTATACAAGTTCAATAATTTATTCTTGAACTAACTCATTTAATTCATCTGAAACAATTCTTGAACTAACTTATTTAATTCATCTGAAACAATTCTTGAACTAACTCATTTAATTCATCTACCACAAATATCGTCCTTCAGCAAATAGAATAGAAATTAATATTAGATGAAAATAATCTGAACAACAAAGAGAATACACATAAGAGTATTAAAAACAACTGGAATACTAAACTCTAACGTGACATCAAAATAACAAAAAGCCTGAAATACCACAGGGAATTATTACACGAAGTGCTAAAACTAAAAATATTATACATCAAATATGATGGGGATGAGACGTCGTGGTCGTATGGTAGTTATATTTACATTTATCTATGCAATCAGTGCAGTGGCGGTAAACACCATAACCCTAACCTTGACCCAAATAAATTGGGAGAAAAAAAACAACATCGTCAAAATAGATCCAAATTCTAATAGAAAAGTCGAGGGAAACAGGAGCAAAATCGATACCCCTGACACACATAAACGTGAACCCTCACTTTTCTGGCTTGGCACGTGTACTCCAATAAAAAGCGGTGGGCTTAAGCTAGTGGTATTGGTCCGGACCTCCCTGAAAATATTTTATAGGTTCGGCAAATAGAAGATATAAAACGGGTAATCAGAATCCTTAAATCGAAGAAGGACAAACAATACAATGGCCAAAAGATGAAGTACAAAAGGACAAACAACAATCTACAAATATTACACATAAAACTAGTTTTATTGGCCTGGACCTCACTCAAAATAATCTAAAGGTTCTGCAAATGGACGACACACTTTAGTGCGACATCTTTATCAGATTCTCATTGAAAGCATTCGATGTATACAAAAATCACAGAAAAAAGCACCAAGCTGTCTAACAGATAGCAGAAGCATCATTTGATAAGACACTCTTTAACTGTATCAGCTTCTTCAATTACATATTGTGTCCAGTTGGATAAACACATCTAAGAACAATTAAGAGAAAAGAAATTGGAATAATATTTGTTTAATATACAAGTCATATTACTAGGATCGGTTGGTGTTCTATCATTATTGGATATCAAAGTCCATGTAATGTGTGGTTCAATCAGTCAGATGGCTTTAGCTGTGTTGTGGTAAGGAGTGGAGCTAAACATCAACTTCGTGGCCTAGCATTAGAAAGTAGTAGTGTTGTGTGTAGCTTTTATAAGTTTCTTGGGGGAGGGCGTTGCATTCG
Organism: Bathymodiolus brooksi; assembly: GCA_963680875.1. Taxonomy (NCBI): domain Eukaryota; kingdom Metazoa; phylum Mollusca; class Bivalvia; order Mytilida; family Modiolidae; genus Bathymodiolus; species Bathymodiolus brooksi. The sequence goes on along the minus strand of OY804587.1, from coordinate 26,602,306 downwards.
ATTCGACAGGCACAAGCAGCGCGCTCGTTCAGGACTGTACACCGCTAGGTCATGGTCATATTCATATATTTAGGGGTTCACTAGGGTGTGTTGTATGTTTGATTCGACAAATACAAGCATCACACTCAGCCACGGCTGTATGCCGCTGCAGAGTAACAAGGCCATATTCATATATGTAGAGGTTCACTGACGAAGCAGTGGTGACACGATATATAAGTGAATAAATTATTGAGCTTATTTTAAAGTGCCAATTGATATATCAATAGTTTACACAATACGGACATTTAGCCAGTATTCAGAAGCCTTGAATGTACTATTATAGTCACTGTATGTTATTATATGAAAAATATTGTGGAAACAGCAAATGTCTCACACTCTATGATTTTATATTACATTGAACTTATTCTTCTTTTTTTTCAATGAAAAAAATTCTACAATAAAATTTACATCATAGCTACACTTAATGAAATATATGACAATTTACAGAGCGAACAAATGGCCTCCTTGGGAAATCATCTGATACTCTTCACGATGCAGATTTTTTCCGTACTGAAATGTCATTTGTTCTTTTGAATTATATTGACATTTTTCATTAATATTACAAATGCATAATGTGATTTTTTTTTAATTTACTTTAACAGTTGTAAAAAGAATCAGTCTGGATAGTAATTATCCTTTGCCTTTTTTTGGAGGGGACCTGGATTTTTTGTCTTTTTTTTTAAGCATTACTTGAATCTGTTTGCATTGGACCTTGAAAAAAAAATCTGTTCCAACATTTCACACTTTACCAAGAAAAAATGGCTAACAAAATTTTCTGGTATTTACTACATGTAAAGCGAGCAAAAAAAATTAATAATAATAATAATAATAAAATAAAAAATAAAAATAAAGAATAACCTGCCCGAATAAAAATTCCCAGGTACCCATGGAATGACAATTTGAAAGTTTGTCAAAAACTAAAGGGAACAAGAGTTCATCAATTCCAATACTGCACACAAATTTAAATCAGAGAAAGAAAAATTTAATTTAAAATGCCAATACCAATACAACAGTGATTTTTTTTCAAGGTATAAATAATTACATCCCTGGCATGGTCAGAATTATTTTTTCGAAAAAACTGTCTGAGATTTTCTATGAATCCCATTTTCTACTTTAATTTTGCCATGTTCGCAGAAAAACTGATTGTTCTCGTAAGAAAGGGTAATAACAAAATTACCGAACACCGAAGAGTGATAGCATTCAGTCCGTACGAGACCGTGTTATGGAAATCAAGGACGTTAACCCCACCCTATCCTCTCTGGGTGATATCCGTGTACAACTTCATACATATTCGTACATTAATTGTTTCCACTGATTCCCGAAATCAAGCGTTACAGCTTCGCTGATAACATCCTTGCACGATACGCTGATTGCAAACTTGTCGCGATAGTTAAAGTTGACAAAAATATAGTCAGCCAACTCATAGATTAGCCTGGATGGTTTATCTTTACCTGTCCATTGGTGATTGTCGTATGTTGCTCTAATAGCAAAGCAAATACCTCTTCTGTTACACATGAAGATAGTCAGTTCCGCCATCTTGATTCCTTCTGCACCACCTCAAATTGTGGTGCATCCCGCAGACTGTTCTGTTTGTTCGTGCAGAGTACCACTTCATTCGCTAGAACATGTTCGGCACATCCCGAACATACGAAAGAAATACACCCCAAGTAAATTAGATTTTAAGACAAATAAATTTCCAATATTTTCCCCGATTCAAATTTGTCTGTGTATGAAAATTAAATGAGCTCGCAGATATAATAAGTCGAATAACTCTGAAACTATTATTCGGGAAAAAATCTCTTTTTTTTTCAGATCACAAGTTTATCGCTCTTTCAGTTGTATTTTATTTAATCACTTCAACAATAGTCTCCAACCAATAGTCGTCATCAAATGCAATTGGAAAATTGTTTTCTATGATAATACATTTATCAAGTCTTTGACTTTTAGAACGAGATTTCACTTGCAGAATAGACTTGACATTTGCTGTAGTGATTGATTTAACACTGACGAACAACACGTAAAATACAGATAAAAATAAATCACCAAAGCGTTTTAACTGATGTTTTGGACGTGTTGAATTGTAAGCTTCCGAGGAATAATGCGAGGAAGACACGTGATTTTGACTCTAATAACTGCTCTGAATAATACGTTTCTTTCTAGTACCTTTGATTTATCAGATTCCATTTCTAAATAATCTGCTAATTTATTCTTCAGTCTATTTATTAAATCTTCAAATTTGTTTTTGACAGGAAATAGTGACAGGAAGCAATACATTATTTGAGGCCCAAATAAGGACATCTATAACAAAAACAAAATATTAAAAACATATTTTATGAATTTCTCCATTTAAATGTACATTCAATCTATTACATCGAAGTATGTATTCATAACTGCTAGAGATCATCGAAGGGACAATCAAACAAATGACAATCCAAAGAAACTGGCAATATAGGGTACACAAGACGAAGAAAAACGAAAATAATATTATTTAATGTATACTATTACAGCACAATTTTCTTTTATACTTCATAAGCACAGATACATCATAAAGTAAATTGTTATGCCAGACATATGATAGTCGATAGCACTACAGGTATATGAAGTTGTTTCCATTCGTCCACACAGCCACTAAAAGCAAATGACACTAATTGCTAATTGGTCGCACTCTTGTTGAAGGTCGAGTTATCAGAGCTTGCATTCGTGTCTTTGTTTTTCCACAGCTATTCTTCACCTTGTCACACAGCATTCATCTTAATTATGACATATCTCTCTAAACGGATAAAAGTAATTCGGATCGTTTTGAGAAAAAGAGCCCTTGGTTGACAGTAAATAGTTCCTGGTCTGTGTTAAATCACAGATAATCATATCCACATATACAGCTTCCTTTAAATTAGATGCATATATATTATTATAAAAAGCAACAACAACATAAAAACTCCTTTATACAATTTTCTCACATATATTTGATATGCACATATTGGTTTTTCCTGATTGCATTATGCAATTACCACACGCATGTTAGAAGGTTTCATCCGAACGACCCATTACAACTTCGCACTTATTAACAAGAGTTGATGGTTAATAATTTGTTTCCATATAAATATCCCCGTGGAACAAGTAATGACGCACCTAAGCAGATAATTGTTTGTTACCATTTGACGATAGATTGTTGTTTTAAAATTTCTGCATAAAACTAAAGAATTTATTCTTTTCTATCGATTTAATTTGCAATATGATTAATAATTATTTGGTTTTCATGCCATTTTTCAACGTTTTCTTGGTACACAGGTAATGTGTTTACATTTTGTTCAGGGACCGGAAATGATGCACTCCTATTCTATCAATATATTATCACTACAGCTTACCTTGCTAATCAAAAAAATGCTTCCATTAGAAACCAGTCTTTGACGAATGTCCAAAGTTATAAAATCCAAACAACAACATCAAAATTAACAACTTAAATGTCAAATCCAACAGCACTGTCCATAATGAACGTCCATTTTTGTAAATTCACAAACAATATTTGGTGAAATTTATTAATTCAATATTTTAGACATGTTTAATATGATATATTTTAAATACGGATCAGTGAAAAATGTCATAAATGTATTAAAAAAAAATCAGTTCTATTCATTAGTTCTTAATTGCTCCAAAGAAAAGATTTACTTAAACAGTTCTTAATTCCTGTTTGCCAAATATCGTTATATTCAATGAAAATCATATAAGCGATTGTCACACTTTGACAGTGAATATTTTTCAGTACGGAATGCTCGCCACATGACAGTCTCGTGCATTATATGCCCGCGCAGCCTGTCAGCATACGAAAACTTTTGACAACACTTTGAAGTGTTTTAGGCCAATCGTGGGTCTATTTTAGTAAACGATCTTTTGGACGTAAGGAAAAATGGCGGTTTTATATGGATAACAAAACTAGATGATTTCTTACCTTGTTTATGGGTGATTTCCACATGTTGTGGGATACAACAGGGAACACTGCCGTCAACGTGAAGAAACCTCAAACCTCTGACGTCATAGGTTTTGCGGTTCATAAATAAAACCCGAATGCATCTCGGTGCGTCATTTCTGGTCCGCGTCAAAATAAGTACCAGCACGATATAGCTGACATACTTTTCAGATGAGGTTAAACAGCAATTAGTCAATTTCTGTGGTCACTTTGACGTACGAAATGGGCATGGATGACCTACATCTATAATCTGTATAAGTCACCAATGTCAATATCATTACCAAAAACGTCCACGAGGCATGTTAAATTGAACAAATGTTTAAAGTCTATATGCATAGGTCGCATTTGACAGATTAATTAAACAAATCATACAAATTAAGTGGAAATTGATCTTGTATGTAGATTTAATTAATGTCGCTGTGTATTACTGTAATTGACTAGCACCGGAAGCCATTTGCAATCGACTAGTACCGGAAGCCATGTGTGAAATTAAAATGTATATTTCCTCTTATTGTTTCAATTGGTATGTTTTGTTAGTTTCGTATAAAACGACCATTTAAATAACTGTAATTGTATCTGACATAAATACGGAAACATGGATTTCACAACGCGTGGTCAACCGTCTCCATATTTTTGTTTTATCCAAAAACTATTGCATATGCTCATTGTTGGGTTGTACACCGGTAGACTGTGACGGTACAGTAGTTACGGCACGTAGTCTCATTCTTTTGCGATTCAATTAATTTAATGTTGCAGTTTCTGCGCTAACATTATCACACTTCTAGTTGTTTCTGAGGGACAAAAAAACAAACAACAATAATTGACAAAATACTACAGACACACAATAAATATATAGATAAATACATAAACATTAAGCGGCACGAACCTCATTAAAATGTTATTCTAGAAATGCATCGTGGACACTTAAATGAATATCTACATATTTATAATGCATAAATAGCAAATAGTTCATGGCACTGAGGGTCATATGGCATTATATGGACCGGTCCGTCACCAAACAAATATTATATGGACCGAAGCTTCTGCATGAGGTCCATATAATATTTTTTTGGTGACGGACCGGTCCATGTACTGCCATATGACCCGAAATGACATGAACTATTTGCAATATTATACTTTTTATCTAAAATAATGCAGGTACCTGGACGGTCTATATACTACCGATCCATATACGAAAATAGTGTCCGGCTGCGCTAACAAAGACAAATAGGGAAAATAAAAACGTAAAGTGTAATATTACATATGACATGGTAATAACCGAATTTCATTTTATCATTCCAAAATTATCATTTCAATATGTTTTAATGGGAGTGTCAACTGTTGTTGACTGACATCTTGTGTGTTTTGTAATGTATAAAAACGTAGATATTATATTTGATGTGCACGTCACGTTTCTGGAATAACTTTCATCAGGTATGCTGCTCTAAGCCAGGAGAATTAATTTAAAGTAGGGGAATAGTGTCTACAATCGAATAATAGTAAGATTTATGATTATCGACGCAATGCTTATAAACACCAATGGTAATGCGTTCAACTCTTACCCATGTCGTGTTGTACTTGACAAAGCATTATGTGATAAAGCTCTTCGGTGACTACGATTTATCGATTTCATCAGTTATCTCCACCAGTACGGTATAAATAAACGTTAGAGAATACTGAAGGGACAATCCAGAAAAACTGGCAATATTGGGTACACTAGACGAAAAACAGAAAACAAAAACCCAACACAATATTGGGTACACTAGACGAAAAACAGAAAACAAAAACCCAACACAATATTGGGTACACTAGACGAAAAACAGAAAACAAAAACCCAACACAATATTGGGTACACTAGACGAAAAACAGAAAACAAAAACCCAACACAATATTGGGTACACTAGACGAAAAACAGAAAACAAAAACCCAACACAATATTGGGTACACTAGACGAAAAACAGAAAACAAAAACCCAACACAATATTGGGTACACTAGACGAAAAACAGAAAACAAAAACCCAACACAATATTGGGTACACTAGACGAAAAACAGAAAACAAAAACCCAACACAATATTGGGTACACTAGACGAAAAACAGAAAACAAAAACCCAACACAATATTGGGTACACTAGACGAAAAACAGAAAACAAAAACCCAACACAATATTGGGTACACTAGACGAAAAACAGAAAACAAAAACCCAACACAATATTGGGTACACTAGACGAAAAACAGAAAACAAAAACCCAACACAATATTGGGTACACTAGACGAAAAACAGAAAACAAAAACCCAACACAATATTGGGTACACTAGACGAAAAACAGAAAAAAAAACCCAACACAATATTGGGTACACTAGACGAAAAACAGAAAACAAAAACCCAACACAATATTGGGTACACTAGACGAAAAACAGAAAACGAAAACCCAACACAATATTGGGTACACTAGACGAAAAACAGAAAACAAAAACCCAACACAATATTGGGTACACTAGACGAAAAACAGAAAACAAAAACCCAACACAATATTGGGTACACTAGACGAAAAACAGAAAACAAAAACCCAACACAATATGTGTTGAACACCACTATACACAAAAAACACAAATAATCTAAGTAAGACACGAACACTCTTGCAAACAACTGGCGGTAAAGATGATTTATAGTCACGAATCAGATCTTTCCGAATAATTAATTCCTGTAGTACTGTTTTTGCAGATCTTGGTTTTTTTCTACTCAATCAAATTGGAATCAAAACTGTGTACTATATAGCTTCCCGTACAAATGACACTATCGACAACAAAATAGCTATAATATTGTAAAATGTGTAGTTATAACTCCCACAATCCTATTCAAACGTTTAAGCATGCAATTACGGTTTGCTTTCAACTTGTTCAAATTATGTAATCTGACATTTCATTTTTTTTCAGATTTTTATTTCAAATGTTCAGTGTTTCATCTTGTGGCAGTTAGATTTTACTACACATCATATAAAAGACGAAAATGTAAAACAAAACCGGAATCTATGTTTAACTTTGAATGTAAGTATGTTTAACACTTAGCAATACAAATTTCAAAGTATTGTGAAACACTTACCATCTCGCTTCCATAAAAAGATCACATAAGTCTGTTGCCGACCCTGCTTGGTCGGGAAATGCAGAAAAGAAGCCAAGTGGTCAAGTGCCATTCCGCACCTTGTTTTGTGACTTGTGTGCATAGTGATCTGCATAAATTGATGTATGATTGCATTTTTGTTTTGCTGTAGAGTCGATTTTAAAAGCTCAACTTGTATGTATATTATATATCGACTCAACATAAACCTAAAAACTTTGAACTTTGAGCTTACAACTTCTCTCCCAATTGCAAAAGTACAAAGAATGAAAAATCTTCCAAAATAAATAAATATTCAAATAAAACAATTTAAATGCTAATGTGCTAGTATAACACGTGTCTAACGATTGCTAATTGAGTGTTGTGTAGAGGTTATGGTCGTAGAGGTTATGGTTGTAGAGGATTGTTTTCAGTGTATGCTTCTTACCATCACTTGTATTTGCATAGTCTCGTATAATTAATTGCCTCTACCTACGATTTTTCAAATGGATTTAGGAATTGTTCTGACGGAAGGGTATGTTTTGTTTTTCACTTTATTGCTGTAACATATTGGACAGTAATGTCACTGAACAAAAATGTGTATATATTGCTTCTAGACGTTTGTATAATATACTCTATTTCCTGTGACTGTATAATGAATTCTTCATTATCCTATACAATATATTAAAAATTGCTGAGTTAGATTGCTGTCAAATTATAATATTAAGTATATATGTATCATCTACACACGCTTATACACATGTCTTACGTCTATCCCTAGATTTGCCTTACGAGAAAAGGTAACACTACGATTATTGAAGATCCTTTTTTAGGGAGTGGATGTGGTCGAGTGGTCTAGGGCGCTGGGCGTAAGGCTTAAGCGTATGGTGCTGCAGTGTATCAATGGTGTGGGTTCAAATCCCGCCGAGGGAAGAACAAAAATTTGACAGCTCTAAAATCTAATTCTAATACTGTTTGGCTTAATTTTCAGACGTATATATATATATATATATCGTTTCTCGTATGCATAACACAAGTTTTCTATGGAAGGGGTTATGGAGTACCCGGCAAAAACCACAAACCTGCCGCAAGTCACTGACAAACTTTATCACATAACATTGTATCGAGTAATCCGCGCATGAATGGCACTTGAACTCACAACTTTAGCGGTGACAGGCACTGATTACATAAGTAGTTGTAAATTCAACTACCATACTATCACGATCACGACGGCCCCTGACAAGTTTTCTAAACAGTATAATAGTCAAATAAAATACATTTATTATCGTTTTAAACCTGACAACTCTACACTGTGATAATGTATTTAAGGGATAGACATACTATTCTGTTACTTGTCAATGAATCATATTTTCTTGTGTACACTATGTTGCCAGTTTCTCTAGATTGTCCATTTTTGATTTCCCCTTCGGTATTCTCTAACGTTTATTTTCACTTTCATGACATGTGGTAGTCGGATGTATAACTACCTGAGCACTCAGTTCCTACCACCACTGAAGCTGTGAGTTCGAATCCCGCTAATGGCGAGTTGTATTAGATACATCTTTATATGATAAAGTTTGTCAGTGACTTGCGGCAGGTCCGGTTTCCTCCATAAATAAAACTGACCGTCACGATATAACTGAAATATTGTTGAAAGTGGCGTTAAGCACCATAAACCTAACCGTAAACCTAACCCACTTCATAAAAATAAACATTTAACATACTGTTCTTGAGTGGTTTTTCTCGCTATTATATATTCATTACTCACTAACTCAATTATAAACCAAAATAATATCCTAGTCTAAACTCGGTAATTTTTTTATTTTATTGAATAAATGGAGAATTATATCTTAATACAGATATATGACATGATATTAACAAATGTACATTGCAAATCTCAAGAAATCTCAAGAAATGGAATTGCCTTCAATTCTTAAATTACTTTTCAATGAATTAATTTAAATGTCAAAAGTTATCTACTGCAATCACATGCATTATTAAGTGAAACGTTAATTAGTACCATGTTACAATGCCAGTTCTATAATTCGACTTTAATGCCAGCCACTTTCTCGTGAATCCAATAACGTGTAATTAGATAGTGATGTCTCATTATAAGAATAGAATTAATGAATCATTTTGGTATTTATCCTTTGAAACAACCCTGTTTTATGCCCCTAACACTAGGGGGTCGGGATACTAAGCTTGACCTATGTCCCTACGTTCACTACAAGAATAGAATTAATTAATCATTTTTATTTTTATTCCCCCCCTGCCACTAGGGGTCGGGACGCTAAGCTTGACCAATGACCGTACGTCCCACATTTCCCTTCCGCTCAATAGCTTAATATCTCATTACAAGAATAAAATGAATAAATCATTTTGGTATTTATCGTTTGAAACAACCCTGTTTTTATGCCCCTGTCACTAGGGGGTCGGGACGCTAAGCTTGACCAATGTCTGAATGTCCGTCCCACATTTCACCTCCGCTCATTAACTTAATATATCATTACAAGAATAGAATTGATAAATCATTTTGGTATTTATCGTTTGAAACAACCCCATTGTTATGCCCCTGTCGCTAGGGGTCGAGGCACTAAGATTGACCCATGTCCGAACGTCCGTCCCGCAGTTCGTTTCCATGAAATAGCTTAAATTCCGCATAGGAAAATCATATGAAATGTATATACAAGGTCAGGAACTAGAAAAAAAGAAAGCTTGATTTCGAACTTTAACATTCTGCAGTTATGCTCCTTGATTTGCCGATAAATACATGTTTACTTTAGTTGGACGGAGTGTTACCCGTGTCATATTGAGACATTCTTCCATTTGTTCCCAAAAGATAAAATTATTCCTCGAAAGTTTTTTCACGTACGATTATTTATTTTTCATGTTCCGCTTAAATTGGTCTGGAAGCGCATAATTTTTGTGTTGGAATTCTGATAAAAATAATACGGCTCTTTATTAAATATAGTGATTGTGTTTGCATAGATAATAGTGGTCTATATTGAAATACTTCATTAAGAACCTGGGTCTTATTTGTATACTCCAGCATTCATTGTGCGTCTCAGATTCAAATAATTAATCATGCTATAACCAGAATAATATTAAGTCTACCTCAGTTACCTTCACGGAAATGTCAATTAATCAATCAATCAAGTTGATTGATTATGAAACTCATTACACGTTGGGCTTGCAATATTAATTATTATTATACCTCATATATTAATTACCATCAGTAGATTAATTTGATTGGACAATGGGTAACAATCAGAACACGTGATCACACAGGAAAAAAATCATATTCCATGAAATAAATATCATATTCCACCCCCTCGGAAGCCTCGCGGGTTTTCCCACCAGAGTTATCGTTCTTTGACAGGAAAACGTCAGAGGCACTCGGAACGCATCACTTGCAAGCGACCGTTACAGTGTTGTTGTGGATGTGGTTTTTAAATGTCTGAGACAACGTTCCAATGGACTTGAAATATGTTTGCCAGCAGTATTTTACATGTATGTGTTTTCTTGGTTTCATTCGGTACAATAAAACATTTATAGCATGCGGGTTCAGGAAATATGAAAATTTATTCACCCACGAGTATCATATTCCCCTCGGCGTCACCAGCATGCAATAAATGTATATTATTGTATAACCGTATATACTAATATGACGTCCTTCAAACGCTTTGAGTCCAAACCCGTGGTAAAAATAATATTTATCTATGACCGATTACGTCATAGATAGACGTGGCTAGTGTTTATAAAGCGGCTGTTCCATGCCACTCCCTTGTAAAAGATGCTCAATGATGCAATACACAAAATAAATAAACATGAGTGTTCAACTTAAAAATGAAGTGTTTAAAATTAAGAGATCAGAATATAGTATTTGTATTTTTATCTCCATTCTAATGCAATACTGAACATTAAAATGTATTCTTCAATATCCCTGGGTCTAACAATCACACAAATTAAAATTCCGCGAAATGTTGTTGACGACTTTGGAACATAAACAACATGACGTCATATGAAGTCTTCCAGTGTAAAACGTAAATATCAGGCTTTTTGGGCTTCGTGTACACCTCCTCGTCAAAGTGGAATTTCCCCTTTCTTTTGAATTGGTGTTCATGAATGACAACATTTAGAAACTTTAAAACTTATCTACCATCGGCATTGAAACACCTTTCCGGTTGTCATTTCAATATTCTTTGGAAAAACGAAATGTTATTGTTTTAAGTCGGTTTAATTAAGAGAACAGACAAAAACACTGGATGATTTGAAAATTTTCTGTAATTGTCCTATTAGAATCGAAATAATTACCGGTAGCCATATATTTATATTGTTTTTACCACGGGTTGTCACTTTATGCCTTCATTTTACCCCTCGCTACCGCTCGTGGTAAAATATTCGGAATAAAGTGCCAACCCGTGGTAAAAACAATATATATATATGGCTATTGGTTCTTAAACATTCTATAGAGAATATAACCAATATTTAGTGTGCAACATTCCTGATATTTGCACTAGCGCAATATGTCTTTAAATCAGGACTTCATCGAAAGGTCAAAAATGTCATCTCATAACACCGAAAAAAAACTACAAAAGCACTTTATGACACAAAGTTGTACAGAGAATAATTCGGGAATCATATTCACAACTTTGGTGGCGCTAATCACTGAGAGCATGCATACATGTATGCATAAGTAAAACTACCATCCGCTGAGCAACACAGCCCACATACGTATGTCAGCTCGATAATTATACGTACATTGTCGTAAAGTATAAAATGTATTGGTACGAGCTTTAGAAACAGGTAGACAAATGAGTCATTTGAGAGCTTTTCGGCCCTCTTTTTCAGCGAGTGAAAATGAATTATATATTTTCCGACAATGGACGTACACGTGTATTGTGTTTATCCTGCAAAGTCAAAAAAAAAATAAAAAAAAATACCAAATTGTCTTTACAAAATGTAGAAACAAGCGTCGTTCTAATTCATCTAAGAAGTTCGCGCTTAAACTGTTACCGTGTTTTAATATCGCTCAATATGAAGCAGGTACCAGAAAAAAAACTATATATTGGTCAGTGGCCGTATATAACAAAATATATCCAGTCAATACAATTTAACTGCTCAAAGAGAACCAAGGGAGGATGAAAAATGAGTAAATGTTCATCTGAGATACTAGTGATAATGTATATCAACTATCTTGAGACCCTCAAAACTGATGTTATTATAGTTAACAGTAACGTCATAATGTGTTTGACGTCACACTGGATATCAGAGTCCGACAGTTGATACTGATAATATCCCTCAGTGTAATCAAGGGGGGGAAATATAAAATACCGATAAATTACCATGCAGTAGTTTTTACTTGACGATCACATTTCTTCAGCGAAATATTGAGATAATGCCACATGTTGAATATATTCAATATGCGTTTAGCCTTGGGAAAGAGGAAAAACGTCACATGTAATTAAAGTGATATCAATCTAAATCTCAATATCAATATATGAATATTCAACCAGTTGTTCTTATCTAATAATAATTTACATTATTTATCTGATATCCGTAGTGTCTGAAAACCACAATCACATTAAAATATCGTAAATGAACAAACGGTAAGAATTTCTAATGAAGTCTTGTATAAATTATTGAGAGAAAAAAGACAACTTTAAGGTGTTCTCGGAGAAATTACACTGTTAGATAACAGTCTCTTGTGGTTTAGCCAGACCACATTTTACATCCCCGTAAATTATATCTACATATAATTTATAACAGTGCTATTTAAGGTCAGATATAAGGCATATTGCGCGGAAGTCTGCTATTCGTATTGAAGCATAAACATGTGACTTTGCTTACATAAAACGTTTGAAGGAAATAGGTATACCCAGAGAAACCCTTCGCCATTCCTAACTTAAATGACATATTCTCTCAAATAGAAGAAAATCACCTGATTTCACCAAAGGTGTTTTTGTACGGTTCGTGTTGCCCAATCTTAGTGTTTTGTGCGGTTCATGTTGCCCAATCTTAGTGTTTTGTGTGGTTAGTATTGCCCAATCTTTAGTGTTTTGTGTGGTTCATGTTGCCCAATCCGTAGTTTTTTGTGCGGTTCATGTTGCCCAATCTTTAGTGTTTTGTGCGGTTCATGTTGCCCAATCTTAGTGTTTTGTGCGGTTCATGTTGCCCAATCTTTAGTGTTTTGTGTGGTTCATGTTGCCCAATCTTAGTGTTTTGTGTGGTTAGTGTTGGCCAATCTTTAGTGTTTTGTGTGGTTCATGTTGCCCAATCCGTAGTGTTTTGTGCGGTTCATGTTGCCCAATCTTTAGTGTTTTGTGCGGTTCATGTTGCCCAATCTTAGTGTTTTGTGCGGTTCATGTTGCCCAATCTTTAGTGTTTTGTGTGGTTCATGTTGCCCAATCTTTAGTGTTTTGTGTGGTTAGTGTTGCTCAATCTTTAGTGTTTTGTGTGGTTCATGTTGCCCAATCTTTAGTGTTTTGTGTGGTTCATGTTGCCCAATCTTAGTGTTTTGTGTGGTTAGTGTTGCCCAATCTTTAGTGTTTTGTGTGGTTCATGTTGCCCAATCTTTAGTTTTTGTGTGGTTCATGTTGCCCAATCTTAGTGTTTTGTGTGGTTAGTGTTGCCCAATCTTTAGTGTTTTGTGTTGTTCATGTTGCCCAATCTGTAGTGTTTTGTGTGGTTAGTGTTGCCCAATCTTAGTGTTTTGTGTGGTTAGTGTTGCCCAATCTTTAGTGTTTTGTGCGGTCCATGTTGCCCAATCTTAGTGTTTTATGTGGTTAGTGTTGCCCAATCTTTAGTGTTTTGTGTGGTTCATGTTGCCCAATCTGTAGTGTTTTGTGTGGTTCATGATGCCCAATCTTTAGTGTTTTGTGCGGTTAATGTTGCCCAATCTGTAGAGTTTTGTGTGGTTAGTGTTGCCCAATCTTAGTGTTTTGTGTGGTTAGTGTTGCCCAATCTTTAGTGCTTTGTGTGGTTAGTGTTGCCCAATCTTTAGTGCTTTGTGTGGTTCATGTTGCCCAATCTTTAGTGTTTTGTGTGGTTCATTTTGCCCAATCTTTAGTGTTTTGTGTGGTTCATGTTGCCCAATCTTTAGTGTTTTGTGTGGTTCATGTTGCCAAATCTTCAGTGTTTTGTGCGGTTCACGTTGCCCAATCTTTAGTGTTTTGTGCGGTTAGTGTTGCCCAATCTTTAGTGTTTTGTGCGGTTCATGTTGCCCAATCTTTAGTGTTTTGTGTGATTCATGTCGCCAAATCGTTAGTGTTTTGTGCGGTTAGTGTTGCCCAATCTTTAGTGCTTTGTGCGGTTAGTGTTGCCCAATATTAAGTGTTATGTGCGGTTAGTGTTGCCCAATCTTTAGTGCTTTGTGCTGTTAGTGTTGCCCAATATTAAGTGTTGTGAGCGGTTAGTGTTGCCCAATCATTAGTGCTTTGTGTGGTTAGTGTTGCCCAATATTAAGTGTTATGTGCGGTTAGTGTTGCCCAATCTTTAGTGCTTTGTGCAGTTAGTGTTGCCCAATATTAAGTGTTGTGAGCGGTTAGTGTTGCCCAATCTTTAGTGTTTTGTGTGGTTAGTGTTGCCCAATATTAAGTGTTATGTACGGTTAGTGTTGCCCAATCTTTAGTGTTTTGTGCGGTTAGTGTTGCCCAATCTTTAGTGCTTTTTGCAGTTAGTGTTGCCCAATATTAAGTGTTATGTGCGGTTAGTGTTGCCCAATCTTTAGTGCTTTGTGCGGTTAGTGTTGCCCAATCTTTAGTGTTATCTGCGTTTAGTGTTGCCCAATCATTAGTGCTTTGTGCGGTTATTGTTGCCCAATATTAAGTGTTATGTGCTGGTAGTGTTGTCCAATCTTTAGTGTTTTGTGCGGTTAGTGTTGCCCAATCTTTAGTGCTTTTTGCGGTTAGTGTTGCCCAATATTAAGTGTTATGTGCGGTTAGTGTTGCCCAATCTTTAGTGCTTTGTGCGGTTAGTGTTGCCCAATCTTTAGTGTTATCTGCGTTTAGTGTTGCCCAATCATTAGTGCTTTGTGCGGTTATTGTTGCCCAATATTAAGTGTTATGTGCTGGTAGTGTTGTCCAATCTGTAGTGTTTTGTGCGGTTCGTGTTGCCCAATCTTTAGTGTTATGTGCGGTTAGTGTTGCCCAATCGTTTGCTTGTGAATGAATGAATGAATTCTATGCTTATAAAGCAAATACATGTAGTTATAGAGCAGTTACATAGTTATATACAACATATTACATATTGTACATGTCTACATTTATATATTTGTAGATAATTGTTTGTCTTTTTCCTTTTGGCCACTGTATTGTCTGTCCTTTTCTTGGGCACTGTATTGTCAGTCCTTATCTTGGACACTGTATTGTATGTCCTTCTTCGATTTACGACTTCTGGTATACTCATTATATCATGCTATATTGTTGTATTACAACATAATTTGAATGAGGAATGGAAAAAAAATGGACACTCACATTTTTAGAGGCATTCGTGTTGTTCTATCTTCAGTTGTCTTTGTAGAGTGTTTTAGATCATTGCTTTTTTTCCCCTTTTTAAATTTTGGTCAGTGTATTACCTGATATTACCCCTGTGGTATCTTACTTCAAACTGTTATGTAGAGGAAACTATTGGTTGAATTTTATTTCATAGTATATATACTATCAAGGGAAAACGTTGTTATGTAATTATATAAGCAACCATTGAAAAAAATCCCATTTAGAAAATACCAATGTGCAATAATTATTATCTCACGTTCTGTCGTATTACAACATAATCTGATGAATGAAAGGAGACAGTCGCATTTGAAAAAATACGGCATTGTTACTAACATATAATCTTGAACAGTAGCGAATGAAATGCAATATTGAACTGTAAATCAATGTTAGATCAATACTATTTACTAGGTCATTATAGAGCGATCAAGTCGGCTTTCATAGTTGTTGTCAAACAGAAACAGTCAGGTCATTTAACACAGTGAAAGTTTTGTTACAACATGTGGCTTATTTATTGTGTATTATGTGACTAATAATTCATTTGACATTAAATGCCTCCGTAAAATAAAAATAACACAATTTTATTTTACATTTCTAAGGTAAGTCTTTTTTTTTAACTTTTTTTTTTTAGGAGAACTTTTTAAAATATTATAATTGTTATAGGGGATTGTATTTCTTTCCAACGAGAAATGGAATATCATTGTTTTACTCTTAATATTAATTTTCAAATTCAATATTTTTACTAGAGATTTTTTATACCTGTAATTAACCATTAATTTGGAAATTACGTTCTTCCAAAAGACGTTTTGACTACGATAGTTGAAAAGTAAAACGGCGGAAAATGCATTTTTATTAATTTTTTTTATAAACGTTTAGGTATGTATTCGTAAGAGTCGCTTTTATATGGATAAATATGTATGCAGAGCCTTTGTGTATTTCATTTTATTTCATGTAGCAAAAAAAAGGGACGTTTTATCAAAACTTTTGATAGCTAGTCATATTATATTTTACTTTGTTGGTATTCGGCGGTTTTTTTGGGGGGTTTTTTTTATACAACAAAGCTGTTTACCCGGTTATGTGGGGAGGGGGTCAGCATATTGCTCATACATAGTACACACTTGCATGACCGCATCATTTTACTGAGAGGCGATGTTTGGGACAAAAAAACTAGTTATTATTGAAGTGTCTGTAGCAAACCAAGAAGGATAGCGGTCATTTATATGTGTGTGTTTCCGCATCGATTTGTGACTTATGTTTTTGCCTACGATTTTCCTATTGAATTTTGAAACTGTTTTTTGCCTACGATTTATCTATTGAATTTTGTAATTGTTATGACGGTGTGGTATGTTTTTCATATAATTTTTCTACCGAAAAATATATACCTTGTGCATTGCTATATTAATTCACTAATACAATAATGTGTGTCTGAATATTACGAATCCGTTATATTAAAACAGACATCGTCGTAGTTACGATCGTAAAGAAGCTGGATGTACATCTACCTATGCAATTGCAACAGTCCATGTGTAAAATGAGTCCTGGAGAAATACATTTATTAGTAAAATAACACCATGGGCCATATTTACTAGGAAATACCTTATGTACTATTTCACCTAGCAGAATTATTCCAACGACCTTTTAAACTATAAAAATTGTAGCTTTGGATTAATTGTACTAGAAATCTTAGGTTATCCCGACTTGTTTTACCATGAACAATTTAACATTAAACTCATCACTACTAAAGTTGGTGAGATCTATTCATACTCAATATACCTTTGTCAGTGAATTACAACAGAACTGACATATTATGATAACAAAAATACTCAAAATTCAATGCATACAAGACGTCGTATTTTTCGTTTCCAGTTTACACCGACAATTAAGACTATTACCGGACTTGACCATGATTAACATGGCGGATGTCTTATAAGAAACAAGTACTACAATCTGTTTGTCAGTACCTCAGTTTACCCTACGTGTTTGACGGGATCCGTGTTACTCATCTTTTAGTTTCTGTGTTGTCTTCTTTTGTTTTGTTGGTTCCCTGTTATGTGTCTTGTGCCCAATGTTGCCAGTGTCTCTGGATTGTCCATTTTCGATTGTCCCTTCGGTTTTCTCTAACGTTTATTCACGCTAGTTGATTGGTGGGATCGTGTTACTCATCTGCTTAGTTTTCTGTGTTGTCTTATTTTGTGATGTTTGTATTCGTTCTGTGTCTTGTTCCCAATGTTGCCAGTGTCTCTGGATTTTTCCTTCTTAATTTCCCCTTCGGTTTTCTCTAACGTTTATATAACAGTAATGTGTAAAATGTTATTGTAACATATTCTTCTTAATATTTAGTAGAAAATAAAATATTACTTATGATTAATATAGGATGCAATTAATTATACTATTTAGTTAAGCTGTAAATAATGTTCTTCTCCGTGTATATAAACATCCCCTCTCTTCATTTTGCAGCCATTTGACATTGTGTGATCTTTAACTAAAATACGGAATTAAGTCGGAATTAATGACGTTAATGAATGAATACTAATTATATTGGTTGCATAATTATTTATATATCTAATATAAGTATATTTATCCTGTGTCTCTGTGTGTGATGATTTATAAATATGTGATGATTTTGTATAAGTTACATGTCTGACCCTGTGTATGTTTTATTGTTAAACAGGGACCGTTGGTTGAACCTGGACAACCAAGGTACATTGTTAACAGGTAATGATGAATAAAAGTATATGATTGTTAAAAAAAAAGAAAGAAAAAAAAGACGTTAATATTTGAATTTGATTTTGGTATTTAGCAAACACTTGTATAGTAATTCTTCTTCACATTTTTTTGCATATGCATAATTGTATAGCGATAAATATGTATTTTCCCTACCGCATAAAGGCGATGTTCGGTTCGTCGTTACCCCCAGTTCTTTTCATAAGGCTTCATGTCTTATTTACGTTATTTCTGATTGCTTGCGTATAGTGGTGTCCAACACACATTGTGTTGTGTTTTTTGTTTTGTTTTGTTCGTCTTCATCTTGTGTACCCAATAATGCCAGATTCTCTAAATTATCCATTTTCAATTGCCCCTTCGGTATTCTCTAACATTTATGTACCAATGAAAACAATTATCTAATTCACCATTTATTTATGAAATACAAGGATATCCCATTTGTTTGTCCAGTTTTTAAGTTCCCAATCACATTTTTAATTTCCTCTTTCTGGTACACGCAGGTGGAATGTTAAATAATTCATGTAATTATGGATTTGTAATGAAAGCAACATGTAAAATATATGTTCTGTTTATATTGCATGCATCACATGTACATGTTTACCTAATGAGAACCATAAACAAATGTATGCCTTTGTAATTTTAAGACCACAAGTGTTTTGTTTATTTTTAACATAAGTACTATTCCACCTGTCGATTTTCTAGCTTTAAAACATTTTAACAGGTGTTTTTTTGAGAAAATATAAAGCTTACCTTACACTTAAGCACTGATCCATAACATTTAACTATAAACATTTATATTTTGATAAATGTGCATATAGTACTGAAGAAACCTCTCAAACCATGTTTTACCAGATGTAGATCTTCAAACAAAATCTAATACAAAGGTAGACATATAATTAAACGCGCACGACGCGTTCATAGAATAAGAAGAGTTTGAAGATACCAAAGGGAGGTAATCAGAATCCGTATATCGAAGACGAACAGACAACACAATGGCGAAAAGATCAAGTACAAAGGGACAAACAACGATCCACAAAACATACACATAAAACTAAAGATCGAGTAACACGAACCCACTAAAAGCCGGAGTGAACTCATAGTCCAACGATTGGAAAACCAAATAATTTAAGTTTTTAGTGGGGTTCGTGTTGTTCGATCTTTAGTTTTCTGTGTAGTGTTTTGTAGATCGTTGTTTGTCATTTGGTCCTTTTATTTTTAACCACTATGTTGTCTGTCCTTCTTCGATTTACGGATTTCGATTACTTCTTTGGTATCTTCCAGCTCTTTTTAAGTCTTTGGGATTAATAAAAAAAACATAGGAGCCTCAACAGGACAGAAGAAATATGTTCAGGTTACCAATGATTGATGGAAATTGAGCCCATTTGATAAATTAAATTATTTAAATTATAGTCTTCTGTTTTTTTAAAATGAGCCGTGCACTGAACCTGGACATCAATTTACGATCAACTTCTTTCATTCACTTGTCATACTCTCTCTGATTTCTATTGTACATAGTTCTGGAGTGACCTAATGGTAACAGACGTAATTAGTCACAGAGAGAGTATTGGTCGTTTCTGTCCGCGAGCGCGCACTGTCAAGAAGAAAAGGAGACTATCTTTATTCGACCTTGTTTGTTTCTCTTTGTTTTTTAAACATGGTATATTTGCCTTTCGGATTGCCATTGTATTATACTTCGTATTTTTCCCCAGTACTTGCACTTATCGCCCTGCAAACTATGAATCTAGACCCGGACATGGTAGACTTGTTACTACTGATCATGCCAGCATTATCACTTTTCTATTATGTGTACTGTGCATATTGTTACTTATATCCGACATAGAGCATAATCCAGGTCCAGGAACCGATGACTCCCTTAGCTGTTCAAGTTTTAGTAGTAGCTTCAATGATATTGTGAGCCATACAGTTTCATTTGTTCATCTTAACATTCAGAGTATTGTGCCTAAACTTGATCTTATTTCAGCCGAATTCATATGCTATGATATTCTTTCCTTTACAGAAAGTTGGCTAACACCCCGAGTAAGCGATAATGATATGATTATTCCTGGTTATAAACCTCCATTTGGGAGAGACAGGGTAGGAAGAATGGGGGAGGGGTTTTAGTTTACGTACGAAACAATATAAATTGTCAACTCAGACCAGATTTACATGTGGGTAACGTAGAGTGTATTTGGCTTGAGTTTCGGTTTAAAACCAAAAAATATCTTTACGGAACCTTTTATATTCCACCTAATAGTAATGCGCAAGTATGGGAAGATATAGAGCAGTCTATTGATCTTGCATTGACATGTAATATTGATATTATTGTAACTGGTGATTTTAATGTTAACATGTTACGGAGTACTTCTAACGATAAAATTAGCAACCTGAAAAATCAGTTTACATCAGTTGATTTCCGACCCCACATACGTTACTGACCATAGTTCATCGTTACTGGATATTATTCTTGTAAATAATCCTAGAACTATTTTGTTGTCAGAAGTAGGTATTCCGTTACTGGATCAAGTCCGATACCATTTACCTGTGATTGGTGTAATCGATCAACCATGTAAATTAAATAATTCATTTAAACGTAAGGTATATCTATATGACATAGCTGATTTCAGTTCTTACCGAGAACAACTCTCACAGGTTAATTTTGACAACTTGTTTGCATCAGATGATATTGATTCTATAACTCGTTCGATTGTAAAGATATTTATAAATGAAGCAGACAAAGCAATACCGAACCGAATAATTACAGTAAGGAAAGACAATCCTCCTTGGTTAACCACAGAAATAAAACAAAATATCCGTAAAAAAATAGACAACACAAACGTGCAAAAAAAAGTGATTTGGCAGATGACTGGGCAAAATTTCGACGAATTAGGAACAGATGCAACAAACTTGTGATTAATTCAAAAAATGATTATTATACAAAATTATCGTCAACAATTGCTTCGGAATCACGTGGTAGTAAGCAATATTGGAATATAATAAAATCGTTGATGAACTATGACTCTACCGATAGCCGATCTATTCCCCCCTTACAAGTAGACGGAGATTTAATATGTGATAACAAAGAAAAAGCCAAGATTTTTAATGATTTCTTTTGTAATCAATCTGACCTTGATGATACAAATATCCTCACCCCAAATACATTTCTTAGACAACAGGGAAGTCTTGGACATATAGTTATTACTGAGAACGAGGTTGAAGATATACTAAAAATTTTAGACATATCCAAAGCTTCGGGACCTGATGCTGTTAGTCCAAGATTATTAAAAGAAGCTACCCAAATTTTAAAATCCCCCTTTGTAGACTTTTTAATTTATCTCTTAGAACTGGAATATTTCCTACTAATTGGAAATGTGCCATTTTCAAAAAAGATTCCCCAAGTAACTATGAAAATTACAGATCTATATCTTTAATTAGTGTAATAGGAAAGGTTATGGAGAGATGTGTATTCAAACACATTCATAATTATCTACTTGAAAATAATATTATTATAAACAACCAGTCTGGATTTACGAAAGGTGATTCGGCTATTTATCAACTTATTAATATTACAAATGATTTTGGTAAGGCATTGGATGAGGGTAAGGAAGTTAGGGTCTTATTTTGCGAGATTAGTAAGGCATTTGATAGGGTATGGCATCGGGGTTTACTAAAGAAATTAGAGTCAATTAGTATAAGGGGGTCTCTTTTGGATTGGGTTCAAAATTATCTGTCTGGAAGGAAACAAAGAGTGGTGATCAACAATGCATCGTCTGACTGGGGTTTCATTAAGGCGGGAGTGCCCCAAGGGTCGATTCTAGAACCTCTATTTTTTATTAATTTTATAAATGACATCGTTATAGATATACAGTCTACGATTAAATTATTTGCTGATGACACGAGTTTATATTTAATTATTGACAATCCACAAACGACGGCAGACATTCTAAATAGGGACCTAGATAAAATTCATACTTGGTCAACGAACTGGTTGGTTTCATTCAATCCACAGAAAACTGAAACCATGACTTTTTCACGAAAAATTAACAAACCGCATCATCCTGACATTTTTATGAATGACACTCCTATAGCTGAGGTTGCTAATCACAAACATCTCGGACTGAATATTTCGAAGGACGGTACTCGCCATACTCATATTGACTTAATAACAGAGAAAGCGTACAGACGATTAAATATTTTACGGAGATTTAAATTTATTCTTGACAGAAAAACGTTGGAGACCATATATCTGACTTACATAAGACCATTATCAGAATATGCTGACGTTATTTGGGACAATAACATAACTTACCTAGTTGATAAAATCGAGAAAGTACAAATGGAGGCTGCTAGAATCGTAACTGGGGGCACTCGGTTAGTCTCATTAAATAATCTATGCTTAGAAACGGGGTGGGATAAACTAAAGAACCGTCGGGAAATGCATAGACTAGTTTATTTTTACAAAATGAAGAACAACATTTCGCCACAGTACTTATCAGACTTAGTTCCAAATTCTCTTAATAGTATACATAGTCATAACACAAGAAATTCATCTATTATTCCCCCTATAAGGACACGAACTAGTTTATACACAAATTATTTCTTACCGGCTACCATACGCTCTTGGAATCTTTTACCTGAACGCTTCAAGTCTAGCACTTCGGTCAATTCTTTCAAATCTAATCTGAAATCCAATCACCCACAAAAACCGCCCTATTATTATATTGGAAAACGACTTGGTCAAATTCTACACTCTGGACTTCGTATGCATTGCAGCTCTTTAAACCCCCATCTTTACTCAAAAAATATTGTTGACTCCCCGCTTTGTCAGTGTGGTGCTATTGAAACAACAGAACATTATTTGTTAGACTGCCCTCTCTACAACGTACACAGACAGCTTTTTATTGAGCCTTTTTTCAATCATCATTATCTTTTTGGATCGCCCGAGTTCAGTTACGAACAAAACGTTGAAATTTTCTTGGCAGTGCAATCCTTTATTATCAACTCGAAACGATTTAATAGAAATTAGAGTTGTCAATTGAAACCACGACTTGTCTTTTGACACAAACAGTGCATGTGCTCACTTTATTTTCTCTTTATATCATATTTCTTTTCATTATTTAATTTCACATGTATAACTGTATATTATTATATCAAGTTTAATTTGTCTTAATTATTATATTAATTCATTATAATTTCTACTATTATTATATATTATTATATCAAGTTTAATTTGTCTTAATTATTATATTAATTCATTATAATTTCTACCATTTGAGCTTTGTAAATTTAATTTCTTCAGGAAACGGATTAATATAAGTTTTATAACTTGTTTCCGAATCCTATTAATGATTCATCCGAATAGTTTGTACATATCCATGTTTGTATTGTCTTAATGAATTACTTAATAAAATATGTTTACACTAAATTAATTTATATAGGAACAGTAAATTTTCAAACATTAATATACCTAAAAATCCATGCCAGTGCCCAGTCACTGACTACTGGGTAGATGATACCGTTGTGGACTAATAGTCTACCAACAGAGGTCTCAATCCAATGATAATAATAGATATCTAGATATCTAATTTCGCACACACGAGACATTTCTAGAATAACCTTCATCAGATACCCCCAGTCAAAATTTTGGGAAGCAAAATATCCGCTAAGACTAATAGTCTACCAACAGAGGTCTCGATCCAGTGATAGTTAAAAAAAAGGAAATATCTAATATAGCGCGCACGACGCGTTCATGGAATAACTATCATCAGGTACTCCCAGTCAAGATATTAGAAAGCAAAATAAGTTAAGTCTCTGTGAGCAAGCAAACCAGAGGGCCGAAACAAGAAAAGCCATAGTTGGATAAGGTTTGGTTTTAGGTTTTATGGTTTTTAACGCCACTTTCAACAATATTTCTGCTATATCATGGCGGTCAGTTTTATTGTTGGAGGAAACCAGAGTACCCGGTGAAACCCACCGACCTGCCGCAGGTCACTTACAAACTTTATCACATAATGTTGTACACCTAGCCTGAACGGGATTCGAACTCACAACGTTAGTGGTGATTGGCATCGATTGCATAGGTAGTTGTAAATCCAACTACCATATGATCATGGACACGGCGGCCCCTGGATATGGTAATTGGTCTGTAGTACGTTATAACGTTATACAATAACGTATCATTCGTGTTATATTAGATCATGCAAGTCAATAATGTGTCATACATTCCATGTTACTTAATGTACGTCTAACATGCGTCCTGTTTTTTTCTAATGTAAATCATTTTTAACTTGCATAGAACATTTCCTGGAACGGAAAAACATGACGGCAAGTTTTTAAGTATAAATATGTGCTAATCAATTCTACTGAATTAACAGGAAGAATATGCTATAAAACGGTTGATTGTTATTAGCAGAAAGCTAAAGAAAAGAAAAATGTTGATTATTTCATATTAAACTATCAATATAGGGGCTGTCGTGGCCGTGATCGTATGTTAGTTGGATTTACAACTACCTATGCAATCAGTGCCTATCACCACTGATGTTGTGAGTTCGAATCTCGATCAGGGCGAGGTGTACAACATTATGTGATAACGTTTGTCAGTGACTTGCGACAGGTCGGTGGTTTTCTCCGGATACTCCGGTTTCCTCCATCAATAAAACTGACCGCCACGATATAACTGAAATATTGTTGAAAGTGGCGTTAAACACCATAAGCCAACCAATCATCAATATTTCGCTGAAGAAATGTGAAATTATGGCGTTAAACACTATCAAACAAACAAAACATAAAAATTTGAATATACTTATCACTTATTATATACAATTTGTTTAGATCATTTCAAAAATAATCATTTGTCTGTCTGTTGGCAAACAAACAACAGCTGACTTTATATTGAAATATCACGCGAAAGGTCATTTTCACAATTTATGAGTTAGTGTTAAGTATTTTTGTGTGAAATTTGAAACCATAAAGGGTAAAATAAATTTGATTCAATCAGATATGTCACAGCTTGGAAAAATTAAGTAAATATACATGTATTGTTTTTCATATCATTGATTGTAATAGCAGGTAAAATTGCCAATATAAAAATAAAATATCCATATTAGGGAACGACCATTTAACTTGAAGGGTTTTTTTCTAAAAAAAATATTCTGATTCCCAATGTTGCTGAAAAAAATATTCTGATTTTGGTGGAGGAAAAAAAAATAATCTGATTCAGAGTTTTTGTCATATAATCTAAAGTTAAATTCTGGAAAAAAATTCGCGCTTTGCGCGACAAAAAAAATAAATATTCTAACTCTCGTGTTGTCCGAAAAAAAAATTCTGAACGAAACAAAAAACCATAACCCCCCCTTCAAGTTAAATGGTCGGTCCCTTAGTGAATTGATCTAATGTGCAACCTGCTTGAACTTCATACTTTCAAAGCAACAGCCAAAACAAAGAGATAAAGCGTACTGCATTCAACTGTTAGCTGTAGTAATAAGTGGATTCGATTTATGTGAACTGGTTGAGGTTTATGTTGTTTAAGGCCACTTCCAACATATTTCAGTTATATCGTGGCGGTCAGTTTTATTGGTGGAGGAAATAGGAATGTCCAGAGAAAAGCACTGACAAACTTTATCACACCTCGAAATGAACGGAGTTCGAACTTACAACTTTAGTGGTGATTAGGCACTGATTGCACAGGTAGTTGTAAATCCAACTACAATACGATCACGACCACGACGTCCCCACATGGACTGTCATAGATAACAAACTACTTACTGTATTGCAAAAAAGTGTAAAATTATTGCTAGCATTTAAGCTTGAAATGAGTAAAAAAAAAGGGGGGGATATGAGTAATGCAATCCTACACACTCTTTTGTTACAACTATGCATTTAGTGTAAACATATTGTATTTGCTCAAATGTGCAAAAAGGATAAGACACAAGTTAAACAAACTTATGAAGTCTTCTCCTATATACAATAAGTTACAACATTATTTGATTGAGCATGCATGTATATTAATATTTCTTACATTAATATGTGTAGATTGAACAAAAACAGAGAATGAAGAAAGGAATGAGAGAGAGGGTTAGTGGTGATGATGTGTGCGATTGTTGTTTTGGTGAACAACTAGACAACAATAAACCTTTCAGACCTCTTTATATATTCAAATACATGCCTAAAAATAATTTCGTTCTGTTCATACGGGAGTGTAGGATTACCACAGGTCAAATGGGTAAGGTCTAAAGCACAATAATTAGGTAACCAGTTGAGATTTTGAAACAATGTATGTCTTATATTTGAATAATTGAATAATGGGAACAATCGAAGAAGAAATGATAGGAGTCTTCGTGATTGTCACCACAACGACAAGACGGATCTGAGACTATATTTTATTTACTTGGAACAAATCCTAATTCAATGCATTCGTTTCTTTGATAAAAAAAATGTGCATTACATTATACTTTTTGAACCACAACACATGTGTATTTATTGTTCCCTATTTAGTGTTAGTCTAGGAAACAGTCCAAATTTTGTTTGTCTTCTTGTGTTTGTTTGTTTGTCTTCGTCTTGTTTCTTTTGTAAGCAATGTTGCCTGTCTCTCTGGATTTTCCATTCTGGATTGATTACCCCTGTGGTTGTCTCTAACGTTTATTGTCATATTTAAGCCCTATTTATTGTAAATGTTATGGCATTCCAGTCGTTTAAATATGAGTGAATCTGATTAAGGTTATTTCAGAAAAGTGTTTGTGTGCAATAGACTATATATACACGTCATTACTACTACTGGTTGGTTGGTTATGGTGTTTAACGCCACTTTCAACAATATTTCAGTTATATCGTGAGATTAGAATATGTGTTTTTATTACATAAGGCTCTATTTTACTGTTTTTCTATTGGCCAGAAGCAATACACGTGACATTCCATTTTCTAACATATTGATTAGCAAAAAGCAATTTCTGTGCAATAAATAATCATATTGCACTCTCGTGCAAAATCAATGAATAAAATTATGTGGCACGAGAGTGCAATATGGTTTTTTATTCCACAGAAATTGCTTTTTGCTAATCAATATGTTAGAAAATTTCATAAAATTTCAAAATTATGAAATAAAAAAAAAAAAAAAAATTTACAGCTCAAAACTTTTTAAAAAATTTCAAAAATTTCAAAAATTTCTTAAAATTTCATATTTTTTCTTAAATTCTAAATTTTCATAAAATTTCAAAACTCTAAAATTTCATAAGATTCAAAATGATAAAATTTTCAAAAAGTTTCAAAAATTTCAAAGATTTCATAAAATTTTAAAATTATAGCAAAATAGAGCCTTATGTAATAACACAATTACTTCGCCTCGTTCAATATTGTTGTACTCTGCTCCATAAAACCTCATATTGATCTCGTTCAAGTGCAGTAATTGTATAGTATTGTAAAGAAGGATGCATAGCGTTTCCGCCTTTCATTGAAAATTTCTGTAACGTGCTAGAACCTCCTAGAACAAGGAGCACCCCTTATAATAGCAAGCTGTATATGTGATCGATTCATGTTACTATTTTTATCTTATTCTTGATGTATAAATGTTTGCATGTTAATTTAAAACTTGTTTGATCAAGTAATGTTGTCGGTAATTAAAACATGTAACTGTAAAAAAATATGGTAAGGTTTATTATTTATGGTATGTCAGACATGCTATGGAATGTAAATATTTCTCTTTCTTCATCCATGTTTAAGCATCCCTACTTATTCTGTGTTTATTTTATGTAGAAGAATAATTATTCCCATGATAAATCTCTAAGATATGTAATAAAACGTTACTGTGCTTTACTGTACAAGATAACAGTAGGTGCTCCATATTTAATCTCCAAGAAGTCTTATATAATTGATATATGTTCTCCGGAAGAAGTGCTTATCATCGTCATAACACATTTCTCTGAATGACGTCACATTATTGTTCGGACAGTGAATTGTTTTAAAGAATCTACATTATATTCTTTTTTTTTCTTGCGTATATTAACTTTAACCTTCTACCATTTTAGGTTAAAAAACGTGTTTATTGGTTGACCGTTATGGAATATCTGTCTCACAAATTACCACGGATATGTTCCACTTGTAAGCACTTCCCGGTCCTTTCCTCGTTCATGACTAGTAGTAGTACTTATCAACGGGTTTGTAACTAGATTAACACGACGGGTGTCACTGTCTACCCTTCCGGAGCACCTGCGTTCACCCCGGTTTTTAGTGGGGTTCGTGTTACTCGATCTTTAGTTTTATTGGTATGTTTTGTAGATCGTTGTTTGTCCTTTTGTACTTTTTCGTTTGGCCATTGTGTTGTATGTTCTTCTTCGATATACGGATTCTGATTACCCGAACCCCTGCTTTTTCAGTATGGATATTCAATTATCTTCTCTATTGTAATATCTTAATCTGCTTTATTTACTATATATATATATATAGCTAGACACCTGAGTTTGTCAACAATAAACAACACAGATTACTCAATTACGGTAGAAAATAATGAATTATGTGCCCTTGAACGGAAATAAACTGGTACTAATTATTTTGGGAGATGCAATGGTACCAGCTCTCGGCGGAATTCCCTCATGCCATTATATTATACATTATGAACCCTTGACCGTTAATGTCTTTAATAGATTTCCTATTAATGATAGAAATGTTTTATATAGTCAAACTTAGGATAGGCTATAATATAATTATTGTATTAAATGAATAATACTGACCTCATAGTGCTGTCGTTTCCGTAAGTAGTGTCCTTAGACAATACATGAACATGCGTGCATGGAACAATGGTATTCTAAAACCTATAGGTGTGGTATGGATAAACAATATGGAACAATGCTATTCTAAAGCCAATAGGTTTGATGAGGGGTGACTACAAAAATCTCAAAAACCACTCATTGTTCGTCATTCTTAAGGCTCGCAATTGTTGTATTGTTTAATTTATTAACGTTACTAAGTTTGATTGTAAGAATACTCAATGGTGTCATATATGTTATTGTAATATGGATTATATATACAATGTTACTAGCAAGACTAGGATTAGTTTTCATTCTATTACAGAATAAAGGTTCATATTAATATTTAAAAGACTACAATATTTCCATTTTAAATTGCTGCTCATTATTAAACAATTTCTAGCAATGGAGTTAAACCCAATATGACTAATACTATCAGAATAACTAATATATGTGTCCATTGCACACGTATCAAACTCTCGGTTATATAGTGTTCTTATTGTCAAATATATTGTTATGATTGATATCCGTCAAATGGTTTTTGCAATCTTGGTGCGATATCATAGAATATGGAGGAGGAAGTGCCTACCCGTCCGGAGCATCTGAGTTCACTCCAGTTTTGAATGGGATTTGTGTTGCTCGATCTTTTGTTTTCTGTGATATGTTTTGGTTACCGTTGTTTGTCCTTTTTCTTTTTGCAACAAGAGGTCGGCCTAGTCGGATCGATTACAACTACATATGCAATCAGTGACTATCACCACTAACACTGTGAAGTCGAATCTCGCTCATGGCGAGTACTCCATATAACATTATGTGATAAAGTTTGTCAGTGACTTGCGACAGCTCGGTGGTTTTCTCTGGGTACTCCAGAATCCTCCACCAATAAAACTTACCTCCACGATACAACTGAAACATTGTTGAATTCGAACTCAGTGGTGATATGTACTGATTGTATAGGTAGTTGTAAATCCAACTACCAGACTAAGAATAAGTATTCAACGAATAATTTTGAATTCATTGTAGTGTCTGCTGAAGCAAAAATCTAGACTTTTTGCAAAATACGTCATAAAGTGTTAAACCCGCTACTATTGCCCTGTAGACATGGTCAATATACCATATCTTAAAATATCTCATGGTAATATATTAAAAATCATATTACATGTACAGTGTCATGAATTCGATTATCCGTTTATAAACACTTTGAAAATTAATTAAAAAATACAAAAATTGGCAGATAATTCCAGAATAAACGTTCAAATCTCAAACCTATTCTTTTACTTTTCTTTTTTTTTCTTCTTAACATAATACTTTATTTGTGAACTCGCTTGTTAACAAAACGCCTTAGACGTCCAGGTAAACACAAAATAATCTAACATGTTTCTTTTTCTTCAACATACTAAGTTAGCTGAAATATTGCTGAAATAAATCAAATCAAATCAGCATCAAATTTAAGTTAGCCTTCGCGTGGGTGTTTGGAAATGTATCTTCAGAACCAAGAAAATAATTCTGAAGATGGTTCTCGATTTCCGTAATTATCTATTACGGGCAGTCATTTCGCATGTGTTGATCCTTCGGGATAGAATGACCTGTTAAATTTACACCCAGCCACTCAGATAAAATGTATTAACTTTTATATAATTTACCACGTGTTCGCCGTGTTATTTATTAATTGACGTAATCGACAGATGACAGTATAATTATTAAAATTTAGACTAGAAACATATAAACATATATATTTCAAAATTTACTTTTTTGCATTTATAAAAAATGTCAAATGTTTGGTGATGCATACAGGGTAATGAGGTTAATTGATTAAAGCTTTCTGTTTTTTAAATGTCGATTTATTATTATAAACAAAGAAACCGTTTTACGACATAAAGTCGTAAAATAATATTATGTCGTAATGTGTTTAACTACAGCATCTTCAAATACTTTGTTTCTCAATAGATTCTCAACGGATTCATTTTTATTTAAACAAAAAAATATTACAAACTTCAGCTTGTTGCAATCATTACTACTTTCAATGGCAATACCATTCTTTGATACTGTTGGTAATTTATAACCACAAGTTAAACATGTGGTTGCTGTCACTTCTATATTTAATAATAAAGCAATAGTGCCGATGAAAAAACACATGTTGTTGAAACAATGTAAATCCTAAGTTGCAAGAAAACAAATTAAGCTGTCGGAAAACACGATCCGTTTACGATATTACATAATATTCGATTCTCTCCATGGTCGATTTGTTTTATTGCAATTCTAAATTTAAGATCCAGTTAAGTGTCATGAAAAATAAGAGAATTACATTTTAACAGAAGTAATTATGTTTTTAGATGATTACTTTGTTTTCGTGTTAAAAATCAGGTTTAGATAATAGATTTATATTGTGTTTGATGAGATTCCATAAGCTGCACAGCGAAAAATACTGGAAAAACAATTTACAAAGATAATACATCGTATCATTATTTGGAACAGTTATTGCGAAATGTGAAAAAAAAATAGATAGTCTCGAGAATTAGGTAATACATATGTCTTAATTAAAACAGAGGTGGCATGATAATGATTGATAGTGTTCGTGCAAGTGGATAAAAGTCAATAAAACACAACATGTGAACAGGGAAATTGTGGTTAGGTTTATGGTGCTTAACGCCACTTTCAACAATATTTCAGTTATACCGTTGCGGTCAGTTTCATTGGTGGAGGAAACCGGAGTACCCGGAGAAAAAACAACCCACCTGTCACACGTCACTGACAATGTTATATCACCCATTTACTGAAAAGTAACATAAAATGCATTATATTTCAATCGGAATATACTTTGACATGCAAACATACTTGATTACGGTTCCAGTTGCTACAAATTACATGTATTATTGAAAAAACAAAAGTAAGAATATATAGGGAGCCCTCAAGGTCATTAGCAACACTACATTGTTGAATCACTACTCCAATAAAACACTTGAACATATGATTTTGATACATTAAAGCAACTTGGTATAATGTCATGAACATACAACAGAAAGAAAGGAAATTATCGTAACGAAACACACACGCACATTCTTATTTATATTTATATATATATACGTCTGAAAATTAAACCAAACAGTGCTAGAATTAGATTTTAGAGCTGTCAAATTTTTGTTCTTCCGTCGACGGGATTTGAACTCACACCATTGATACACTGCAGCACCATTCGCTTAGCCTTACGTCCAGCGCCCTATAGACCACTCGACCACATCCATAAATATATAAATTGTGTATTAACGCATTTATCACATTTTATACCAAAATATATTCAATTTAGATACATTGAACCTCTTTATGGGGCCGAGAACAATATGTAGTTACACAGCATAATAGACGTTAATAACAGAAATTTTAAGTGGGTGATCAATACTATTTAACACTGTTGATATAAGAGTGAAAGATGCACAATATCTACCAACTATTTCGACTTGTAGTTTCAAATAGAGAAACATACCTTACTCAACTCAAATAGAAATTTAAGTGGGTGAACAATAGGAAGATATATATATATATATAAGACTGTTGATATATATAAGAGTGAATGTGTGTCTGTTACATTTGTACAATATATACCAACTATTTCTACTTGTTGTTTCAAATAGGGATATATGTTTTATTCAACTCGAATAGAAGTGGAACTCGAATATGGAATAAATAATATTTACAATACTTTGTTTGGGAATTATGATCATAGCAATACTGTAAGTTTTTTTTTACATTTTTTTAATGTACAACTCGAAAATGACATTGAGATAACAAAAACTTGTATAACTTGAGGAATTCGGGGATATTTTATTTTGTATTATTTTGTACGAAAGCAATATACTTAGGTATATTTATGCTTATTATATTGTTTCGTGCTATATGCATTCACTGTGCAACCTCAAAATTATGCTTACCAATAAAACTGACCGCCACGATATAACTGAACTATTGTTGAAAGTGGCGTAAAACACGATAGCAATATTTAACAATATTTAACATAACAATTATTAATTTACATTCATTTTCAATAAATACTTTGGATAGCACTATACATGTAGATGATAACTGTAGAAAAAACCTAGAGATCAAATTGAGTGGGCACGAAGCGCTTCTGGAATAAACTTCATCAGGTACGCTCAAAATAAAAAAATGGAAAGCCAGATAATTTAAAGCTTCGTGAGCAATAAAACCATAGGGCCTAAACAGGATAGCCAAAACCCGCTAAAATCACCTGTTCTAGAGGGATGAGAACCTTAGTTTTATTAATACATAATTACATTATGTAGGTATGGTATTTATGTATTGGTACAAGTCTCCTAAAACAAGTACGAAATATAATTTTGTAGGTATATTAAATGGAAGAACTTAAACACCCAAGTCGAATTTTTCAGATGACAAGTATCATTTGCCTGGCAGTCACTACTTCGGCACTGACATGGGTTATTATATATGTTTAGGTTTAAAATTAACAGTTCCTAAATAATGCAACTGATTATAACTTTGCTCAATATCCCTCAGGTATAGGTAACCATAGCGAAAAATACTGGAAAAACAATTCACAAAGATAATACATCGTATCATTAGTTGGAACAGTTATTGCGAAATGTGAAAAAAAAATAGATAGTCTCGAGAATTAGGTAATACATATGTCTTAATTAAAACAGAGGTGGCATGATAATGATTGATAGTGTTCGTGCAAGTGGATAAAAGTCAATAAAACACAACATGTGAACAGGGAAATTGTGGTTAGGTTTATGGTGCTTAACGCCACTTTCAACAATATTTCAGTTATACCGTTGCGGTCAGTTTCATTGGTGGAGGAAACCGGAGTACGCGGAGAAAAAAACCACCCACCTGTCACACGTCACTGACAATGTTATATCACCCATTTACTGAAAAGTAACATAACATGCATTCTATTTCAATCGGAATATACTTTGACATGCAAACATATCTGATTACGCTTCCAGTTCCTACAAATTACATGTATTATTGAAAAAACAAAAGTAAGAATATATAGGGAGCCCTCAAGGTCATTAGCAACACTACATTGTTGAATCACTACTCCAATAAAACACTTGAACATATGATTTTGATACATTAAAGCAACTTGGTATAATGTCATGAACATACAACAGAAAGAAAGGAAATTATCGTAACGAAACACACACGCACATTCTTATTTATATTTATATATATATACGTCTGAAAATTAAACCAAACAGTGCTAGAATTAGATTTTAGAGCTGTCAAATTTTTGTTCTTCCGTCGACGGGATTTGAACTCACACCATTGATACACTGCAGCACCATTCGCTTAGCCTTACGTCCAGCGCCCTAGACCGCTCGACCACATCCATAAATATATAAATAGTGTATTAACGCATTTATCACATTTTATACCAAAATATATTCAATTTAGATACATTGAACCTCTTTATGGGGCCGAGAACAATATGTAGTTACACAGCATAATAGACGTTAATAACAGAAATTTTAAGTGGGTGATCAATACTATTTAACACTGTTGATATAAGAGTGAAAGATGCACAATATCTACCAACTATTTCGACTTGTAGTTTCAAATAGGGAAGGAAACATACCTTACTCAACACAAATAGAAATTTAAGTGGGTGAACAATAGGAAGATATTTATATATATATTTATAAGACTGTTGATATATATAAGAGTGAATGTGTTATCTGTTACATTTGTACAATATCTACCAACTATTTCGACTTGTTGTTTCAAATAGGGATATATGTTTTATTCAACTCGAATAGAAGTGGAACTCGAATATGGAGTAAATAATATTAACAATACTTTGTTTGGGAATTATGATCATAGCAATACTGTAAGTTTTTTTTTTACATTTTTTTAATGTACAACTCGAAAATGACATTGAGATAACAAAAACTTGTATAACTTGAGGAATTCGGGAATATTTTATTTTGTATTACTTTGTACGAAAGCAATATATTTAGGTATATTTTTGCTTATTATATTGTTTCGTGCTATATGCATTCACTCTGCAACCTCAAAATTATGCTTACCAATAAAACTGACCGCCACGATATAACTGAACTATTGTTGAAAGTGGCGTAAAACACCATAACAATATTTAACAATATTTATCATAACAATTATTAATTTACATTCATTTTCAATAAATACTTTGGATAGCACTATACATGTAGATGATAACTGTAGAAAAAACCTAGAGATCAAATTGAGTGGGCACGAAGCGCTTCTGGAATAAACTTCATCAGGTACGCTCAAAATAAAAAAAATGGAAAGCCAGATAATTTAAAGCTTCGTGAGCAATAAAACCATAGGGTCTAAACAGGATAGCCAAAACTGTTCTAGAGGGATGAGAACCTTAGTTTTATTAATACATAATTACATTATGTAGGTATGGTATTTATGTATTGGAACAAGTCTCCCAAAACAAGTACGAAACATAATTTTGTAGGCATATTAAATGGAAGAACTTAAACACCCAAGTCGAATTTTTCAGATGACAAGTATCATTTGTCCGGCAGTCACTACTTCGGCACTGACATGGATTATTAAATATGCTTAGGTTTAAAATTGACAGTTCCTAAATAATGTAACTGATTATAACTTTGCTCAATATCCCTCAGGTATAGGTAACCACAGCAGATTTTGATTTTCCTCTTAAAACCGTTTGGTGTATGTGCTCCCAAATATTTTGTAAGTTATTTGGCCATAGGGAACCACAGCAGATCTTGATTTTCTTGTTAAAGCCTTTAGGTTTATGTTCTCTCAAATACTTTTAAGTCATTTGGCTTTCCAATATTTTGACTATGAAGGTACTTACTAAAAGTTATTGGAGAAACGCGTCGTTCGTACTAAGAAAAAGTTTGAAGATACCAAAGAGGCAATAAAAAAGCCATAAGTAGAAGCAGGACAAACATTACAATGGACAAAAGAAATAGGACGTAAAGACACACAATTATCTACAAAATACTGCACAGGAAAAAAAATAACAAGACGACCCCCACAAAACACCGAGGTAGAATTCATGTGGTCGAAAACCGGGGGTGAACATAGGTGCTCCGGAAAGGAAAGCAGTCCCTGATCCATTAGTGGCGCCCATCGTGTTTGCTCTTCTATAAACTCCAGTGGTAACTCATGAATGAGGGAAATGACGGGATTGTGATTAGGACAATGCATGTTAACGTAAAAGTACATAAATTAGATATTTGCGGGATAGATGTTTTTCAATTTATCCCAATGCAAGAAGAGTTTGAAGATACCAAAGGGGTAATCAGAATCCGTATATTGAAGAAGAACAGACAACACAATGGCCAAAAGAAAAAGTACAAAAGTACAAACAACGATCTACAAAACATATATATAAAACTAAAGATCGAGTTACATGTTTATGTATATTTTTAGTTGAAATTGTGCCAAGGTACATGTATATGCATATATCTTTTATATAGTAGATATCTATATTTTTATTGTAAAGAAATTCTTACAAATGGAACTAATTGTGTAACATGATTATGTTGCGAAAATATGTGAATTCGCAAGGTACATGTACGCCAAGTCGTCAAAGAATGGGAAACGTTTCTCAATACACATGCCAATCATTTCTACTTCATATTTTTTTTCACGAAGATCTGAAATCTGAAGTTATTAAAAATATAAGAGTTGACGGATGATTTCAAAGAAAGAATGGCATGGGGCAGACAATCTTGAAATTAATTAATTTTGTTGTATTAACTTGAGCTTGGCGTCTTATCAATTCAACAATTTTATCAAAATAACATTTTTACTATAAACGCACAAAAGGTGTGATCCGACAAGACACGCACTGGGACATGTGACAAGGGTGATTGTATGAAGTATGTGGGAATGACCTCTAACCCGTCCATATTAATTACAAAACTGACCTCATGATGAACTCCTTTGTCGTGACAAAGTAAGCATGTATTTTATTAATAATGTGTAAACATTTTGTAACATGATCTTGGCAATACTTAAAGCTTACTATATAAACACTGGCACGCTATTCTGTTCCTCCCAAGACAAGAACTATAATACATTGGCGTCAGGCATTGTGTTTTTCGGAATTGAAGATAGGAATTTGCCAAATGACTGCCAAAGGACCGTCGTGGTCTTGATCGTATAATAGTTGGATTTACAACTGTTTATGCAATCAGTGCCTGTCACCAATACAGTTGCGAGTTCGAATCCCACTCAGGCGATACAACATTATGTGATAAAGTTTGTCAGTGACTTACGACTGGTCGGTGGTTTTCTCCGGTTCCCTCCTCCAATAAAACTTACCGCCACGATATAACTGAAATATTGTTGAAAGTGGCGTTAAACACCATAAACCAAACCTAAACCAAATTATAATGTTGAAAGGATAATACAATGGTAATGTATGTGTGAAGCATTTCTTGAGACATGCACTCAAATCTTAAGATGAGTAAATGTCAGGTGTATTATTGTTATATTTTTTCTTGAAGGGCCCGAGTGGCTCAATGAGTTAGGCTGTTGGATTACATATCAACTCATACATGCCTATTACCAATAGGGCGTGGGTTAATTACAAAAAGGGTGCACTCGACTCGCAGCCGCAAGTGATAAAGTTTACCAGTTGCTTGTCCATGGTCGGTGGTTCTCTCCGGGTACTCTGGCTTCTTCCACCACTAAAACTGGTCGCCATGATATAGCTGAAATATTGTTGAAAGTGGCGTTAAACACCAAAAATCAATCAATCATTTGTTATTTCTCCTCTCTCAGAAATATGTAACCTTAACCGATTTTCGTTGTCCTGCTTAGGTTCTCTGGTTTTCTTGTTTCAAGGGACTTTTAAGAACATTTTGGCTTTCCAATCTTTTAACATTGAGAGTATCTGATGGAGGTTATTCCAGAAGCGCATCATGCGCGTTAAATTAGATATCTACTTTTTGTTATTATGATAAAACTCAAATATTGTTGAAAGTCGAATTACACTCTAATAATCATAATACTCCTCACGGAATAATACAATGATAATAAAAATGGAGGTACAAATTAATTGATTTAGTAGGCTCACACTCAACAGTGACGATGAGTGTATGTCAAGTGTCAAATTTCAATCTATATCATTGCCAGAGCAAATTATATTGTTCCTGCTCCACTAGTGACACCCGTCGTGTTAATCTAGTTACAAACCTGGTGATTAGTCATGAACTAGGAAATGACCTAAATAATGAAAACATTATCAAAACTAAGGTCAAGCTCCCTCTCCTTATTAACCCCGGGTAAGAGATATATTGTAAAACATGGAACCTTAGATTATGTTTGCTTACCTGGGCGTCTAAGGTATTTTGTTAACAGGCAGGTCAAACAATAAAGTATTATGTTATTAAAAAAAAAAATCAATCTCCCTCAAACATAGGTAATAGTAGATGATTGTGGCATAGGTAACAGTAGATGATTGTGGCATAGTTAACAGTAGATGATTGTGGCTTAGGTAACAGTAGATGATTGTGGCATAGGTAACAGTAGATGATTGTGACATAGGTAACAGTAGATGATTGTGGCTATCCGGTTTAGGCCATTTATATTTTCTTGCTCTCAACGACTTTTGAATTATTTGGATTTCCAATTGTTTGACTATAAGCGTACCTGATGAAGGGTAAATAATTAACGTACTAAATTAGATATCTACGTTTTTTTTTATTCCATTTATATTATAGCGAGAACAAATTACAGTGAGACATATCTAAATTGAACCTCATTAGGACCAGTCTTTCTGTTCGGAATCGACAAGTGTTCAGTTTTTATAGGTTAAATTAACAAATATTCCCTACATTGAAACTTTTTTTAATGTTCGGTTGATACACGATTCTGGTTTATTCAGGGTTTGGTTTAGACAGGTTTCTCTGTATATTTCAATTTCCAAGTATAATAAGTCTCCTTAGATTCTATGATGTAAATATGTTGAAATAATAGTCGACGGTTGTGGCACATTCTAATTTCTGGCATGGGCATCTCTCTTCTATGTTTTTGATGTGGATGCAACAAGTTGCAACTATAAATGTTTTTTAAGATATCAAAGAGATAATCAACCTCGCGGGAACCCCGGGGTATAGAAATGGGGCCGAGAGCTTCTTCGGCTTGAAGGGGTGCGGGATGTATTAAATATATAGCTGAAACATTGCTCGCTGGACGTTAAACACCAATCAATCAATCAAAGAGATAATCAGAAATCGTTATTTGAAGCAGGACAGACAATGCAAAAGAAATGGATCAAATAAAAACAAGCAAAAAAAACACACACATACATAAAACTAAATATTTAGAAACACGAACTCATAACCAGATGTTACGTGAACTCGACTGTATCGGGTTAAAATACTCATCATTAAATTATTGTGATCAGACTAAAAGTTGTAAGGCAGTGAATATCTGTTGCTAAATTTGACAGTTATTTACATGAAATTCGTGGAGATTTTATATGGTTTAATTCATGCCTTTAACTAGCAAAAGCTTCTTTTTCATAAATATATAGTATAGACAAAAAAAAATTAAAATTATACTTTTAACAAAACAAAGGCTATTTTCATAAAACAAATATGGACAAAAAAGACTTAAAATAATAACACTTTTGCAAAACAAAAGCTATTTTCATAAATACACGGACAAAAAAGACAAAAAACAATACTTTTAACAAAACAAAAGCTATTTTCATATATATATGGACAAAAAAGACCCCCAAAAAAAACATTTACAAAACAAAAATTATTCACATAAATATTTGGACAGAAAAGATTAAAAAAAAAAAACTTTTACAAAATAATAAGAAAAAAACACTTTTACGTAACAAAAACTATTTTCTATGGACAAAAATAAAAGACAAAAACAAAAACAACATACCCTCCTCATTGTTTACCATATTTTCACTTTTACATTTCATATAGTGAAAATGTATAAAGATAAAGAAATCAAAAATGTCAAGGATATTTTTTTTGTCAATGTGTG
This sequence comes from Bathymodiolus brooksi, assembly GCA_963680875.1. Classification (NCBI taxonomy): domain Eukaryota; kingdom Metazoa; phylum Mollusca; class Bivalvia; order Mytilida; family Modiolidae; genus Bathymodiolus; species Bathymodiolus brooksi. Next base: position 26,562,239 of record OY804587.1, on the reverse strand, counting down.
ACGTAAAAATCTTTTTGACATTTACGTCACCGAATATGGTACTGCTTTGACAACTATTTTACCTATTTTGTTCCTGTATTTAAATACTGTTACAGTGACAGCCGGAACCTTTGAACCGTAATGAGAGCGGGAGGTTTGGCGCCGTAAAATCTGATTCAACCCACCATTTCTTTAGAAATGCCTGTACCAAGTCAGGGTCATTACGGTTTTCAGTTTTCCGGTTGTTGACTGATTTTGTCTGTTTATATAATTATGAGTTTTGACTTTCCCTTTGTAAGATTGTTCGGAGTTCGGTAATTTTGTTATTACCCTTATTTATTAATTAATTCACACATTTGTCAAATAAACTATAAATAAGTTGTTTCAAGAAACGTATGTAAGGAACCATCATGTCAGTGTCAATCGATAATTAGATAGATATTATTTACCTACAATGTATAGTATAACAGATGCTGCCCGTTAAATGTTTCATATATACAAATAAGTATGATAGTGTAGCCACAATAAAGGTTAATCGTTGCTTTATATAAAATACTTAGATAGGATTTTTCAATGGATAAACTACTTGTGTAGTTAAAAAAAATGGAATGTTTATTTTCCTGAATGTAATACGGTATGTGACATTATTTTAGCAATTCATTATTTATTGTTTATTTATTGTGCTTAACGCCACTTTCAACAATGTTTCAATTATATCTTTGCGGTCAGTTTTATTGGCGGAGAAAACCGGAGTACCCGAAGAAAATCACCGACCTGTCGCAAGTAACTGACAAACTTTATCGAGTACATCTCGCCATGAACGAGGTTCGAACACACAACTTTTAGTGGTGATAGGCACTGACTGCACAGGTAGTTGTAAAACCAACTACCATGCGATCACGACCACGACGGCCCCTCAATTCATTATTTACTACTCACACATGTTACGTTAATAAATAGAAAGAACAATGAATTTTACAACTGATATCAGAAATAAACAATAACAAAAGTTGTTAATCGTTATAGACAATTAAGATGTAAGAATATATAAGTAAAATATACAAATCAATGTATGTTAATACCTTCAAATGAATGCGAAGTTTGAATATAGAATACTTAAAACTTATTAACATTCCCCAGTAAGATGTGTTTTCAATGTATATGTGTGTGTATATCATTTTATTTCATTATAAACATAGTTTATTACATTCAGTTAATACCTAGTGTCATATATCTACATTTTTATTACTACCACTTGGTCGATACCTCTGCTGGTGGACAATTAGTCCCCGAGGGTATCATCCGCCTAGTTGTCAGTGCTTCGGTACTGACATGGTTTATTAGATATATTTTTACTGAAATTTACAGTTCATTAATAATGTAATTATTAATAAAACTATGGTTCTTATCCCTCATGTATACGTGACCTTAGCCAATTTTGGCTATCCTGTTTAAGCCTTTTGGTTTTATTGCTCCCAAAACTTTACATTTTTTGGCTTTCCAATCTTTCGATATTAAGCGTACTTGATGAAGGTTATTCCAGGAAGCCTCGTGCGCACTATATTTGATATTTCTATTTTATGCTTAAATACGACAATACAACATGACAGAGGAAACAGTCTCTTCTATTTTTCACAGTCACGCTAATTGGTTAATTCCAATCTAATATTTTTTTCGTAGTATTGTTTGTTGATATGTTCCGTTTTTTGTAATCACAATCCCGTCCATTCGTCATTCATGACTTGTCTTATCACAGGACTGTTAGCCGGAGCAGTAAGATGAGAGCCACTATTAGAGCAGACAATGTGTACCCATCTGGGAGCATGTTGAAGCAAGACCTGCTTATGCTTTTCAGGGGCTCCCGAGTTAATGCCCGTTTTCAGTGGTGCTCGTATTGCTCAATTTATTGTTTTCCGTGCAGTGTTTTGTGGACCATTATTTGCCTTTCTGTCCGTTTCTAAGCCATTTTATTGTCGATCCATCGACTTCCGGCTTCTGGTGATCACTTTGGTATCTATCTACAATGTCGGTTACAAAGGAAATTTTAAATCATAGTTGAGTAATTGTAAAGGGTACGTATATACTTTTAAATCACAGTTCAGAAATTGACGATTTGTTAATGGTATTTACAAGTAATAACTAATAAGTAAATTACACTATCAGTAACAAACCAATATCTATAATATATGTATATATAAAGTCAAAAACCAGGAGACTTTACACGTTTAGTAGACGTATAGGATAATATGAAGCAGCCGGCCGCGATACTGGTACTACAATACTGGTACACAATACTGGTAATACCAGTATTTTACCAGTATCTGCAATACTGGTACAGATACTGGTAAATACTAGTATCCCAGTATCTTCCAGAATTTTCCAGTATCTGCAATACTAGAAGATACTGGTCATTGCCAAAATATGAGTATTGTAGATACCGGAAGATTCTGGGAAATACTGGTAATACCAGTATTGCAGATACTGGAAGATTCTGGAAAATACTGGTAATACCAGTATTGCAGATACTGGAAGATTCTGGAAAATACTGGTAATACCAGTATTGCAGATACTGGAAGATTCTGGAAAATACTGGTTATACCAGTATTGCAGATATTGGAAGATTCTGGAAAATACTGGTTATACCAGTATTGCAGATATTGGAAGATTAGGTAGAATTCCGGTTAACCCGAGTTTTTATGTCTACATTATACTAAAAGAATTGAATATAATTCATACTCATACGTCATTTCTGCTGTACATAACATAAGAGGCAAAAGCCCTGTAATGTCAAAATATTGTGTATGGTCCCTTAGAGTTTGATATATATTGGTAAGGTAATTTGACATGACTGGGCGGAGCCTAATACTAACGGTAAATACAATGAGCTGTGATTTACAGTTAGAATTAGGCTCTGCCCACTCGTGTCAAATTGCCAGATACTAGAGTTTCCAGTATTGTGTGCTTTACAATACTAGTATTACCAGTATTGTTGGATGAAGAATACTGGAGCTTCCAGTATCGTGTGTTTTACAATACTAGTATTACCAGTATTGTTGGATGAAGAATACTGGAGCTTCCGGTATTGTGTATAGATCAACGATTCTGGTATTCCAGTATTGTAAATGCACGATACTGGTACATCCAGTATTGTATATGTACGATACTGGTATTACCAGTATTGTAACATTACAATACTGGTATTTCTAGTATTGTACAGTGTTACAATACTGGTATTACCAGTATTGTAATATTTACAATACTGGTATTTCCAGTATTGTGCATATTATAATACTGGTAATACCAGTATTGTAAATATTACAATACTGGTAATACCAGTATCGCGGCCGACTGCTTCATATTATCCGACGTATAAAACAAAGGTTTATACGTATACCTTTATATAGACAGTAAATGCACTTATTGCAAATAATTGCTTTTATTTAGATCATATCCCTATTACTTATAAGTACACTGACACCTGACTAAACTGAAAATCTATGCGATGAACTCTTGTGCACTATAGACATGTATTCCGAGCTGACAGGGTCAATTATGTAAATGATATTCATTTTACTGACACCTAACTAAATTGAAAACATATGCGTTCAAATCTTGTTTGTTATAGACAGGTATTCCGAACTGACAGGTTTACAAATTTACAAACATTACCGACATCAGGGCTAAATTGAATGATCGGTTTACACAGGGTTCTGGTTAATTCAAGGTTCGGTTTTGACAGGTCCTCTCTCTAGTACAACCTTTTTATATATTAAATTTAGTACTCTCATAGCCAAAATACTGGACAGCCGAACAGTGTAATTATAATAGTCTTTGGAGCATGTAAGCCAAAGCGCCTAAACAAGATGGCCATTGTTGGCTACGTCACGTATTACTGTAACCCGAATAATCCAGTCGTTATATTACGCTGCCGCTGGTCGCTCGTCCAGCGATAGTGCCGATAGAGGGCGCAGTATTATTCGAGTTACTATTACTGAGGGCGATTGTCCTTAGGTTCAATAATAATTACATTATTGAGGAAGTGTACTTTTTCAAATATAAACATAATATATATTTAGAACCCTCATAAAAGTATATGATAAACAAACAAAAGACGAATCGTCATGACATAAAAATAAACAAATACATACAAAATATACACTATATGTTGCCAGTTTCTCTGGACTGTCCATTTTTGATTGCCCCTTCGATGTTCTCTAACGTTTATATACAATAATAAACAAAACGTCATAGATTCCAAACGATGAATGAAACAAAGAGGTTTAAATCAGCGTAGACTTTAATTTATAGGGGAAATCTAATGAGTTATATGTACAGGCTGTGTTTGTTGATATAGAAACTTAAAACTGTTTGTTGAACTGTAATGTGCATTTGAAACAAACATACATATGTTGTTAGGATTATTTTCAACTTTATTTTTTAACTATTATATCAACAAAGACTAGCAAACGAAACATTGTAGCAGAGTGTTAGGGGTTTTGGTGTTTAACGTCACTTTCAATAATATTTCAGTTATATCATGGCGGTCAGTTTTATTTGTGGAGGAAACCGGAGTACCCGGCGAAAACCACCGACTTATGGCAAGTCACTGGCAAACTTTATCACATAATGTTGTATAAACATATTTTACGTTGTTTTATAACAATGGAGTAAGACAGAATGTCTATGATAGAGAATTTCGTTTCTGCAAGTCGTCATGTAAATCATAATTATCAAATGTCGTTCAGTCATCTTGAATTTAAAAAGAAATCAGCTGTATATTGTTTATATCATCCAGTCATCATGACATATAATTTAACACCTGGTTAAATGAAATATATCATGAAATATAACAGTGCATGTGTATATAAACGTTAGAGAAAACCGAAGGTGCAATCAGGAATGGACAACCAGAGATACTCGAAACATTAAGACGAAGACAAACAAGACAAAAAAAAACACAACACAGAAAACTAAAGAAGTACATGTAAATGTTGATTTTTTTTTTAACCAAAAGGTGCAATTTGAATATGCTTGCAACAGATAAAACAAATTAGAATATAGAAGCGAAAGAGCAAGATGTACAACTGTTGAAATCCCGCAAATATATTGTACTTACTGAAAATCTTCTACCGGTTGTTCCTAATCGCTAAAAACGGGAACTAAATAAGGGTAATAACACAAATAACCGAACACCGAACAATCTTACAAAGGGAAAGTTAAAACTCATAAACAGACAAAATTGATAGACATGAAATAAAATGAAACAAGAACTATCTTTTTAAAAAAAGATGTACGACGAAGACCAAATATTATATTCTTCTACGAACAGTATTTCACTGAAATAACCTAAACATATTGGTTTTATAGGATTTGATAAGACATGTAAAACCTTGCATCCTACTTAATGTGCAAGGAATCGTTAATAAATAGCAACAGCGTCCACTGATCTTGGCCCGAGGACAGGACTGCCAGACAAAATTGTGAAAGGGGATCACCAAAGGATTATTTTAGCAAAGCTTGAATCCATGATTGGCCCAGTAGTTTAAGAGGAAAACAATTAAAATTTCATCTACCTTTTCTGTTTTTAGCAACATTGGCCATGTTGGTTGGATGTCTGGATTGCCGGACACAATTTTGAAAGGGGGTCATCAAACGACTAAGCAAAGTTTAGTTCCAATTGGCCCAGTAGTTTCAGAGATGAAGATTTTTTGAATTTCATCCCCCTTTTTTCTTTTTAGTAACAGCGACCATGTTGGTTGGAGGTCGGGACTGCCGGACACAATTTTGGAAGGACCATTCCACCAAAGTTTGGTCTTAAATGGCCAAGTGGTTTCAGAGGAGAATATTTTTAGTAATTGTGTACGGACGGACGACTGACGCAAAGTGATGACAAAGGCTCTAAAAAAAAGGGGGTGCATATTATTTCCTATCCGTGGTAAAATCTAAAAAAAATCATGGCTTCAACAATAACTTCTTAATGTGTAATAGATGAAATGGCACTTTCTCAGAATTTAATACCCCCAGTCGATCACCTGAAGATTACATAATACATTGAAAATAAAACTTTACGACATATAATACTTCGGTTAAAGAGAATATCGCTTAAATTTAAAGTTTAATATATTGTATACAGATATATCATTAAAAGTACATGTAATCATATTATCAGTTATACTCGAACTCCCTTTGTCTGTGCGGGGCGTAGGACGACTGACGCAACCAATCAGCAAACTACTAAATGACTTGCTTATTACAAGTGCCTTAAATCCGACTTGCTTAGTACAAAGTGTTTTAAATCCGACATGCTTATTACAAGTCAGTGATTTTTCTACTCATTTGTATCTGGGGTCCGGTCCCTTATAATTGGGAAAATTAGCGCGTAAATGATGTGAATTGGGAAAAGATTGGGAGAGCAATACATTTATTAGTTTGGAGGTCCAGTAATAGAATAGCAATCATATTGTACCAAGGTTATGCCAACAGTAACACATTCTTGTGATGAGGAAGAATGACCACAAAACAGTTCGCAAAACTTACTTAAATACCCTTGGTGTCCCATACTGTCATATAGTCATGGGTATTTTTGTTCATTTTTCATTGAACTGAACACCCTGGCATCTGGTACCATGACCTCTGGAGCACAACTGTCCGAATCAGAGTGATAGTCAGATTGCGACTATCAACATCACCACTATTTGCACTATTTACATGTTGTTGGATGTCATTTGAAGCTGTGTTAGGTAATAAAGAATTTGAATTGGTTGTTTTTGGAGGGACATTCGCAGTGGTAACAAGGCGTTCAGCTTCTGGGCATGGTGAATCAGTACTTAGTGTCGGTGACTGGTAGGGTTGACTCCACCTAATCCCACTTTTTTTAATTCATTAAAGAAATCTCAAATTTCAAGTGGGAATAGCTGTAATTATTGTATAAACAATGTGCAAACATTGGGGCTTACGGTGTAGAAACAAAAACTCATTACTAGTAACTGCAGGTAAACCTTGATTAGAGAATGGAGAACTAATATATATTAATTTATCATTTTTATTCTAATAAAAAAAAAACATACAGATACATACATGAATAAGTGATATCGCTATCAATACATTTATATTTCAACATCCATAGAACTTATTATTTATTTTTAAACTACATGAAATAATAATCAAGCATGTCTTAGCTTTTATCCTGCAATGACAGCATTTACCGACCAATATAGCCTGCCCAATAATTTTTTTGATATTGGTCAGTTATAAATACAACATTTTTTGATATTGGTCAGTTATAAATAGAACATACAAATGTAAAACGGGGGATATTGTTTTCAAATACATACACAAAATTATTTCAAATACTTTTATCATCGTCCAGTAAACGTTTATTTACGATTTTAAATTGCAGGATAAATACAATACATGTGCACTGTCGAAGCATATAGGTAAATATGTGTATTCGGTGCGAAACGCGGGAAAAGGCTCGGCGAAGCCTCGCCTTTTCCCGAGTTTCTAAGCCTCATACACATATTACCTATATGCTTCGACAGTGCACAAGTATTGTATATATGTTTGTTACTATTCATTTTGTAATGAAATTCTTATAATTCATGTTTTTTTTCAAAGGTACAAATATTTTTTTAAAGATATTTTACTAATTATGTCATACTTGATTTCACTCCAGATAAAAAATGTTTCATTCCAATTTCTAATTTTTATTAATAACACTTCACTCAAATATGTTCCCTTTTTCTGCAATATTTGACATAAAATACAGGTACATCACAGGTAATAATTAATTAGATACTAATTGCAAAAACAGCATAATTAACTGCAACAACATCTATTGAGTATTGGAATAACTGGAATAGGTTTTTTTTAAATGGGATTAGATAGACGACATCACCGATACAGTAGTGGGTCGGACTCACTTCAAAGCACAAACAGTTTCACTAGCTTTATTAACGTCATCAACCTAATTTTTCTCCTGGGGGCAATAAAAACTTTTTTTTATTCAAGTTACACGTAGGCTACTTGCTTCCATCATTACTTGTCAATTTCTTAACAAATTATGCAACATCGTGATATTTTTATTTTTAACAAATCACATGACATATTTAATGGGTTTTTTTTATTAAAATTTTATATTAAATTTATTTAAATAAACATTTATTCCAAATACTACAAATTTCCGCTTTCGTTTTCTGAAGTTTTATCGCAGTCCGGTAAACAAATCAAGCGACCCAATATACTGTACTGATTCCCGGTATCTTTTGCGTAGTATTTCGCTTGGTTAATCAAAACAAATAGAAACCAGGTCATAAGCGTGAAAATGTCATTTGAAAAAGCTTTTATTAACTAGTTTTTACGAATAATTTTATCACCACGCTATTGGGAATTTTCCCCGATGAAATTGGGGAAAAAAATTTTCACATTGGGACTGGGGCGAATATTCGACCCCAAAAAACACAGTCGGAAAATCACTGCAAGCATTTTAACTCCGTTCTCCGAACTCCTACCAAATTTGTATTATTCACCAATCAAAAATTAGAAAATATTTTCATCTTTAAAATTGCTAGGCAACAACGTCCATAACAAAGGTAGGTTAAAAAGCGATCGTATAAGACTTCGTCGAAAAAAATAATACCCTGTCCGAATATAGACGACCGTCCAATTTACTAGCTAGGTATAAAAACTTAGCATGGTCAAACTAGTTTTATGGGCACTGAAATCATTTATGCAACGCTTGTACAGGCTGTCAAGCCACTTTTGACAAAAATTATATAGGAATATAGGATTTTTTGGGATGAAAATATAGAATAAATATAGGATAAATATGAGGTATAACTTAGCAAAAAATACATGACCTCCACCTCCTCTGTAGCCATGCTTCAACTCCTTTTTACTGACAAATGAAGAAAAAAACCAGTGTCATTAAACTCTAGTCTCCTATTGCTCTTTTTACAAAATAAATATTGTGACATAAAAAAATAAAACATATTTAATTATAAAGAAAATATGGAAATCGAATTATAATATATTGTTTTCATAGTTCACTGAAATACAAAAAAAATAATCATAGTTCTCCGCTCACTGTAACTTTGTTCTTTGGATGTCTTCCTTTTTTGCTGTTTACATCAAGTCAACGTTCTAATAATTTTCTTTTTCTGGAATCCAAGTCCTTCTCAAAGCCATCTTAGTACACCTGTTACTGTAGGATATTTCCTTGTGTCATTAGATGCGGTCTGGGAAAACACTTCTCTCCAGAAATGATCCACTCTTTTGTAAAAAAGGGAATGGCAAGATTGATCCATAGATAACAGTTTCCACTCATCAGTTACCTTCACAATATTGTCATCTGATACAAATAGTTTCTTTGCAATCAGTTCAATGTCTGATTGTTTGGACAAAGCTATTTTCTGAGGATTTAAATATCCTATACTTGCAAGATGCTTGTTTCTGAATGGCAATTTCCTTTGAAGATAGAAAGCTATAGAACCAAAAGTTGTCCCAGATCACATTCCTAGAGGACATTTCTTTTGTTCTGACTCTGAACATTTCACTATCTTGTAGTTGATTAATTAGATCTTGACAAATCAACATCTGGTAAATCAGTGACATTCAGGATCTGTATCTTTTCTTTTTTTTTTTCTTTTCTTTTTTTTCCCCACAAATCTCAGAAACAATCTGATCATTAAATTACCCATCTCACCATAAATTATATAGTCTGTGAATCTGTGGCTCATCCGACTGGAACAATTTCAAGAAGTCCTCGAATATTTGACAAATATTATCAATAAAATGAAGCTCTACCAAGGTTACATTTCTACTTGTAACAGATCCTATCAAGTCCATTGTTACATTTCTACTTGTAACAGATCCTATCAAAACCATTGTTACATTTCTACTTGTAACAGATCCTATCAAGTCCATTGTTACATTTCTACTTGTAACAAATCCTATCAAGACCATTGATACATTTCTACTTGTAACAGATCCTATCAAGACCATTGTTACATTTCTACTTGTAACAGATCCTATCATGACCATTGTTCTCTTAAATACTAAAGTTTAATGTAGGAACTTTTCCAGCACAAATAATCTCTGCTTCAGTTATCTCATCACTAAGGCCAAACAAAAAATATTATTAGCTTCTCAGGCCAATTTCCAAAAATTTTGATGAGGCAGGGAGGCACCTTTTTGTTGTTGTAATAATCAGTGTTGGTTCAAATGCAGTGGCAGCTTATACCGGAAACAACCATGCATACCTTCGACATAAACGCTTTACTGACAATGATCGCAATCAACAAACTTACGAATCGGACTGGAGCGGAACCGAAAAAAATCCGGAAATGACCAGAAACGGACACAATTTGTTTTCCTTAATGTAAAAACGATCAACGCGGCAGTTAAAACACACACGCGGCAGTGCCTGAGAAGCTAACAATTATTTTTTTTTGGCCTAAATGTACTGATACCTAACTGTGAACAGTTGGCAGATCATGTTGTTTGGGATTTAGAGAATTACTATTTAACTTTTACATAAATAATTTGAACTTACTTTTTACAAAGAAAATGCTGTCAAATTTGTAAAAAAAATAAAATAAAAAAAGGAATAAAAAGACATTTCATGTAGAAACAATCTGAATTTTGCTTCGCATTATTTTCGAACTGTCATTGAACCCATCGAGTCGTTATCGTCATTTTCCATATACGTATTTATTTAATCTATACCAACGATAAACTGTTTCCTTGTGGGGTTGAATGTATAACAACATACAATTTAACTGATGTAATTGGCATCTTTTCTGGTGCTAATTTTTCAACGATATAAGTGGCGTCTTTCTTGACGCTAATTTTTCAATAATGTTTTTATGTTGTTTTTGTATCTTTTCAGAAAAATTGCATAAAATTCGATAATAATCGAAAATCTGTTTTGATGTTGTTTTCTGTATCTTTTCAGGATTGCGTAAAATCCGAGAATAAACAAAAATATGTCAAGAACAAGGGAACGACGGTAGACTCCAAAAAAGACAAATATGTTTGCTACAACTTTTTGAGATTTCCTGGTAGACGCCAAAAAAGACAAATATGCTTGTTACAAGAATTTGAGATTTCCTGGTAGACGCCAAGAAAGACAAATATGTTTGTTACAAGATTTTGAGATTTCCTAGTAGACGCCAAAAAAGACAAATATGTTTGATATAAGGCGTTGAAATTTGCTGTTCGTGTGAACAATGACGCACAACATATTAAACGTATCATTGGAAGTAAATAAACCGTTATTTAATTTAACAAACAGTACCTATAATATTCTAATGGACAATTCTTCACTATGGGACAACCATACCGGAAATACCACCATTCAGTCACATATGTACGTTCCCCGGTACGAAACATATTCGATGGTCATCATCGTTATAATTCTTGGTTGTATGATACTAGCTACAATTCTTGGAAACGTTTTTGTGATTGCAGCAATAATTCTCGAAAAGAGCCTACAAGGTGTTTCAAACTATCTGATACTATCTTTAGCCGTGACAGATTTAATGGTAGCAGTGCTTGTAATGCCGATCAGTGTCGTAAATCAAGTTAGTGTTGTCTGGTATCTAGGATCAGTACTCTGTGATATGTGGATCTCTTTTGACGTTCTTTGTTGCACAGCCTCCATCTTACATCTTGTTGCAATATCATTGGACCGATATTGGGCTGTGTCAAACATTGATTACATTCGACGGCGTTGTGCAAAACAAATCATAATCATGATTGCGATAGTATGGATTGTCTCTGTCTTGATTTCTATTACACCTCTGTTTGGATGGAAGGAGGAGGCAAATAACCCAGAGTTTAAAGGGAACTGTCTTATTAGTCAGGATCAAGCATATACAGTGTTCTCCACCGTAGGTGCGTTTTATTGTCCTATGGTTTTAATGCTTGTACTGAATTACAAAATATACACAGCGGCAAGATCGAGGATTCGGAAAAAACATTTTAATAGTAATAGTTCGAGACCTGTTCCCTGTCAGACAATTACAAATGCTGATGTTACTACGCGTCATAATTCTTCCGGAAGTGACGTTAGCCAAGATGGCTTTACTGTTTATAATGGTTCTTGTATAAATGGCGGTGAATTTGAACAGATTGAAAGTGTTCCTACAGATTACCAAATTAATGGGACCACCAGTCTTACCGACGCACAGTTAAAATATCTAACAGTACCAACAAATGTTTATACTTTTAATAAACCGCTTAATTCAAAGACATCTTCAGAAAATAATAATTGTAAAAACATAAAATCTAAGGAGACTAAAGAAAAAATAAGGAAAGCAAAACTCGAAATGAAACGAGAACGAAAGGCTGCACGTGTTCTTGGAATAATAACTGGTGCATTTGTAGCTTGTTGGCTTCCATTTTTTATTTTGGCTTTTACAGCGCCATTTTGTGGAGAAATTTGTAACTTTCCACCAGAAGTATTCAGTATATTTTTATGGCTTGGATATTTTAATAGTTTATTGAATCCAATAATTTATACTATATTTAATCCTTCGTTCCGAAATGCTTTCAATAAATTATTTTTCAAAAGAAAACGTCGATTAAGATGAAACAATATAATATTATACCATGCCTTACTCATACTATAATGTAATGTTTTTTTATAAATGAATTTGAGATGCGATATATTTCTATTTATATGATTATTATTTAGCAAAAAATAAATATAAAATAAAATGTCAAAACAGCTACCTGTTACTTCATATCAAATTATTTTCTCTATGATTTAGTTTATTGAGTATATTATATTTATATTTATATGATTACTGAACCATTCCATCTGTTTGTTGGACAATACTGTATTACATTGTCTGTCTAGAAACTTGTAAGCTATGTCTATTTTGCTTTTAAATAATACAGATACCCAGCCTTGCTTTTGTTTATCATATAAACGTCCATACAATGTTTTTTTTCTATAATGCAATGTTTTCCTTGCTTTTGTTTATCATATAAATGTCCATACAATTTTTTTTTCTATAATGCAATGTTTTTCCTTGCTTTTGTTTACTATCATTGAAAAACATGCACGCTCTGTAAGTTTATTTGTTAATATAAATTATAATATTATATTTGTTTATTATCATGTAACTTCTGTAGGTTTCGCCCATGATACAAAGTATTGACCCTGTTGACATATGGGCCAAATAATTTTATTCCACTCTATAATATTTATTCTACTTATATAGAAATTCGATTGGTCGAAACAATCCCACGTGACATTTATCAAAACATCGTATTTCCCTCTCAACAACATCGTATTTCCCTCTCAACAATATCGTATTTCCCTTATTCGAAATTCTCAAGATTTAACGCTTTGGTCATATAACGGTATTCCATGTTAGTAAAGATAACTCCAGAGATGTTCCAAAATATTAATTTTGTTAACAAAGATGGCCAAAAGATTTCATTTGGCAGAATTCATCAAAACGTTGGCCTGGTGAAATAAAACATTAATTTCCCTTGCATAAGGGAGATATGAAATTGTTTTCATCCTCGAAATAGTCATATTTCCCTCGGGCGTTGCCATTATTCTGCTCTATTTTTTTTTATTAAGCAAAAATTTTAGAGATGCATATCCAGAGGCGGATCTAGACATTTCCATATGCGGGGGGAGGGGGGGGGGGGTGCGTTTGATAAGATAAAAAAAAGTATTTTAAGAAAAATAAAAACATACCAAGGCGTAATTCAAGGATATATTTTTTTTAGCTCTCATAGGGAAACTCAGCACTGCCCACCCTTCTGTATCCGCCATACGATATCATTTGAAATGTCGATGACTTCTACCTCGTACTCTATACGATATAATATGGTCAAACTTGGCGTGCGGAAGAATATAAATTTTGTTCTCTTGTATTGCGAGTTCCTCTACGATATAACTAAAATATTTATAAAAATGGAATTAATAGTCCCCATGATATAGCTGAAATATTGCTGAAAGGGGCGTTAAACATCAATAAATGGAATTAATAACAGTAACACGACAAGTGTTACATAAGGAGCATAAACTGCTAACCCATCCAGAGCACATGGGGTTCATCCCCGATTTTTAGCGAGTTTCGCGTTGCTCGATCTTTAGTTTTCTACGTAATGTTTTGGAGATCATTGTTTGTCCTTTTTTTTCTTTTTTCTTTTGACCATTGTATTGTCTCTCCTTCTTATATTTATCGCTTCTGATTATCCGTTTGGTATCTTCAAATCTTGCATAAAAAATTGGGATATTTTCTTATTATTTGTTCTTAGGATGAATAAAAACAAATGTCATATTTTTTCCAATTGTTTTGCAGTAATGCCAATCAACAAAACATATTTAATACTGAAGTGTAATGGGTAGCTATTTTTTTTAGTCAAACCTGTTATTTTTTATCAATAATTCGCACTAAAAAAAGGGATAAGAAATTCATTAATACCTATATTTTGACTAACTGAAATAAAGCTGACAAATGTTTTAGCAATTGCTAAAAATACAAAATTCACCGGTCTCAAAATATGATCGGTAATATCATATATTCTATTGTAAGTAACCAAGCAATTCTTATATAAAATCAGATTCAAGTTACTGTCTTCGATGTGTAGGTTCTGAGACATAAAATATGAAAAGAACTCTAATATCACTTCTTTAAAAAGATATTTAATATTTCGATTTGCAATAATTGTTAATAATTTCGATAGACAGATCTGGCAAAGTTTTTGTATGTTATATGCTTACTCTGTCTATAAACACAACTGTATTCAGTCCTCGAAATGAAAAGTGGAATTTACTGGTGCGAATCAAATTCTTGCATTTATTGTTAGCTCTAAATGACAACTAAACAATTTACTGGTCCGAACGAAGTTTTACTGGTCTTGGGTCAGAGGACTTGTGCTCATCGTGAGGACGGCTATATAATACATACCAATCTATATGTTAATTTTGTTAGAACAGAACGTTAAGAAAGATAATCATAATTAATATTTATTTCTAAGGAAAATGTAGTTTTCTTTGTACAAATAGGAAGTGAAATTGCATTATGGGTAATGTCTATCATACATGATCATGGTGACATTATAGAGGTCCATGAACATGGACATAGCAACTTAAGTGTAGACGGAAGCTTTATTTGTGCATATAATTAGCATAGTGCGGCAATGATATGTTAATATTACAAATCCTACAAAGTATCTTAAATATTCATTTTTTCAATACAATTATGTATGATCATAATCAATTATATTTATATATTATATTTATTTACAAAAATTCTAGACAGACAATGTGCAATCGTAACTACTCGGCCAATCTCGCTACCCTACAAATAACCTCGTATATAGATAGTAGAAATTCTTCTTAAATTGTTTGCCGGAAGTTAAGTTAATTTAAGCCGCACAAAAATATAGTCCACGAAAATCCAATATGGAAGACATACTAAGTACAATCTAATCATGCAAAACTAATTAAAATTTTTATCCATGAAAATCATTGAAAGATAGAAAATTCCTTAAAATATAACTTTATCAAACTTTCATTTAACTGACATGTGAAAAGTAGTGCGATTTATACGCCTAATGCATACGACGTTATTTGTAGGGTAGAGAGAATGGCCGAGTAGTTACGATTGAGACAATGTGATATATTAACAAAAAAATGTTGTTTGTATGTACGGTGCAATATTTTAAAATCAAATCGTGAATATTCATTAAATCAAAATATGGTATACCGTATTATGGGTAAACCGTGTTGAACACGGACACAAACATTGTAACAGTTGTACATAAAATGAATGCACTAAAAGTGAATAAAAAACGTATAACGTTGTATTATTTTTTAATTAAATGTATATATGTTCCCTGTAATGTTTTGTGGTCAGGTTTGGTCAGATTCCAAAGAACGACGTCGTATGTGTTCTATCAACATTATTCAAAATTACATACCTGGGTCCACAGGGGAACCGGATGTTGTACATATAAAATCAAGGGAGGCAATTCAAATTATGCAATGCAGTCACATTACATTATAATACATTCCCTGTACACTTAAACAAACTTCTGCAGTAGTAACGCAAACAATTTGCAGAAATTAGAATTAACTGGAAAGTTACAGGGTTAGGGTTATGGTTTTTAACGCCACTTTCAACAATGTTTCAGCTATGTCATGGCGGTCAGTGTTATCGGTTGGGAAAACCGGAGTACACGGAGAAAACCATCGAACTGTCGTAAGTCACTGACAAACGTTATCACATAATGTTGTATCGAGTACACCTCACACACGACAGGCCCCTTCTAATATAAAGGTCTTTAAGATGCTGGTGTGTAAGAAGGACCAATGTGAGAACCGATAAAACAAACAAGTCCTTTTTTCTGGCTTCACATAATTAGTTCTGTAGAAGGGGAACTATGTTTTGTTTCGTAGTCCAACAGATTCTTCTACGTAACATGGATATTATGACGTGACGGAACTACTTATATTGTTTAGATGTATATGCATAGAGTCCATTGCTAACTGCATCATGACATCGGAATACGTATTATGGTTATGGTATTTAGCGTCACCTTTAACAACTATTTAGTTATATCGTGGCGGTCAATTTTATTGGTGGAGAAAAAAACCACCGACCTGCCGCAAGTCACTGACAAACTTTATCACATAATGTTGTATCGAGTGCACATAGCCAAGAGCGGGATTCGAACTCACAATATTAGTGGTGATGGGCACTGGTTCCATAGTTAGTTGTAAATTCTGCTATCGTACGATCACGACGGCCTCCTAACTGGAGAGTAGAGAGTAAGAATGAACAATGCGAGAATGGACAAAACGAAAAGGACCCCTTTCTGGCTTCGTATTATTAGTTCGTTAGAAAGGCGAACTATGTTTTGTTTAGCTGTCAAACAGTTCCTTCTGTGTAAAATGGACATCATGACGGGACTACTTTTTGGGGCTGTATACATTTAGCCCATTGCCAACTGGTGTATGTCATTGGAATAAAAGCTATTACATGTCATATTCTACGCTTTTTTGATGCAATGTTTCTTTGGAATTAGACTTATGAAAGACTGATAGAGAACAAAATCATATCAATTGATTGATTGATTGGTGTTTAACGTCAACTTAAACAGTATTTCAGCTATACTGTGGAGCAAAATCAGCTCAAGAAGACATAACATTTTGGAATGACAAATCAGATCAAGAAAATCTAAGATTTTAGAATAACAATACAAGTGTGTAGAAGATATGTCATGACAGTGGTGACTTTAGAGATAATACATATGTAGTACACAAAGACAATCACAAAACAAAATACCTGCGAGACAAAAAATAAAAAAAAAGACGACAAGAAAGAAAAATCAGACAACATTCTTAGGCAAGACCATTTGCTTCAAAAACGTTAGCTTCTGCTACTCCGTCCATTGTATTAAGATATCTGTAGTTTAATGTCAAGTGAGCAGTATTTTGGTGATATTCAGGACGAGAACAAGTCTACAATAAATAATGTGGGATGGTTGTATTCGCAAAAATATAGATTGTCACATGAAAAAGGGGGACAATGTCTGAAAATTTTACCTGACAACGAGCAACTAACGACCCATCGACAACTGCCAACAACTAACGACCCATCGACAACTGCCAACAACTAACGACCGATCGACAACTGCCAACAATCTATTTCTGCTGCAATTTGTCTTTTATGCTATAGGATCGTGATATTCTCAAAACCCGGTACAATCATTTACATTCCATCCACTGTACGAATTGTATATATTTCACCTGTCTTGGTATTTGTAATGGATGCCTTTTTCGCACTAGTACCTATTTTTATACTTGTGGGTTTTCCCTATGGGATTTATAAAACAGAAGTAATAAATCATTCATTATCTAACCGCACATATTCTCTGGATCAATGATTAGCAACATAAACACCTAACAGTATCTTATATAATCGTTGTAAATTACACTTAATACAAATGACCTGGAAACAACGGCCATGGTCGATGATAAATAGTCAGCAAAACGTTTTATCAAATGGTAGAAATCGCTCATTGTTGAATGAAATGGAAACGATGGGTTCTAAAGACCATGTAAAAGTTCTGCTCGATTACCTCCCATTAAAGACAAACTTCCAATAGTTAATGGCGACATCTATCATCTAAAAGGGTTTTCTTAGGTGCAATGATGCACTAGATGTAATTACTTTTACTGAACAGGCATGTTTAATCGACTTAAGATAATCGTCATATGTCATTTAATTGTACATTTATGAAGAACACAGGGATAAGACCATAATATATTACATTTCTTTCAAATGTAACTCCATATCATGAAAGCATATCTTGGCATGGGATGAAGAACAAGCAGTATATAGGTGTCAACGACATTTCAACAGTATATCATTGACATTTCTTACAAATGTAACTCCATATCATGAAAGCATATCGTGGCATGAGACGAACAACAAGCAGCATATAGGTGTCAACGATATTTCAACAGTATCATTGACATTTCTTACAAATGTAACTGCATATCATGAAAACATATCTTGTCATGAGACGAACAACAAGCAGCATATAGGTGTCAACGACATTTTAACAGTATCATTGACATTTCTTACAAATGTAACTGCCCATCATGAAAGCATATCATGGCATGAGACGAACAACAAGCAGCATATAGGTGTCAACGACATTTCAACAGTATATCATTAACATTTCTTACAAATGTAACTCCATATCATGAAAGCATATCGTGGCATGAGATGAACAACAAGCAGTATATAGATGTCAACGACATTTCAACAGTATCATTGACATTTCTTACAAATGTAACTGCATATCATGAAAACATATCTTGGCATGGGACGAACAAAAAGCAGTAAATAGGTGTCAACGACATTTTAACAATATCATTGAAATTTACAGTAATTCCAAAATAATGTAATAATCATTCACTCTTAAGGTTCACCTCCCTCAGGCATAGATGATAGAATAGCCGTATTTTGATTTTACCTGCTCCAAAAATATTTGGCTTCATTCTTTTTTTACTTTAATCGTGTCTGATGGAGGTTATTCAGTTCCAAATTCCAATCGAAAAATTGCAGAAAGAGGCCAAATCCATATCCGTAACACATCAATACACAACCGCTCAGTTTCCAGACACTTCAATGAAAGGTGGCGGAATTAAACACGCTTTATCGGCCCACATCTCACCCACTTATCAACAAGATGAGGTCAAGCAAGAGCTTTAAACTTTATGTACTGAACACAAATATGTTTTATATGAATATTAGACCATTCACGGTAAAACCAATTCACAAAAACGAATTGATTATATACAATGTAACAGAATATAAATGACTACCATTAATATAACCTGTTACACCGTAATAATGTATACCTCACATTCAGATGAATAAAGAATTAAAAAAAAATGTTGCTGCCGACATATTTTTTAAACACGTTGCAATCCTCTAATAGATTTATTATATTTTAGTTATAAATTCATGATTAAAAGTGCATCCGATTCAATTAATATCTTATTACCATGTGTTGTAGCATGTCAAGATCAATATACAACAAACGTTTACCTGATCCAGAAATATTAGATATCTATGGGGAATGATAACTCATTAAGTAGCTTATTCCTGTCATATGTATGCGTGTGTGCGACGAGCGATTATCTAGATTTGCGTCAGATTGCCAAAGATGACAGTATAATTAATATCAAGGATGTGGGTATTACATAACAAAATCGTTCATTCAGAAAAAAATCAATGTCATACAATGTGAAAAAGCAATGCAAAAATAAAACGACATAGTAACTAAATCTCAAGATTGATTTTTGGTGTTTAACGCCACTTTCAGCAATATTTCAGTTATATCATGGCGACCAGTTTTAGGGGTGGAAGAAGCCGGAGTACCCGGAGAGAACCATCGACCATGGGCAAGCAACTTGTAAACTGTATCACTTGTGGTTGCGAGTCCAGTGCACCCTTTTTTGTAATTTAAAAAGCCGGGCAGGAACCCACGCCGTATTGGTAATAGGCTTGTATGAGTTGTTAGGTAATCCAACTACCTAACTCATTGAGCCACCCGGGCTCTTTATATGCATTGAATGTTGACTGACGATGTCTGTACAGAGGTGATTACCATGCCTGTAATACAATAGACAAAATATAGTTTGCATAATGATATCTGCATAGCAACGGAGAAGGCATTTTATGTGATTGTTAGACTATATAATTATGTACCACATGCGAGAATATGAAGGGTTAGAGTAGGGTTATGGAGTTTAATCCCACTTTCAACAATATTTTTGTTATATCGTGGCGGTAAGTTCTATTGGTGGAGGAAACCGGAGTACCCGGTGAAAACCAGCGACCATCGGCAAGTCACTGACAAACGTTATCACATAATGATATATCAAGTACACCTTGCCTGAGCGGGATTCGAACTCACACCAACCACGACCATGATGGACCCTAGAGAATAGCACTATGCATGGCTACAAATATGTACCAGTCTCTGACAATATCTGGACCTCGACAGATTATGCTAAAACAAACGTAGACAAATTATGGTCTAATATTTCCCGGGAACATCGTCTCTATCGCAAGAAAGGTTTCAATATACCTAAGGGGTAGTCAGAGGCCGTAAATCGAAGAAAGATAATACAATGGCCAAGTAACGTTCCGACCAGTAAATCGTGTATTTTACAATGGAATAAATCCAAAAATAAGGTGTTATACCAAAGGTTTAAAATAGTATACTGGTGTGTCTGGTAATTATCGCTATAAAAAGAAAGCTTAAACAGCGATGTCATCACTTCCTCCAATATTAACAAAGCGAACAATCTCAACCTCTCTTTTTTTCTGAACTCACTGAACACAAAACAGACCACGACATATGGCGTTGGTAATCCAGGCCCTGACTTGGGACAGGCCAAATAATGTGGCGGGGTTAAACCAGTTAATGGGATCCCAACCCTCTCATCTTCATAACTGGATCTCCAACGGCAGTACATTTTATAAGCATATGATTAAATAAAGCTGCAGAGATTCGCTTCCACTCAAAAAGACCGCATACTATCCCGTTGTCTGTATAACACCAGACTTAAACTGTCGTGTAACTGTTTATATTTGAAATTTCATTTTTTGCAGTATATTAAAGGGGCAATCAAAAAAGGAACAATCCAGAGAAACTGGCAACATAGGGCACACAAGACGAAGAAAAACAAAACAAAAACACAGAGAAACTGGCAACATAGGGCACAAAAGACGAAGAAAAACAAAACAAAAACACAGAGAAACTGGCAACATAGGGCACACAAGACGAAGAAAAACAAAACAAAAACACAGAGAAACTGGCAACATAGGGCACACAAGACGAAGAAAAACAAAACAAACACACATGTGTTGGACACCACCACACTCAAACAAACACAAATAACTTAAATAAGACATGCGCCCTCCCAGAAACAACTGGAGGTTAAGACGAATTGAACATCATTTGTATGCACAACACAAAACTCAGAACGTAAATACACATAATAGGACAACACAAACAACTAACAATGATGAGCAACACGGTCCCCACAAAACACCGCGTATGGAGATTATATTTCCCAACTCATACGCTCGAATTTCGTATTCAGATTTACAACTTCACCGTATTCTGAGTGCTAAACCATTAATTCAATGATTTTTAAAGAATCGTCTCATCTTATCTTTCAAAAAGTTTTGCGGAAAATAACACTTTGTTGAAAAGTATTCTGTCAGTTGCGTACAGATGGCGAATGATGATATATTGGTAATTAGATTTTGGTTCAATGTTGACTGTTGTTTCATTGTTATGACTTACGATGGCTTAGTATACTATCTAATAATTAGATAATGGTTGATGCCATCGATTATCTTTAATACAACCAATATTATTCATATGACAAGAAGAGTTTGAAGATACCAGAGGGTTAATCAGAATCCGTATATCGAAGAAGAACAGACAACACAATGGCTAAAAGAAGAAGGGCAGACAACACAATGGCTAAAAGAAGAAGGACAGACAACACAATGGCCAAAAGAAAAAGAACAAAAGGATAAACAACGATCTACAAAACATACACACAAAACTAAAGATCGAGTAACACGAACCCCACTAATATCCTGGGGGGACTCAGGTGATGTGTCACGAAGATTTAATGTATCATGTATAATGTTCAAGATTATAGCGTTCTACGCTGTTCACCAAATGATATGCAACTGTTGGTACTTTACTCACGTAAGGACCGCACGTGTAATGGCCGTATGAATTCACTAAGAGGGGGCGGGAGGGGGAGGGGAGGTTTGGCTCCTAACACTAGTTTAACTCCGCCACATTGAAGTGACGGGTCATGTAAATTTGTGTGCTAGGGGTATCGATTGTGTCTCTTTCTACTATTTTGATATTAGATTTTGGAATTGTTCCTACAGTGTGGTAATTTCTTTGTGTTTTTCATTTTAATAAGAAAAAAATGTTTTTAATTCGTATAATAATATTTAAAAATGAAATACAGTACATTAGTTTTACCTTGCTTCTAACAGCAGCACGTTAAGACATTCATCACTTCACAGAACATTAATCTGAAGGTAGCTTTAACACATAATATATAAAAACAATTAATTGTATTTTCTTATCTGTACAAGCGTATGGGTTTTATATAACAGTGTTTTTGCATTTACAGAATTAATCTCAATTTTCATACTATTTTTTTTTTTTTTTTTTTTAAACCATTCATATGTTGTTTTGGAAATTTGGAACGTTTGATGAATATAATTTGTTGATAATTAAGACATAGTTCACCTAGTTGCTCTTTTTTTGTTAATTAATTTTTATAAATTGTAAATAGATCTGTCTGGTAATCAAAAATTGCAGTGAATAAAACAAACACAGCGACGAACAACAACGATATCTAGTTATCAATAAATATATTCATGATATTTTTCAGTTATTTATCATCTTAAATTATAATAAAAACATTGATGATAGCATTTTATTTATTCTTCTGGTGGAAAATAACTATGACATCATTGTTCAAAACAGGCATGCTATTGTTTAAGCTTTAACAGGTTGAAAAGAGAAAGAATTATTAAATATATTTTTCAAGTTATTTTATGCACGCAGGAAATAAATACCCAGGTTAATTATTTTGTTTGGTTTAGGTTTATGGTGTTTAATGCCACTTTCAACAATATTTCAGTTACATCTTGGCGGTCTGCTTTAATGGTGGATGAAACTATTGTACCCGGAGAAAACCACAGACACGCCGCAAGTTACTGACAAACTTTATCACATAATGTTGTATCGAGTATCCCTGTTTTTGCTTACTTAAAATTCCATCCATACAAGATCGATGGAAAAAGTTTCCTTTGCATCTTGTATATTCATGTATTTTCTTTCCCTTATGTTTTTCACTCGATACTTACAGTGCGACCATTTGAAGTTTATTTTCATGTTTTTCCTGTATTATGACTGTTGTCTACATGTACTAACAAAGCAACCCAATTTTGCTTATGTAATGTTGTTTATTTTTTATAATGGGTAATGATATTGTAGCACATAGAATTGTAATTGGGTTGTTTTATCATAAAATAGGTATGGCTTGTTGTAGAAAAGTTAAACTGATTGTATCTTTCAATTTATATGACATTTTACATTGGTTAATATTATATGTACATGCCTTATGTAGGACTGCGTTGACCAGGTTCAGATCTACATACTCTGTTATCTCATTTAACTTGCTTCTCATCAGCTTATTGTTATTATCTGGCGATGTTGAAATAAACCCTGGCCCAGGAGGCACATCCAATATTGCGAATGAAAATATATTGTCCATCTTCCATTGCAACATTAGAAGTCTCAGAAATAAACTTAATTATATATTATCGAAGAGTTCGATATTGTATTTTTAACTGAGACCCATCTAGATAATCAAGTATTAGACAGCGATATTATTATCGAGGGTTTTGAAACACCAAGTAGGAAAAATAGGGATTCAAGAGGGGGTGGAATTATTACGTATCATAAAAGTTGTGTAAATTTGACTAGGAGGTTGGATTTAGAACATGAACATGTTAAAAGTATGTGGTACGAGCTGAAGACAAAATTATATAATATTTTAATAAATATAAATTACAGATCTGAGAGACAATCTCATATTTATTACTGGCAATATTTTGACCATATGCTTAAGCAGGCTCATGATGAGAATAATAATATTATCTGTTTGGGAGATATGAACAACAATTTTCTTGGTAATCTTCCTCATAACGTTAATGACATTCTTGTCATCAACGGATTAGTTAATATAATAAATAAACCTACACATTTCGACGCACGATCAAGTAACACGTCTCTATTGGACCCAATTTTAATTGCCGATTCAATACCGGTTATTGATTGTGATACAATACCTATTGACAGGGAAATAAGTGACCATGGACGGCACTTATGTCAGTATAGACTGTGGCTATTGTAACAGGAAAACCTTTCAGCGTACCATCTGGGATTATAAGAGGGGGGACTATTTACTTATGAAAAACAAAATAACTGAAACAGACTGGGAAAACGTGATTGATGCAGAAATTGATATTAACTCGGCATGTTCAAACTTTACTAAAACATTTCTTAATATAGCAAAAACGTGCATTCCTACAAGGGAGGTAACCATTCGTAGTGATGATAAAGTTTGGTTCGATTCGGATTTACGGCGTGAATCGCGTAAACGCGACAGACTACGGCAAATATTTTTTAGGACGAAAACGGAAACAGCCGAAAAAAAATTTAAAACACAAAGAAACAAATTTAATAACTTAAAGAAACAGGCGAAACAACGGTTTTACGATAATATTAACGAACATCTTGATGATCTCAAAACAGTAAATAGCAAAATGTATTGGAAAACAATTCACATGTTACTTAAAAATGACCGCTCTACGAATGAGTTACCTCCACTCCATGATCCATTCAATAATTTTAATTTGGCATATGATGCCACTCAGAAATCCAATGTTTTGAACAAAAATATTTGTTCGATTACCAAGTTGAACGACGATGATGCTGTCTTGCCAGATTTTCATGACAGATGTGAAAATATTCTATCCCAAGTTATCATTACTGAACAAGAAGTAATCGATATGTTATGAACTCTTAATGCTAATAAAGCTGTTGGTCCCGATATAATTAGTAATAGGATGTTGGTGTCTGTAAAGGAGGAGATATCGAAACCATTGTGTAGTTTATTTAATAAATCCTTACGTGAAAAAGTATTTCCATCGGACTGGAAAATCGCCCATGTAATCCCTTTGTTTAAAAATGGGGACAAATCTTTACCGTCTAACTATAGACATATTTCTTTACTTTCTTGTGTAAGTAAGGTGCTGGAAAAAATTATTTTCAAGCATGTGTTTAATCACCTACTTGAAAATAAACTATTATACAAGTTCCAGTCGGGATTTATACCAGGTCACTCTACAAGTCATCAACTAATAGAGTTGTATCATAGAATATTACTTGCATTAGAGGCAAAATAAGTGACCAGCGTTACATTTGCTGATATAAGCAAAGCATTTGATACAGTTTGGGTAAAAGCACTTTCATATAAACTTGGCAAATATGGTATTAAAGGTGATCTGCTTTGTTGGTTAAAAAGTTATCTTTCTAACCGTACTCAAAGGATTATGATAAAAGATGCTTTATCCGGGATTGGTCATTTGCATGCGGGTGTGCATCAGGGGTCAGTATTGGGTCCTTTAATGTTCTTGATCTTCATAAACGATATTACTGATGAGATAGTAGGTCTAGGTCGTCTTTTTGCTGATGACACGTCTATTGGACATATAGCACAAGATGAAAGCACACTAAGAAATATGATTAATACAGATCTGAATCACCTGAAAAATGGTCAAACAGGTGGTTATTAAAGTTTAATCCCACCAAAACTGAAATTATTATTTTTAATGTCAATGGCGTTGAATGTAATTTAACATTTAATTTTGACCAAACAACTATTGATCCAGTACATACACACAAACATTTAGGGATTGTATTCAGCAGCGACTGTAAGTGGACTAAGCACATAGACAAATTAATTGAATCAGCTTCGAAACAACTGAATGTACTCAGAAAATTAAAATACCGTCTTAACAGAAATTACTTAGAAAAAATGTATTTAACATTTATTAGACCTGTATTGGAATATGCATCTGAAGTGTGGGATAATTGTGGACAAACAAATTCGGACAGATTAGAAAAAGTACAACTTGAAGCTGCGCGTATTGTTACGGGATTACCATCGTTTGCCAGTATACATTCTATTTATATCGAGACGGGGTGGGAAAAGTTGAAAAGTAGAAGGGAGGTAAGAAAATTGGTGCTATTTTATAAAATCGTCAACGGTCAAGTACCTGATTATTTAACAGAATTGGTACCACCTACAGTCGCTGACACTAATAATTATAATTTAAGGAACAGACTTAATATTTCACAACCATCATACCGATTATCTACATATCAAGTCTTATTTTCCAAGTACGATTAAATTATGGAACACTCTAGATCTGAACCTTCGTCAACTCCCGTCTTTTAAATCCAAATTGCAACAAAAATATTTTCAACCGAAAACTGTACCTTCTTACTTTTCTTTTGGAGACCGATATCTTAGTGTATTGCATGCTAGGCTTAGAAATAAATGTAGTTCTCTGAACAGCGATTTATTTAAATCGAAGTTGGTGCCTAGTGCTTCTTGTTCATGTGGATATTAAAACGAATGTTCCGAGCATTTTCTATTATATTGTAATAAATTCAATTTACTTAGAAATAACATGATCATTGAATTAAATATGCTTGATATGGGGGGTCTACCGGTAAATATCGATATTTTGTTATTTGGAAATGATGACCTGTCTGTAGAAATAAACACGTTTATATGTTCATGTGTACAAAAATACATAAAAGATACACGGCGTTTCTCTTGAACTAACAAGTCAACATGTATAACATTATTGACAATTGTCAACATTGTGTACTTCTACTACATCTATGTATATTCTTTTCTTGGTCGCGCTTGGGGTATTGATTGATTGACGTGTCAAAGGTCGATGAAATATACATGTGGTATTCAGTTCAAATTGTACTTACCTATGCAAGATCCCCATGAATTAATTAAATCCCAACATATAAACTATGTCTAATCGTAATACGATCCAAGTATGCAACACACATACACCACGTGTTTAAGAATGGTCTTTGAGGTGTGCTCGACTTGCCATATATTATACCTTAGCACACAGTATGTTTCACCGACCTTTGAAATTTGCATTTTTCGTTCTATTGTATGGTTTTATTTTTATTCGTCTTCATATTCTGAACAGATATGTTATTATTATGTAATTAATGCTGTTCTGATTATATGTAAATTGATGTAACTAGCGGAGAAGACATTTCTAAGTTGTAAAACTTGTGTCTGATCCATTTGTTGTTATTATGAACAATAAAATAAATTTAAATCAATGAGCGGGATTCGAACTCACAACGTTAGTGGTGATAGGTACTGATTGCATAGGTAGTTGTGAATACAAGTGCCATACGACCACGACGGTCCTTATTTAGTTGGTATTAATTAGTGAGAGCGATAATTTGATTTGATTTTTTATTTTTTATTTTTGTGTTTAACGCCACTTTCAGCAATATTTCAGCTATTTCATGGCGACCAGTTTTAGTGGTGGAAGAAACCTGGAGAGAACCAACGACCATGGGAAAGCAACTGGTAAACTTTTTCACTTGCGGCTGCGAGTTGAGTGCACCCTTATTTGTAATTTACAAAGCCGGACGCGAACCCACGCCATATTGGTGATAGGCTTGTATGAGTTGTTAGGTAACCCAACTCATGCGATAATTTGCTTTATTATTTTTCATTGTAATTAGATTTCATTGATTGGAGGAATTTGTGGCACGTGATAAAATATATAAACACGTTTAGCATGTTACAATAAAATTGTAAACCTCATGTTTCCTAAAATAGATTCGCATTCAAATATCCCCGCCAATTTAAAAATTTTCCAAAATTTCAAAAAATTCTTCGTCCTCGGTCAGTATACTTTTAACGGGTCGATAAATCCATGTATTGACCTCATCAAAAGGCTATAATTGTATAATATACGAACCTTTTTTAATTTGATGCATTAATGTAAGACAAGTTTCAAGATACCAAAGTGGTAACCAGAAGGCGTAAATCAAGGAAGGGACAGACAATGACCAAAAGAACAAGGATAAAAGGACAAACAACAACAAACCACTGGTTTTCCTGGGGATTATGTCACATATCAAATTGGTTTAAATCTATTCATTCTTATAGTTTCAAAATGGGGATAAGGTTAACTGTAATTCCATATTTATCAGAATTAGCTCCGATGGCTTCATTTAATTAACATCAGATTTAGATTTATTGCTAGACATGCGGAATAAACTAATCATTCGGAGTACTTTTGGATAAATTGTTCAAAGGGTATTCCTCATCAATTTTAAATAAACGATTTATTACTGTGATAAATGTATGCATCTGAATGTTCAGATTATAAGTAAGAAGATTCATGAGGCTAGAGCCTTTAATTTCACATACAGGTATATTGATGACGTTTTATCTATCAATAATTCTAGATTTGCAGAATTTCTTCCATTGATATATCCTCCAGAGCTGGAAGTTAAAGAGACCACCGATACAGCTTCGTCCGCATCATTTTTGGACTTGTACCTCGAATTTGACGACAGTGGTCAACTCAGTACTAAAATTTTAAAATCATAAATTTTCCAAACATGTGCAGCAATATACCAGCTTCTCCTGCATATGGTGTTTACATCTCGCAATTGATTCGCTATGCAAGGGCCAGTAGCAATTATTCTGATTTCCTGAAACGTCATCTTCATCTGAGAAACAGGCTACTGGACCAGGGCTATAAAAAGATTCGCCTTATTCGATCTCTTAAAAAGTTTATATTCCGATACCAATATCTTGTCGAAATATATTCCGTCTCTGCAGAAAAAATTATAAGCGATGCATTTTCATATAGTGAAAATGTATAAAGATAAAGAAGTCAAAAATGTCAAGGATGTTTTTTTTTTTTTTTTGTCAATGTGTGACGTAAAAATATTTTTGACATTTACGTCACCGAATATGGCACTGCTTTGACAACTATTTTACCTATTTTGTTCCTGTATTTAAATACTGTTACAGTGACAGCCGGAACCTTTGAACCGTAATGAGAGCGGGAGGTTTGGCGCCTTAAAATCTGATTCAACCCACCATTTCTTTAGAAATGCCTGTACCAAGTCAGGGTCATTACGGTTTTCACAGTTTTCCGGTTGTTGACTGATTTTGTCTGTTTATATAATTATGAGTTTTGACTTTCCCTTTGTAAGATTGTTCGGAGTTCGGTAATTTTGTTATTACCCTTATTCATGTTGCTCAATCTTTAGTTTTCAGTGTAGTGTATTGTAGATCATGGTTTGTCCTTTTTGTCCGTTTTCTGGTGGCTATTGCATTATTTGTCCTTCGATTTACGTCTTCTGATTACCCTTTTGATATCTTCAAACTGTTCTTTCTCTACTATATTTTAATACTACTTCGAAATATTCATTGTTAAGTTTAAAGTATAAGAACAGTAATAAAATAAACAAGTCAAATTCAGGATATTAAATAACAGCAACACAACAAAAGATTAACAAAAAATAAACAAACGTTTGGACAACACGATCTCACATGGAAACGAATCTTTTCCCTTTAGACACAGATTGCTTTTCTTTTCTCTATCACCGACTAGAGGTTTACCGGACTATAAGTAGCACGGCATATTTGTCCTTCCTAAAACATAGTATGTGTACACATGTAGGCCATACTTTTATTTGAACCAACAAATAATCTAATTTTATTAATCTATCTTTTAGTTTAGAGAGAAAGATCATTCATGATCTGATTAGCATGATGAGTGTCACTTGTGAAGTAAGTACTGCTTACCCTTCTGGAACACATGAGTTCATACCCGATTTTTAGTGGGGTTCGTGTTACTCGATCTTTAGTTTTCTGTTAGGTGTTTTGTATATCATTGTCCTGTTTCCTTTGGCCATTGCGTCGTCTGTCCTTCGCTTTACGGCTTCTGATTACCCCTTTGGCCGTCGTCTGTCCTTCGCTTTACGGCTTCTGATTACCCCTTTGGCCGTCGTCTGTCCTTCGCTTTACGGCTTCTGATTACCCCTTTGGTACTAGTAAACATTAAGACCTAAAATGTTGATTTCTGATTTCACGTTTTCTTGTCTTTTGGAAAGGAAAGGAACCACCGAAAACGGAAATTATATATGTTTTTTCTATTTAAAACTCCCTACCATGACATAAATCAAAGACAATGAGGAATTTAAAAATATACACATTTAAAATTGTACGAGAGGAGACATTATTAAATACAATGCCCTTTTCTCACTAATATCTAAAGTATCTCTCAAAACATGGGATAATATGTGGTCTTTCGAGTGGAAAGGAATCTGTGCAATTTTTTTACCATTTATTTATATATGTATTGCCGTTTGATATCCAGTTATCAAGGGATTAACTCCCCTTTAACTGGTTTAATCCTGCCACATGTTGTGCCTGTCCCAAGACAGGGTCTGGATTTCCAATGTCATATGTTGTGGTCTTTTTGTGTCCAGTGAGTGCAGGTGAGAGGCGATTGTTCGCTTTGTTGATATTGTGGGAATTGTTGACCTTGTTACGACAGTGTTGTATTTTATGTTTTTCATTTTTATTTAAGCTTTCTTTTCATCAGTTTGTGGTAAAAATACTGAAAAGAGAACATGACTTCCGGGTAATATATTCAATAAACAGCATCATAACATTCCGAACAGATATACAAGTTTATACTAATCTAGGTGTGAAATTGATAGCTTTCGCTAGACAGACTGCAGGGAATTACAAGCGTATTTTAACGTCAATACTATCGGAAATTAACCACATTCCCAAAAGTAAACATTGGTGTAATTCAGACTACGTCGCGTCGTCTAATAATAAACGATAGTATCTACGTCATATACTTTGGCGCGTATTCCCACAGCAAATAATTACCTTTTAAACGATAGGGTAATATGATATAAATTAATCTGATTTATTGCTGGAAAGATAAACTAACATCAACTTAACACATACTACATATTTACTGATCAGCAATTATTTCTCTAATCATCATCTGAATTTATTATAGATAGAAAAGTTGCCGGGAGATATGAACAATTGATATATAGAAAAGAATAAACAATAGCCCACACCGCCGTCACGATCAAGGGGCTGTCGTGGTCTTGTTCGTATGGTAGTTGGATTTACAACCACCTGTGCAGCCAGTGCAAATTACACCTAAAGTTGGTTGTGAGTTCGATTTCCGTTCATAGCGAGGTGCACTCGATATAACAGTGATACAATTTGTCAGAGACTTGTGTCAGGCCGGTGGTTTTCTCCGGCTACTCCGGCTAAAACTGACCGCCATAATATAACTGAAATATTGTTGAAAGTGGCCTTAAACACCATAACCATCGTGATCACATGACATAAGAGTTATTTTTAGGATTGGATATTTGTGTGAAAGCAAAATATGAAATAATGAATAACTGTCAATCTTAGTATTAGATATCCTTTTGAAAAGTATTATTGAGAAATTAATATTTAATACTGCTTAACTACAGAAATCATGAAATAAAAATGCCAACAATATAACCCCATTCGAGCGACAATAACCATTTTTCTTTTATACTAAACACACAACACTAAGGACTAAGGACAAAGACAAATCAGCTCGGAGGAAAGATATCGTGTCCGAGTGGAAATGTATGTTGTTTCAGTGCGCTAGCAATGATAATATCCCATTAAGCGTGTGGGTGTTTCCACACTGAAACAAAAATACACAGATAGACATGACACCCACACACATTATCATCGTGTCAACCATACACAGATAGACAAGACACCCACACACATTATCATCGTGTCAACCATACACAGATAGACATGACACCCACACACATTATCATCGTGTCAACCATACACAGATAGACATGACACCCACACACATTATCATCGTGTCAACCATACACAGATAGACATGACACCCACACACATTATCATCGTGTCAACCAGTCTTTGTTCCTGCTCCTTAATTCTGTGTGCTCAGCGGAGAAGCAGCAAACATCATGTTTTTGTCTTTGGTATGACTCTCCTGGAGCTCGAACCAACGATCTAACACACTCCAGGAGAGAACGTTTATCTCTACACCACTCCATGTCGTTGTTAACATTTTTAGATAATATACGTTAGAGAAAACCGAAGGGGTATTCTAGAATGAAATCCATATCATCATGCTAGTCAAGTGCAAGGAGACATTAACTTGTCATCATGTATATGGAAATTTTGCTCATTTGACGTTACATAATATTCCTCCATTACCACTCATTCATTCATTTATTTTGCTCAAGCTGAAAATAGAAAAAAGACGTGACGATTTACACCAGAAAAACAAAAACAAAAATCACGACATTTACATTTTAGAAAATTAAAAGGGACTTTTGACTTTGCTCTTGGCTAAGTTTTGTTTGTTTGTTTGGCTTGTTGTTTTTTTTTTTTGTTTTTTTTTTTCTGTTAGTTTTTATTATTATTATTTTTTTTTGCTATTCGTTTTTAATTTATTTTGTAGTGGATGGGGTGGGTGTGTTGGAGTACAATTTACTTACATTTTACGAAATTATAACGCCTTTCCTACTCATGTGGTTCCTTCCTTTTTTTATCAATTGCAAAGATATAAAACTGTAACTGTTCGTCCCAGTTATGTCATTTTTAAATTGTTTATGGAAGCTCAAATTAAACAAATATATATATATATTATATACTGTCATGATAATGATATACATATATGATCATCGTCGGTAAATTCCTCGTTCAGTCATAGGAAATAAAGTACATTAACAAACGTCCAAACTAGTGACAACAATACTATATATCTTCCCCACTGGAGATATAAATAATACCTAATACAACTCAGTATCCTTTCGGGATCCATGTGGGTATATACATAGTATAACACCTACCGATTTTCGCTATCCTGTTTAGGCACCTTGGTTTCATTGCTCCCAGAGATATTTAAATCAAGTCCTATCTTTTGACGATGAGTATACCCTGATGAAGGTTATTCCAGAAAGAAGTCGAACGCACTAAATTCGATATCTACATTGTTATTTCACTTGATTGTAGTGATTGTTATATTTATTTCATGTGATTATATGGCATGAAAAAAAATAGCATCAGTGGTGTAATACTTAGCATGCTTGCTTCGAGTGCGGTAGATCGTGGGTTCGAAACCCGATCCAGGGGGCGCACCCGGCGCGTGCCCCCCACTAAAATTGGAAAAAATATGATTTTTTGGTGTAAAATCGTGATATTTCACACGAAATACCCCAAGTCCACCCCCCTAACTTGAAATCCTGGATCCGCCCCTGCGATCGGTTCAAACCAAGACTAAAAAATGGTATGTGTTGCTTCTCCTCTAAGCACGCAGCATTAAAGAGAAAGAAATAAGACTGACTGGCTCAGAATCAGGGTAATGTGTCGGAGTGGGGGGGGGGGGGGGGGGGGGGCTACATGTCACTGTTGTTTCAGTGAGGGAATCCATGTAAGCGTGTTGGTCTAGTACAAAGCCTACCTCATCATCATCTCATTGAAAAATAACTTGTTCTGTCAATGATATAGCAGAAAAATGGCTGAGCACCTCAGTTCACCCCGGGTTTTTAGTGGGGTTCGTGCTACTCGATCTTTAGTTTTATATGTATGTTTTGTAGATCGTTGTTTGTTCTTGTTGTCCCTTTTCCTTTGGCCATTGTGTTGTCTGTTCGTCTTCGATATACGGATTCTGATTGCCCCTTTGATATCTTCAAACTCTTCTCACGGACTCACTCACTCACTGGTATGATAAATCATCATTTAAATTGTATAAGTGGCCATCGTGGTCGTGATCGGATGGTAGTTGGATATACAACAACCTGTGTAATCAGTTCATACCACTTCTAACGTTGTGACTTCGAATTCAGCTTATGACGGGTTGTACTCGATTCAACTTTATGTGATAAAGTTTGTCAGTGACTTGTGACAGGTCGGTGGTTTTCTCTGGGTTTCATCCACACAAAAAATTGACCACCACGATATAACTGGAATAGTGTTGAAAGTGACATTAAACACCAACACCACTTCAATGTATAATTTTAAGTTTCTGCCCAATTAATATAAATATGTTATCGTGCAGCATGCCAGCCTTTATTTTCACCTTACGTCGTAAAGTATCTTTGGTGTTGAGGCTATCTTTATATATAGTGAAAATGTCCAAAAGGAGGAGGCTTGTTATTATGATATGCAATAGGTGATGCTATGTGCGAACGGCGTGGGTTCGAATACTGTTAAGGAAAAGCAAATTACAAAAACAAATGTTAGTTAAAAATAACTCTAAATAAACGTTAGAGAACACTGTAAAATCGTAAAATATGGTTGAAAGTAGAAATAAAAAGAATTCATCGTCCTGTTTTTCGTTGTTATAACCTCTCTTCCGAATAGTATGAACACAGTATAATATAATATTATAGATACTTAATTATGTATGGTAAAGCTTTGTGGACAGTTCCAAAAGTTCAACAATGTGTAATAGAAGAATAAGGAGAATTTGAAAATGGAAAAATAAATTAATATTCTAGATAATCAAAGGTTTCTGAATTAATTAAACATACCACAAGAAGCCCAAGAAACACAATAATGTAATTTTGATGATACAATTTGTATTCGTAGTGAGAATTTAAAAACTATAACGACATTATGTTTATCTCCTTTAAACAACAGATTGTTGACCTCCTGTAACCTTTCTCTTAGGTTTATCTAGAGTTTACGCATGCGCAGCGGAAGTATGCTATTTGTTAGCTGCTGTAAACATTCAAAAGATGGATTATGAATGTCAAGATGCATGAGGAATTAAAACAAACAAAATGAAATAATTTTGCAGTATCCTTTTACTTTGGAAAATGTGCAAAGATAAAGCATGTTCTTGCGACGTACAACGTCAAAAGGTACCAAACATGATCAAAAGTAATAAATCAGAGTAAAACAAAAAACAATGATAAAAATAAAAACATGGGCAAATACTATTTACAAAAACGGAATACTGAAAATAAAACAACAACACTGAAGCCAATCATAAACAGAGGCTGAACTCTTCAGAGGTAAGTATTTTCTCCTCTACCATTGCCACCCATGATATTACTCATAGTAAAGATTTAGTTAATAGTCAAAATATAGTTAGTGGTTGAAATAATTTCATGGCAAGGGGAACTGAGCATTGGTCATTCGCATAGCTTATACTGGTAGTGGAAACAAAGTTAAACAGTGATGGTCTTCAACCATTACAACTAACGCACCACTCATCCTGAACATCCTTAACTACACGCACCACTCATCCTGAACATCCTTAACTACACGCACCACTCATCCTGAACATGCTTAACTACACGCACCACTCATCCTGAACATCCTTAACTACACGCACCACTCATCCTGAACATCCTTAACTACACGCACCACTCATCCTGAACATCCTTAACTACACGCACCACTCATCCTGAACATCCTTAACTACACGCACCACTCATCCTGAGCATCCTTAACTACACGCACCACTCATCCTGAACATCCTTAACTACACGCACCACTCATCCTGAACATCCTTAACTACATAAAGACAAACTACGAACAGTAGCATGTTTCAACATAGATGGTTGGCGAGGTATTTTAAATTCCAAAAAATAATATAGACATATAACTTTTCATTATTTTATATAGCTTTACGTCAGAACTGGGGGGGGGGGGTGATTGTTTGATTGATTGATTGGTGTTTAATGCCGTCTTTAGCTATATTTCAGCTATATCGTGGCGCAGGGGGGGGGGGGGGGGGGGTCACACAATAGAAAGCATAATTCGTAACTCTGTATACTTGTGTGACTGCCCTGTGCGGTGAAATAATAACAAATAAAATTCACCTACCTTCCATAATTCTCTGACATTATTAATTGCATGAAAACATTTTCAAGGATTTAAATGTTGTATTAAATGCTTTGTGATCGATGCAACCTTTTAATTACAGGAATATAGTATTTACACAAGTCAAGGTAAAGCACTGAAGGAAAAGACCAATTAAGTCTGTTAACAATGAATTATTTTATATTGTTTTAATGTATGTTATATTTCATATCAGATATGTTTTAAATACTGTATACAATCATGAATGGAAATGATATGTTGCTAAACCCACGTGACGATCTTAAAACGTTTGGATTTTAACATTTGGATTCTTACGTTGGTAACTGCTCACGCTACAGTAAAACATGTCTAAACCGAACCTTTAATAAACTGGAATCTTGTAAAAACCGAACTTTAAATAAAGTTCACTCGTATCGTAGGGAAGATTTGTTAATTTAACATGCATAAACCGAAGATTTTTCTATTCCAAACACAAAAGTCTGTCCCAAGAACGTTTGATTTAGGCAGGCTTTACTATATATGAAAAGCACCTTCTTGAATCAGATCAGTAGAATGTGGATAAACATGTAATAGTTGGATGGTGTATTTTACGATCCTTAATATTTCTGTCACTAAAGGGGCCGCCGTGGCCGTGATGGTATGGTAGTTGGATTTATAACTACCTATGCAATCAGTGTCTAACACCACTAACGTTGTGAGTTCGAACCCCGTTCATGGCGAGGTGTATTCGATATAACATTATGTGATAAAGTTTATCAGTGACTTGCGACAGGTCGGTGGTTTTCTCAGAGTAATCTGGTTTCCTCCACCAATAAAACTGACCGCCACGATTTAACTGAAATATTGTTGAAAGTGGCGTTAAACATCATAAACCCAAACCCTAATTACAGTATAAACATATATTGGTGTGCTGACGAGGCTTAGAAACGGGGGAAAGATGAGTCTTTCTATCCGTTTCGTGCCGAGTCACATACATTCTATATTTACCGTCAATACATCAATGTTGTATTTATCCTGCAGCCTGCAATAAAATTTGCAAAAAAAGTTGTTTTTAATTTAATTTAATAATAAAAAAAGAAGATAACGGAAACCCCATTGATACCTCAATAGTAGTTCCGGTAAGGGATGTGGCTTAATAGCTTTATTAGGCTAATATGAAAAATGTTATTATGACAGGGATGTGGCTTGATACATTTATTAGGCTAATGTGAAAAGTGTTCTTATGACACTGACATAATAATGCAAGTTTATTTCAACCCATGTATTAGGACAAAAATAACCCAATTGCAGATTAATGTAGATATTAGGCATGTTTGACTTTTAATTGTTTAAAAATGCATATTATTTGGTCAAGAAGGGTAATGTAATGTAGCATGTGCGTAAATTGTTTTAAGAGGATTACATTTGTTTGCAAAATTGAAGTGATTTTTCATCAGTACTACCATATCTTTTTTCTGTAAGTAAGCTGCTAAGATGATTACAGTGGATATATGACATGGAGAAATGAAAAGTTACTGTCACATGTCTGAGATTTCCCCATTTGGCAAATAATGAAAGCGAACTATGCCCTGCCACTCTAGCTATATATAAATACATGCATATACATTACGTCAATATATAACTAGCCTATCATTGGTTTAAGGTCTCTTATTAGCATTATCACTGTTCTATTTATAGCACCTTATAATGTTCATTAGTGGACATGTAATGAAACTGATACTGCCTGGTGAAGTTTTTATCGTTATTGACAAAGTCCCAAGCCAGGATCTGGATTTCCAACGTCATATGTCTTTTTGTGTTCGGCGAGTTCAGTTCAGATGATGGGCAATTTTCCGTTTTGTTGATATTGGTGGAATTGACCACCATCGCTTATTAAACTTTCTTTTCATAGCACATTAGCACATGAAATGTATTTCTCCCCTTTTTAAATCTCGATTCTCTGTAAATATTAAACTTGTCGACGCTGTCATGTAAAATGTAAAGTACATGTCACATAATCCTAATAATAGATGTAGCATGATCGTGATAATACAAGCAAGTCTTAGAGGCTTCGCGTGACAAAGGGTAATACAGCTGATATACAGCTAGATTTTCAACAGTGGTGATTTAAATAAATCAAAACGTAATATTATCCATAAAACCAGCTGCATCGTGATTTATTAAAATTCAAA
This sequence comes from Bathymodiolus brooksi, assembly GCA_963680875.1. NCBI lineage: Eukaryota > Metazoa > Mollusca > Bivalvia > Mytilida > Modiolidae > Bathymodiolus > Bathymodiolus brooksi. Next base: position 26,523,950 of record OY804587.1, on the reverse strand, counting down.
TACTAATCTGAAATCCGAGTTCATACCATTGTAGTTGAGGCCTTATCTAAAGGTTGCTGTTTTCACAAAACGCGATCACCAAACTCATTTGCTGCCAGTTAGTTTTTTAATCAGAAATGAATTTAATTAAGACATGTCATATGTGCCAGAGGAAGCAGTTTTATCGTGTTTTGTTTTACTTAGTGACAAGTCTTTTAGGTTATTTTAACGCTTTGAGAATGTTTTCACCAAATACGCGAACACCAAAATTCCTGTGTTACCTGTTAGTCAGATAGAAGAGCATTTGTTTTTATTTTCAAGTTTACAAGAAAGTGTTGTCATCCTAATATGAAATGCAATTACATTATTTATCCAATTAAGGGTTAGATGTTATGGTGTTTAACTCCATTTTCAACAATATTTCAGTTATATCGTGGCGGTCAGTTTTATTGGTGGAGGAAACCGGAGTACCCGGAGAAAACCACTGACCTGCCGTATGTCACTGACAAACTTTATCACATAATATTGTGTCGAGTATACCTCGCCTGCGCGGGGTTCGATTAAAAAATATATTTCTTGCGATGTATACTTTGAAATCAGCTATTCTTAGTCCTTGCTGTATAAGCAAAATAAATCCCTTGAGTATGCAGCATCAACATGTGTGTTTCCATGTCACTGAAATCGTTTTTGTGATTTTTACCTCGATATTTCCTTCAGGAAATAAAGCTACATTGTGAAGGTCTGGAAACAATTGTCTTTTTATAGTACCAATGCGTTCATGCAACTTTTCGAAAATTGTTTCTGGACAATTATTCTGAAATGTGTTTGATCCTTTCGTGCAATTTAGTTTTCATTGATGATTTGTCCAGTGAGTTTGACGTCGTGTTAAAGTAAGTTGACACTATATTATGAAATAATGACTTCGCACAAAATTGTAATTAAAAAAATATCAATTAACCACACTATTTCAAAGCGTTGCAGCGATCAAGCAAGACACAGTGTTAATATAAGAATCAATTATATTTTATATCTAGGTGTTCCCATATGACATCTTAACCCTAAAATACTGGTTACATTTAATAATTTAATGAAGTTTGTTTGTTCATAAGCGTGAATACATGTATAAAACGTAACACATTTGCATTTATTTCCATATCAATAACAATCTAGGGGGCAATTCAAGATATAATTTAAATTAGATTGTATCGATAGATATTTACACCCGCCGACAAAATTATCAGATATATCTATGCTAAGATGTCGTCTTCAATAACAGCATCAAATCGGATTTTATGTAAATACTCTCAACGTATAACTCTTAAAATCTCAAAACGAGACGAACGTGTAAGGGTAAATTTACGGGTTGTTCCCGAGCTAATGCAAAATAAAAACAATATAAAAATAAATAAATGAACAACATCGATAAATCTAAGCTGCAATTAAATAAACCACAGGGACTCAATTTCTCCGGAGCGAATACAACCCCTCAGAAATAGGCGCCCATTATTTGTGCGGAACAATGAAACACACATCTCGCCGTTCATTAGTTGTGCGGAACAATAAAACACACAACTCTCCGTCCATTAGTTGTGCGGAACAATGAAACACACAACTCGCCGTTCATTAGTTGTGCGGCAGAATGAAACACACAACTCGCCATTATGATGGAACGGACATTAATGTTTCTTGTATGGAGAATGCCACGCTTTGTCCACGTAAAAGACATCGTATGAAAGCCCCGAGGGGCAAATAGTTTGTTATGAACTGTCGTTTGTTGTCTGCAAGTTATATAGTATAATTATCAATTACAAATGAAGTATGCATCCTTTTAGCAACGGATTAAATTTTCGCCTGCCGATTTTGTTTTGCTTTGTGTCTTATTTTTAGATGCAGTGTTGTTTATGTTCTGTTTTTAATGTTAACTTCTACTGCTATCTACAAACTCTCTGATGACTTTGCATATCTACGTCACATCACAGGAGAAACGTCATCAGCTTGAACTTCATCTCTGTAAATACTTTCGTTTTCCGTATACTGATTGTATCACGGACAATATTTCCGTATACTGATTGTATCACGGACAATCTGATAGATGGGATTTGCTGTCTAGATTTATCAATACGTTTGACTGAATTACCATTCTAATAGATTCACTCAAATGAATATAATATCAAGAATGTGCATCTATTAACCTCATTAAACCATCTTATCTCATTAAGATATGGTCACATGAAGACGACAGTAAGGCAGATATGCACCGATGTGGATATAATATACAATCTTTCATCAATAGATTTAAATTGATTCTAAATTAATTATAGATTAATGCATGCCCTTTTCCATATCAGGACTGTTATCATCCCAAGAGACCGATATCGACCAGAGGGCTTTAGCCCGCGGATCGATATCGGTCGAGGGATGATAACAGTCCTGATATGGAATATGGAAAAAGGCATGCATTGTTCTATTTATAAAGAGGCTTGAATCATGTTATCAGAGTTTTGCCCCGATATCTGCCCATGGGCTGATATCGCTGCGGCACTTCGGTGTTTACGTATGGGCAAAATTGACGTTATTACTTATACATATGTGATAAAGGACGATAACATTTCCATGTAAACACGATGTTCGGTTCGTCTTTACCTCCAGTTGTTTGTAGGAGGGCTCATGTCCTATTTAGGTTATTTGTCGTATAGTGGTATTCAACGCATACTATGCTCAACAATCTGTTCTTTAAAGGAGATAAACATAATGTCGTTATAGTTTTTTTTTAATTCTCACCACTAATACAAGGTGTATCATCAAAATGACATTATTGTGCTTCCTTCGCTTCTTTAGGTACATGTAAATTTTGATTATCTATAATATTAATTTCTTTTTCCGTTTTCAAATTCTCCTTATTCTTCTATTAGACACTGTTGAACTTTGGAACTGTCCATAAATCTTTACCATACATAATTAAGTATCTAAAATATTATATTATACTGTGTTCATACTATTCGGAAGACAGTAGAAACACGAATAACAGCAAAGTGATTTTTTATGATTTCCGCATGAAAACGATGTTCGGTTCATCTTTACCTCTAGTTCTTTGTAGGAGAGCTCTTGCTTTATCTACATTAGTTGTGTTTGTTTGCGTATAGTAGTGTCCAACATATATTGTGCTGTGTTTTTTGTTTTGTTTTTCTTCGTCTTGTGTACCCTATGTGACCATTTTCTCTGGATTGTCCTTTTTGCTTGCCCCTACGGTATTCTCTAACGTTTATTCTATCACTAGATTTAAGGTGGTATCATACACTTCAGGTAAAATTTGATCTGCTCGTTTAATTTTCTTATTTTTTTGGCAGTGTGTTTGAATATATCCACTGTAATAAATATTAAACTTGTAACAAATTTCAACCAACAGACTCAGAGCTATCGATTCACTAGCCACATGGCAGCTTTTCTCTCTGTGGTTTTGATCACCGATATGCTTGAAATCTGCATACAAACATCATATGATCAAAACGTTCAACTGATTTTAAAGAGTTATCTCCCTGTAGTGTATGGTACCCTCTTAAATGGATTTTAAATTGCAGGAACATAGCAGCTCGAACATATTTCACCATGTGAAGAAATACCACACAATATATACTCTAAGCAGCACATCGATACACGCCACAGGACACTTATTCAATTTTAAAGTCGGTGATTTCGACAAAGCAAATAAAAAAATTATATTAAACGTGTATGGGCTGTTACTGATAGCTTATCATTTTATTATAGATAATATATAAAGTATGCACATATAATATATTACGAATTTAGTTTGTTACACATATTTTCATTGGTTATTCAACCCTGAATGTCAGCATATATTCGGAAAACAGACGGGGTATATATGTACGTTTTCGGTCTCCCTCATTTGGGCCTCAAAAAACAATAACAACGTGGTTGACAAAAACAGAAATATTTACGCTTCACTGAATCAATATCATAATACGGAATAATAAATGTATTTTTACCAAATTAAATGCTGTTTTTAAACTCAAAACGGTTGTATGAACAAAAAAGATATTCTTTTCTTCAATAAAAAATTCAAATATACCTTTCACAAATCTACACCAACCACTCAATTCGTGCAACGGGTGCAACTATCCTCGGAAGAAACTGTTCAATCAACGTGTTTCATCAAAGGAAAAACAAGTTATGGGAGACATTATCACAAGTTCTGTTCGTGGAGAGCAACCATCTCAACTATCCTCAATAATGCCACCGCACAGTACTTCCCGGTTGCAACTCATGCCGCCGACACAAAACAGTTCAAGTTCAACATCACTTGTTCAAATGAGAGCCAATACACATGTTTCATCGTCGGTTACGGACGTCGTTGACATTTTGGATGTAAATTATGATGATTTATTTTGTGATTATAACACTCTTACAACAGTTAATTCCGTCACAAACACCAGAACAATTCAGCAAACTCCCATGTTCCACGGCTGTACCATTACAAATTTGAACATAACAATCAACAAGTGAAAGTGTGTTAAAGTTTCCGCCTTTAAAACTTTCGAGGTCACGGGGCCACAACAAGTTTTTGCTTATTGTTAACATTTTAATTATTGAAATTGTTTCACAAACCCGTTGTTTTGTTATGTAATATATTAATGTTATAATTATAAAGTTTATTAAATTTACTGCATATGAAATTGTGTTGATTTAGAAATATTGAACAGGATTTTCCTTTATGAGACACCTCAGTACATAAAATATCACGTGACAAATATTTGACGTCATTGAACAAAGAATGTCAGAGGTACGAAAAGGGACATCTAGAAATACGGAAAATGAAAATAAAAGATGCAAAATATTTAATAAGGTTTTAAATATGAATTGGGACTATGTACGTGGTAAAAAAAAACAAAAGGAAAATAAAAATAAACAAACAAAAAGGAAACAAACAAAAAAAAATACAAAAAAAAAAAAAAAAAAAATAAATTATACGACAGTTTGGTTCTGTATTTAACCAAAAAATGGTTAAATCCGTAATATATTTGTTATTCAGCTATCAGACAGGGTATATAATGTGACATTCCCGGCTTATGCTCTATATTCCCTTGCGCCGAAGGGAATATAGAGCATAAGCCGGGAATGTCACATTATATACCCTGTCTGATAGCTGAATAACATATAATATAAAGTAATGATTATATGATTATTGAAACGAGAAAGTGATAGACGTGTTTCAAATACATGAGTGAGTGATTGTTGTTTAACGTTAAGTGGACACATTTTCAACTATACCATGGCGAGTTTTCATGCTCTACTTTCACATACATTTTTGTAATTGCTCATCTGTTGAAACAATTTTCTACTTATATTAAGTTAATGTATTTTGATAAGAACGAATGTATACAGAATCGTGTGTTCCACAAAGATGTAAAAAAAAAGGCCATCAACACGTTGAATGTAAACATTTATATAGGAAAGATAAACATCAGTGGTGTTAATTTCAGAGTCATAAATTAGATAACCTAATTAGTTCTGTTTTTTTCTACCGCATTGCTATCTAAATACTTGATGACGTAAACGTTTCAATCGACGTAACAATGCACATAGTCACTGTAACTAATGTCTGTAACATGTAAACACAGCTGAGAAAAATAAATCTATTATATAGTTTATCTCCAGTACATGTTTGTTCAACGCTACGCAAGTTACTGAATGCATAGAAAACCATACTTGTATATCTAGCTTACATCCGTTCCATTTGAGCAATCAAGTTGCATTGCATATATAAATATCTTCGATACATAGTAACCGCATCGGTTGTGTAACGGTTAGCCTGTGCTCGCCTCAAGTGTTGTAGATCGTGGGTTCGAGTCCCGATCGGTCAAACCAAAGACTATAACATTGGTATTTGTTGCTTCTCCGCTAAGCTCACATCATTAAGGAGAAAGGTCAAAGACTGGTGGGTTCGGAATCAGGATAATGTGTCCGAGTGGGGCGTCATGTATATCCGCAGACTGTTGTTTCAGTGATCTAGCACTAACAAAATCCAACTAAGCGTGTTTGTCAAGAACAAAGCGAGCCTCATCATCATTTCATTGAACATTGACTTGTTTTCGCCATGACATAGCTGAAAAATTGCTGAGTTGGCGTTAAACAAAAATCACCCAATCACTCACTATATTTTTTACTCTAAATCACGTAATAACTAAAGGAGATAATTACACAAATTACAGGCACCTGATAACTACACATTTTTTACAATTATTTTTAAATCCGTCATGAAATTAACATGTTAATATACAATATTGGTGTGTTGACGGTAAATATAGAATTTATTTGACAAGGCTGAGAAACGGGGTGAAAGACGAGCTTCTAGCGAGTCTTTCTCCCGTTTCGCGCCGAGTCAAATAAATTCTATATTAACCGTCAACAGACCAATATTGTATTTATCCTGCAATCCACGATGTCCTAAAAAATAATCTTAACTCGTAAAAATGCATTTTTTAATGCAACGGAATCCTCACTATTTGGCGTAGTAAAATACCAGATTTTTTTTGCCGACAAAAATTCGCAAACAAATAGTTCTCAAAAGGAAGTGAAATAACTTTATTTAAGTGAAGATTTATTGATTAAGGTGAAAATCTATATAGAAAATTGATAGTTTAGAACCTGAAATATATATGTTTAATATGTTTTTCATAGATATGAAAACACATTAATTTAGCGATCATACGTCACATGCGGTCATACTTAAATACGCCTGCAGTAGTAACCAGGTAAATATATACGCCTGTGAAAGGGTATACGCCTGCAACTATATGGTTCACTTTTATTTTTATTTTTTTATATCAAATAATAAACATCCGATATATTCCTTTTACTAGTTTATATTAAAAAAAAATAAATAAAAAAGAACCATATAGTTGCAGGCGTCCACCTTTGTATGACACAGGCGTATATATTTACCTGGTTACTACTGCAGGCGTATTTAAGTATGACCCACACAGTTTGTAAACATGTGAAAGCAATACACACATACATGCATAGACGATTCGAGCATGTTTTAAGTAAACTAGGTAGAGTAGAGAAAACAGAAAGATTAATCATTTATCTCAACAAACTGAACTGATTCACGGAAATGTATTTAACAACGATGTCAAACACTCAAATGCTCAGTTATTGGGATATTTAGTCATTTGTGAAAATTGTGTACACATTCACCATTTGTTATGGATGACCACGCCGTAAAACATAGAACTAATTTGACTTGACATATTTGTATTGGAACTGTAAGAAGGAACATCGGGATTGCTTCGACACGAAACATCAGAAGTGCTACTGGCTGTAGAATTTGTGGAGGTTTTACGAGGTAAGTTTGCTGAAAAGCATTTCTGTTAGTTTCACTTTCAGTGTTGCTGAGGATGTTTGATATTTTCTTGTGTCTTTCCTCACTCAATGTTGAGTAATTATTAATAAATGCCACATTTTTATGCCCTGATATTTGCATAATATCTATCCCTCCACATTGCTTTCTCTTAACTTCTGGACGGAATAAGATATTTTCTGGCACTGATCGATTAATGTCTAATTTGCAACTATCCTTCGTTTTTTTCATGAGACTGGAAAGTTTTCTTTCATGTACTTTTCTACCTGTTTCTAAAGCTCGTACAAATAAATTATGTATTTTGCGACAATGCAAGTATATAAAGGAGGAGAAGCTAATACCAATCCTCTGGACTTTACATAGGTTTCAATGGAAAATTGGAATTTATTTTTATAGAATAAAATAAAACTTTCATATATACACGGTAAATTGAAGAAAATCAAAATAGAGATCTGATTTAGTGTCAACAAGCACCAGATATGATCTTAATTACTATATTTAACTTCTGTTTGTATATCATAATCAAATGAATTAATATGCATTGAAGTCTACATGTATGTAGAATCCCCACCAACTATTTTCTTCATATCAAATTTGCTATTATTAAACCATAATCCATTGATTGGTAAATTACATAATGCGATGTCACTAAGGAACCAAGAATATTATGGACATAGGTTTATTGCATAAGTGTTGTGACCAGAAAAATATTAGAGTGAAGGATATATTTTTCTGGAATGAACAATATTTACATGATAATGTTGGCTGTTGCGAGTAATGACTAATGCGCGAATATATTTTCTGAGTCGGATCATACAAAAATGCATTATGAAAGGTTGAAGTTTCAAATATTCAAACATTGCTAATTTAGTCTGCATTTTGTTCCTTTTTTCTTGTTATTTTATTAGTAAATATATAATAACATGTATTTTAATTATAATCAATGCTATATTAATGTCTTTCAGATGAATGGCTGGATTAATGGTTTAACAGTGTACAATGTGCATGTGATCTTTGAAATAAGTGCAAAGACTATATATATGAAAGAAATAATTGCATAAAAACCTATGAACGTTTTATAAAGATCTGATTAAACAAAGGACATTTTTCAAGAACTATCACTCAGTTGTTGCATACAGGCCAGGGGTATGTGAATCAGTTTCAAATGGAATTGCACAAAATTAAAAATGTACTGTAATCCTGATCAACAGTGAGTAGAATTCCAGCAGATAAAACACTAGTTTCAACTGACAAATCATACAACTTTATTGGAATTTTGCAAAAGAAAAAAATGTTTTAAAAAAAGATGCAAAATGATTGGAGGAAGTGACTGAATACAATTATTCCAAATGGTTAAAACAAATTATATAGATATTTTGTGGTGTCATAAAGAATTCAGAATATAAAAAATTATCTATAATTTTAAAGTGACTTGATGCAATAGCAGGAATATGTGTTATTTTCACCTTGAAGAAATCTACTATCTGATATGTTGAAGTAATTGATGTGAATTAATTGAACATTTAATATGAAGAAATTTTATAATAAAATATATGGAGTAATCTCAGAGTTTGATGTTCAAACTGTACTGAGTTATTTAACCATATAAGTGTGTTTAGTAGTGGTGTGTGACTGCCCAGAACGTTTCTGTTATAAAGGATGTTAATTTCCTCATCTGTTGGAGGGCATGCCCTCTTTGGTTTATTCCCTTTGTCCTGTAGTTTTAGTTGCTTTTGTTTTGTTTTCAAAGCTTCCCTGTCAAGTTATAAATGATTCAGATTTGTTTAAGATTTTTGTTTTGTTTTTTATTGACTTCTAGGATTTTTTTTATCGTGAAATATGTATAAAAAATATGAAATTTTAAAATTATTAGTTTCATTTTGTCGGTTTGTAAATTTACAAATAGTGAGAACGAAAACATTTATTAGAAAAAGACGACGTCGATTATTGACATTGGTTACGGTTAATATTTTAACTCCTTCACAGGAGAGCAAAAACACAAAAAAGTAGTTCCGGAATCTGTGGGCGGGGCTTAAAAGTTTATTCGTAGGTTTAAAAGTTTATTCGTAGGCTTCAAAAGTTTATTCGTAGGCTACGAATAAAGCAAAAATTTATTCGTGTGGTATATTTGTACAGCAAATGTACTGATTGCAGGATAAATGGTATTACATGTATGGATGTTCTAATATGGTCATACGGAAATACACATTGTTCGAAAACTAATGGATGCCATATGATTAAAGATTATTATGTGTGTTTATAGCCAATTTGAATGATAGAGCAGCTATATCGGGGAAGTCAGTTATATTGGCAAAAGTACATGAGCAACCGGATGAACTCATAAACCACAAGTCAATGAGAACAAATAATGTGTCGAGTATCAGCTATATCGGGACTGCCAGTTTCATTGGCGGAGGAACATGAGTACCCTGATAAAGTCATAGAACATAGATGTCAATGACAACCAACAAATGATGTGTCAATTATATCTCGTCATGAGCGGGAACTGAACTAACATGTCTTGTGGTTGTCCAGCAATGATTACGTAGGTAGAGGCCTACACGATACCATGCGATATCGTCTATGAAGGCCTTGCAAATGTTTGTTGAAATGTAGACAACTTAAATTGTGCATTCTATGATATGTAGGATGTATATATAAAGTAAATAATGACTGCCCGTCACCAATAGAACTTTCGAATGTGACGGACTCTAGCAACTCCCAAGTGATGTCAGACCAATCAAAATGCTGTTCTTTAAATATGCAGATTCGGGACAAACACTCGAAAGTTGCCAGAGTCGGATATTTTTTATAGTTTGTCGTTCAAACTGGACTCTAGCCGACAATCTAGTTTTACAGAACTCACCATATAAGGTATTAATTAAGCAGGATTAGTTATATCTGCCAGTGTTTCACTCGGTGACGGCTTAACATCATGCAACACATTTTATGTAATACTAATCAGCCATTAGAATACAATGAAAGTTATAGGTTTGGTTCATGGTGTTATACGCCACTTTCAAGAATATTTCAGCTATATCGTGGCGGTCAGTTTTATTGGTGGAGGAAACCGGAATGCCCGGAGAAAATCACCGACCTGTGCATGTCACTGACAAACTATATCACAAAATGTTGTACCGAGTACACCTCGCCATGAGCGGGATTCGAACTCATAAATATATTGGACTGATTGCACAGATAGTTGTAAATCAAATTACCGTAAGATCACGACGACGACGTCCCTCTTTTAATAAAGACATGTATTAATAAAATAACAATAATGTTGTATCGAGTACACCTTGCCATGCACGCGGTTCGAACTCACAACTGTACTGGTGTAACGCACTAATAGCACAAGTAGTGGTAAATCCAACTACCATACGATCACGACCATGACGGCCCCGGAAAGTCATCAATATCAAGTATTTCATCAGTAGTATCCAATTATAATTATCATCAAGACGTTAAGGTTACCAGAATATTAATCTGCATCAGACATACTCTTTAACTATACATCAATCAAACTAATGACAAAGGTTATTCAAATGTCTATTGCCCTATAGGTCTATTGTTGTGTTGAGCACAAAGCCCGTGAGATTTTACTACATGTTCAATGTTTTCCTATACAGTAGAGCACTTTATGGAATACTAATACGACGGATATAAGTGAAAGGTCAATGACGGGTCGGTTTGTTCCGTAATAATTTCTCTATCATTATAAGCACGATTATGTTGATAACGCTGCCATGATTCATATCATAGAATACTTTCATTTCTAACTGAAATTAATTACAGTATGAGTTTTTTACTGACAGCTGGACATTTTTAATTCATATCTATCACCGTAACTATGTTTCTAACGAATTCGGAGAACAACTATTTCTAACATTGTCAATACATGAATGGCCCCCTACTATCCTAACATTATACAAACGTATATACTACAAGAGGCTCCATGGAACATTTATTCGTCTACAGTTGTAAAGCAAATTACGTGATGACGATGATTGTGATAAGTCGTTGTTATCAATATGTGACCTGGGTATTGGTTAGGTTCTCATGTGTGAAGCAACAAATCTGTTCAGTCCTTCCCCGGCTCGAAATGGACTTCTTATCACATTTCACATCTCAGGCTTCGCCTCGCCTTCGATGTGACATTGCTCTAAGAAAACTCCATTCTCCCAAAACAAATCAGCGATAGTTTATATATATCTTATCAGTCATGTCAGTACCGAAACACTGACTACTGGGTGGATTATAACCTTGGGGACCTTATAGTCCACCATGCAGCAGAGGTATTGACCCAGTGATAGTAATGCAACGTAGATATCTGATGAAACCGTCATCAGGTATATGCTCAAAACAGATTAGAAAGCCAGGTAATTTAACAGTGTTTACTATATTTGCGGTAGTTAAAACAACAACAAAAATACACCAGATTAATATCAATTCCATGTCTCTATACGGAGCATGTGAGAATAATTGTCTACGCTGTTTCAATAAGTAGCTCTAGTATAATGATCATTAGAGAATTGAATAAATATAAAACTTCAATAGAAAGTATTACTATGACGAAAATGTAATCAAAATAAATGATATTTCTATTAATATATTCATGTTGATGATTAAGTACGATGATTAAGTACCAAATATTTCATGCATTTATCTTTGTAAAACAAAAATGTCATATTTACCGATATTTACATTCTTTCTGTATAAATATAGAGTAAGTCCAAAGAGTTAAGCACAAAATATAGCATTTTGACCGATATTGCTTACTCTTCCAGAGCACCTGAGTTCATCCCCGGCTTTTAATGGGGTTCGTGCTACTTGATCTTTAATTTTATGTGTATGTTTTGTAGATCGTTGTTTGTCCGTTTGTCCTTTTTCTTTTGGCCATTTTTCTTCTTCGATATACGAATTCTGATTACCCCTTTGGTATCTTCAAACTCGTCTTGCATGCAATACTTCCTTATCAAAAGTTGGATACACCCTCGAGAAGGTCCGGATAAAGCGATAGTTGCACTTCAGCTGCAAGCAGACGATTGAAAAAAAAACAAAGATGGTGGAACATGAATTTGCATACAAGCTGACCCATTAATCGTCTACTTATCATCTTCATTACAGAATTAGATATACAATTATGTAATTAGCGTAAATTTGTTCTTTTATGTGTGTTTTTTAATTTTGTTTTTATACTGCAATTAGTGTTTTTTTCTGATTAGATAAAGGGCACAAATGTTTTGAACTTATAAAGCATTAGTCAATGCCTACTGGCATGAACTACTTGTTGATAATCATGGCGGTTCTATAGTAATAATACCAATATGTCGCCGTTAAAGTTATTTCATTGTCCAGTTCCATAAATCAAGGGGGAAAAAATGAAAAAAAAAAATATTGAAATAGCAATAAAGGTTATTTTCACAAAACAAACAAGTCAAGGTCAACTTTCTGTGCAGTCAATTGAAATGTAAACACACCCAGCATAGCCAAACCTTAAAGCTTATATAAATTGCTTCATATTTGTCATTTACATTTGTTTTGAAGAGAAATTGCTATGAAAATTTAATTTAATTTAATTGTACAAGACCACCCTTAGTTGAATCTTTATAATGCAATCTCACTGACAGAACAGTCCACTGTCATTTCGCACCATTCGGACATATTTTCCTGATTCCGAACGAACGGGTATTTGTTCTTACTCCTTAATGGTGTGTACATTGTACTTTATATATGTGTCGATATTCTTGGTGATATATTTATATAAGAGTCAATGACATTTAGCAAATATTTAAGAGCATTAATCTGTTGATATACCATTCGATATTAACAGTTCTTCCTTTTACCTAAAAATAGTCTTTTTGAGCTATTTCGATTTTATTTGTCGTCATTTTAATTGATTTTGAATTATTGCAGCACACCTTTGCAATCAATTCACCGAAAGATTCCGAATAGTGAATATGTTCCGGATGTCTGGCAATAAATCTAAATTGTATTTTAATAGATAAAAACGCCGTCGTCAAGTGTGACAAATGTTGAATTAAGTTACCAGAAGGATCTCTCATTCCATCCGTCAGTCAATTTCCTTTTTTGTTTTCAATGTTGTAAGGAGTTTATGGAGTGTAAATTGTTCATCCGGGGCACTAATGGAAAACGATATACATCATGATACGATATTCCTCGGTCAAAGTGCTCTTTCAGCGTTTTAATGCAAGATTAACTGATGTTAGGCGGATATTACAACATTAAATATTGCAGAATAAAACATTCGTTGTTCAAGGATTGTCATATATCACTTGTTTCTCATAGAAATATCAAAACAAATCGATAAATCATTTTTATTTTTATGTGGTTAAAAGGAAATGCATTAATTGACGTATGATTCAAATTATACTCATCTAATTTTGTTATAAATCTATTATTAAATGATGATTTCATGAAAACATTAGGGTACATATAGTGCAATTTCCCACTGTAGAAGCAAATAACAAACAACGGACCACGGTGCCTTTTTTTTCGAAAAGAATATTCCATTGTGCCAACCAAAAAGCAAGAAAGATACCAAAAGGGTAATTTTAATCCGTAAATCGAAGAAGAACAGACAACACAATGGCCAAACGAAAAACGATAAAAGGACAAACAACGATCTACAAAGCATACACATAAAACTAAAGATCGAGTAACGTTCAACTGTAGGCTAGGGGCCGGTTCACATAAGACTAAAGATCGAGTAACCGTTCAACTGTAGGTTAGGGGCCGGTTCACATAAAACTAAAGATCGAGTAACCGTTCAACTGTAGACTAGGGGCCGGTTCACATAAAACTAAAGATCGAGTAACCGTTCAACTGTAGGCTAGGGGCCGGTTCACATAAAACTAAAGATCGAGTAATCGTTCAACTGTAGACTAGGAGCCGGTTCACATAAAACTAAAGATCGAGTAACCGTTCAACTGTAGGCTAGGGGCCGGTTCACATAAAACTAAAGATGGAGTAACCGTTCAACTGTAGACTAGGGGCCGGTTCACAACTGTAGGCTAGCGGCCGGTTCACAAGTGCAGAATAGGAGCCGGTTCACAGCTGTAGACTAGGAGCCGGTTCACTCATTTTAGTGTATTTAGAATCATTTAAGTGTATTTAGAATCATTTAAGTGTATTTAGAATCATTTAAGTGTATTTAGAATCATTTAAGTGTATTTAGAATCATTTAAGTGTATTTAGAATCATTTAAGTGTATTTAGAATCATTTAAGTGTATTTAGAATCATTTAAGTGTATTTAGAATCATTTTAGTGTATTTAGAATCATTTAAGTGTATTTAGAATCATTTAAGTGTATTTTGTTCATTATTGAAGACTACTGTGACTGTGAAATGTAGAACAGTAATACAAGCGCTGTTTCCTTACTTTAATTTGTGTCTAAGTGTAATGTTGGATAATCTCATATGTTCATTACATGCATACCCTTTCCTACCAATTGTACCAGCTTTAGATGAGCAAAATGTTGTAAGTAGAGGTTGTTGGTAACCCGTCAAGATACCCTATGCCATCCATCAGTATCTGCCGTTGTCATTGTGACAATCAAAACATTCGACCAGAGTGTGACAATCAAAACATTCGACCATAGTGTGACAATCAAAACATTCGACCATAGTGTGACAATCAACACATTCGACCATAGTGTGACAATCAAAACATTCGACCATAGTGTGACAATCAAAACATTCGACCATAGTGTGACAATCAAAACATTCGACCATAGTGTGACAATCAAAACATTCGACCATAGTGTAACAATCAAAGCATTCGACCATAGTGGGAGCTGTACCTTTTGGAGCTTAATTCCTACAAGCACATTCCAGTTGCTTCATATGTTAACACTGGTAAGCATTCGTGTCAATCAAGAGTATTTATGGTAATTCAAAGCATAGTATTTATAGAACTCACTACGTTACTTAACAGGCATCGCAGTTTACTAGGTCGATTCCTCTGCTGGTGGACTATTAGTCACCGAAGTTATCACCCGCCTAATAGGCAGATAGTCAGCGTTTCGGCCCTGACATGGTTTATTAAATATATCTGTTATCGACATTTGCAGTTCCTAAATCATGTCATTATTATTAAAACTAAGGTTCTCTTCTCTAATGCATGAGTCATCTTAGGCAATTGTTGCTATCCAATTTAGGCTTTGAGATTACTTGATGAAGGTTATTCCAGAAACTCTCCGTGCGCTATAAATTCAATATCTACGTTTTCATGACGTATGCATTGCATTATCATTTATTAGCAGCGCCTTCATGTAAGCCAATCAGAGGCCCTTCCTCCCTCAACTCGTCATGTTTAGTTGTATCTTTAATCAGTGAATATAATAATAATAATAATAATAATCTTAGCCAATTCCAGCAATTGACTTTTTAAACCGTCTTCCTCAGAGGACAATAATTAAACGTTTTCAAGATAAAATCTCAGCTGTCCAGTATGTCTTAACAGCAATTAAATATTAATAATATTCCAGTTTGCTGATCAAACACACCATCAATTATTTTATATAAATATATACTGCGCTGGAGGCATGGATACAATGACGTTACAACACTGTTTAAAGAACAATTTATCCTTTGAATTGTCTCGATATATCAAACGTTCCACAATGACCTTAGTTATACACCGTTATTAAGCATGTTTATGTCTACCCAGATTCCCGTGATAGACAATATAACATATGTTGCGGGGAATACACCCTCTAACATTGTGTTCAATGTTTGTGTGGAGACTCCCACCCACTTTGTCCATTAGTACAATGGTTATATGGGGAATGTCATTCACCTTACAAGTGCACGCTACAGACAACTTCCAGCTGGTTCCAAAAGACAATAGTTTGATGGGAGGTCGTTCAGGACTCCCTGTAAACAAGATGATCTCCCCTTAGAGATATCCGGTCACGTGCCAATCGTAACGTTATATTTTATTTACATGATTGTTTGTATAGTCTTGCCGTCCCAATTTTTTTACATGACAATATTCATATACATTTGATACTAATTACAGCTCTAGCTGAGAATCTTCTTCTCGAAAACGGAATGTAACACCAAATTTCTAATATTCCCATTGTTTTTCTCAGCATGCTACCATGTCGCATATCAAGATCTATGTGTGCAAACAATTGTGTCACACAAATTCTGCATGAATCAAAGACGTACTAAATACAGTATCACATTTGTTGACTGATTTTGTCTGTTTGTATAATTATGAGTTTTGACTTTCCCTTTGTAAGATTGTTCGGAGTTCGATAATTTTGTTATTACCCTTATTTAATGATCAAATTCGATGTTATTAAATAATATGGGCTAATACAACCATAATGTGGTAAATAATGAAAGTGTAATAGTAAATTCAAGTTCCGTATATATTATTAGTCCCGAGGGGATCATCCGCCGAGTAGTCATATTTTGGGTTGATTGATTGATTGATTGATTGATTGATTGATTGATTGATTGATTGATTGATTGATTGATTGATTGATTGATTGATTGATTGATTGATTGATTGATTGATTGATTGATTGATTGATTGATTGATTGATTGATTGATTGATTGATTGATTGATTGATTGATTGATTGATTGATTGATTGATTGATTAATTGATTGATTGATTGATTGATTGATTGATTGATTGATTGATTGATTGATTGATTGATTGATTGATTGATTGATGCTTAACGCCAAATTTATCAATATTTCATCTATATGGTGGCGTTTTGGTACTGATATGGTTTATTAGATATATTTATTATTGAAATGTACGGTTCCTAATTAATGTAATTATTAATAAAACTAAGGTTCTCCTCCCTCAGGCATAGGTGACCTTAGACGATTTTGGCTGTCCTGTTTAAGTCCTTTGGTTTTACTGCTCACAAAGATTTCTAAATTATTTGGCTTTCCAATCTTTCGAATTTGAGCGTACCTGCTCTCGGTTATTCCAGAAAGGCGTCGTGCGCACTTAATTTGACATCTTAGTTTGTATTACCAAGAAGTAATACTAGCTTCCCAAACACAATTTGGCCTTAATTCTACCCGGCGAACGCAAGTACTCATATAAAACAATATATTACCTCATCATTTGAAACTCGGTAACATTTCCTATTATTCATATGTTCAATGTTGCATGACAAATTTAACAATCGTTAATAGTTCTTTTGCACTGTTGAAAACAGTCCAAATGTTCGTACATGTACTAGATTAAATTATTCATGAAAAATTGAACTGACAAAAAATGTTATTTTGCACTTTTGAAAATAGTCTAATTGTTCTTACATGTACTATATTAAAATATTTAGCACCTGTTCTTTCATTTCTATGAAAATCATGACTTTTACAAGGAAATGAAAAAAACATGTTTTGTTTGCATATTGCCAGTCCTGTTTGATTTAAAGTAATATTTTCTCTTCGTAGAAATTGTATAATTGTTTTTCTAATTTACAATTTTAGATATCATACAATAGAGGGAGAGATACTCTTGTTGCTTTTTAATGATAGTAATTTGCGTGTCACAAATAGGAAATGATAGGTGCATGCAGATGGGCACGTACCAAGTAAAAAAGATAGTCACTTTATGCAATCACAAATCCCATTTCTGACAAGGAAAATGCCATTTTATTTTGATACTTTCAGATCTGTTTGTGTATTGATATTCCGTCATGGGCATACTAATTTCGTAATGAACTGGGTCATGCTGACATTGTCTGAAAACTAGTGAAATTGGAAAGTTCAGCACGTGTTGTCATTTATTTCTTCCCTGAGAAATTGTAAAGCCAAATAATACTATTGGACAAAAGAAAGGCTACATAGATATATATTTTTTCACAATATTATATTGAATATTTTTTGGGGGTTATTTTAAACTAACCAACTTACGCAATTGTCAATCAACGAGTATAGATTATATATGTGAAGACTTTGGAGATGCCAAAGGGGTAATCATAATCCATAAATTGAAGAACAGACAACACAATGGCCAAAAGAAAAAGGGTAAAAGGACAAACAACGATCTACAAAACATTACACAAAAACTAAAGATGGAGAAACACGAACCCCATTAAAATCCGGGGATGAACGCCGCAGTTCAGTCGTAACATTGAGGGTAGTCTAAATTCATTTTGGTGGTTTTGTGCATGTGCAATTTCTCCAACGAAGGTCATTGAAAATTTTGTAATGACATTAGAA
Organism: Bathymodiolus brooksi; assembly: GCA_963680875.1. Classification (NCBI taxonomy): domain Eukaryota; kingdom Metazoa; phylum Mollusca; class Bivalvia; order Mytilida; family Modiolidae; genus Bathymodiolus; species Bathymodiolus brooksi. Next base: position 26,505,374 of record OY804587.1, on the reverse strand, counting down.
ACGTTTCACTGGCTTGAACAAAATTCACCAGAAAACTACATAAGAAATGAAAATACGTCTTTTTTCAAGATTTGCGCGAATGTGCCTTAGACATGACCCGTGTAGGCATAGTGATCACAGTTATCGCAAGGACTATTAAGTTTAGATATTTGACGTTGTACGTTGGTTTCAGTCACATTTTTTTGAATACATGTGCACTGTTTTACAAACGTGTCAACTTGTTTGTCCCTTAGTATAAAACGTATTATGATATGGAACAAAGCATTAAAGTCATGTCATTTTGACATCAGTCTTTCATTCTTTTCCAGTTTAGGACATGTAGTTTTATAACATGGAACAAAGCATGAATGTCAAGTCGTTTTAACATCGGCCTTTCGTTCTTTCCCAGAGTGGGACATGTAGTATAACAACATGAAACAAAGCAATATGTCATGTCATTTTGACATCAGTCTTTCATTCTTTTCCAGTTTGGGACATGTAGTATAACAACATGAAACAAAGCAATATGTCATGTCATTTTGACATCAGTCTTTCATTCTTTTCCAGTTTGGGACATGTAGTATAACAACATGAAACAAAGCAATATGTCATGTCATTTTGACATCAGTCTTTCATTCTTTTCCAGTTTAGGACATGTAGTATTATAACATGGAACAAAGCATTAATGTTAAGTCATTTTGACATCGGTCTACCCAGTCTTTTATTCTTTGCATTATGTCCATACGTATATTCGACATTAGGGAAATAACACAAAACAATGGCGGCATGCGTCATTTCAATATTTTGGCAAGTATTCTCAATTAGTAGAAGAATGGAACAGTAATGACCACTAAGCTACGAAATAAGATTTAATATAGTATTCCATAACGTTATTATATAACACAAGAGATATAGTCCGGTCTAGAAGATAACATGTATTGTTTAAGTAATTCAATGAAACTAGATACGCCCGTGTACATCCAATCAGCTATTGTACACGAATGAATGATGACAAATCAGATAATTTGGAAATAATGAGGACAATTGATATGGTTATGGGAATATGATAAGGTCAGCTATGTCATGGATATGTTTCCAATTAAACATGCTGTGACAAATGTATAGTATACGTCATATACGTTTATCAGTCCAGTGTCAATTAAAACTTAATTATTTGAAATGTACATGAAATTAATTTGCACTTAAGACATACTAGAGATTTAAATTTAATTGACGTTTGTGCCGATTGTTATTTTAGTAATACATATGTCTTTATTAAAAGGGGGACGTCGTGGTTGTGATCGTATGGTAGTTGGATCTATAACTACCTGTGCAATCGGTGTATATCACCAATAATGTTGTTAGTTCAAATCCCGCTCATAGTATATGATAAAGTTTGTCCTTGACTTGCGACAGGTCGGTGGTTTTCTCCGGGACTCCGGTTTCCTTCACCTATAGAACTGACCGCCACGATATAACTGAAATATTGTTGAAAGGGGCGGTAAACGCCATTACACGTTAACACGTAACCCTTATTTAAAGAAAGGCAGAACTATGTACAAGATCAAGGATGGGTATGTAAGGTCGAGTAAACAAACTATAATCACGATATGTTTTTCAGATAATCCCGTTTTGAAAGATATTTCAGTAGACAAGCATCAGTATAATATATTTGCGTCAGACAAGGAAAACCACACATTGTTGGTTACTTTATCAGCTAATGGCAAAACAACGAACGATTTGTTTGAATTCGTGCAACTTAAATTTTATTCTAGAGATAGATGGTTTTGTTTTTTTAAAATGTTCTCACAATATATTATTCTCTTGACGATCATTGACCTTCAGAATTGGTCGATGTGTTCCCAAATGAATGATATATCTCGATATGTTTACGTAACATTGCCTATGTAAATATTATTCGAACATCAAATATAATCCCTCAAATAAAACACATATATCAAATATCTTTTACCGGAATTATTCTAGAAAAAGTTGGTGTGGATCATTGTTCGTCTTTGCGTTCTTCTTCTGTTGACCATTGTCCTTCTTCTGTTGACCATTGTCCTTCTTCTGTTGACCATTGTCCTTCTTCTGTTGACCATTGTCCTTCTTCAATTTACGGCTTCTGATTACCAGTTTGATATCTTTAAATCTTTGTATGATTTGATTTCATTTGACCTTTTGTGTTTTAACGCCACTTTCAGTAATATTTCAACTATATCATGGCGACCAGTTTTAGTGGTGGAAGAAGCCGGAATACCCGGAGAGAACCACCGACCATGGGCAAGCAACTGGTAATCTTTATCACTTGTGGTTGCGAGTCAAGTGCACCCTTTTTGTAATTTATAAGGCCGGGCGCGAACCCACGCCGTATGGTGATAGAATTGTATGAGTTGTTAGGTAATCCAACTACCTAACTCATTGAGCCACCCGGGCCCTTAAACCTTTTTATGAAGACAATTGCAATTTTGTCCTGATTTTTTTTAATATAAAATGCGTTATGTTGATAGTATCAACAATAATGAAATAATGTTGTTAGAATTATTGTATAAAAGTCAAGTGTTTCTGAGTCTACAATGAATACGATGCATAGTATGTAGAGGAGAATGGCAATATAACACGAATGTCGGCCCTGTCAATCAACAAAGCAGTAATCAAATTAAATACAAACAGCTGAACTTTTGATTTACCTTTTGCTCAAATGGGTCGCCGTGTTCGTGATTATATTGTAGTTGAATTTGAAACTACCTATTCAATCAGTGCCCATCACCACTAAAGTTGTGAGTTCGAATACCGCTTATTGCGAGGTGTACTCAATACAACATCACGTGATAAAGTTTGTCAGTGACTTACGACAGGTCGTTGATTATCTCCGGTTTCCTCCACCAATAAAACTGACTGCCACTATAAAGCTGAAATATTGCTGAAAGTGACGTTAAACACCATTACCCTAACCATATTCATATGGCAAAATCAAGCCCATTTTGCTAATTTGCATACGACCGCCATATTGAATCAAAATGGACGTCATCGTAGTACTAAGCAATGAACGGCTGAAGAAGTAAAAGAGGCCGTGTTGATCTTTTATTAAACCTGGACTTAATTTCGGAGTTCTTTTTTCACCAAACACCGCTTAGGGTTGTTCAAGCAAATTGTTGATACCATACTCAATATATTGGAAGTTCCTGGAGTATTTTATATTTTGATACAATTTTCCTATCATTTCCTAAAAACAAACCTTAAAATATAGTTAAAAAAAATGATAAAACTGATGAAACCGCCATACCCACACAAGTTCTCTTCGTTCACTTTAAAACTTCCGGTAAAAAAATTCCACTTGATATTTGTTTAGAATGGAAGACTTATGATCTGTAGGTTCCTGGAGAAGATTCATATCTCATGAATAAAATAATGAGCATGATTTTGCCATATGTTTAAAGTATTTGTCATATATCAGTATCGTGTTGTGTAACTGTTTGATGTGTTTTGACTTAAATCAGAATCAATGTGTCTATCTAGACGGTATCACGTTTATTGGTTTAACGTATTGAAATCATATATCAATTCATAAAACAAAAAGCGTCATTTTACATTTGTACAATAATACCCCCAGCAATGTTATTGTAAATACGTCCTCTAATATCAATTACAGGCAGATGTTTCTGCATTTTTTTATGAACGAGCTAAAGAATTTGACCAAATTTGTAATAGGAAAATTAGTACACTTGTTTATAAAGAAAACTGTTCTCAAGACTTTTGTATTTGATAAATTATAACATCATTATTGTATGAGTTAAATATATTATAATTGAAACAAAAGAAGTTGCCCGTATTGGATATAACGGGTTTCCTTTTCCGCATTCGTACTCACCTCGACCTTCCCCTGAGTACTTATGCGGAAAAATAAACCCGTTATATCCCATATGGGCCGCTTCTTTTGTTTCAATAGTACTGCATCTCATACATAACACTGCCACTTTCACGTGAGGTGACTTTGGTCTATTGTGTCCTTCGACAGAAAAAAAAATTACACATCACAATCTAAGCAAATACTAAAGGCTTGCAATAAACCAACTGACAATCCGCCGCGATATAGCTGAAATACTGCTTAAATTGACGCTAAACACCAATCAATAAATCAACCAAATGACAATCGAAAATAACGAGGTTCGTATACACTCAACGGCTGTTTACACGAAATAATAAATGTTGTGGTCACCTCTCCTTTGATGCTACTTGTTTCAGTTATTGGAGATTTCGAAGCAGACGTGATGACTTTCGATAAGCACTTTAAATATTTACTGAAGTTATGCATTCGGAATTAAATTAATTAATTGTACTTTACACACAAGATTTGTTATAATAGTTTAGTATTGATTATTGTCATCAAAGGTTAAATCTAATTGATGTTCTAATTTACGTTGTTTAAACGAACATAAAGTATGTATGTACTGTTAGCTGTAATATTCTATATACAACGAAAACCAAGTATTTGCGTTATGTACCTATACTTGTTAATAAATAAAACACAAACACAATTGAAGATTTACTGGCGCAGTGACCATTTCTATTGTATTAAAACACAACAAACAACATCATATTATAAATAAGTTCATTTTACACAACTTTATGTTTCACTAATATTTAACTGTCAAAAGTCACTGGAAAGTCTCTATTAATCTAAAAAAGACATTCTAAAAATTACAAACTGATTCGTACATATACATACATATATATAATGACGAGGAAATAAATAGGTATATGTACAAACATGCTACGTATATTACTGATATATTCTTTATACTATAAAGTTATTGATGTAACTGAAAATTTGACTTCACAATAAGCTCGTGGGTCTGCTCGATACGGTCACTGCCTAGTCTCGATACTGAATTCTTCTCGCAGTTCTTTAAATACCTCCGTATTCTGAAAACCGGTTCTTACTAATGCAGTAAGAAATTACTACGCACGATATACATAAATATATGTATTGCAACAAGTCTGCATTTTTAATCGACATAAACAAAATATGGTTTATTGTTTAATGTCATTTTACGATGTACGGACGTTCTATTTATAGCTTTTAATGTCAGGAACACAAATTACATGTGACGTCATAATTCCAATACCACATAGACGATGACGTAATAAGGAAATGATAAAAAATTGATATATTAGTAATAACTCCTATTTTAAGCATATTAATCCATAGATTATAATAACATATCTAGACTTGCAAATTAAATGTCACTGCCAACGATATTATTGTAACAATTGTACACTATTTTATGCGTATGCGGAATGACGTTAAGGGGCAATACAAAATACATGATAGTTCCCAGAGTCTGAGCCACAATATACATGTATGGTAGAAAATATTGAAGAAATATTAATTAATGATGAAATTAAAATATTTTATGTGGAATGACGTTAGGGGACAATATAAAATAGTTGATAGTTCCCAGAGTCTGAGCCACAATATATGGTAGAAAATATCGAAGAAATATTAATTTATGATGAAATTAAAATATTTTATGTGGAATGACGTTAGGGGGCAATATAAAATAGTTGATAGTTCCCAGAGTCTGAGCCACAATATATGGTAGAAAATATCGAAGAAATATTAATTAATGATGAAATTAAAATATTAAATTCTCAGTGCATCAGATGCTTGTATATTTCAAATAATAATATCTCTGTAAAATATATGTTGCTGGCAGCCAAAAGCTATTAAAAGATCCCATTAATGTCAGAAAAAAACCAACAACCTTTATCGTCTCATATTATTATTCATCTATGCCCTATAAAACTAGTATTTAAAGTTTAAATGTCAAATGACCCAATCTAAACTTGATACAAGACCACAATTTTTCGGCTGCTTCGGCCACCATGAAAAATGCTAGATGGTGACCAAAAAGATGTATGTGGTTGATTGAGTGATTTTGTGATTGTTGTTTAACACCAAGTGAGCAATGTGTCGTCTATATTATGGCGGGAACAAGTTACATTTCAATCAGATGATGATGAAGTCCGCTTTGTACTAGACCAACACGCTGAATTTGCATAGTCTTAGGTCACTGAAACAACAATTATCCTGATTCCGAGTCACCAGTCTGTGTTTTTTTTATCCTTAATCACGTGTTTTTAAATGAGAAGCAGCTAATACCAATATTTAAAACTTTGATTTGACCGGGAATCGAACTCACGGTCTGTCGCACGCGATGCGAGGACGCTTACCATTACAACACCGATGTGGTTCGTATTAAAAAATGAGAACGTAGATATCAAATTTAGTGCGCACGACGCATACAATTTGTGGAATAATCTTTATCGGGTACGCTCAAAGCCCAATAATATAAAATTCTATAGGATCAAGACAACCAAAATGGCTTAAATATGTGGGACATTTTGAAATGTAAACAATGCCATGAATTTGTTTGTGGGGAGTTGTTCATGGTACATTTGTTGTGTTAGGTTTAGTTTCATTACATGCAGTACACGACAGGTGTCATTTATGAAGCAGGAAAATCTTACCCTTTCAGAGCACATGATCGCACTCTCATCTTTGTTGGATATCACATTGTTCGTGTCTTTGTCCTTTTTTATTTTATCTTATATGTTTACCCCCCGGGTAGAGAAAATAATGTTTATATTTACCCTAGTACTATTGTTATGTGCATTCAACTGTGAAATCAAAGTATTTCGACGGTGTGGTATTTTGTGTTTTTCAATTTATTTGATCAATGCTCAATTCGACTAAATTTTTCAATATTATAAAGAACGCTACTATTTTGAACAATATACATAATACATATAATCTTCGTGATACGGTAGTTGTAACATGTATAACATTAGTTCTAATAAAGAGAGTCGATGTGCTCAATATTAGATAAGGCAATCGTATTCCTTAATAGTGAAACGATAGTCAACTTTGAACTACAATATAATTACCAATACCATCTTTCGTCATCTGTGCGAAATTGACAGAATACTTTTCAATAGGGTGTTGATATCTACTAGTGGAAAAAACCTTTTGGAAATGAGATGAGACGATTCTTTTAAAAATCCTTGATTTATAAGTTTAGGATACGGTGACGTTGTACAAAGTCTGAATACAAACTCCAAGCTCGAGCGTAGCAAATGGAAAACGTCAGTTAATTTTTCCATAGTATTTTCCCAAGTGCGACTACTGAGGAATATTACACCATAACTTTTGGAATGAATGAATGAGTGAGTGATTGTTTAACGTCAACTCAGCAATTGTTTACCTTTACCAATATAACTGAGTGCCCTGGTGGCTCAATGAGTTAGGTAGTTGGATTACCTAACAACTCCTACAAACCTATCAACAATACGGCGTGGGTTCGCGCCCGGCTTTGGAAATTACAAAAAGGGTGCACTCGACTCGCAGCCGCAAGTAATAAAGCTTACCAGTTGTTTGCCCATGGTCGGTGGTTCTCTCCGGGTACTCCGGCTTCTTCCACCACTAAAACTGATCGCCATGAAATAGCTGAAATATTGCTGAAAGTGGCGTTAAACACAATAAATCAAATCAAATCAAACCAATATAACTGACTGCCACGATATAGCTGCTCTATTATTCAAACTGACGATACACACAGATAATAATCGTTAATAACATGGCATCGATTCGTTTTTGGACAATGTGTATTTCCGTATGACCATATTAGAACATTCATACGTGTAATACCATTAACATGTTAATTATATGACGGATTCAAAGATAATTGTAAACAATATGTAGTTATCATGTGCCTTTAATTTGTCTAATTATCTCCCTTAGTTATCACGTTATTTAGAGCTAAAAATATAGTGAGTGATTGGGTTATTATTGTTTAATGCCAACTCATAAATTTTTCAGCTATATCATGGAGATAACAAGTTAATTTTCAATGAGATGGTGATGAGGTCATCTTTGTATTAGACAAACACGCTTAGTTGGATTTTTATAGTGCTAGCTCACTGAAACAACTGTACTCGGATAGACATGTCACCCCACTCGAAACCATCATCCTGATACAGAGCAAACCAGTCTTTGTTCTTTCTCCTTAATGCTGCATGCTTAGCAGAGAAGCAACTGATATCAATTTTATAGTCTTTGGTATGACACGATCGAGGCTCAAATCTATGATCTACCCGATAAACTTTGGTTATAGTCTATATAAAATATTATACTGCTTACAGTACAAAACAATATCAATCGAAGTAATTTAAAATAGAAATTCTAATATGACGTCCTTCAAACGCTTTGGGTCCAAACCCGTGGTAAAAATAATATTAATATATGACCGATTAAATTTATGACGTCATCGACAATTTATAACGATATTTTACCAATTTTTACATATTAGAATCGAAATAATTCATGGAAGCCATATGTATATATTGTTTTTACCACGGGTAGGCCTTTATGTCAGCTTTTTACCACTCGCTAACGCTCGGGGTAAAACTTCGTGACATAAAGGTCTACCCGTGGTAAAAACAATATATACATATGGTTTCCATGACTTATTTCTTTAATTAATGTCTGTCGCGACATGTTATATCTTATACATATAAATAAATGAATATAAGTTGTTTTTTTATTAAAGAAAGTTCAATACATGAAGATTTTATAGAGAATATAGATACCTTGCATAAAAGATAATAAAGTCCTAACATTTATATATAGTTTACCTATTAATAAGTATTTGCTACAAACATGTAAGAAAAATATTTTTTTGTTATTGTAAATAAAATATAACATATAGATGTTCTATGTACACAACATATATATGAAAATGAAAGTACAGATATATCTTAGTGAGTGGATTGTTTTAATATGAAAATGAAAGTACAGATATATCTTAGTGAGTGGATTGTTTTAATATGACAATGAAAGTACAGATATATCTTAGTGAGTGGATTGTTTTAATATGACAATGAAAGTACAGATATATCTTAGTGAGTGGATTGTTTTAATATGAAAATGAAAGTACAGATATATCTTAGTGAGTGGATTGTTTTAATATGACAATGAAAGTACAGATATATCTTAGTGAGTGAATTGTTTTAATATGACAATGAAAGTACAGATATATCTTAGTGAGTGGATTGTTTTAATATGACAATGAAAGTACAGATATATCTTAGTGAGTGGGTTGTTTTAATATGACAATGAAAGTACAGATATATCTTAGTGAGTGGATTGTTTTAATATGACAATGAAAGTACAGATATATCTTAGTGAGTGGATTGTTTTAATATGACAATGAAAGTACAGATATATCTTAGTGAGTGGATTGTTTTAATATGACAATGAAAGTACAGATATATCTTAGTGAGTGGATTGTTTTAATATGAAAATGAAAGTACAGATATATCTTAGTGAGTGGATTGTTTTAATATGACAATGAAAGTACAGATATATCTTAGTGAGTGGATTGTTTTAATATGACAATGAAAGTACAGATATATCTTAGTGAGTGGATTGTTTTAATATGACAATGAAAGTACAGATATATCTTAGTGAGTGGATTGTTTTAATATGACAATGAAAGTACAGATATATCTTAGTGAGTGGATTGTTTTAATATGACAATGAAAGTACAGATATATCTTAGTGAGTGGATTGTTTTAATATGACAATGAAAGTACAGATATATCTTAGTTAGTGGATTGTTTTAGTGACATACGAGCAATACATTAGCTCTATTGAGTTCAGGTTTTCTTTTACGACAAATGAAAAACGTAGATATCTAATTTAGTGCACACACAGCATTTCTGTAATGACCTTCACCAAGTATGCTCAAGGTCGAATTGCTAGAAAGCAAAACAATTTAAATAAACGTTAGAGAATACAGAAGGTACAATCAAAAATGGACAATCCAGAGAAACTGTCAACATAGGGTAAACACAAGACGAAGAAAAACAAAATAAAAACACAACACAATATGTGCTGGACACCACTTTATGCAAGCAAACACAAATTTAATAAATTAGACATGAACCTTCCTACAAACAACTGGAGGTTAAGACGAACTGAACATCGTTTTTATGTGGATATCGTAATGGGCTTCACATCACAGAACTCAGAACGTAAAAACATATAATAGGACAACACAAAAAACTAAAGAAAAGAAGAACAACACGGACCCTAACAAAAACAAATGATTATGTTAATAACTACTTTGTACAAGCACAATCCTCAGAGGAGGAATACATATATTGACTATCGTTATTGGCTCTTTCTATGTAATGCGACCGCAGCAGTCTGAGGATCAAACCCACGATATACCTAACTTAAGGAGACAATGAGCTGACCATTAGAATGTGAAGCCGGAATAGACTTCAAAGTCTTGAATTGAAGGTACATTGCATTGAGTGAGTGGAGGGAGGGAGGGAGGGAGGGAGGGAGGGAGTGAGTGAGTGAGTGAGACGCCAATTTACCAATTTTTCAGCTATATCATGGCGATACATCATAGGACTAATAGATATAGTACTTCCAAACCGTAAATACAAGTGTAAAATACTGAATTTTGAAGACGAACCGTACATCGTTGTTATGCGGAAATCGTAAAGCACATCACAACACGGAATTAAGAACATCGAGACACATAATAGGACATGAACAACACGAACCCCTCTACTTTAAACCGGGGGCGTATTCAAGGGACAGAGACAGCATTGGACACAAGACACAGAACAGGACATGAACAACACGAACCCCTCTACTTTAAACTGGGGGCGTATTCAAGGGACAGAGACAGCATTGGACACAAGACACAGAACGGGACATGAACAACACGAACCCCTCTACTTTAAACCGGGGGCGTATTCAAGGGACAGAGACAGCATTGGGCACAAGACACAGAACAGAACATGAACAACACGAACCCTTCTACTTTAAACGGGGGTGTATTCAAGGAACAGAGACAGCATTGGACACAAGACACAGAACAGGACATGAACAACACGAACCCTTCTACTTTAAACCGGGGGCGTATTCAAGGGACAGAGACAGCATTGGACACAAGACACAGAACAGGACATGAACAACACGAACCCTTCTACTTTAAACCGGGGGTGTATTCAAGGGACAGAGACAGCATTGGACACAAGACACAGAACGGAGACAAAAATAAAGAAAGATTGGCTATGCGGATCCCGCCAATAAACTCAGGGTGAACACATGTGGTCGCGAAGGGTAAGACGTTCCTGACTCTTATAAGACACCCGCCGCGTAACTCATATATATATATATAGTCAAGTCCGGTAAAAGTCTTGTCGATGATAGAAGGAAAGAATATATGTAAAAAGGAAAAGATCCATAGTCATTTGCTATATGGTTTGTTTGTTGATGGTGTTTAACGCCACTTTCAACAATATTATATTGTTATATCGTGCTCCGGAAGGGTAAGCAGTTCCTGTTCCACTAATGGCAGCCGTCGTGTTACTCTACATATAAACCCAGTGATAAGTCATTAATTAGGAAAGGACTGGGGATTGCTTTCGACATATTTGTGACACAGATACAAGTCATGGCTTACAATCAGAAAACACTTCATAATAATATCATACTACCTATTATTATATGGTTGTCTATTGTGCTCTACTATTGTGGATTGTTTTTATAGAGGAAAAGATAACGAGTTTTTTTTGGGAGGGGGGTTTGCTGGTAGTTATGAAATCCATTGTGACACGGTTGCGTCAGATACGTTACTGTAGATCAAGTCATTTCCTCTGACCGATCTGCTTTACTGAATTACAATAATATTTCCCATAAGAATGAAAACAGGATGTAATTAATGATAAAATAATGGATTCTGTCGTACAATAGAAACGAACGGTCGATTACATTCATGTCTACACGATATAATTTTTCTCCATTATTCAGCTCTAATTTCATTTTTAATAATGTACAATATGACAAATGATATGTTGAACTAAAACGTATATATCTAATTTAGTGCGCATGTCGCGGTTCTGGAACTTGTATTCATCAGGTATGTTCAAAACCAAAAGATTAAATTAAAGATTAAGTCTCTTCGAAGATGGTACAGACTGTTGTCTTCGTATTTCTTTCACAATACAGTCAAACATGCCCATGTGGTCAACTCTATGTAGCAGACACCTGTATTAAAAGATCACCTTTTACTTGTCCTGTAAAAGAAAATTTCATATCAATTTAACCTCGTTGAAGAGGTTACCTGTCTTATAAGGCCACTTTGTCCTTGTCCTAAAATGTGACCTCTTAATACAGGTTTGGTTGCATTTCGGAATATTGCTTGATAAATGACGTCACTGTTATCAAATTCATTAACCAGGATATTATATTGTGGGCCAAAACAAGACTCCCGGGAATTGTTCTATTTATTGGCAAATTATCAATATCACGATGTTGTTCCATCCCAGGATCCATTGTCGTCAAAGAGCTCTGGTCGGAATTGTTCTGTCATCTTCCGGTACAAGTCAATTAGGCATGTTTGACATACAGGCGACGACAACATGTAAGTATTATGATCATATAGTTTTATTATATCTTGAATCCAGAAGATGTCGTTATCGGTCGATTATTTTTGCTTGTTTTTACCTATATGTTTCTGTGGTTAACTTAATAGATTACTCAGATATAGATAAAATGATGGACATAAACAATGAAAAATGCTAATAATGAGATTGAAATCATCAAATAAAGCTATAAAAAGTAGTCTATATGTGTAATTAAAGTACACAAACCCTTTGTAATGCTTATATACATGATAGTTTGCACTGCTTTAAAATATCCCGGATGTTGACCAAACATTTTCGATCGGAGCTCTTTGACGACAGTGGGATCATAACATAAGTAAACAAATTAAGAAAACACATTATGGGTCATATACAAATGGGGATAAGCAATGTAAATATAGACCATTACCCTAGTGTTTTAAATCCATTCAATTTTTTATCTGCGTGGTTTTACAATTAAATTACTTGGTTAAGAGTGCAGATAAAATATGTATGCTGTCGATTACCCAACATCGCTCATAAAATAAACTTTATTTGTATATAAGTGCGGGATCTCTCTCGTGAGTTGGCATGAAGTAATCTTGTCCTATCAATGAAGATTAATTCATGCCTGCCACGGATTGGTGTAGCTGGAACCATATATCACCCAATTCCTTAGAGAGAATTATATCGTATACAGCTATATATCAATGCCATATCTTTACATGTGAATATAATTACACTTCTGATTTCGTATCATTAAAGCAGTAGTACAGTCAAACCTGTATATAAAGACCACACGAGGGAACCTGAAAATGTGGCCTTTCTGAGCAGTTGTCATTTATAAACAGGATAAAATTATATACACTATTCATTAATTGGAAAAATGAGACTGTCCTTTATTGACAGTGATTTGTTATATAGAGGTGGCCTATACGGCAGGTTTGACTGTATATTTTTTTCATCATATAAGTAGATAAAAGAAAGAAATATAATTACTAAAACAATTTGACGCATTTAGTCATGCAAAACAATTTTTCACTCGTATTTTTGACGTTGATGAAATCTGAAAATTCCAGTGATGTACAAGATGGTATACAGTTCTATCATCAAATATAGAAAATATAATTCTACTCGTAGAGGGAACGTCGTGATCGTATGGTAGTTGGATTTACAACTACATGTACAATCAATGCATATCACCACTAAAGTTGTAAGTTTGCAACCCGCTCATGGCGAGGTGTACTCAATACAACATTATGTTACAAAGTTTGTCAGTGACGTGCGGCAGGTCGGCGGTTTTCTCCGATTTCTTCCACCAATAAAGCTGACCGCCACGATATAGCTGAAATATTGTTGAATGTGGCGTTAAACACAATAACCCCCTAACGCTAAAATAATTTAACGCATTATTCATGCAATACATTGCTTGACGTTGATGAAATCTGAAAATTCCAGTGGTGTACAAGGGAATATACCGTTCTAAATTACAATTACCATCAAATATAGAAAATCGAATTCTACTCGTAAAAGATATATTTAAGGAACTGCTGATCGTTATGTAATAATAGCCATTTCACTGACGAGCAGAACTCATCCGGATCTATAACAAGTGTCAACACTACAGTCGCGTTACACTATATTGTTGATACATATTACGTCTGGTGTTGGTTCATTTGCATATTAATTTTGTATTTGCCTCTTATTTTTTGCTTTGTTTGTTTATTTTTTTTCTCTGTTGTTTTTGTTTTTTCTTTTTTGTTGTTCTTTATTCGTTTTTGTTTAAACAGTGATTGTAAACAATTCCGTCAAAATCAATAAACCATCACCTTAATATTTGGTCATTTAAGTTGTCTTCAATTTGAAAATGAATACTGCACAAATTTTTTATCAAGGCAAATTGATATTTAGTAACTTCAAATTTTGTCATGGTTATACATAACGCGATATGACAAAATGATCAATTTCGGATTTCATGTCAATATAAAAAAAAACATGCAACATTATATGAACTTGTATTATTAATTTTCATTAAATGGAGTTGAAACCCGTTTATCTAAATCCAATTATTTTATTTATCATACTAGAATAGATGATTGCAATAAAAACGTAGATATCAGATTTAATGCACACTACGCGTTTCTGTAATAACCCCCATCAGGTGCGCTCACAATCGAAATATAAGTAAGACAACTGATGTGTGAGCAATAAAACCACATAGTCTGATTATGACGCGAGGGAGGAGAATCCAAGTACATGATGTATTAATTGTTACTAGATCTATAGTTTTATATGTAGTGTGTTTTAGATCGTTGTTTGTCTTTTTGTCTTTTTTCCTTTGGTCATTGTCTTGTCTGTCATTCTTCGGTTTATGGATTCAGGTTACCCCTTTGGTATCTTCAAACTCTTCTTAACGGTAACACGACGGGTGTCACTAATGGAACTGAAACTGGATACCTTTTCGGAGAATCAGTCTACATCCGGTATTTTGATGGGTTCGTATTGCTTTAGTTTTCTATGTAGTGTTTATATTTTCCTTTTTCTTTTGGCCATTGCATTGTCTGTTCTCTGATTACTCCTTTGGTATCTGTTCGTATTGCTTTAGTTTTCTATGTAGTGTTTATATTTTCCTTTTTCTTTTGGCCATTGCATTGTCTGTTCTCTGATTACTCCTTTGGTATCTGTTCGTATTGCTTTAGTTTTCTGTGTAGTATTTAATTTGTCCTTTTTCTTTTGGCCATTGCATTGTCTGTTCTCTGATTACTCCTTTGGTATCTGTTCGTATTGCTTTAGTTTTCTGTGTAGTGTTTAATATTTAATTTTTTCTTTTGGCCATTGCATTGTCTGTTCTCTGATTACTCCTTTGGTATCTGTTCGTATTGCTTTAGTTTTCTATGTAGTGTTTATATTTTCCTTTTTCTTTTGGACATTGCATTGTCTGTTCTCTGATTACTCCTTTGGTATCTGTTCGTATTGCTTTAGTTTTCTATGTAGTGTTTATATTTTCCTTTTTCTTTTGGCCATTGCATTGTCTGTTCTCTGATTACTCCTTTGGTATCTGTTCGTATTGCTTTAGTTTTCTATGTAGTGTTTATATTTTCCTTTTTCTTTTGGACATTGCATTGTCTGTTCTCTGATTACTCCTTTGGTATCTGTTCGTATTGCTTTAGTTTTCTATGTAGTGTTTATATTTTCCTTTTTCTTTTGGCCATTGCATTGTCTGTTCTCTGATTACTCCTTTGGTATCTGTTCGTATTGCTTTAGTTTTCTATGTAGTGTTTATATTTTCCTTTTTCTTTTGGCCATTGCATTGTCTGTTCTCTGATTACTCCTTTGGTATCTGTTCGTATTGCTTTAGTTTTCTATGTAGTGTTTATATTTTCCTTTTTCTTTTGGACATTGCATTGTCTGTTCTCTGATTACTCCTTTGGTATCTGTTCGTATTGCTTTAGTTTTCTATGTAGTGTTTATATTTTCCTTTTTCTTTTGGCCATTGCATTGTCTGTTCTCTGATTACTCCTTTGGTATCTGTTCGTATTGCTTTAGTTTTCTATGTAGTGTTTATATTTTCCTTTTTCTTTTGGCCATTGCATTGTCTGTTCTCTGATTACTCCTTTGGTATCTGTTCGTATTGCTTTAGTTTTCTATGTAGTGTTTATATTTTCCTTTTTCTTTTGGCCATTGCATTGTCTGTTCTCTGATTACTCCTTTGGTATCTGTTCGTATTGCTTTAGTTTTCTATGTAGTGTTTATATTTTCCTTTTTCTTTTGGCCATTGCATTGTCTGTTCTCTGATTACTCCTTTGGTATCTGTTCGTATTGCTTTAGTTTTCTGTGTAGTATTTAATTTGTCCTTTTTCTTTTGGCCATTGCATTGTCTGTTCTCTGATTACTCCTTTGGTATCTGTTCGTATTGCTTTAGTTTTCTGTGTAGTGTTTAATATTTAATTTTTTCTTTTGGCCATTGCATTGTCTGTTCTCTGATTACTCCTTTGGTATCTGTTCGTATTGCTTTAGTTTTCTATGTAGTGTTTATATTTTCCTTTTTCTTTTGGACATT
Source organism: Bathymodiolus brooksi (assembly GCA_963680875.1). Lineage (NCBI taxonomy): Eukaryota > Metazoa > Mollusca > Bivalvia > Mytilida > Modiolidae > Bathymodiolus > Bathymodiolus brooksi. The sequence goes on along the minus strand of OY804587.1, from coordinate 26,488,846 downwards.
GCATTGTCTGTTCTCTGATTACTCCTTTGGTATCTGTTCGTATTGCTTTAGTTTTCTATGTAGTGTTTATATTTTCCTTTTTCTTTTGGCCATTGCATTGTCTGTTCTCTGATTACTCCTTTGGTATCTGTTCGTATTGCTTTAGTTTTCTATGTAGTGTTTATATTTTCCTTTTTCTTTTGGACATTGCATTGTCTGTTCTCTGATTACTCCTTTGGTATCTGTTCGTATTGCTTTAGTTTTCTATGTAGTGTTTATATTTTCCTTTTTCTTTTGGCCATTGCATTGTCTGTTCTCTGATTACTCCTTTGGTATCTGTTCGTATTGCTTTAGTTTTCTATGTAGTGTTTATATTTTCCTTTTTCTTTTGGCCATTGCATTGTCTGTTCTCTGATTACTCCTTTGGTATCTGTTCGTATTGCTTTAGTTTTCTATGTAGTGTTTATATTTTCCTTTTTCTTTTGGACATTGCATTGTCTGTTCTCTGATTACTCCTTTGGTATCTGTTCGTATTGCTTTAGTTTTCTATGTAGTGTTTATATTTTCCTTTTTCTTTTGGCCATTGCATTGTCTGTTCTCTGATTACTCCTTTGGTATCTGTTCGTATTGCTTTAGTTTTCTATGTAGTGTTTATATTTTCCTTTTTCTTTTGGCCATTGCATTGTCTGTTCTCTGATTACTCCTTTGGTATCTGTTCGTATTGCTTTAGTTTTCTATGTAGTGTTTATATTTTCCTTTTTCTTTTGGCCATTGCATTGTCTGTTCTCTGATTACTCCTTTGGTATCTGTTCGTATTGCTTTAGTTTTCTATGTAGTGTTTATATTTTCCTTTTTCTTTTGGCCATTGCATTGTCTGTTCTCTGATTACTCCTTTGGTATCTGTTCGTATTGCTTTAGTTTTCTGTGTAGTGTTTAATTTTTATTTTTTCTCTTGGCCATTGCATTGTCTGTTCTCTGATTACTCCTTTGGTATCTGTTCGTATTGCTTTAGTTTTCTGTGTAGTGTTTATATTTTCCTTTTTCTTTTGGCCATTGCATTGTCTGTTCTCTGATTACTCCTTTGGTATCTGTTCGTATTGCTTTAGTTTTCTGTGTAGTGTTTATATTTTCCTTTTTCTTTTGGCCATTGCATTGTCTGTTCTCTGATTACTCCTTTGGTATCTGTTCGTATTGCTTTAGTTTTCTGTGTAGTGTTTATATTTTCCTTTTTCTTTTGGCCATTGCATTGTCTGTTCTCTGATTACTCCTTTGGTATCTGTTCGTATTGCTTTAGTTTTCTGTGTAGTGTTTATATTTTCCTTTTTCTTTTGGCCATTGCATTGTCTGTTCTCTGATTACTCCTTTGGTATCTGTTCGTATTGCTTTAGTTTTCTGTGTAGTGTTTAATTTTTATTTTTTCTTTTGGCCATTGCATTGTCTGTTCTCTGATTACTCCTTTGGTATCTGTTCGTATTGCTTTAGTTTTCTGTGTAGTGTTTATATTTTCCTTTTTCTTTCGGCCATTGCATTGTCTGTTCTCTGATTACTCCTTTGGTATCTGTTCGTATTGCTTTAGTTTTCTGTGTAGTGTTTATATTTTCCTTTTTCTTTTGGCCATTGCATTGTCTGTTCTCTGATTACTCCTTTGGTATCTGTTCGTATTGCTTTAGTTTTCTGTGTAGTGTTTAATTTGTCCTTTTTCTTTTGGCCATTGCATTGTCTGTTAAACGTTTCATATAACAATCCATGTCATATCGGATTACTTTTCTGTCATATACACCACGGAAACCAAAGACAGAAATATATTTTACATTGTATTTAAATTAGAAAATTAATCGTCGCGTGTCTAATACGAAATGTGTTATTGTGTCGTGTTTACAAGCTTAGAAAGGAAACAAGTTCAATGTTATTGATAGCATGTACACTAATAACATTGCATGGAAGAGATTTAAGCTATCGACATTTACAAATTGGCATAATCTACTTTAGCTAATAATTAAGGATTTCGTGTGGAGTGAGATGAAGAAGGTCAAGGCTGTGAATTGTCATACTATCCTAGTTTTAAAATCAAATGCATCTACGTTGGTGTAATTAAAACAAAAGAAACATTTTCTGTTGGCTGCAATGCAAGAAGACTTTGAAGATACCAAAGGGGAAATCAGAATCCGTATATTGAAGAAGAACAAACAACACAATGGCCAAAAGATAAAGTACAAAAGGACAAACAACGATCTACAAAACACACATATAAAACTGAAGATCGAGTAACACGAACCCCACTAAAAACCAGGGGTGAACTCAGGCGCTCCGGAAGGGTAGACATTACATTTCAATTAATCATGCCTTGAAAAAAAAGGAAAAAAATATGAAAAACAAAACATATGTTGATAAAGAGAAAATAATGTGGTAACTCGAGGCTTTTACTGTGTTTTTGCTGTAATTGATGGAAGGAAAACACCGATAAATGACCGATATTTTATTAGATAATAAACCTGCTTGCTGGTCATTAAAGTATTTGTCTATCCGATGTTTATTTGTCTCCAGTGACTGGTCTTGATGATTTAGTAATCAATATAATGTATCAGCATGTCTTGTTTATTATTCAAGAATAATTATCATGGCTGTGATTTCACCCATAAAATTCCTCCTTCTGACTACTAAACATTAATTTGATTTAATTTGCTAAAACACATGTCATTCAATTAAAGTCCTAAGAAGAGTTTGAAGATACCAAGGGGGTAGCTAGAATCCATAAGTCATCATTACTTGTATGTTTCTATTTTTATTTTATGTTGACAATTTGCCACTTTTTTCCATATATTTTTATAACAGAAAAAAGTCGGTTGTCGTCATTGTGATACCTTGCATTTCTAAATGTTTCTTGATTGAAAAGGCATACACTTGCATGGCAGGGAATCCCATTAACCGCTTTAACTACACCACATATTTGTGCATAAGAATCTAATTTTTAATTATAAGATTTTGTATTTGATTTTTTATACTTTTCTTTAAGAATACACGACTCCGAAATTGGTTTATATCTTACCGAAACGTATAAGAAATGGAAATTGTTCGCTCAAAACGCAATTAAGATGAAAGAACAGAATAGTAAAATGAAGCTGCTTAAGGATTCGTGCGCATCGTCAAAGGCAAAGTCGAAAGTGTTCTAGAGCTTTATAAAAGGAAAGAAGTGTCATGACTATCCTGCGCATATTGTAGATCCCGATAATAAAAATAATATCTTAACGGAAGAGATTGATATTAAAACCTAACTTCAACAGCATTTTAGTAGTATCGGTAAAAACGAACGCATTTACCCAAGTTTTAAAGGTCAATTCAGTGATTTTGTCCATAACATCCAAACGAAAAAAATAGCAAGCGATAATATGCTTAATCTCAAAATAACCAAGGAGTCAATATCTGAAATATTGCTTGGTCTAAGATCCGGTAAAGCTATGGGCTATGACGAAATTCCAAACGAGTTTCTTAGATATGGCAGAAAAGACATGCTTTCTTCATTAGTTGATCTCTTTGCGGCAATTTCAGATTTCGAACAAATCCCACCCGATTGGCAAAATGGTATTATTAAACCGATTCATAAATCAGGTTCGTTATTTGAGTTGGATAATTACAGGGGGATAACATTGTCGTCTAATGTATACAAGGTTTTCTCCAAGGTGATTGAAAAGAAAATTGTGTCTTTTCTGGAGGATAGTAATATTCTAGGCGAATCACAGGGAGCTTTTAGAAAAAATAGGAGACTCGAGGACCATATCTTTACTCTACAAAAAAAGAAGGAAAAGAATACATATCTCGCCTTTCTTGACTTGTCGAAAGCTTTCGACAGAGTGTGGAGGGAGGGTCTTTTTTTTTTCTTTTCTTTTTTTTTATCTCTTATGGCAAAATGGTATCCAAGGTAAATCTTGGCGCTTGTTAAGGTCCCTTTATAAGGAGGTCAACAACCGTGTCCTTTACGGTAATTACGAATCGGACTGATTTAGTCAGGATTATGGTGTAAAACAGGGATGTGTCTTGCCTCCATCATTGTTTTCTATTCTCATGAATTATCTTGTTAGTATGTTAGATAAAGCGGGTGTTGGTGTCCAAGTTTCAAACCAATTAATCAATTCGCTGCTCTTTGCTGATGATATAACTTTGATTGCCAGCTCAGAGCAAGAGCTTAATACACTATTAGACATTACGTCAAAGTTCGCAGATAAGTGGAACTTAAAATTTAACGCCACTAAATCTAAGGTAATGGTAGTCGGCAGACGATTGACAGAGAAAAAGTATGGAAATTAGGTGATAACTGTATCCACGAAACAAACGAATATAAATATCTGTGAGAATATGAAACAAGAACTCTGAAATCAAACTATCATGTCCAAACGTATATCAAAGATAATATGGATAACAAAATTAATTTCATGTCCCGTATTCTTGCTGAACACGACAATTTTAATTGTGTTGAGTTCGGAGACGCGTTATGGAATTCAGTTCTCCGACCTTCAATTTCACATTGTTGTGGAGCTTGGCTTACATCATCTAAATTAAACGAAGATTTGTTAAGTAGCATACAATTTCGAGCGGCGAAGATCATAATGAAAACAAAGGTGAATATGTCTAAAGCGGCTCTTCTTATCGAGCTTGGGTGGGAACCTATCAATGATTTTTTGAATAGACAGAGAGCCTCATATTTTTCTTATATAAATAACTTACCAAATAAAAGACTCTGCAAAGATAGTTTTTGATGAGATGCACGCTCTTTCCGCTCATGCTTGGGACTACTTACCTGCTTTGAAAACCGTATTTGAATCAGTAGGACTTGACAATTTGTATCATGTAAACGACTTTAACAACGAAATGTTTAATGCTTGTATGGGTCAGTTCTCCTCCACAAAACTAAGAAAAGAAATCATGAGTAAAAGTTCTCTTAGTGACTATATTACATTCTATAGACACAAAGGGAAGCGACCTATCTCGAAGATATGAGAGATTTTGAGGGATCTAGACTTAAACTGCTTTGTCGAAACAATTCGCTGTGCTTAAATAATTTGTAAAACAAAATGAGTTTAAAAAACAGTAACAAATGCTCTCTATGTGACTGTAATGTAGTAGAAGATTTATGTCATCTCCTCTTGTTATGTCCTGCATTAGAAAAAGTAAGAAGGCCTCTTTTAAATGATATCTCTTTTAACACTGTGGAACTTGATTTTGTGGACCTACCTAATTATATAAAAATTAAATTGTTGATTGGAGATTGTGGTTTTTATATAAATGAAATTGAAGGCATGTATTTAGATGTAATTGGAATAAATCTTTTAAAGAAGTTATACCATGACAGAAATATCATTTTAGCACAATCAAATGTTTTATGACTTAACTCGTTGTTTCTTTTTTCTGTTATTTTTATAGATATGACTTGTTTTATTCATCATGTATGTTTGTATTCAACTATTGTCTGTATTTTACTTTAAGACATGTTTTATACATTATGTAGATTTTTTTAGTTTTATGTATATGATAACTTTTTATGCATTGCCAATTTAATAGTATACTTATATTGAAATACTAATTTCACACTATGAACATTTTATTCTACATATTTTCGCTTTTATACTATGCGTCATTTGTAAATATAACTTTGTATCTAATGGACGCAGCCACTATTACCCCGGTAGTGGTTGCCCCCGTTGTAAAGGGGTAGATTTCCAAATAAAAATACATATATATTAAGAACATTTTTTTCTAGAACAATTTGTTTTCTTTCGAAGATAACCTTGTTAACATCTAAGAATAATGTTTTTTCTTCTACTGACAATTACAACATCTGGCATTCATTCACTATTGTGAAAAGGTACATACTGGTATTACTGTCCATTCATAGGAATTTTCTCTGGTTTGCAACTAAAACGAAATGTATACTTCAGATCCTTGGTGACATTACAAGCAATTACCTGTACTTCCAGTGCTTATAAATTTCTTGGTCATTTGTGTTAACTGATTTGAGGTAATTTCTTGGTCATTTGTGTTAACTGATTTGAGGTAATTTCTTGGTCATTTGTGTTAACTGATTTGAGGTAATTTCTTGGTCATTTGTGTTAACTGATTTGAGGTAATTTCTTGGTCATTTGTGTTAACTGATTTGAGGTAATTTCTTGGTCATTTGTGTTAACTGATTGGAGGTAATTTCTTGGTCATTTGTGTTAACTGATTGGAGGTAATTTCTTGGTCATTTGTGTTAACTGATTGGAGGTAATTTCTTGGTCATTTGTGTTAACTGATTTGAGGTAATTTCTTGGTCATTTGTGTTAACTGATTGGAGGTAATTTCTTGGTCATTTGTGTTAACTGATTTGAGGTAATTTCTTTGTCATTTGTGTTAACTGATTTGAGGTAATTTCTTGGTCATTTGTGTTAACTGATTTGAGGTAATTTCCTGGTCATTTGTGTTAACTGATTGGAGGTAATTTCTTGGTCATTTGTGTTAACTGATTTGAGGTAATTTCTTGGTCATTTGTGTTAACTGATTTGAGGTAATTTCTTGGTCATTTGTGTTAACTGATTGGAGGTAATTTCTTGGTCATTTGTGTTAACTGATTTGAGGTAATTTCTTGGTCATTTGTGTTAACTGATTTGAGGTAATTTCTTGGTCATTTGTGTTAACTGATTTGAGGTAATTTCTTGGTCATTTGTGTTAACTGATTTGAGGTAATTTCTTGGTCATTTGTGTTAACTGATTGGAGGTAATGTCATGGTCATTTGTGTTAACTGATTTGAGGTGATCGGATGTTTTTCGTTTTGTTGATAATACTGTAGATGAAGACATTTACTGTTTAAGCTTTCTTTTTATAAACAATGTTGAACGATTTGGCAGGGTTAGGGTTTATGGTGTTTAACGCCACATTCAACAATATTTCATTTATATCGTGGCGGTAAGTTTTATTGGTGGGGTAAACCGGAGGACCCGGAGAAAACCACCGAACTGCCGCATGGTCATTGACAAACGTTATCACATAATGTTGCATCGAATACACCTCAACTTGAGCAGAATTGTACAAAAAAGTGCCTTCGTCCTTAATGCTTGAAATTGGAAGAAAATGAACATGTACATTCAAACTGTGCATGGTTTTGTAACATTCAGCAAACTACTAATAATTTGTTTACACCTATATATATGTACAATTACAACATACAATACAACTGAGTAAGTTGCAGTGTAACCGCATCGAGTGCAGAAATGTGTTGGTTAAAACCAAAGGCTAGGTTTGCAGCATTACATAAAGGATTTAAAAATGCAAAGGTTTGTTGATACGGATTCGGGACAATGTGTCCACGTAGAGCGACATGTGAGCTATTTGTCAGTGTCATTTACATAAAATATTAGTTTCTGTCTTATTATTAGTTTTATTTCATTTCCTTTTGTGATCGGAATATTGTTTTGATCAGAAAACCTTTGACCCTAATCATTTGAATGTATTCATTTTCTGACATCAAAATCAAGTACAAACGAATACTCAATGTCATTTCCTGAGACAGAACAGAAAACAAATGTTCCTACAAAAGTGTGATTTCTAGCAAATAAATAAATCTTTATAATGACGCAAAAGTGATTTCTAGCAAATAAATAAATCTTTATAATGACGCAATCGACTACCAACCCCAAATTCCAAACTTTATTAAATATACAAATATAGCTTACATTAATTGATTAAGGAAAGTTATTGACGTGTAATGAAACTTTATTTGCAATTTCTACACCAACACAAATACCAGAATTGGATTTACAACTACCTGTACAATCAGTTTCTTCCACCTATAAAACTGACCGCCACTATATAACTGAAATATTGTTGAAAGTGGCTTTAAACATCATAACCTTAATCCATATACAAACATTTGTGACTTGATTATCTCTTATTTCAATTTATCCTATACTAGTGGGGGAAAGGAAACTATAATAATAAGCTGTATACAAAAGAAAGCACATAAAACAGAAAATTATCTATTTAATCAAGTTTAATAAATTTGATCTACCCAATAAGAATCCCTATCCATCGGAAGTGTATGAGATGTTCGTGAGAGCAGCAAAAAATAACGGGTGTCAAGTTACAGTTCACAAAATCAGTGTGTCCACCATTTGCATTGTTGCATGCATGACAGCGGCGTGTCCTTGAACCCACGAGAGTGTTGTGTTGAACGACTCTTAGGGAAAATGATTTCCGATCATGATTAATGCTGGGCTCATTTTCGGCATGGTTTTTGTTAGTGCACAGCCAAAGAAGGAAACTACGACAAAAGAGATGATTGCAATTTTCCCATTGTGAACTTTCCATTTATATGTGGCAACATTCCAGCAGCACCTGCATACGAAGTATATATCTCTCAGTTGATACGATATTCCAGAGCTTGCGGTTCCTATCAGGATTTCCTACATAGAGGGTTGCTGCTAACAAGCAATTTACTGAACCAAGGGTTCCTCTTAATTAAGTTGAAGTCATCCCTTCGAAAGTTTAATGGTCGCCACCATGACTTGGTTGACCGTTATGGAATATCTGTGTCACAAATGACCACGGGTATGTTCCACTTGTCGTAAATACTTCCCGGTCCGTTCCTCGTTCATGACTTATCACCGGGTGTGTAACTAGATTAACACGACGGGTGTCACTAGTGGAGAGGGAACTGCTTACCTTTCCGGAGCACCTGGGTTCATCCCCGGTTTTAGTGGGGTTGGTGTTACTCGATCTTTACTTATGTTTATGTTTTGTAGATCATTATCCTTTTGTCCTTTTTCATTTGGCCAGTGTGTTGTCTGTTCTTCTGTTGGCCATTGTGTTATCTGTTCTTCTTCTGTTGGCCATTGTGTTGTCTGTTCTTCTGTTGGCCATTGTGTTGTCTTTTCTTCTTCTGTTGGCCATTGTGTTGTCTGTTCTTCTTCTGTTGGCCATTGTGTTTTCTGTTCTTCTTCATTTGGCCATTGTGTTGTCTGTTCTTCTTCTGTTGGCCATTGTGTTGTCTGTTCTTCTTCTGTTGGCCATTGTGTTGTCTGTTCTTCTGTTGGACATTGTGTTGTCTGTTCTTCTTCTGTTGGCCATTGTGTTGTCTGTTCTTCTTCTGTTGGCCATTGTGTTGTCTGTTCTTCATTTGGCCAGTGTGTTGTCTGTTCTTCTGTTGGCCATTGTGTTGTCTGTTCTTCTTCTGTTGGCCATTGTGTTGTCTGTTCTTCTTCTGTTGGCCATTGTGTTGTCTGTTCTTCTTCTGTTGGCCATTGTGTTGTCTGTTCTTCTTCATTTGGCCATTGTGTTGTCTGTTCTTCTTCTGTTGGCCATTGTGTTGTCTGTTCTTCTTCTGTTGGCCATTGTGTTGTCTGTTCTTCTTCTGTTGGCCATTGTGTTGTCTGTTCTTCTTCTGTTGGCCATTGTGTTGTCTGTTCTTCTTCTGTTGGCCATTGTGTTGTCTGTTCTTCTTCTGTTGGCCATTGTGTTGTCTGTTCTTCTTCTGTTGGCCATTGTGTTGTCTGTTCTTCTGTTGGCCATTGTGTTGTCTGTTCTTCTTCTGTTGGCCATTGTGTTGTCTGTTTTTCTTCTGTTGGCCATTGTGTTGTCTGTTCTTCTTCTGTTGGCCATTGTGTTGTCTGTTCTTCTTCTGTTGGCCATTGTGTTGTCTGTTCCTCTTCTGTTGGCCATTGTGTTGTCTGGTCTTCTTCTGTTGGCCATTGTGTTGTCTGTTCTTCTGTTGGCCATTGCGTTGTCTGTTCTTCTTCTGTTGGCCATTGTGTTGTCTGTTCTTCTTCTGTTGGCCATTGTGTTGTCTGTTCTTCTTCTGTTGGCCATTGTGTTGTCTGTTCTTCTGTTGGCCATTGTGTTGTCTGTTCTTCTGTTGGCCATTGTGTTGTCTGTTCTTCTGTTGGCCATTGTGTTGTCTGTTCCTCTTCTGTTGGCCATTGTGTTGTCTGTTCTTCTTCTGTTGGCCATTGTGTTGTCTGTTCTTCTTCTGTTGGCCATTGTGTTGTCTGTTCTTCTGTTGGCCATTGTGTTGTCTGTTCCTCTTCTGTTGGCCATTGTGTTGTCTGTTCTTCTTCTGTTGGCCATTGTGTTGTCTGTTCTTCTGTTGGCCATTGTGTTGTCTGTTCTTCTGTTGGCCATTGTGTTGTCTGTTCCTCTTCTGTTGGCCATTGTGTTGTCTGTTCTTCTTCTGTTGGCCATTGTGTTGTCTGTTCTTCTTCTGTTGGCCATTGTGTTGTCTGTTCTTCTTCTGTTGGCCATTGTGTTGTCTGTTCTTCTTCTGTTGGCCATTGTGTTGTCTGTTCTTCATTTGGCCAGTGTGTTGTCTGTTCTTCTGTTGGCCATTGTGTTGTCTGTTCTTCTTCTGTTGGCCATTGTGTTGTCTGTTCTTCTTCTGTTGGCCATTGTGTTGTCTGTTCTTCTTCTGTTGGCCATTGTGTTGTCTGTTCTTCTTCATTTGGCCATTGTGTTGTCTGTTCTTCTTCTGTTGGCCATTGTGTTGTCTGTTCTTCTTCTGTTGGCCATTGTGTTGTCTGTTCTTCTTCTGTTGGCCATTGTGTTGTCTGTTCTTCTTCTGTTGGCCATTGTGTTGTCTGTTCTTCTTCTGTTGGCCATTGTGTTGTCTGTTCTTCTTCTGTTGGCCATTGTGTTGTCTGTTCTTCTTCTGTTGGCCATTGTGTTGTCTGTTCTTCTGTTGGCCATTGTGTTGTCTGTTCTTCTTCTGTTGGCCATTGTGTTGTCTGTTTTTCTTCTGTTGGCCATTGTGTTGTCTGTTCTTCTTCTGTTGGCCATTGTGTTGTCTGTTCTTCTTCTGTTGGCCATTGTGTTGTCTGTTCCTCTTCTGTTGGCCATTGTGTTGTCTGGTCTTCTTCTGTTGGCCATTGTGTTGTCTGTTCTTCTGTTGGCCATTGCGTTGTCTGTTCTTCTTCTGTTGGCCATTGTGTTGTCTGTTCTTCTTCTGTTGGCCATTGTGTTGTCTGTTCTTCTTCTGTTGGCCATTGTGTTTTCTGTTCTTCTGTTGGCCATTGTGTTGTCTGTTCTTCTGTTGGCCATTGTGTTGTCTGTTCTTCTGTTGGCCATTGTGTTGTCTGTTCCTCTTCTGTTGGCCATTGTGTTGTCTGTTCTTCTTCTGTTGGCCATTGTGTTGTCTGTTCTTCTTCTGTTGGCCATTGTGTTGTCTGTTCTTCTGTTGGCCATTGTGTTGTCTGTTCCTCTTCTGTTGGCCATTGTGTTGTCTGTTCTTCTTCTGTTGGCCATTGTGTTGTCTGTTCTTCTGTTGGCCATTGTGTTGTCTGTTCTTCTGTTGGCCATTGTGTTGTCTGTTCCTCTTCTGTTGGCCATTGTGTTGTCTGTTCTTCTTCTGTTGGCCATTGTGTTGTCTGTTCTTCTTCTGTTGGCCATTGTGTTGTCTGTTCTTCTTCATTTGGCCAGTGTGTTGTCTGTTCTTCTGTTGGCCATTGTGTTGTCTGTTCTTCTTCTGTTGGCCATTGTGTTGTCTGTTCTTCTTCTGTTGGCCATTGTGTTGTCTGTTCTTCTTCTGTTGGCCATTGTGTTGTCTGTTCTTCTTCTGTTGGCCATTGTGTTGTCTGTTCTTCTTCTGTTGGCCATTGTGTTGTCTGTTTTTCTTCTGTTGGCCATTGTGTTGTCTGTTCTTCTTCTGTTGGCCATTGTGTTGTCTGTTCTTCTTCTGTTGGCCATTGTGTTGTCTGTTCTTCTTCTGTTGGCCATTGTGTTGTCTGTTCTTCTTCTGTTGGCCATTGTGTTGTCTGTTCTTCTTCTGTTGGCCATTGTGTTGTCTGTTCTTCTTCTGTTGGCCATTATGTTGTCTTTTCTTCTTCTGTTGGCCATTGTGTTGTCTGTTCTTCTTCTGTTGGCCATTGTGTTGTCTGTTCTTCTTCTGTTGGCCATTGTGTTGTCTGTTCTTCTTCTGTTGGCCATTGTGTTGTCTGTTCTTCTTCTGTTGGCCATTGTGTTGTCTGTTCTTCTTCTGTTGGCCATTGTGTTGTCTGTTCTTCTTCTGTTGGCCATTGTGTTGTCTGTTCTTCTTCTGTTGGCCATTGTGTTGTCTGTTCTTCTTCTCTTGGCCATTGTGTTGTCTGTTCTTCTTCTGTTGGCCATTGTGTTGTCTGTTCTTTTTCTGTTGGCCATTGTGTTGTCTGTTCTTCTTCTGTTGGCCATTGTGTTGTCTGTTCTTCGATATACGGATTCTGATTACCCCTTTGGTATCTTCAAATCGTCATATATCCACAAAGATTGACACCAACGAACAAAAGCGAAGCTAAAATATGCATTTCCACACTGAAGTCTCAGATTAATATATATCATGTCAATTTTTGAGATTATCACTTTTTCGTAAATGTAATTGGGTCAAACGTTTTGTTTGATATATGTGATTTATCTATATTTACTTATTGATAGTGCGGATTTACAGCTACCTGTGCAATCAGTGCCTATCACCACTAAACTTGGGAGTTAAAATCCCTCTCATGGCGAGGTGTACTCGATACACCATTATATGATAACGTTTATCAGTGACTTGTGGCAGGTCGGTGATTTTCTCCGGTATCGTCCACCAATAAAACTGGAGAGGACCCTTGTCAATTGTTATAATTTGTGTCCAATCCAATTGTTATAATATTTGGCAATAAAATATGTTTTAATCTAATAAAACTGACTTCCACGATATAACTGAAATATTGTTGAATTGTTGGCGTTAAATACCATAACCCTAACCTAAATGATTTCTTTAGCTTAGATTAATAGCGAGCATCGCAAGATGCGAGCTAAACAGCAACATGTGTGTAAGGAGATGAATAAATATACTAACAATACCAACCGGAAGTGGTTTCTAAGTTTCAGCATAGAATGGACAATCGGAGCGAATGACCGGAAATAGCCTATTGATTAGAATAAAAAATAACTATCCAGTTTAAAAATAACCCCAAAAAAATAGGAATCCGTACAGCTTCTTTACATGAAACGATTAATTTATTTAAAAAATTGACAATCGCTAGACCTTCTTGTTTCGCCCCTAAAAAAGCTGTCGTCACACCATTTCTATAGTTTACGTCACACAACTTGAGTATTGTTACGTCACGTCATTCATTGATGATCGCTGTCACTGTCAGAGTAAACAATCATTGCCCTGCGTTTCTCAAGTTGGTGGCGATTTACAGTTGGTTGCCGAATAATTGTTTATGTATTGAACGGTGCAGTTCCCAGCAATGTGAAAATAATGTCTTTAATATTTAAAATTAGTAAGATAAATCTTGAGTACGTTGCGATTTTCCTGACGGAGATTCCTCAATGTTTACAAAGACGTCACAGGGGTTTTCTCGGATTCCTAACCTATGACGTCACGAAAGTTAGTTCCGACTAAAGTACATCTTGTATCACATAGGTTGTATCCAGGGGTGGATCTAGGATTTGTGGCTGGGGGGGGGGGGGCGTGAGTAGGCGAGGGATCTGGGGACCGCTTAAGGTCCGCAGCGGGTCCAGGGCAGAGCCCTGGTAAGGGGCCCAGGGGGTCGAAACCCCCGGGAAGCTCTGGGGTTTTGAGGAATTACAGACATTTATTTGAACGACAATTTTGAACCAACCACACCATTTTTATCAGACCAGAAAAACTTGACTTTGATTCTTAATTTTGTCGGATAATTGTTAACAGTATGTTTTTGTCAGATTATAAGAACCTAAAGTAAAACTTTTGTTGAACAACCGTGATGCGAATTGTTCAACTCATGACTGATCGATCACGATATTTTAACCCTTCAAAGAACTATTTGTTTAGTCTTAACGCATTCCTCATGTCACTAATTGGTCTGTACTTTCAGTGCTTGTCCTCTCGGGTGGTTCTAGTTAATACTGCCCGTCCGGATGGAGCTTTTCTTTTCGTCGTTTGATTCATTCATTGAAAACGTATGATTCGACCGTTCTTGTTTATAGACAAACAAAAGCGGAAATTGTCAATACATGAACTTGTTGTTCATTTCTGATTAGCTAACGTAACTAAATTAGATAATCAGAATCGTTTCATGGAGCATTAATGTTAACGTATTCGCCTTTGTTTGTCTATAAACAAGAACGAATCATACGTTTTCAATGAATGAACCAACGGCGAAACGAATAGCTTCATCCAGACGGACAGTATACTGATCATTTATCAATGGGTAGAGCTTTTTAGAATGATATCCCAAATTTACTCCTAATATCATTACTATTCATTTTGACTTACAGGTCACGAGTTAACTATTCATGAAAAAGTTGTTTGTTGAACTGCTTAATTAACGTTGTATAACAAATGTTTTGCGAATTTTAGGGGGGCGCACGCCCCGCACGCCCCCTCTACATCCGCCTCTGGTATATATTAGCAACATAGATGTATTTCTATAGAATACATACTAAAGGTTATATAAATGATCATTACAGAGTGAAGTATAGGAAACAGCCTTTTAATTTGAATAAAAAATAACTATCCAGTTTAAAAATACCCCCCCCCCCAAAAAAAAATAATAGAAAGGAAACCGTACAGCTTCTTTACATGAAACGATTAATTTATTTAAAAAATGGACAATCGTTAGACCTTCTTGTTTCGCCCCTAAAGCTGGTCATGTCGCTCATGGTTTCAAAACAAAGGAAAAAAAGGAATATAAAGATCATTTTTTTAAAAACAATATTGATTCAGTTGTCATGCAACCCGTTTAAATACATTTTTGTACACATGAGACAGAAAAAAACATTCAAAGTCTTGTCGTTTGTGTGATGCAAAAATATCGTTTGCTATGATCCAGCTTTACAAGACACAATGACGAAAAGAGCGAAAAATATATAAAAGAAAACTGCTTTAAATCAGTGAAAGCGTTAAAGGTAATTGCTATCTTAACAGCATATCCATGATTTTCTCTTTAATTCTAAATCTACCTATCAAGCGCCCTTCTGTGCAAAAAACATTGCATTTTTCTGCGATGCGCCTAGTTTGCAGCTATAGTCCTACAAATCGACAATATATGGCCATTTATAGAGTTTGTACTACAAACGGTTTAAGTTAATAAGGGTAATAACACAATTACCGAACTCCGAACAATCTTACAAAGGGAAAGTCAAACTCATAATTTTATAAACAGACAAAATCAGTCAACAACCGGAAAACTGTGAAAACCGTAATGACCCTGACTTGGTACAGGCATTTCTAAAGAAATGGTGGGTTGAATCAGATTTTAAAGCGCCAAACCTCCCGCTCTCATTACGGTTCAAAGGTTCCGGCTGTCACTATAACAGTATACTTATATTCTATAGGCAGTAAACGAGTAGAACATGGACACAAATTATAAGAGCGATTACCAGCAGCCTTTTCATTTTTTTTTTTACCAAAAAAGAACATATTTCGGACATAACATGACTTCAAAGTTTGAAATATATTAGCAGGGGCTCCCAAATGCCCCTAAAATCTGGCATGTGCCACCATAATTACTGATATTCCTAATAATACATATAGTATAACTAATCGTAGATTTTGAATATCAAATTATAATATGACGTCCCGTATTCGGTATACAAATAAAGGCATATTTGAATAACAATCAAATATAGGCCACACATGCGTGCTGCGCTAAGAAAAAGCACCTACATAAACACTGACTATTTTCAGAAAATTCTTCATGGTTAGCGATTTTCTATTATTGTTTATCTAAAAATTGTTGAAATAAATGAAGTTAAAATTAAATAAATCCTAATCAAGTCTTATCATAATTAAACTCTTATAAACACGGCTTTGTTTACCTTTCGTCACTGTCTCCATGTTTATCTCCCTTTATCTCCGATCCGACTGGCTGCGTTCAACTGGTAATTTCGTTGTTAATCATTTAAAGTTGTTTATTTGTAATAAAATTTATATTGAATCTTGTCAATAAAATTATTTTCGGTATTTTAAGCCACAGTTTCAACCACAATTTCGCTATCCATCTCTTAATTCCCAATTTTACCATTTTTAAAATTCCGTAGGAGATTGATCACCTTGACAGCCTCGAATTTTAAAATTACCGTATTTGTCCTATTAGAATCGAAATAATTCATGCCGGCCATACTTTATTGTTATTCAAATATGGGTAGGCATTATATTAATGAGATTTAACCCCTAGCTGCAGAACCGTAGATATTTAGGTCCTTTTTAGTTTTTTCGGGGTCCGCCCTATCAGAAAATTTCACCACAAGGACCTAAAGAGCTATGGTTCCGCAGCTACATTAAATCATGCTCTTAAATATATGTAGGATGGACAGGTTGAGGTTCGGACATGAAAGACCCACTGACTCAGACTGTTGTCTAATATGTACATGTCTTTCTGTAAGAAATTTTGAAAACGCAATCAATAAATCATACACACACGTACAACCGCATTGTATCTTCTTCTTCTTCCAGCGTAGAACATGAGTTGTCGCCGACTGTTTTAAGTTCTGCGGGACTAGGCATGCCAGGCACACACAGCTGATGTCCCCAAGACTATGTACAACTAAACACTTCACTATGACACAGTTAAAACTATTTACACTGGTTGGCGTGATTAACCTGTTGTTGAAGGTTAGCCCTGAACTCCTCTATTGGAGCAGGCCCCAACTGTGGTGTCTGGTAGGTGGTTCCATTCTCGGGCTGTTCTTTGGAAGGAGTTTCTGAGAGTGTCATAATTGGACCTCTCCTGGAAGAACCTATGTTGACCTCTGGTTTTGCTGTCACCAGGTCTGAGGTATAAGTCTCGGTCGATGTCCACGAGTTGATGCTGGATCTTATACATCATAACGAGTCTGCTTATCCTCCTCCGTTGTTCTAAAGCCTGCCACTCAAGTGATGTTAACATGCTTGTCACGCATCCTTGTGTTCTGCTGGTGTAATCATTTATGACGAAGCGGGCAGCTCTTATTTGTACATTTTCTAATGTCTGTATCAGGGTTTAGGTGGTGGGATCACAAATCATTGCTGCGTATTCCAGGGTTGGTCGTAGGATCGTGAGGTAGCTGGTTTCTCTTACTTGTTTCATTTTGATCAACTGCCGATTGGTTCGATCAAAATTGTTTGTTTACAACAAGAGAAGTGGATCAGCGGGGGTAAGACATTCGATATTTTATGCCTTTTCTGTCGGAGTTATGAATTGATTTGTGCGTGAAAAGGATGATTATATGTTTCTTTATGAAAGCTATTATTTGTTTTCTTATATCATTGACATTTCGGTGGACTTTGAACCACATTTTTACAAATAATCATGTCAAAATTTAACGTTATGAACTTTCATCATTTATTTTACAAAATATGTACATAAACACATACAAGCACCACGACCCACAGGGCCTGTGCTCGACCCCCGGATGAAAAGGATACTTTTTTAAATGATAGACGTTTGACTCTTCAGTCACTTGAAGTTTCAAAAATAAAAAATAAAACAAGAAAAAAATGTGGACTCATAATCATAGACTAGTAAAATACATGTACATGTCTATGCGTAGATGCGCAACAGAACCTTTAATCATTCTTACTTGGTGCGAACGTACAACCTATTGGTCAGTAGTTGGTATACTAGATGGCAAGCCACTTTAATAACTAGACAAGAGCGCCACACGCGTTTTTACTATACTATTAAACCATGACGGGTATCTTATAAGAAACAGGAGCTGCTTACCCTTTTCGAGTACCATGGTTCACCCACGGTTTGTTGGTGAAGTCTGTGTTGTTCATCTTTTAACGTTTCTGTGTTATTCGTTTTCGTTGTCTGGGTTAATTATCATGTATACATAGAAGAGTTTGAAGATATCAAAGGGGTAATCAGAATCCATAAATCGAAGGACAAACAGCGATCTACAAACATACACATAAAACTAAAGATCGAGTAACACGAACCCCACTAAAAACCGGGGGTGTAAACTATCTAATAAATTCATATATGAATTGGTACAGTCAGTTGCGGATTATCCATTAGTCATATTAGGCAGTGTACCTACTAGGGCTTATGAAAATGAAGAAGTACATAAAAAGAATCATTTTGTCTGGTGCACTTCAGCTTTACTTGATGTGAAACAAAAAATGACAAAATAGTACCTAGGACTTGCAAAGGCCCTAATCCAGCCCTATGTAAAGTGTCGTTTTAATATGCTATTACATTTTTAAAATATTTAGTAAAATTATATGCTTAAAACTGCGCTTATATAAATGTGCTGATTTCTCAACTTATAGTATAAATAGATCGAAGATCAATGATGATTTTCTGCGATCCGTGTTGTGATGTCCGCTACGATTTCAGCATAACAACGTTGTTCGGTTCGTCTTTACCTCCAGTTATTTGTAGGAGGGCTCGTGTCTTATTTACGTTATTTGTGTTTGTTTGCGCTTAGTGGTATCCAACACATTGTGTTCTTTCTTTCGTTTTTTGTTTGTTTTTGTTTTGTTTCCTTTTTTGTTGTTGTTTAATTTGTCTTGTGTACCCAATGCTTCCAGTTTCTCTTCATTGTCCATTCGATTTTCTCTCACGTTTATATTAAACTGTACATAAATCTTCACTAAAAGGATAAACTAAATCAACAGGGAAATTATACATCCATATTCATATTTCTTCATCTTAAAATACATATGTAATAAACATTTGAGGAAATTTCTACAATTTCACTCAAATATTTTTCATGATTTCTTTTCATTTTCCATTGTAAATAATGAATATCATTCGATACAGACATATCAGTTATTGCTTGTACAGAACAATCTGATAAATGTCTTAAATTTCAACTAGTCTAGATTTCAAATAATATATATATATATATGTGTGGGCACAATCTGTTGTCATGGATACACACTGTAAATGTATTGAATAAACATTAGTTTTATACGGAAAATTAGATATTAATCACTTTAAAAAGACATTGTCTCTGTCTACTGGAATTAACTAACGTCCTCCGCTATGACATAGAGAAAACGTTGTCTAACTATGATGATGACTTCCTGATGTGTTATCGAGGGTAAATATATCAACTTTATAGAAAAGAATCAACAGTTATGCCTAACCAACATACGACCTTTAGAAGTTGATGATGTAAAAGTAGGTTTAGGTTTATGGTGTTTAACGCCACTTTCAACAATATTTCAGCTATATCGTGGCGGTCAGTTTTATTGGTGGAGGAAACCGGAGTACCCAGAAAAAACTCACATACCTGTCGTAACGACATAAGTTATTGACAAACAAAAATAAACATTTCAAATCAGATTTCACATTTTCTTTTTTCCCCAACTAATGCATTTACTTGCATGTATATATTTTACTTTTTATATTTTGGAAATATATCTTAATAAAGTTTTTAAACAAAGTGTTATCGAGATTATCTATAATTTCATGCAAGTCTTAGGGATCGTCGCAAATTATGACAGTAATTTTTCAAACGAAGTTTGTTTCTTTTGGTAGGTAGGTTTTTTTCAGCTGTCACGCTTGGAAAAAAACCAAAAACGCACATTGAGATTTGTCAGTAAATCTTTAAAAATGCACTTAAAAAACGGCATAAAATTGAATGGAACATCGTTTTAATTTCTTTCGAGTATGTATATTGTACTGTTTCTTTAGTACTGAATAAGTAATGGGTGTATATGTAAACAGCTCTGGTTTCCTGTTTGTGGTACAACTAAATATTATACGCAACGAAAAGCAACGGTCTTCTTTTGCAAATTAAAAAAAAAATGTTTTCGATTCTTGGAACGTTTAATACTGTTGTCAAATTTAAAATAATACTATAATAAAAACAAGTTTTGACCAAAGAGAGTAAACAACAGATACCACGATGCTTATGGCGGGTTTATGTTCTTGTGTACGTTGCAGAAATAGGCTTTCGGTAGTTTGTGAGTGTATTGATCGCTTTCGGTTTTTTGTTATTGTATTAAGTATTAAACATGGCAGCGCCCTGTAAAAAAAAGTACAATCGTAACTACTCGGCCATTCTCGCTACCCTACAAATAACCTCGAACGTATATAGTAGAAATTCTTCTTAAATTGTTTGCCAGAGATTAAGTTAAGTTAAGCCACACAAAAATATAGTCCACGAAAATCCAATATGGAAGACATACTAAGTAAAATCTAATCATGCAAAACTAATTAAAACTTTAACTTTTATCCATGAAAATAATTGAAATATAGAAAATTGCTTAAAATATAACTTTATCAAACTTTCATTTAACTGAGATGTGAAAAGTAGTGCGATGTATACGCCTAATGCATACGAGGTTATTTGTAGGGTAGCGAGAATGGCCGAGTAGTTACGATTGAAAAAACGTCTTGTGCAGACAACACTATTTGGTAGCAGGACACACGAAAAGAAGGATTTTTATGACAATCCAAAAAATAATTACAAAATATTTGCAAATGAAATAGCCAATGAAATGTCTGGAAATGCTTCAAGGGCTGATGTAAAACATGAGATTGATAGACGATGGAAAACATTTTTGCTCGACAAGTTAGTACCTACTGAAACTTTTTGTTCACACACAGAGAAAGCAAGTTTTGACTACGGTTTCAAAGTTCTGACCAAAAGGGCTGACATTAATAATTCTGTACCATCAACATCAAAGCCAATGAAGTCATTTTCCAAAGATCCAAACAATAATGAAATTCTTTATAATTTGTCTATTAATTACAATATCAGTGCTTTACTAAAAAACTTTATAATCGACGAGTGGTCTTCGCTTGTTTTCGAATGATGTCAAACAAGCTCTCCTGGGAAAAGGGAATGAAGCCGTTTTAAGGCTATGTTCTTCACACTTTCATTTGGAGGGTGTGGGTGTGGTCTGAGCCAAATGAAACTAACTTCATTTGAAAAAAACTGTCACATTTTGAGACGATCCCTTAGTAAAATGTCAACCTTCACATATATGTCAGGGTGAACAGCGTCCTAATCTTGAACATTATACATATGATATTTATTCTTCGTGACACAGAACGTATGATATGCATAATAGTGGTTCCATAAAAGAAAATCGATGGTCTTAACCATCTTTTAAATGCTAAAGAGCATGTCAACCAAGGCAATTGTCAACTTTGAACCAAAAAGTGACAGAATACTTTTCAATAATGTGTTAATATCTTCCGGAAAAAAAACCATTTTGAAGGATAAGATGAAAATATTTTTGTAATCCTTGACTTAATAGTTTAGTACTCACACCGCGTCCAACGGAGCATTCGGGGTGATTGTTATGTGAAGCGTGGGGTGTCCGTTTCGAAGCGGTTGATTTGCGAACATGGTAAGTTCATTTGCATTTGTAGTAATGAAGGGACCGAGTCTGATCAAAAGATTAGTGCACGGAATCAAGACATTATCATGGTTTATGAAGCTGTGATTAAAGTAGATATATACGGTGTAGGCTTAGCAAACACTCGAGCCCAACTCTAATATCGGGTGCAAAATTAACAACATCACTCCTTTTAGGCCGATAACTTGCAACCAAAAGCTTATGCTCAGAAAATTACTGATCCTAAACTTTCAAAATTATAAGACGAACCAAACTCTACAGGTTTTGCCACCAAAGACACCATAAACAAAGCGTCAGTCTCGAAAATTAGATGTAGAGTATGGGGTGTTAACTTCGTGTTCCTTATAGGGTGTAGGCTCTCGTTTTATGAACATATTTATAATCACCTCAACTTGGAAATTTAATAAAAACATAAGAGTTATGTTGCCTAGAAAAAGGCGGACACTCCACTTAACAGGTGTTTTGCATATATATGTTGTTTTATTGTAGACAAAACAAGATTACACAACACCAAAAACGTGTTTTCGTTTTCTTTTGTTTCCTTGTTTTGTTTTTCATCAGTAAATATTTTTAAGGTAAAACCTGGTAGTTAGCTTTCGTTATATTTCTGTGGTTTCGGGTATTTGTGAGCCTTGCTGGGGGGGGGGGGGGGGGGGGGTGGAGGGGGGGCAATCTATATATCCCGTATCCCTAAAACAAAATAGGCAAATATCCCATATCCCTAAAATGGATTTCCGGTCAAAAGCCAAAAATATCCCTAATAATACCCAAAATGACAATGCAACATCCCAGTAATTCAGAGGACACATATCCCATATCCCTAAAAATAAAATGGCAAATATCCCGTATCCCAATATACCCTATCCAAGGCTCAGTTGTTGGTGGGTACTCAATTTATTTTGTGACAAAAGATACCAAATCACTTTCAAAATACAAGACGACGATATTTACAAGATGCTTAATTTTTTAATCGACAGCATATTTGTCCAATGTGGTGGGCATGTGCTTCAACACTTGATCTGCATTAAAATAGGAATTGTGCGTCCTACTCACCGACTTGTTTCCTCACTTTTACAAGGTCGACTTAATAGATCTTGTCAAGATGAAAGAACGGCATCTGGCCAGGTCGTTTAATCTCACTTTCCGCTATATAGATGTATTGTCACTGAACAATCCTCGATTCGGTGCCTTATCTCCGTCGCATCTATCCCAAAAGAATTTGAATTAAAGGACACCACAGACCCTGTTAGGTCTACCTCGTATCTTGACCTACTATTCGAAATGACTTATTACTAAGCTCTATGACAAACATGATGACGTTTTATTCCGTATTATCAATTTCCCGTTGGTCTGTGGAAACTCTCCATTCGCTCCTGAAGGCATCACCTCAAAAGTTCTACGGTCGTCATACTGAATCTGTTGACAAATATGGTGTGTCCATCTCTACCGGTGCACCTGGTCCTTGCTCCCGTTTTTGGAGGAGTCCGAGTTGCTCATTTACTTTTAGTTTTATGTGTATTTTCTTTTATTTCATATGCTTCTCGTTGTATTTGTCTCCGTTTTCATTGCTTCGTCTTTGTCCCTTGACTCATGAATTTTGGATTTCGCTTTAACCGTGATTACCCTTGATTTTACTTTCATTTAGTAACTACTGTAGATTTGGAATTTTTCACTTTGATGGTTCATTATATAGCATTGATATTTGTGTAATCATTTGACATGTTTCGTGTCCCTGATTCATTGAATATGATTTCCTCAATTTTTGTTTATATATGTGAAATTAAAGGGGTGTTCTTTGCAATGACCAATAACAGTTCCGTTTTGCTTTATTTATTTCGAGCACAAATTTCTAGTAATTTATTGGGCATAATCTGGAAAAAAAACAAGAACCTACAAAGTTAATACCCCATACTCCACATCTCATTTTCGAGACTGACGTTTTGTTCATGGTATCTTCTCTGGCGTAACTTGTAGAATTTGGTTTGTCTTATAATTTTGAAAGTTTAGGATCAGTAATTTTCTGCACATAAGCTTTTGTTGCAAGTAATCGGCCCAAAAGGAGTGATGTTGTTAATTTTTGCACCCGATATTAGAGTTGGGCGCGAGTGTTTGCTAAACCTACACCGTATATATCTACTTTAATCACAGCTTCATAATCCATGATAATGTCTTGATTCCGTGCACTGATAATTTTGATCAGACTCGGTCCCTTTATTACTACAAATGCAAATGAACTTACCATGATTGCAAATCAACCGCTTCGAAACGGACACCCCACGCTTCACATAGCAATCACCCCGAATGGTCCGTTGGACGCGGTGACTCAGAAGACGAGACATTTTTTACTCCTTATTAAATCAGTATTATTTACCTTTGATTAGTAACGTTCACATTTTACACAATGCCAAAATGTTCCAAAATTAGGTCAATGACGTCATTTAAGGAAATATCTTGTAATTCGGTCAAAATATCGTCTGTCAAAAAATGGCACCGCACGGTAAACAAATGACACCAGAGGAGAAACAAATCATCGTAGCTTTGTCACAACAAGGATATTCTAGCTACAAAATTGCTGAAATGACGGGGGGGAAACTGGAGAACAGTCAGTAAATTTCTCAGGAGGCGACGGGTGTGAGGATCGGAAGAAAACTGACCGCGAAGTGGAAGGGGTAGAAAAACGGGAGTTCGGAGAGACATGATTATGTACCGAATGCTTCGTTCGGACAGAAGACAAAGCTTAGGAGAAATAACAGACCAATTTAACCGCCAGTTTGTGACCAACGTTTCTTCTAGAACAGTTCGGAGGCGTTTGATCTTTGAAGGATACAAAAAACATCCAGTTTGTAAGAAAACTATGATTTCACCTGTCAACCGAGAGAAAAGAAAACGATTTTGTCGATCAAAATTAATGTGGACAGTGAGAAATCATTGAAAAAAAGTTATTTTCAGTGATGAGACGAAGATTGAGATTGGAAATAACAGGAAAGTTTATGTTTAGCGTAAAGTGGATGAAAGATTAAGACCGGAATGTAATGGGTTGTACCAGGGTCGAAATTACAAAACGAAATTCTCTGTCATGTTCTGGGGTTGCATTTCGTGTTATGGGGTAGGTACACTAACTTCAGTTGTTGGCAATTTAAATAGTGAAAAGTATATAAACATGTTAGATGACAATTTATGGCCGGTCATTGCTCAACATTTTCCTACAAGCCCCTACATATTCTAGGACAATGCCCCATGCCATGTGTCTCGGGGGACCAATCAGTGGAAAACGGAAAATGATATTCCAACTTTAGAGTGGCCCCCACAAAGCCCAGACTTGTGTGGAAAGTTATAAAAACAAAAGTTCAACGACGAATAGATGACATTCGAAATGCTGAGGACCTAAAAACTGTTGTTGCTGAAATTTGGACCTCATTTTAACTACATTATATAAGAAGTTTATATGACTTCCTTCCAAGGCGTTTACGGGTTGTTTTACGAGCTAGAGGCAATATCACAAAATACTAACAGTTTGAGGTAAGTTTTATTATTTATTTCAGTAAGAAAAACTAGAATTTTTCTCTGCTTGGAACACAAACGTTGAAATGACGTCGGCCATTTTGGGAACTCAATTATGTCACATGACTGTAAACAACATAAACAGGAGTAGTTTGCACATGTGCACTATGGAGGTGTGGGAAATTTATAATGGGAACACTAATGTCTTCTGTGCGAGAGTCTGGTAGAAAGAAAACAAATGGTCTAACATTTGAGGTAAATGTCAAGAAATGTGATAGAGGAAGCTATTTCAGTTGTTTCTTTTATCACAATTTTCTTGGGATATATTGACGGCTTCCTATTATGTGTCTTTACGTTCTGAGTTCCGTATTGTCATGTCCGTTCCGATGTTCGGTTCGTCTTTATATCCAGTTGTTTTTAGGAGGGATCACGTCTTGTATTTACGTTATATGTATTTGTTTGCGTACAGTGCTGTTAAACACATATTATTGTGTGTTTTTGTTTTCTTTGTCAGTCTTCGTCTTGTGTACCCTATGTTGCAAATTTCTATGGATTGTCATTTTTGTATTGCCCCTTCGGTATTCTCTATCGTTTATTTCTCGTTAGCAAAGTTTGGTTAATTAATGGACAGAGCATTAATATACTAGTACCTGAATGTGAGATTAGCCTTAGCTTCTCTCTATGACAAGTTATTGCATAAGAAATGTCTGAAGATACCAAAGGGAGGTAATCAGAAACTGTAAGTCGAAGGACGAGACAATACAGTGACCTAAATAAAAGGAAAAAGGACACATAATGACCTATATCACATTACATAGAAAACTAAGATTGTTCAACACGAACCACACTACAAACCAGGTTGAACTCAGGTGCTCTACTTTATATAAGTAACTGAGTAAACATGGAAATTATTAAAGCAGGGTCAGTTGGCGGTTGTAGTTCAACAGATAGAAACATATAATTATAGACCAGAATTGTAAAGATAAAAAAAACAAACTGATACCTGTTATAGAATTTATGTAAATTAGTTATAAACAACTACAAACTTAATGATCTCAGAGTTGGCGTAAATTTACAATCTGATTAAAATTTCATGTCTTTGTTGTTTTTCTTTTACATTTCATTAACATCAGACAAAATTCGGTTCAACATATTGTGCATTCGAACTTTAAATAATTCAACAATAGAGCATGGCAAAATATTCCAAAGGGATTCCAATTCAGGCAGTAAAGTTTAAAACCCGAAAGACCACATGGACGAAATGTTAGATACGAAAATGAAAACGAAAAATACCACACTGTCAGAACAATTCGAAAATCCAATAGAAAAAAATAGTTTTCTTTTAACGGTAAGAAATTTTAGTAGATGTTTTCAATAATTTATGAGAACGGTAGCAATGAATAAAAAAAATTCCCACGTAATAAAAAGATTACGATAATTAAATTTAGAAACAATACTAAAACCAGGACAAACTTAATTAGTTGTGAAATTTAAACCCGGAGGATATTGAAGAAAGAATGTCGTCGCAAGCAAGAAAAACAACTATGTAAAAAGTCATTATAGGATGAAACGCTTCTTTTCAGGAGTTCATGCATATGTAAGCGGTGCCGATTCGCTCACAAACTGTCATGCAAGTTTGTGATTTTATCGACACCGTTTACACATGCATGCACTCCTGAAAAGAACTGTCTATTCCCTATAATTCTTCAATGTGAATCTTTTCCCTATTTAAATTCTTAAATTGATTTCAGGCTTGCTTTCAATCGGACATTATCGTAGTTTCCCGTCGGCGACCGCCATATTGATTACACTAAACTAGTTACGGCACGCATAAGTTCGTCGAGTTATAAACGGATCAACCCAAGCAGGTGACAGTGCTCTTGTGCTCATCCCCGGTTTTTAGTGGGGTTCGTGTTACTCGATCTTTACATTATGTTCATGTTTTGTAGATCATTGTTTGTCCTTTTTCATTTGGCCATTGTGTTGTCTTCTTCGATATACGGATTTTGATTACCCCTTTGGTATCTTCAAATCGTCATATATCCACGAAGATTGACACCAACGAACATAAGTGAAGCTAAAATATGCATTTCCACACTGAAGTCTCAGATTAATATATATTATGTCAATTTTTGGGATTCTCACTTTATCATAAATGTAATTGGGTCAAACGTTTTGTTTGATATATGTGATTTATCTATATTTACTTATTGATAGTACGGATTTACAGCTACTTGTGTAATCAGTGCCTATCATCACTAAACTTGTGAGTTAGAATCCCTCTCATGGCGAGGTGTACTCGATACACCATTATATGATAAAGTTTATCAGTGACTTGTGGCAGGTCGGTGATTTTCTCCGGTATCGTCCACCAATAAAACTGGAGAGGACCCTTGTCAATTGTTATAATTTGTATCCAATCCAATTGTTATAATATTTAGCAATAAAATATGTTTTAATCTGAAAAAAATGACTTCCACGATATAGCTGAAATATTGTTGAATTGTTGGCGTTAAATATCATGACCCTAACCTAAATGATTTCCTTAGCTTAGATTAATAAAAAAAAGGGCACAACAGACCCTTTAATCATTATTACTTGGTGCGAACGTACAACCTATTGGTCAGTAGTTGGTATAATAGATGCCAAGCCACTTTAATAAGTAGACAAGAGCGCCACACGCGTTTGTATTATACTATTAAACCATGACGGGTATCTTATAAGAAACATGAGCTGCTTACCCTTCTCGAGTACCATGGTTCACCCACGGTTTTTTGGTGAAGTCTGTGTTGTTCATCTTTTTACTTTTCTGTGTTATTCGTTTTCGTTGTCTTTTGTCCATTATCTCTGGATTGTACATTCTTGATTGCCTCAACGTGTTTCTCTAACGTCTATGTGTAATACCTTGCTAGAGACAGTTGGTTTTGCTTAGATTTTTAATTTACCTTTGAAACAGGATTCCGCCGTACGAAATAATCATTAGTCTCGTTTTACGGTTAATTATCATGTATACATAGTATACATTGTAAGAAGAGTTTGAAGATATCAAAGGTTATACATTGTAAGAAGAGTTTGAAGATATCAAAGGGGTAATCAGAATCCATAAATCGAAGGACAAACAACGATCTACAAATATACACATAAAACTAAAGATCGAGTAACACGAACCCCACTAAAAACCGGGGGTGTAAACTATCTAATAAATTCATATATGAATTTGTCATATTAGGCAGTGTACCTAGGGCTTATGAAAATGAAGAAGTACATGAAAAGAAGCTTTTTGTCTGGTGCACTTCAGCTTTACTTGATGTGAAACAAAAAATGACAAAATAGTACCTAGGACTTGCAAAGGCCCTAATCCAGCCATATTGTAAAGTGTCGTTTTAATATATATGCTATTACATTTTTTAAATATTTCATATAATTATATGCTTAAAACTGCGCTTGTGTGCTGATTTTCCAATTTATAGTATAAACAGATCGAAAATCAATGATGATTTTTTGAGATCCGTGTTGTGTTGTCCGCTACGATTTCGCATAAAAACGTTGTTCGGTTCGCCTTTACCTCCAGTTGTTTGTAGGAGGGCTCGTGTCTTAGTTACGTTATTTGTGTTTGTTTGCGTTTAGTGGTGTCCAACACATATTGTGTTTTTTGTTTCGTTTTTTGTTGTTTAATTTGTCTTGTGTACCCAATGCTGCCAGTTTCTCTTCATTGTCCATTCGATTTTCTCTCACGTTTATATTAAACTGGACTTAAATCTTCACTAAAAGGATAACATAACTCAACAGGAAAATTTTACATCGATGTTCATAATTCTTCATTTTAAAATACATATGTAATAAACATTTGAGGAAATTTCTACAATTTCACTCAAATATTTTTCATGATTTCTTTTCATTTTGCATTTTAAATAATGAATATCATTCGACACAGACATATCAGTTAATGCTTGTACAGAACATTCTGATAAATGTCTTAAATTTCAACTAGACTAGATTTTAAATAATATATATACATGTGTGGGCACAATATGTTGTCATGAATACACACTGTAAATGTATAGAATAAACATTAGTTTTATACGGAAAATTATATATTAATCATTTTAAAAAGACATTGTCTCTGTCTACTGGATTTAACTAACGTTCCCCGCTATGACATAGCGAAAACGTTGTCTAAATATGTTGATGACTTCCTGATGTGTTATCGGGGGTAACTATATTAACTTTATAGAAAAGAATCAACAATTATGCCTAACCAAAATAGGACCTTTAGAAATTGATGATGTAAAAGTAGGTTTAGGTTTATGGTGTTTAACGCCACTTTCAACAATATTTCAGTTATATCGTGTCTGTTAGTTTTATTGGTGGTGGAAACCGGAATACCCAGAAAAAACCACAGACCTGTCGTAACGACATAAGTCATTGACAAACAAAAAGAAAGATTTCAAATCAGATTTCACATTTTCTTTTTTCCCCAAATCGATTTACTTGCATGTATATATTTTACTTTTTTAATTTCGGAAATATATCTTAATAAAGTTTTTAAACCAAAGTTTTATCGAGATTATCTATAATTTCATTAAAGTGTTTTCCACATGTGAGTAAAATGTCAACCTTCACATTAGCTGTGGAACCGTAGCCCTTATGGTCCTTGGCCAGTTTTCTGATATTTTCGGACCATGGGGCTACGGATTTCACCCTATCAAAAACTTTCGAAACTGCGCAGTGAAAATGTAGCCCTGCTTTTTTGCAAATTTTTGTCATGAAATTGGGTGCGAGAACGATCAAACATATATATTGCGTTTCGTTAAATATTTATCTACATTCTTCTATACTTACTTACCTGTTAATATTCATTTCCAGCTCATTATCATAACAAATGTCTCGATATTAATGGATCTCGCCTACTTCGTTCCGCCATCTTGTCATTGTGGTATTCTCGCTTTGAGGTCACGTGACTTTTGAGAGATCACTTTAACAGCAAAACATGTGTTCGGTTTGTTTACATGAAAAACTTGAAATTGTTGAATGAGAGTTCACCTCAATTGGAATAACCATAGAAGAAAATAACATTTCTGGTTAATATTTGTAAAATATTTCACTCTAGATTGACTAAATATTTTATTTCAGATAATAAAATCGCCGTGCAAAACCTCCGGTAAGACGTAAACAAGCCGAACACGTGTTTTTCTCTTAGACAAGATGGCGGAACGAAGTAGGCGGGATCAGTTAATATCGAGACATTTGTTATGATAATGAACTGGAAATGAATATTAACAGGTAAGTAAGTATAGAAGAATGTAGATAAATATTTAACGAAACGAAATATATATGTTTGATCATTCTCGCACCCGATTTCATGACAAAAATTTGCAAAAAAGCGGCGCAACATGTTCAATGCGCAGTTTCGAAAGTTTTTGATAGGGTCCGCAAATATCAGAAAACTGCCCAAGGACCATAAGGGCTACGGTTCCGCAGCTACCTTCACATATATCCCAGGGTGAGTAGCGTCCTAATCTTGAACTTTATGCATATTATATTTATACTTCGTGACACAGGAAGTGTGATAAACATAATATGATTTCTATAAAAAAGAACGGGTGGTCTTAACCATCTTTTAAATGTTAGAGAGTACACGATGTCAACCAAGGCAATTGTCTACTTTGAACCAAAAAGTGACAGAATACTTTTCAATAATGTGTTGATACCTTCCGAAAAATATTGTGAAGGATCAGATGGACATATTTTTGCAATCCTTGACTTAATAGTTTAGTACTCAGAAGACGATGACGTTGTAAACAAATCTTACTACATGCTGTAAGCTTAAACTCCATATATCAGTTATCAAATATAAACACCATACGCAGGAGTAGTTTGTATATGTGCACTATGAAGGTGTGGAAAATTTATAATGGGAAAACTGAGGTCTTCTGTGTGAGAGTCTGGTAGAAAGAAGACAAATGGGGTAACATTTGAGGTAAATGTGATAGAGGAAGCTATTTCAGTTGTTTCTTTTATCACAATTTTCTTGGGATATATTGATGGCTTCCTATTATGTGTCTTTACGTTCTGAGGTCCGTGTTGTCATGTCCGTTCCGATGTCCGCATAATAACGATGTTCGGTTCATCTTTACCTCCAGTTGTTTGTAACGTCTTGTATTTAAGTTATATGTATTTGTTTGCGTATGGTGGTGTTAAACACATATTATTGTGTGTTTTTGTTTTCTTTGTCACTCTTCGTCTTGTGTACCCTATGTTGCAAGTTTCTAATGATTGTCATTTCTTTATTGCCCCTATGGTATTCTCTATCGTTTATTTCCCGTTAGCAAAGTTTGGTTAATTAATGGACAGAGCATTAATATACTAGTACCTGAATGTGAGATTAAAGGCTTTAACTTCTCTCTATGACAAGTTATTGCATAAGAAATGTCTGAAGATACCAAAGGGAGGTAATCAGAAAGTGTAAATCGAAGGACGACAGACAATACAATGACCTAAATAATGACCTATATCACATTACATAGAAAGCTAAGATTGTTCAACACGAACCACACAACAAATCAGGGGTGAACTCAGGTGCTCTGCCTTCAGAGGCGTAGTTGCATATACGCTGTCACGCCATGGCGTGCACATCGGCAGTTTAAAAATAATTGGGAAAAAAAAATATGTGTATTGCTACTTTTAGCAGTCTAATTAAATCAGTTTAATTAATATATCGCTCATAGGACATACTAGTAACTATGCATGCTAATATATAGACTAGCAAACGTTACGTTAAATCAGAAAACCGCTTCCATGTACAGCATCTACTGCCCCGTGTTGTAAGCAAAATAACTGATGATCATGTTGCTACAATATACGAGGCATACCAGGCTGACATTGATTTGTCATTAGAGGGTTTCAGGAAAGAAGTTGCCAGATGGCGAACCCGCTGGCCATTACAAAACGGAATGATTTGCCAACAACACTTTGTACCATACTTAATTATGTAAATCCAGTTCTCAATCCTTCTACAGATACAATTTTATGTGTTTTGTTAGTCATGCCAGTAGCAAGCGCTACTGCTGAAATGTCATTGAATGTAGTTAGATGTATGAAAACTTATGTTTGGTTGATTATGAAGAATGACGGGCTATCGTCCCTTGTATTGATGCATATTCATCGAGATTTTGAACAATTTTAAGAAATTCTTGTCCATCAAAGTAATTAAAATTGTGCTTGATTCTATGTTATATGAAACCCTGAAATGGCCCCAGATCGCACCATTTTGCATCTCGTCGAAAATTTTCAGGGGGAAGGCAGACCCAGCCCCACTCCCGTTCATAATTATGGCGTGCACACTATTAAGCCTCAGCTACGCCCCTGGCATTATATGAGTAAACATGGAAATTATTAAAGCAGGGTCAATTGGCGGTTGTAGTTCAAGAGATAGAAACATATAATTATAGACCAGAGTTCTAAAGATAAAAAAAAACAAACTGATACCTGTTATTGAATTTATACCAAATAGTAATAAACATCTACAAACTTAATGATCTCTGAGTTGGCGTACATTTACAATCTGATTACAATTTCATGCCTTTGTTGTTTGTCTTTTATATTTCATTAACATCATACAAAATTCGGTTCATCATATTGTGCATTCGAACTTTAAATAATTCTACAATACAGCGATGGCAAAATATTCCAAAGGGATTCGAATTCAGGCAGTAAAGTTTAACACCCGAAAGATCACATGGACGAAATGTTAGATACGAAAATGAAAACGAAAAATACCACACTGTCAGAACAATTCGAAAATCCAATAGAAAAATCATTGTAAACAAAGGCACAATCTATACCCCTAACACACATATGGACGACTGCTCAACTTCTGGCTTCGAACAGGACCATGCGGTATTCATAATCACACATCGGTGGTGTAAAGGTTAGCGTGCTCACCTCGAGTGAGTGAGGTATATCGTGGGTTCAAGTTCCCATCAGATCAAGCCAAAGATTTCAAAAACGGTATTTGCTGCTTCTCCATTAAGCACGCGGCCTTCGGGAGTAAGAGCCAAGACTGTCTACCCGCGGACTGTTGTCGCAGTGAGCTGGCAGTAAAATTCAACTATGCGTGTTGATCTAGTACAAAGCGGACATCATCATCATCTCGTCCAAATGTAGCTTTTTCTTGCCATGATGTAACTGAAAAGGTATCCTATTGGCATTCAACAACAATAATCACTCATGATTATTAGGCTTGTTACTGAAGGAGAAATGTCTGAACAGTCCAAACGATCTGACCTGGTGGAATCCATGTCCTTGGGTAGGTTTCTGGAATTTATAATAATTTAGGTTTTTTTAAGACTAGAATTCAGTTAGTGGTTTTAAGCTTGTAAATTAAACACATTAAAAGATATAGCGCAATGTTTGGTTTTATCAGTCAGGACCCTTTTGATAAATTCATCCTCATGCGAAAATTAAAACATGCCGGGTACTGATAATTAGGGAAACCACAATTTGTTCTCATTCACTTATCGATATTCGGAATATATGCCACCAATCAGCAAGTCTTTGAAATAAAGCGCAAGCTAGTGTGTAACAATTGGCAAATGTAAGAACGGTCCGGTATGATAACCTTTCATTTATATACGATTATTACAGAGTTCCATTCCCATTAACTTGGCTTCGAGTTTCAATAAACCTTCTGTTGCAATAGAGGCTTCATCACACATATGTTGTCGTTCCAGCTGATAAAACTTCTAATAACGTTAAATATGTCTTTAGATATACTAATATTTGTAAGAGTGAAAATTAAACACGACATTAAACGTTATGATGACGCAAATGTAGTAATGAATACCTGGATTACGCGGGTGTCTGTACAAGGGGAAAGGCACATTAAGTACTACGACTCCTGTCCGTCGCATACTGGTTGTATGTTTCCCCGGTGTTCACCTAGGGCTTTTCTAAGTCTATTCCGCATTATTTTTTCAGATAGTGGGAAACTATTGTTGTATCTGATCGTGTCTTTAACCATAAGCGTCATTGAACTTCCGCATCTGATTTAACGTAATTCTAAACTATTGTAAGAAAGAGCTTATGTGAATACTATATTTTGGACAGATATTATATGTCCAGTAGTATCGGATTTTACCTTGGCTGTATCAATAATACCCCGCAGAAATAAGAATGGGAAAGTCTGTTTTTGATCAGATCTCTTGCACGTTGAATTATATTTGCATACAGTTTCTTTTTAACGGTAAGAAATTTTAGTAGATGTTTTCAATAATTTATGAGAACGGTAGCAATAAATAAAAAAAAATTCCCACGTCATAACAAGATTACGATAATTCAATTTAGAAACAATACTAAAACCAGGACAAACTTAATTAGTTGTGAAATTTAAACCCCGGAGGATATTGAAGAAAGAATGTCGTCGCAAGCAAGAAAAACAACTATATAAAAAGTGATTATATGATGAAACGCTTCTTTTCAGGAGTTCATGCATGTGTAAGTGGTGCCGATTCGCTCACAAACTGTTATGCAAGTTTGTGAGTACATCGGCACCGCTTACACGTGCATGAACTCCTAAAAGGAACTGTAAATTCTTCAATGTGAATCTTTTCCCTATTTAAATTCTTAAACTGATTTCAGGCTTGCTTTCAATCGGACACTATCGTAGTTTCCTGTCGGCGACCGCCATATTGATTAGCAGTAGTTACGGCACGCATAAGTTCGTCGAGTTATAAACGGATCAAAACAAGCAGATAACAGTGCTCTTGTCCAATTAAAAGGCACGAAAACGATATACATTAATTCTATAAGAATTATATCGAAGTATGTAAAATTTATCTTGCTCAAATATGATGTTATTACTTATGTCGATTGTAAGGTGTTACTGTGCATTAATAAGAGCGTATATATCTAATTTATTGTGCGTGAGGTGCTTCTGGTATACCTTTAAACAGGTAAATGTATGCTTATAGTGCAAAGATTAGAAAGCTAAATAATTTAAAACTCTATGGGACAGGAAACCTAATGATCTAAATAGGATAGTCAAAATCAGCTCTGGTTTGGATAGTTTGAAGATAGCCAAAGTATCATCAGCAGCCGTAAATCGAAGACCCGCAAATATTATAATAGTCAAAAGCAAAATAACAAATCATGATCAACAAAACTTGCACAGAAAACTACAGATAAAACAATACGATCGCCACAAAAAAAGTGGTGAACTAGGAATCGTATGTATTCCCATTCTCCACTAGTGGCACCTGTCGTATTACTCTTGATAGGTCGGGGTCGAGATTGATCTTTTTGTCATATCACGTTATGCATAGAAAAGGTTGAAGTTACTAAATATCAATTTACCTTAATAAGAATATGCGCAGTATTCATTTTCAAAATGAAAATTCAAACTTAAATAGCCAAATCATAAATAAGGGTAATAACAAAATTACCGAACTCCGAACAATCTTACAAAGGGAAAGTCAAAACTCATAAGTATATAAACAGACAAAATCAGTCAACAACCGGAAAACTGTGAAAACCGTAATGAACCTGACTTGGTACAGGCATTTCTAAAGAAATGGTGGGTTGAATCAGATTTTAAAGCGCCAAACCTCCCGCTTTCATTACGGTTCAAAGGTTCCGGCTGTCACTATAACAGTATTTATAACAATACTGGAACAAAATAGGTAAACTAGTTGTCAAAGCAGTACCAAATTCAGTGAAGTAAATGTCAAAAACACTTTTAAGTGAGAGTTAGTTGTCCGTTTACAATCAGAGAAAAACAAGAAAAAAGAGACAGAAAAAAAGAAAAAAAACAAGACAAAACACACAAAAAAAATAATAAAGAGCAAAAAATAATCAAGCAAACAACATAAGCGAGAACTGCAAAATTAATATGAATGTATGTGACAAACGAACCAACATCTGAAGTAATGCAATGTAGAGTAAATCGGCTGTAGTGTTGGCACCTGTAATAGATCCAGTGATCTGTGAAATGGCTATTGTGAGATGACGATCAGCTTTTCCTTAAATATATTTTTCTACGTGTAGAATTCGATTGATGGGCCGACATGGTCGTGATCGTATGGTTGGTGGATTTACAACTACCTGTGCAATCAGTGCATACTACCACTATCGCTTTGAGTTAGAATCTCGGCCAGGCGTGGTGTACTCGATACTAAATTATGTGACAAAGTTTGTCAGTGACTTGCGACATGTCGGTCGTTTACCCCGGACACTTCAGTTTCCTCCACCAATAAAACTGACTGTCACGATATAATTGACATATTGTTAAAAGTGGCGCTAAACATCATAACTCTAATCCCCTTGATAGATCCGATCATAAGGCATAAAAGGGGAAAGGACAGGTTGTAATTACGATAAGTGGAACATATCCGTGAACCTCTATGTGGCAATCAAAAATAAACAATCCAAAAACACAGGAAACCTTAGACACAAGACACAGAACGAACACAAACAAAGCGAAAACACAACACAGAAAACTAAAAAGATGGGCAAGACGGACCGCACCATAAACCGGAGGATATATTTATATTCTTTATATATTTTTAATTGTATTATTGTGTTATTTTTCCTTCATATGTGCACAATGTACTGACCTCTCTAATAGTCTTTATATTTATAATGTAAAGTACATTTCTTTTCTTAGCAATATGTGATATAGCGTTTCTTACTGATAAACGAAGATAAATGTGTCTTTATTCTTGTCCGTCTATATAAGAACTAACTTACAGGAGTGTCAAGGCTATAACCGACAAATAGTATCCGATTTAGTACAAGGAAGGATATTGATACATTTAGTTTCCATTAAAAATAAAACAACTTCTTCCCTTCATAGACGTAACTTGAAAATATATGTGTAATAGATATAAACGAAACATAATCAAAGAAAGATCAGTGACATTATGTCAACTTGGTTTTGTGCGTGACTGTGATTTCTGGTATGATTATTATAAAGATGGAGATATCTACTTTATGTATTTTGTGAGTTCGGTGTTGTGATGTCCTCTACGATTTCCGCATAAAAAAACGATGTTCGGTTTGTCTTTACCTTCAGTTGTTTGTAAGAGGGCTCGTCTCTTATTTACGTTATTTGTGTTCGTCTTCGTCTTGTGTGTCCTATGTTGGCGGTTTCTCTGGATTGTCCATTGTTTATTGCCCCTTTGGTATTCTCTAACGTTTACTAATGTACACATCGAGTTTCTGGAAAAACCATCACCAGATGGGCTAAAAAAATAATAATAATAATTTAGGGTCAGTGACATTATGTCAACTTGGTTTTGTGCGTGATTATGAGTTCTAATATGTTGATTGTAAAAACGTAGATATCTAATTTAGGACAACGCGTTTCTTGAAAAACCAAATATTTTAGGATCAGTGACATTATGACAAAATAGTTCTGTGCGTGATTGCGATTTCTGGCGTGTGTGTGTGGGTTTTTTTTATTACTTTTTTTTTTATTAAAACGTATATATCCAATTTACCGCGCATGACGCATTTCTAGAATAACCTCCATCAGGTCGTTCAATATTAAAAGTTTGAAAAGCCAAATGAGTTTTTGGGAGGAGGAAAAACAAAAGGTCCTAAATAGGGTAGCCAATATCGGCAATGTTTACCTGTTGTTGAGGGAGGAGAACCTTAGTTTTAATAATAATTAACTTATTAAGGAACTGTAAATTTCAATAATAAAAATACCCAGTAGCCCATATTGGTGAATGATATCCTCGGCGACTAATAGTCCACAAGTATAGGAATACACCAAGTATATAGCCTTATAAACGTAGATATCTATTGTAGTGCGCACGACACGTCTCTGGATGAACTTTCATCAGGTACTATCAAAACCTAAAGATTGAAAAGCCCAATAATTTTAATGTCTTTGGGATCAAGATAACCAAAGAGTCTGAACAGGATAACAAAAGTCAGCTAAGATCACGTATGACTGTTGGAAGAGAACTGTAATTTATTGTTCTCTCGCTCCTAAAGACTTCTATTTTTATTTTATTTTTTTTGGGGGGTGCAATCTTGTGACTTTCGGTCTGCTAATTTCAACCCAGCCAGATACTCTCTGTCATATTTATATGCCTATGAATTCTTTGAATATTTATGATTGTATGTAATTATATAAATAGACAATTCTACTTATAACGATATAATGTACCTATTACAACAATTAAACACATATTAACAGCTGATTCGTCAACATTTACCTCCATTTTATTTTTAGCAAAAGAAATTCATATGTTGATATAATGCATTATTTGTTTAGATAATTTAAACAAAAACAGGTACACTACTACTTACTAACAAACATACACTGTCACTGGCATTGCTCAATATCAAAAATTAAATCTAGTATGCTTGGCGTTTTTACATGACTTTTAACATACACTCACTAGTGGATCAGGAACTGCTTTCCCTTCCGGAGCACCTGAGTTCACCCCCGGTTTTTAGCGGGGTTCGTGTTGGTCGATCTTTAGTTTTCCGTGTAGTGTTTTTTAGATCGTTGTTTGTCCTTTTTCTTTAGACCAAATTCAAATTCTTCTTAAGAGATAGAATAGCGTACAACCAATCGGTGATTTCATTTGGTACCTAATTGAAAGAGAGAGAGTTTATGAGTAAAGAATTGTCAAAAAATCTAAATAAAAACGCAAATTTCTAATTTAGTGCGCGGGACTCGTTTCTGAAATAAACTGCTTCAGGGATGCTCAGTCAATATATTGGAAAGTTATGCTCTATAAAAGTATCCTGCCTGTAGTAGGGTTCATGTCTTATTGTGTTTGATTGCATGTAGTGATGTCCAAAATTCTGGCTTTTCATATTTCTATGATTTTAGTTCCGTGTTGTAATGTCCGATACGATTTACGCATAAACACAATGGTCGGTTCGTCTTTACCTCTAGTTGTTTGTGTGTGTGGGGGGGGGGCGGTTTTGTTTGTCCTCGTTCTATGTCTTGTGTAGCCAATGTTGACAGCGTCTCTAGATTGTCCATTCTTGATTGCCCATTCGGTTTTTTCTAACGTTTATTTTGAAGTAAACCAAAAGGCCTAAACACGATAGCCGAACCAGGTACTGTTACCTATACCTATGGGAACCAGGTACTGTTACCTATTCCTATGGGAACCCGGTACTGTTACCTATACCTATGGGAACCAGGTACTGTTACCTATACCTATGGGAACCATGTACTGTTACCTATACCTATGGGAGCCAGGTACTGCTACCTATACCTTGGGAGCCAGGTACTGTTACCTATACCTATGGGAACCAGGTATTGTTGCCTATACCTATGGGAACCAGGTACTGTTACCTATACATATGGGAACCAGGTACTGTTACCTATACCTATGGGAACCAGGTAGCTACCTATACCTATGGGCACCAGGTATTGCTACCTATACCTTGGGAGCCAGGTACTGTTACCTATACCTATGGGAACCAGGTACTGTTGCCTATACCTATGGGAACGAACCAGGTACTGTTACATATACCTATGGGAGCCAGGTACTGTTACCTATAGGAGCCAGGTACTGTTACCTATACCTATGGGAGCCAGGTACTGTTACCTATACCTATGGGAACCAGGTATTGTTACCTATACCTATGGGAGCCAGGTATTGTTACCTATACCTATGGGAACCAGGTATTGTTACCTATACCTATGGGAACCAGGTACTGTTACCCATACCTATGGGAACCAGGTACTGTTACCTATACCTATGGGAGACAGGTACTGTTACCTATACCTATGGGAGCCAGGTACGTTTACCTATACCTATGGGAGCCAGGTACTGTTACCTATACCTATGGGAACTATGTACTGTTATCTATACCTATGGGAATCAGGTTCTGTTACATATACCTATGGGAACCAGGTACTGTTACCTATACCCATGGGAGCCAGGTATTGTTACCTATGCCTATGGGGGCTGAATTTTAGTTTTTGGACTTTTGGATCCTAAAGACCTAAATTTTCTGGCTTTCCAATCTTTTGATTTTGAACATACCTGAGGTACGCTCTGTCCTGTTTCTGTGCCCATGAATTCTTTGCATATTTCGGAATGCGTGTAATTATGTAAATAGGCAATTATACTTATAGCAATATAATGTACCTATTACATCAATTAAACACATGTTAATAATCGATTCCTCAACATTTAGCTATATGTTATTGTTAACAAATGAATTGCATATGCTATAGATATAATAGATTGTTTATTAAAAAAAAAAACACAAAAAAACAAGCAAACAAAAGTACACCTACTCATAAAAACACACAGAAAACGATGTTGTAAATATCAAAAGGTTTTGAAGATACCAAACGGGTACCTAGAAACCGTAAATCAAAGAGGGAAAGACAACACAAATGCCAAATGGAAAAGGAAAAAAGTACAAACAACGATCTACAAACCACTACACAAACATCTAAAGATCGAGGACCACAACCCCCTCTAAAACCCGGTGGTTAATTCAGTTGCCCCGGAAAGGTAAGCAGTTCCTGCTACACATGTGGCACCCGTCGTGTAACTCTTTCTTACAAATCCTGTGATTAGATATGAATGAGGAAAGGACTGGTTGTGATTACGACAAACGGAATATATTCGTGGTCATTTGTGACACAGATACTCCGTAGCGGCTAACCAAACCATGGTGGTGACCGTAAAACTTTCGAACTGATAACTTCAACTTAACAACAAGTATCCCTTGGTTCAGTAGCTTCCTTGTTGTCAGCAACCCTCTATCAAGGACATCTTGATAGGAACCACAAACTCAGGAATATCGGATCAACTGAGAGATATGTACTCCATTTGCAGGTGCTGCTGGAATCTTGTTACATTTAAATGGAAAGTTCAAAATTGGAAAATTTAAATTATCACTTTTGTCGAAAAGTTTCGAATTTTGACAGTTCCTCAGTGTCAATTTCGAGATGTAGGTCAATATATGAAGCAATAGTGTGTCTGTGGCATTCTTTATTTCAAGCTCAATGGGATAGACGCGATCAACAAAATTACAAAACTTAGAATTATTTAGTGTAATGGCATCGTCTGTATAGCGGAACGTGAAATTAAAGGATCGGGCTAGCTTTGGATTTTATTTTTAGAAGCCCGTGTATAAAGTCTGCCTCTTACGATTCGATTAACGGAATACCGACTCTTTGTTTAAAAATACGTCCACCAACTATAACAAATATGTTATCAATCAAAAACTCGAGCTGTATAATATATAAAGCTAAACCAAGAATATATGTTTTGTGGTTTGTGTATTTTTTCTTAAGTCTAGTAGTTGGTGATGTTTGTTCAGTAGTTGTTACTTCAGTTACAGTCGGACTTTGGTAGATGAGGTGACTTCAGGGGCAGTTGTATTTTCTAAAGATGAAACAGTAGTTGTTGTCGCTGGTAAATAACCAGTTGTTTTTCATTCCACTGAAGTAGGAGGTTGTGTGACAACTGATGTCTGAGTCTCTGTGTAGTACCAGTGGTTGGTGATGTTTGTTCAGTAGTTGTTACCTCAGTTACAGTCGGACTTGTGGTACTGACTGATACTGTTGTTGGTCCTTGGGTAGACTATCCATTCATGGGGAGTTGTAGTTTCTACAAATGAAACAGTAGTGTGTGGTAGAGTTGTTGTCACTGGTGAAGTTCCAGTTGTTGTCGTTTCGTTGTGTGACAACTGTAGTACCAGTGGTTGGTGGTGTTTGTTCAGTGGTTGTTATTTCAGTCACAGTAGACCTTGTCGTACTGACTGATATTGTTGTTGGTCCTTGGGTAGACATCCATTCATAGAGAGTTGTAGTTTCTACAGATGAAACAGTAGTGCCTGGTACTGTTGTCACTGGTGAAGTAGTTTCAGTTGTTAATTGCACTGAAGTAGGAGGTTGTGTGACAACTGATGTCTGAGTCTCTGTAGT
Organism: Bathymodiolus brooksi; assembly: GCA_963680875.1. Lineage (NCBI taxonomy): Eukaryota > Metazoa > Mollusca > Bivalvia > Mytilida > Modiolidae > Bathymodiolus > Bathymodiolus brooksi. The sequence continues at coordinate 26,447,179 of OY804587.1, read as the reverse complement.
ACTCTGTGTAGTACCAGTGGTTGGCGATGTTTGTACAGTACTTGTTACCTCAGTTACAGTCGGACTTGTGGTACTGACTGATACTGTTGTTGGTCCTTGGGTAGATGTGCTGACTTCTGGTGAAGTTGTTGTTGATTGTACTGAAGTAGGAGGTTGTGTGACAACTGATGTCTGAGTCTCTGTAGTACTCTGTGTAGTACCAGTGGTTGGTGATGTTTGTTCAGTAGTTGTTACTTCAGTTACAGTCGGACTTGTGGTAATGACTGATACTGTTGTTGGTCCTTGGGTAGATGTGCTGACTTCTGGTGAAGTTGTTGTTGATTGTACTGAAGTAGGAGGTTGTGTGACAACTGATGTCTGAGTCTCTGTAGTACTCTGTGTAGTACCAGTGGTTGGTGATGTTTGTTCAGTAGTTGTTACTTCAGTTACAGTCGGACTTGTGGTACTGACTGATACTGTTGTTGGTCCTTGGGTAGATGTGCTGACTTCTGGTGAAGTTGTTGTTGATTCCACTGAAGTAGGAGGTTGTGTGACACCCGATGTCTGAGTCTCTGTAGTACTCGTGGTTGGTGATGTTTGTACAGTAGTTGTTACCTCAGTTACAGTCGGACTTGTCGTACTGACTGATACTGTTGTTGATTCTTTGGTAGATGTGATCACTTCATGGGCAGTTGTAGTTTCTACAGGTAAAGTAGTAGTGCCTGGTACTGTTGTTGTCTCTGGTGAAGTTGTTGTTGATTGCACTGAAGTAGGGCAGTTGTAGTTTCTACAGATAAAACAGGTGTGTGTGGTAGAGTTGTTGTCACTGGTGAAGTACCAGTTGTTGTTGTTGATTGCACTGAAGTAGGAGGTTGTGTGACACCCGATGTCTGAGTCTCTGTAGTACTCGTGGTTGGTGATGTTTGTTCAGTAGTTGTTACCTCAATTACAGTCGGACTTGTCGTACTGACTGATACTGTTGTTGATTCTTTGGTAGATGTGATCACTTCATGGGCAGTTGCAGTTTCTACAGGTAAAGTAGTAGTGCCTGGTACTGTTTTGTCACTGGTGAAGTTGTTGTTAATTGCACTGAAGTAGGGCAGTTGTAGTTTCTACAGATGAAACAGTTGAGTGTGGTAGAGTTGTTGTCACTGGTGAAGTACCAGTTGTTGTTGATTGTGCTGAAGTGGTTGGTGATGTTTGTTCAGTAGTTGTTTCTTCAGTTACAATCGTACTGACTGATACTGTTGTTGGTATTTGGGCAGACGTTGTCCATTCATGGGAAGTTGTAGTTTCTACAGATGAAACGCTAGTGCCCTTTTTCTTGCTTTGTATACACTATGCACTATCTTTGGTGCATTTACTTGGTACTTAATTGAGGCAAGAGTGTATGCGTAAAGGCTTGCGCAAACAATCTGAATGTAGTCACGCAACAGATAATGCTACTTTAATGTAAATTTCCTGTCACAGTGCATTTTTATGTGAATTAAACCTATATTTAGTGGTCACCTGTCTTATGCGACCATATGTCAACGTTCCCTTGAACGGTCACTTAAGACAGGTTTTACTTTTACTATTTTTGCTTTTCCTATGATTTGCATGGACAGTTTCCGCGCCCCCATAGGCCAGTTATTGGGGTCGTGGGTCTTCGTGGTCGTGATCGTATGGTAGTTGGATTTACGATTACCTGTGCAATCAATGCATATTGCCACTAACGTTGCGAGTTCGAACCCCGTTCATAGCGAGGTGTACTTGATACAACAGTTTGTGATAACGTTTGTCAGTGACTTGCGACAGGTTGGTGGCTTTTTCCGGTTACTCCGGTTTTCCTTCACCAATTAAACTGACCGCCGCAATATAACTGAAATATTGTTCAAAGTGGAGTTACTTACCATAAACCCTCACTCCTAAAACACGGTTATTGTGTATATTTAACTCAACCCTAAAATCTTTCATTGTTAGCAGGAGCTACGAAAATAGCAGATAAATGTGAACATATCAAGTTGTATTTAAATATCTATTTTCGTGATTATTTTGTTTACGATTTAATACTCAATTTTGTCTCATTTCGCTAAAAATCATTTCGTTTTATTTGATTTGATTTCAGATCGAAATGGAATTTTAATACTTTTAAAATACTTGTGTCGTGTATTTTGCAAAAGCTTAACAATGCCTTGAGATGAAGTATATATTTTTTTTTATTGCGGACGTAAAAACAACTAAATTATATTTGAAAAAAATTAAATTGTACCTATAAAAGTATACCATTTCATCTTATTTGGAACACAATTTAAAAAAAATGAATTTTATATATAAAAGTACACCAGTTCAATCTGCCTTCCACTTTCATCATATTTCACCAATGACCTTTCGTATAGTATTATTTGATATCCCCCTTTGATATAACGGAGATTTTAAATTTCAGACAGTTTAATGTGCTATGAACAGAACAAGACTGTCGGTAATTACGCTCATTTCATTGTAACTAATAGAAAATGTCTATTTCTATGTGGTGTACCATTTTTTGTCCGTCCTGAAATAGATTTTTGTCTGATGTAATTTCAAAACATAGATTATATGATTACTTATGATTGCAACGTAGATTTAGCTTCATTACACTGTCACAGAGGAGATGTTGAAATAACACAACACTAGAGATGCTTCCCTACACCTAATTAGACACATGTAATCGACAAAAACTCTTTGAATGTTGTACCTCATTCTGTATTAGACATGTAGCTATTAACAATGATCAACACCCACTCATATATATATATATCTTTTAATCAGTGAGTGTCATTTGAAATGAAATATATATATTTATATATAGATTCGTCTTCTGTTTCCAGTGGTGGATTGCAATATTTTTGAAAATTTAACTATATAGGAGATGGAAAAATGTTGTAATCCACTGGAAGAACAAAGATAATATGTTTCTCCTATGATCAAAACGTCAAGTATATTTTTAAGTTATTAATTTCCGTCGCTAATAACAATCGAAATGAAATTGATGGGAATTCTGATACAGGAATTTAACGAAATATTACGAAAATTCAACCTGAGCAAAGAATAAGAAAAACATAAAATATCAATTAGGTGGTCACTACAAAAACAACAGGCATACCCCACATGGACACAAACTGCTGGTGAAATAAAGAATAAGATAATAAAATTTTAAAAGATTAAAAAACAGTATTGCAAGAATTCAAATACAAACTAGGAAAGAATGGAGGTGCTTCGATAGCCTCCTCATCTCCAGACAAAATTCTATGACAAAACATATCGTATCATCTTAGGACTCTTACAAATATGTCTGTTGTACTAAATTACTTATTGGTTGTGATGTCCGCTACGATTTCCGTGTAAAAAAAGGCTGTTCGGTTTGACTCTACTCCCAATTGTTTTGTAGACGGTTCATATTTTATTGATGCTATTTGTATTTCTTTAGTCATAATAATGTATTGAATCCAACGCGATTTTCGTATCAGATTATGTTCGTGTCGTCTAACAGTAACACGACGGATACTACAAGTGAAGCAGAACAACTTGTCCTTCCGGAGACCCCACACCCCTTCCGGTTTTTAGTGAGGGTAGCGTTGTTCAATCTTTTGCTTCCTTTGTAGTGTTTTGTAAACCAATTTATGTTTTTTTTGTCCTTTTTCTTTTCGTCATTGTATTATATCTCCTTCGATCTACGGCTTCTGATTACACCTCTGATATCTTCAACCTTTTCTTATTATTGTTATATTTGATGTTTGAGAGAAGACATTATAAAACAACTGAAATCACCTTTTCTCTCTGGATTTTTTTTTCTTGTCGTGTTTGGCGCATTATTTAAATTTAATAGAATTAAGTACTTGTAGATGTTGTTAAGTATGTAATTGCCGACGTACATCTGTGTTTTTACTGTCGGAAAGAAGGATTTGAATGCATTATGTATATTCTAAGGTAACACTTATTATTATTATTATGCTTTCTGTAAATTTCTTCTGTAATATAAATTCATACAATATTTTGGCATATATCACAAAGAATTATATAGCGTTGATATACTATGCGAAAATAGTACATCTACTATGCCAGTTTCACGCGGGTAAGGTTGGGTTTTCAGCTGTCTGTCAAGCTATATATAGCTAGTCCACGTGCAAAGGGGGCGGATCCAATCTGTCAATTTATCATAGTCGTCTAAACGTTTTTTAATACTTGTTATTGTTGTTAATTAAATTTCAAACTTCAAAAATCTTTATATTTTTAAAGCCTTAAATGAAACAAAGAATATTCTCGCACTTTCAAGACTATCTGATCCAATATATTAGTCACCAATATCAGGACCTCCTTTATTGTAATAGTTCTCAATATTTTTTGTCTACATATAACAGTCAGCATAATAAAATAATAATGTTGTGTTAGCAATGACTATGCCATATAGTGGTCAGGGTTGAAGACATAGTCATTGCTAACACAACATTATTATATGAATAGATTTGTAAACAGCGTTTATATTTAACGAACTTCTAAACCTTTCACATATTTCTATTTACACTATTTCATACAGTAATCTTGCTAAGACAGATTTAGGTTCAAGGGAAGCGAGAAATAACCAATAACAATCAAGGGATAAAATAAGTATAAATGTAGCTAAGAACGGGAGGCTGCAAATGGTTCCACTTCATGCATAAGCCGTGAGACTGTGGTACTCAACATCGAATAGACTCAATGAGGACATCAGTGAAGAAATCTTATTAATTAACCATGCAATATTCTATAAAAAATTATTATTATTATTATTATTATATATAAAAACGTAGATATCCAATTTAGTTGGCACAACGCGTTTCTGGAATAACATTCATCAGATACGCTCAAAATAGTCAGATTGGAAAGCAAAATAATTTAAAATTTTGGAGCAATAAAACCCAAAATTATTAATTTATTATTATTATTTATGTAATAATAATAAAATAATAAACATCAATCTGTCCAAACTAGTGTTACCTTAGCATTTAATCCTTCCTTACATGTCAAAAATAGATACCACAGTCAGAAATATTCTATCGATGTCAAGCTAGAATAAACCAACAAAGCTCTTGTTTTAAAGGCACTAGCATTTAATCCTTACTTACATGAGGACAAAACAAATCCAGTCAAAATATTCAATCGATGTCAAGCTAAAAGAAAAACAACAAAACTATGTTTTACAGGTACAGAACATGTTATATAATAATGTCTTTTTATTAATATTGAAACATACCTTTATAAACGAGAATCAAAATCTCATTCACAACGAAAAATAAAAATAGGCACACGCATGATACCTCAAAGTCGACGTCTACTTACATCAACAGCCATAATTTCCTACAGATCAATCAAACTGAACGCTCAGACGAATCAACAATCACTACTTTTACAACATCACGTAACATTTTTAAATAATATGATTTTTTTTCCATGTTATATCTTTCTTAGTATCTAATTTCTAATTATCAAGTTCGGAATGTCACAAAGTTTGATTATATGGTATTGTATGTAACTATGACGATACAGTGAGGTCTTTGGTTCTTAATTAACTATGCGTAGAATACTCAAGTGACGTTAGATGTAATACTTTAAAAATGAAAAACAAAAATATTGTACTGCTAGAACAATTTAAAAATGCAATTAAGCAATCATAGAAACAGGGGCAAAATAGACACCCCTAACACACAGATACAAGACCACAAACTTTACTGGATTGGTACAGACACTACAATAAAAAGTGGCCGGGTTAACTAGTTTCATTGCCCTTAGTACAGGCACTTTAATGAAATGTGGCGGGGTTAAACTAGTTTTATCGGGACAGATGAGAAGACGAGTTTGAAGATGTCAAACGTGTAATTAAAAGCCGTAAAGCGAAAGACAGACACTATGATGGCCAAATGATAAAGAACAAACGGTAGTGAAAGGCAGATACTATGATGGCCAAACGATAAATAACAAAAAATAGTGAAAGACAGACACTATGATGGCGAAACGATAAAGAACAAAAGGTAGTGAAAGACAGACACTATGATGGCCAAACGATAAAGAACAAAAGGTAGTGAAAGACAGACACTATGATGGCCAAACGATAAAGAACAAAAGGTAGCGAAAGACAGACACTATGATGGCCAAACGATAAAGAACAAAAGGTAGCGAAAGACAGACACTATGATGGCCAAACGATAAAGAACAAAAGGTAGCGACAGACAGACACTATGATGGCCAAACGATAAAGAACAAAGGGAAGCGAAAGACAGACACTATGATGGCCAAACGATAAAGAACAAAAGGTAGTGAAAGACAGATACTATGATGGCCAAACGATAAAGAACAAAAGATAGTGAAAGACAGACACTATGATGGCGAAACGATAAAGAACAAAAGGTAGTGAAGACAGACACTATGATGGCCAAACGATAAAGAACAAACGGTAGTGAAAGACAGACACTATGATGGCCAAACGATAAAGAACAAAAGGTAGTGACAGACAGACACTATGATGGCCAAACGATAAAGAACAAAATGTAGTGAAAGACAGACACTATGATGGCCAAACGATAAAGAACAAAAGGTAGCGAAAGACAGACACTATGATGGCCAAACGATAAAGAACAAAAGGTAGTGAAAGACAGACACTATGATGGCCAAACGATAAAGAACAAAAGGTAGCGAAAGACAGACACTATGATGGCCAAACGATAAAGAACAAAAGGTAGCGACAGACAGACACTATGATGGCCAAACGATAAAGAACAAAGGGAAGCGAAAGACAGACACTATGATGGCCAAACGATAAAGAACAAAAGGTAGCGACAGTCAGACACTATGATGGCCAAATGATAAAGAACAAAAGGTAGCGACAGACAGACACTATGATGGCCAAACGATAAAGAACAAAAGGTAGCGAAAGACAGACACTATGATGGCCAAACGATAAAGAACAAAAGGTAGCGAAAGACAGACACTATGATGGCCAAACGATAAAGAACAAAAGGTAGCGACAGACAGACACTATGATGGCCAAACGATAAAGAACAAAGGGAAGCGAAAGACAGACACTATGATGGCCAAACGATAAAGAACAAAAGGTAGTGAAAGACAGATACTATGATGGCCAAACGATAAAGAACAAAAGATAGTGAAAGACAGACACTATGATGGCGAAACGATAAAGAACAAAAGGTAGTGAAGACAGACACTATGATGGCCAAACGATAAAGAACAAACGGTAGTGAAAGACAGACACTATGATGGCCAAACGATAAAGAACAAAAGGTAGTGACAGACAGACACTATGATGGCCAAACGATAAAGAACAAAATGTAGTGAAAGACAGACACTATGATGGCCAAACGATAAAGAACAAAAGGTAGCGAAAGACAGACACTATGATGGTCAAACGATAAAGAACAAATGGTAGCGAAAGACAGACACTATGATGGCCAAACGATAACGAACAAAAGGTAGCGAAAGACAGACACTATGATGGCCAAACGATAAAGAACAAAAGGTAGCGACAGACAGACACTATGATGGCCAAACGATAAAGAACAAAAGGTAACGACAGACAGACACTATGATGGCCAAACGATAAAGAACAAATGGTAGGGAAAGACAGACACTGTGATGGCCAAACGATAAAGAACAAAAGGTAGCGAAAGACAGACCCTATGATGGCCAAACGATAAAGAACAAAAGGTAGCGAAAGACAGATACTATGATGGCCAAACGATAAAGAACAAAAGGTAGTGAAAGACAAACACTATGATGGCCAAACGATAAAGAACAAAAGGTAATGAAAGACAGACACTATGATGGCCAAACGATAAAGAACAAAAGGTAGCGAAAGACAGACACTATGATGGTCAAAAGATAAAGAACAAAAGGTAGCGAAAGACAGACACTATGATGGCCAAACGATAAAGAACAAAAGGTAGCGACAGACAGACACTATGATGGCCAAACGATAAAGAACAAAGGGAAGCGAAAGACAGACACTATGATGGCCAAACGATAAAGAACAAAAGGTAGTGAAAGACAGATACTATGATGGCCAAACGATAAAGAACAAAAGATAGTGAAAGACAGACACTATGATGGCGAAACGATAAAGAACAAAAGGTAGTGAAGACAGACACTATGATGGCCAAACGATAAAGAACAAACGGTAGTGAAAGACAGACACTATGATGGCCAAACGATAAAGAACAAAAGGTAGTGACAGACAGACACTATGATGGCCAAACGATAAAGAACAAAATGTAGTGAAAGACAGACACTATGATGGCCAAACGATAAAGAACAAAAGGTAGCGAAAGACAGACACTATGATGGCCAAACGATAAAGAACAAAAGGTAGTGAAAGACAGACACTATGATGGCCAAACGATAAAGAACAAAAGGTAGCGAAAGACAGACACTATGATGGCCAAACGATAAAGAACAAAAGGTAGCGACAGACAGACACTATGATGGCCAAACGATAAAGAACAAAGGGAAGCGAAAGACAGACACTATGATGGCCAAACGATAAAGAACAAAAGGTAGCGACAGTCAGACACTATGATGGCCAAACGATAAAGAACAAAAGGTAGCGACGGACAGACACTATGATGGCCAAACGATAAAGAACAAAAGGTAGCGAAAGACAGACACTATGATGGTCAAACGATAAAGAACAAATGGTAGCGAAAGACAGACACTATGATGGCCAAACGATAACGAACAAAAGGTAGCGAAAGACAGACACTATGATGGCCAAACGATAAAGAACAAAAGGTAGTGACAGACAGACACTATGATGGCCAAACGATAAAGAACAAAAGGTAACGACAGACAGACACTATGATGGCCAAACGATAAAGAACAAATGGTAAGGAAAGACAGACACTGTGATGGCCAAACGATAAAGAACAAAAGGTAGCGAAAGACAGACCCTATGATGGCCAAACGATAAAGAACAAAAGGTAGCGAAAGACAGATACTATGATGGCCAAACGATAAAGAACAAAAGGTAGCGACAGACAGATACTATGATGGCCAAACGATAAAGAACAAAAGGTAGCGAAAGACAGACACTATGATGGCCAACCGATAACGAACAAAAGGTAGCGAAAGACAGACACTATGATGGCCAAACGATAAAGAACAAAAGGTAGCGAAAGACAGATGCTATGATGGCCAAACGATAAAGAACAAAAGGTAGCGAAAGACAGACACTATGATGGCCAAACGATAAAGAACAAAAGGTAGCGACAGACAGACACTATGATGGCCAAACGATAAAGAACAAAAGGTCATTGATCGACAAAACACTATGCATAAAACTTTTAAGAATGAACACCACGAACTCAACGAAAACTGGGTGTGAATTCGGGTCTTCCGGAAAGGATAAGTAGCATGCTATCCGATTACAAAACAGTATAAAGTTTAAAGGTTAGACAACAGCAAATATATAAATAATAAAACCATACTAAGCAGTTCTAAGGGCAATAAACATTCCTACAATATCAGAATTTTATTTTTAAAACACGCAATTTGTTATACGGTATTTTGATGGTGGTCTATGAGCCCCCGAGGGTTCCATCCGCTCAGTAGTCAGTACTTCGGTACTGACATGGCTTATTAGATATATCTATGTTTGATATTTGCAGTTCTTAAAAAATTACATTTAATGCTAATGTCAATTTCCCCTAGCATAGATAATCATGGTCGTTTTTGGCAATCATGTGTATGCCTTTTGGTTTACTTTCACCCAAAGACATTTAAATTACTTTGCTTTCCAATAATTTGCTGATCAGATATATGGATTGTGATACGTTTTATTGGAAATTCATCGTAACTTTCCACAATATTTGGGATATATCGTGACTCAGTGTTTATTGGTGGAGGAAACAGGAGAAAATCACCGATCTTCCGCGAGTTACTGACAAATATATCACAAAAAGTTGTATCAAGAACGAGCTGGTATCGGACGCCTGACAACGTGCTGATATTGAACTCACAACTTTAGCAGTGATAGACACTGATTACATGTGTAGATGAACATCCATTTACCATATGGAAAGGATCTTTGTAAGCTGGAATAACTTGTGTCCGATCCAAATGTTATATAGTTAACAATAAAATACGTTTAATCTAAATCTACCATACTATAAAGACCATGACGGACCTTTAGATGATGGTCTACAAATATCATTCTTTGTTACATTTTTAGTATTTCTAATAATTTAAGTAAAGATAGGATTAAGTATGACATTCAATAAACATCTGTCTTATTAACAACTGACATTAATTGTAGCAATCGTTAACTGAATCACGTACGCATTTAATAGATTGAGAGTAATGTGTCTGTTTCGTGTTTGGCCATACATCTCTTTTGTCGTTGTGACTATCTTCGTTTCTGGGAGGAAACGGATATATATTAGACCATTTTAAATGCTTGATTTTAGCTAATAGTAGTTTATTCTGATAAGTCGCTTCCTGCAATATAAATCACAATACAAAAAAAATAATGTACAAAATGTATATCAAATATGGATTAAATCCAGCAAAAAAAAACATTTTTGTTGTCAACTTGTGAAGGGTTCCAGTCAAATCAGAGACTTGGGGTCATCGTAGTAACGATCGTATATAAATAACCGTTAGAGAATACCGAAGGGCCAATCAAAAATGGACAATCCGGAGAAACTGGCAACATTGGGTACACAAAACGAAGACAAATAAAACAAAAACACAAAACAATATGCGTTGGACTCCACTATGCGCCTACAAACACAAATAACGTAAATAAGACATGAGCCCTCCTACAAACAACTGAAGGTATAGACGAACCGAACATCGTTTTAACGGACATCACAACACGGAATTCAGAACGTAAAGCCACATAATAGGACAACACAAAAAACTAAAAAGATGAGCAACACGAACCCAATCAAAAAACCTTATGGTAGTTAGATCTACCTGTTTCATTAGTGTCTGTTATCGCTAAAGTTCCCTTTCAGCCCGTGGCGAAGACTACAACTAAATATGATAGGTTTTATCACTGACTTGTTGCAATTCCGGGTTTTCCTCCATCAATAAAACTGACCCCAAGATATAGCTGAAATTGATACACACACAATACAACCCAATCCATATATAGCATCTTTGGGACCGCGATCGTATGGTTGTTGGATTTACAACTACATGTGCAATCAGTGCCTATCACCATTAATGTTGTGAGTTCGAATCCCGCTCATGACGAGATGTACTCCATACAATATTATGTGATAAAGTTCGTCAGTGACTTGGTACTCCGGTTTTTTCCACTAATAAAACTGACCGCCACGATATAACTGAAATATTGTTGAAAGTGGCGCTAAACACCATAACTCCTTAAATAAGAAGTGGTGTTTATTTGTCTGATGCTTTAATAAATAAGATATTAGATTAACTGGATAACCCACAGAACGACAAAAACATTGCTAACAGAATTAAAATCGCGAAAATACACAGGGTTACCTCAAAATGTGCATTTGTATTATTAAACAAATTTTGAAAAATTCATGATATCCATGAACAATCTGGAATCAGGCATATTGTATTCCTCACTTGGGGATGACTCAATACATGTACAGTTGAGGGGATTAGGGTTATGATGTTTAGCGCCACTTTCAATAATATATCAGTTATATCGTGGCTGTCAGTTTTGTTGGTGGAGGCAACCATAGTACCTGGAGAAAACCACCGACATGTCGCATGTCACTGACAAACTTTATCACATTGTTGTATCGAGTACACCTCGCCAAAGAGAGATTCGAACTCACAGCGTTAGTGGTGATAGGAACTAATTGCAAAGGTAGTTGTAATTCCAACTACCATACGATCACGACAACGACAGCCTCGTTATTGTTTAACAGATGGCATTTCATTTGAGAATAATTTACTTCAAACACATTATGGACAATTAACAAGAAAAACCGGTCATATTCAGGTCTTCAAGCACACAATAAAATATCAATATGACTAAAAAAGATAATATTCCATTGCCAAAGTAGTATAACTATATGTAACGTCTAAATTATCCTCCCTACGCAGAGCACTTGTAATTATAGTCATCATGATAGCCCTCAATACCAGTCCATTAAGTCTTAAATTGTACTAGAAAGAGGTTCATCAATGGCTAAAAGATGATTCGACATAGACGTTGAGTCATCAAAGGATAATTATAATGTTTGATGTTATCTTTAATTATTTATGGTATGGACGACATTTAAGGTAAGCTAAGCACGCGATATTACACGTTGTAGTCACGTTCTGTCTCTTGACCTATTATAAATATTTGAGTAAGTGCGTGTTTTCCATTGTAAACAAATACTTCATCGTTTTGTAGTAGAGAGATTCTGTAAGAACAAGAACAGTTTGTTGTATTGTCCTATTATGTGTCTTTGTGTTCATTCTGAGTTCCGTGTTGTGATGCTCATTACGATTTCCGCGTACTAACGATGTTCGGTTCGTCTTTATCTCCAGTTGTCCTATCTACGTTATTTGTGTTTGCTTACACATAGTGGTGTCCAACACATATTGTGTTGTGTCTTTGTTTTGTTTGTCTTCGTCTTGTGTACCCTATGTTGCCAGTTCCTCTGTATTGTCCATTGTGATTGTCCCTTTCTGTATTACGGTATTTGCTGGCGTGGTTTAATTTTATGTTTCTTAGTTGTTGTACTAAAACGTAGATATCTAATTTAGTGTGCACGACACCTTTTTGGAATAACTTTTATCAGGTCTGCTTAAAGTCAACACAATTGGAAAGCCAATCAAATGTTAACCTGAAGGGGGTTGTATTCCCGAGGGAAACAACCCCTTGAGGGTTAACAATTCTGATGTTTACAATCCATTGAAGGCAATAACTGTTTTATTATACCGAACAACAGACCAAGGACTGGCATTTAAATAAATACATGTATTTAAACAAAATGTGTGTATAATAACTTTTAACAAATGTTAAATGCACGCAACGGGTTGTTTACCGGGGAACAATAGGGTTGTTACCCGGTAAACAACTCGTTGTTTCCCGTTTGGGTTAATTTTCACAAAACATTAAAATTGTTTCAGGTCATGTGATTTAATTTAAGCCAATGAGAAGTTAGTGAGGTATAATAATCAATTTTAAAGTATATACCGCTAGGCCTGCTCCATTCCTTGAATTACAAGTCGAAATTAACAGTGAGGACCCGTAATGAACGAAACTTTTCGACAAAAGAAGTGATTTCAATCTCCACATTGTGAACTTTCCATTTATAAATACCAACATTTCAACAGTACCTGCATGAGGAGTATATATATTATATATATATAAACGTCTAAAATGTTAGCACAACGATATCAAAAAAAAGATGTTAAAATGTAACAAAAATAACTATAAGTCTACAAAAAGACTATAATTATAATTAAATCGACGGATATTTCGCTTGACCGACAAGCTTCATCAGCGTCTGTAATCTGATTAGAAAAATTGTCACGTGACCATCAGTTATCGTGACGTAATTTACTAAAAATCATAATCTTGAACTTTATACTTTATATTATTCAAGTATATTGTACACTAATTTATAAACAATATGAACAGAATGAGAAAATGTAATGATGAAGTTTACCAACTAGCCAAGGACCAGGCACTGGTTAAAAAGTTAAAAAACAAAAGATTTAGGCCTTCCGGGTGTAATGTTTGTAACTCGCGGATCCAAAAACTCTCTTTCTTTCTGTCTTTGATTTTCTTTCCAACTTAGATTGTGGTCAATGATATTAATTTTGGATCTGCCAAAGTCTTCCAATGAGTGCTCCGGCGACACAAAGTGTTGACTCACGGGCAAGAGCGTCTTTTTCGTAAGGTCACTTCTGTGTCCATTCATTCTTTTGTTGAATGGTTGGACACTTTCTCCTACGTATTGCGACCCCCAGACGTGACAGTCAAGGAGGTAAACCACATTAGGTGTTTTGCAATTGACATTGCAAAATATCTTATACTCCTTTCATGTCGTCTTGCTATGGAACACTTGTGTGTGTTGGACGTTTATTTATCATTTTTGTTTGTTTGCACAGTATCGTTAACACTTGTTTCCGATCCGACATCTCGTAGGTTCATACGTTGGCTACTTTTTCAAACGTTTATTATATATATATATGTTTTTATATACGTCTGAAAATTAAACCAAACAGTGTTAGAATTAGATTTTAGAGCTGTCAAATTTTTGTTCTTCCCTCGACGGGATTTGAACCCACACCATTGATACACTGCAGCACCATTCGCTTAGCCTTACGTCCAGCGCCCTAGACCACTCGACCACATCCGCTCCCTATATATATAATATATAATCTCAGTTGATTTTCAAGAGCGTGTGGCTCTTCTTAGAGTGTTGCGAAGAAGGCAGAAAACAACGAGTATGTTCAGTTTGTTGTAGTCATAGTCACAATTTCGTCTTCCATATTTCCTCTTTCATAACTTTTTAGCAACAGTGAGCACATGAGTTAACCTCGTTCTTGCGTTGGATACCAGTTCCTCAATCTTCAGTTTTCTGCGTAGTGTTATACTTATCATTGTTTTTTAATCCGTTCATCGTTTGGCCATTGTATTGTCTGTCTTTTATCTACGGTATTTACGGATTCTCATTGTTCAAATAAAGATAAAAATATTTGTAAACATTAACAAAGCAAAGCATGAAACACTACACAATTAATCAATGTTATGTTGATAAATATAGATTTTTACTATCCATATCAAGATTTAAAAAATAAATCATGCAGCTTAGTAAATTCATATAGATAAAGTGCAGTGTAATCATAGCGTGAACAGTATTATATGATTTGTTTATGATTGGTGTTCAACGCCACTTTCAGCAATATTTCAGCTATATAATGGCGACCAGTTTTAGTGGCGGAAGTACCAGGAGAGAACCACCGACCATGGGCAAGCAACTGGTAAACTTTATCACTTGCGGTTACGAGTCGAGTGCACCCATTTTTGTAATTTACAAAGCCGGGCGCGAACCCACGCCATATTGGTGATATGCTTGTATGAGTTGATAGGTAATCCAACTAGCTAACTCATTGAGCCACCAGGCCCTTTGAACAGCATTATATAGTCTGGCTGTAGTTATAAAACAAACATAAATGATTTCCGTTGTATTTGTATTTGCTTGTGCCTGGTACAGTGCTTTTCTGGAGAGAGAGAGAGATAAGTTGCTGATGCAAAATCTGCTCAAAGATGGATACGTTTTTCCTAAATTGATGACATCGCTACAAACGTTATATGGTCGTCAGCACGGACTGGTTGATCGTAAAGCAATTGCAATTGCAATACGCAGATTGTTCTTTTCTCTATCACCAACCGAGACTTTTTCCGGACTCGACTATGAGTAACATGGCGGATGTCTTCCACAAATAGGATCTACTACGCTTAGCGAGCACCTGGGTTCACTCCTATTTTTTTTTGGTGGGTCCATGTTGCTCATCTTATTTTTCTGCATTCTGCATTAATAAATAATATATTGTCTATTTATTAGATAATTATATCGTAATTAAGAGTCAACCATTAAAAATGTAGGGGCCCCGGGTGGCTCAATGAGTTTGGTCGTTGGATCTAACAGCTCATACAAGCCTATCACCAATACGGCATGGGTTCGCACCTGGCTTTGTAAATTACAAAAAAGGTTCACTCGACTCGCAGCCGCAAGTGATAAAGTTTACCAGTTGCTTGTCCAGGGTCGGTGGTTCTCTCCGGGTACTCCGGCTTCTTCCACCACTAAAACTGGTCGCCATGATATAGCTGAAATATTGTTGAAAGTGGCGTTAAACACAATAAATCAAATCAAATTAAAAAGGTGGTAGTAGTAACGACTGTGTGTTGGTCCTGAAGTAGACAGCAATGTATTGTACTACAAATACCGTTATAATTTATAATGGAATACATAGTATCCCCACACATCTACAAATGAAGTCTCAGTGACTAACACTTCGTACTGGTGACGGTTCTAAGACATATATATAAACACTAACGTTACCGACTTAAAAACTCCGGACAGCATATGACCGTTGACGTTTGTAAATGACCGAAACACTTCAAATGTTATTTAATAAAACAATGGGAGACAACTACATGTCTTTTTTTGTTTGTTTGTTGCATTAATCAATTATCGTGAAAAGACTTTTTTGAAAGAAAGTCATCTTTACTTTTAATTCAATTAAATTTACCTACCTATATATAAGAAATATCATTGTAAGCGTAACTCAATACATTATTTAATATACTGATGTCTAGTTGTTGTATTCACCTTGCCCTCTGTCTTATAATTAATACGACACGACGTATCTTTTACAGGATAGCATGCTACATGAAATTAATTTACATTTTAATGGCTTCCTTCAATTTTTATGTCTATAAATTTTCCTTCATGAAACGGAATTAGCATGTCGATGGAATATCTAGACTATTTCCGACATTAAACCGCAAAAGGAAGTTAAAGACTTTGTAATTGTTTTTATCCTGCCCCTGTTCTATTTGAGCAAACAAATTGTATTGACTTAATACTTTTTTTGTTTTATACTATTACTAACCGAAATATAACTTTTCCTTTTCTGGTACCCCTTCCACATGTTACCTGTTGAGCTTTGGGAAACTTAATTGTAAATCCAGTTCACTTCCTGTTGACAGAAACTATCAAAAGGGGCAATCAAGGGGTAATTTTATTATTTAATTCAAAATATAAACGGCATTGGATTAATGTGATTTTTCTGCAGGATAACTACTATATTAATGCAGTGTCATAAAATATGAAGTTTATGTGTATTCGGCAGAAAACTGGGGAAAAGCTTTGTGAACCTCGCCTCTATCCCAGTTTTTAAGCCTCATATTTTTAAGACACTGCACTTAAATTGTGTATTTATCCTGTACTTGTTCTATAAGAGCAGTCGAATTGCATTTATCCTGCAATGACAGCATTTACCGACCAAGATAGCCTACCCAATATTTTTTTTTGATATTGGGCAGTTATAAATAGAATATACAAATGTAAGCTCCACCCACATCGGGGCACATCGGGGGATATTGTTTTCAAATACATACACAGAATTATTTCAAATACTTTTATCGTCGTCCAGTAAACGTTTATTTACGATATAAAATTGCAGATAAATACAATACATGTGCACTGTCGAAGCATATAGGTAAATATGTGTATTCGGCGGGAAAAGGCTCGTCAAAGCCTCGCCTTTTCCCCCGTTTCTAAACCTCATACACATATTACCCATATGCTTCGACAGTGCACAAGTATTGTATATTAACTGGATAAAAAAAATTATATACAGTCACTGTCCAAGATATAATTGTTTGTTACCTTATACAGTTTGAGTGACGGAAAGGAACGGTAACAGTATAAGCGGTGACGTCACAGAGGCACAAAAAAAAGATGAGAACGACGCTTGTTTCTGGTATTTTTTAAGACAATTTGGCAGTTGTTATGGGATTTTTGACATTGTTGAGTAAAACAATATGTCGCTTTTCTACCTGTTTCTACAGCTCGTGGGCCCGTCGTGATCGTGATCATATGATAGTTGGATTTACAAGTACCTATGCAATCTGTATTGCACCACTAACATTGTGATTTTGCATCCCGTTCATGTACTCGATATAACATGATGTGATTTGTTGGCAACCATAGGTTGACATGTCAACAGGGATACAGAATCAGACAAATAAATATGTATTTGACTCAGCCTATTATGTTTCATTAAATGTTACCCAGTTCTTACAGACACTTTCATGTCCATTTGATTTATAATTCAAGTTTTAATCCGATTATTTTCTATTAATCTGAGACAACTTGATGCATATATTTTCTGAAATAGTGTTAATGTCGGCGTTAAGCACCAATCAGTCAATCAATTTACAGTGAAGACACGAGATCTTTAATCAGGCCTCGGTAAAGAAATTAATTTGTTTGAAATACGTATTTTTCTTTTACATTACATTTAAAATAAAATATTGTTTTTGTCAGTCTCCCAATATCTACCAGTTTGTACGTCTTCTAAAATTTCCATTATTCACTTTATAAAACGTTTTCTGTTCGTCTGGTTCACGAAAATAAATCTTCAAAATTGTAAACAATTCATAACTACATTCATAAAATCCGTGTTGGGCTAGTACAAAGCGGACCTCATCATCATCGCATTGTAAATTAACAAGTTGTCGCCATGATATAGCTGAAAAAATGCTGAGTTGATGTTAAACAACAATCAGTCACTCACCCGATTGTACATGTAGACATGTTTCTAATTTCAAATTGAGAATCTTTGTTTCCTTGACTGGCTCTGAGAATTAGGACTCCGTAATGGGGGTCATTTATGAGTCAGGATATATATGTTAACTCTCTGTGTTCTTCCAGTGTCTGTTCTTTCGTTTTTCCCTATATTTGTAATGATGTTATAAACAGATGAAAACACCAAAGGCTGTTAATAACAAAAAACCGGAGCATCTGATTTCACACCCGAATGTTTTTAGTTTTCTTTTCGCAATTATGTTGTTTATCCTTCAATTTACGGCTTCTGATTATTCCTTTGGTATCTTCATTTTTTTTTCTTGTTCCATTTTAGGTTCTCTGTATTCATATTTCTATGTTTTATTCTATATTTATAGTTGGTTCTTACTTCTTGATATGCCATGAATGATATCGTATATTACTGAAATACGTACCTGATGAAGGTTATTACAGAAATGCGTCGTGCACACTAAATTAGATATGTACATTGTTATTACTATCTCTGGGTCAATACCACTGCTGGTGGACTATTAGTCCCCGAGGGTATCATCCACAAAGTAGTCAGTGTATCTGCACTGACATAGGTTATTAGATATTTCTAGTATTGAAATGTACAGTTCAATAATTAATTATTATCAAAACTAAGGTTCTGGGCTAAGATTTTGGCTATCCTGCTGAGAAACTGGTTTTATTGCTACCACATTTAAATTATTAGGCTTTCCAATATTTCTATATTGATCGTACCTGATGAAGGTTATTCCAGAAACGCGTCGCGCGCACTAAATTTGATATCTACGTTTTTATCACTTAGTCAATGGGAGATAATGATATCTACAAATCATTTTTTTCTTGTGTAAGCTGAAAAATATGTTTTAACGTTACTTTTAATTACATTCACCATCTTAAGCTCGGTAGTTTTCTCATGGTACTCCGGTTTCCTCCACCATTATAAACTGCCCGCCACGATATAACTGTAATATTGTTGAAACCGGCGTTAAACACCATAACCCTAACCCATATGAAATGTCATTGTCAACGTAACACAATAAAATATGATTAGCCATAATTATATGATTCATTCCTAATCACATAATTAGTCAATTCAATGATTAAATATGATTAGTTAATACATTGATTAAAAAATAATTCAGCAACAAAATTTAATCATTGCATTAGCTAAGTATGTCATTAGGAATGAATCATGTAATTATGATTAATCATATGATTAGCTTAATCACAAGTTCAACAAGGGACTCCTGATGTCTAATTGTTTTTATTAATCTTGCTCTCTCTCTCTCTCTTATAATTAATACGACACGACGTATCATTTACAGGATTGTATATTACATGAAATTAATTACATTTCAGTGGTTTCCTTCATTTTTGATGTCTATAAATGTTCACGTATGAAACAGAATTACCTTGTATATGGAATATCTACAGACTATTTCCTAGACGGAACCACAAGAGGATGGCTTAATGATATTAAAGTCTGTGATGACAAAGGGTTAATAACAGCATTCTAATGATGAAACAGGTTGCGTCTAACTATATCTGTGTTGGTTGATATTGTTTGAGGATATTGGTTTTTTTAGGTTTAGTTTGTGTCTGTGGTGTCTGATCTTCTGGTTTGGTTTGGTTTATGGTGCTTAACGCCACTTTCAACAATATTTCAGTTCTATCGTGGCGGTAAGTTTTATTGGTAGAGGAAACCGGAGTTCCCAGAGAAAACCAACGACATGTCGTAAGTCACTGACAAACTTTATCACATAATGTTGTATCAAGTGCACCTCGCCATGAACGGGGTTCGAACTTTAGTGGTGATTGTACAGGTAGTTGGATTTATGATCACGACCACGACGACCCCTGAATTTTAATGTAGTGTTCTGCTCAATAAATAAGAATATTCGGTACAGTGTGTCTTTGTTTCGTGTTGTTTACCATATTGATGGGTTTAAAACCAACACATTAAAAAAGTATTTCCTGAAAGCAAATATCATACACTATTTTTATTCAAGCGATTTCTATTTATTGTGATTGTAATTTAATATTCAATGTTTAAATGAGCACAATCATATTTTAATGTAAAATAAGCTTTAATTTGATATTGTTTTATGAAACCTACTTGTTTTTATTATTTATCTTTAAATAATTAATAAACCACGAATGAATTCTTCTCAAGATTTTTAAAGCTTTTTATTTACATTTAATTAAAAAGAACACTTACGCGATGAAGCTTGTCAGTGACTTGCGATATGTCGGGGGTTTTCTCCAGGTATTCCGGTTTCCTCCACCAATAAAACTTACGCCTCGATATAAGTGAAATATTGTTGGAAAGTGGCGTTAAATACCTTAACCCATAAAAAAACCCACTCTTCAAATGGTTCATTAATTCATGTTCATCTATATTTACTAACCCGACTGATATTGATGCGTTACAAATCTATGATAACAAAATTGTTATTGCAATTCTTCTTACATCTTAAATGGGAATTCCTTAAAACTTTACAATCTTAATTATTCTCATATAGAGCTATGCATATTATTTTTGCAGGTTGATATAACCAGTTTTTAAAGAGTCAATGCTCTCTTTGATTACGTTTGATTGATTGATTGATTGATTGATTGATTGATTGATTGATTGATTGATTGATTGATTGATTGATTGATTGATTGATTGATTGATTGATTGATTGATTGATTGATTGATTGATTGATTGATTGATCTTCAGCACGACAACGCTCGGCCGCATGCAGCTTGTGCTACTGTTGACTTTCTAGCCAACCATAACCTGGCCGTTTAAATCACCAGATTTGAACCTAATAGAACATTTGTGGGATGACTTGGATCGACGCGTGCGCAGTCGTCAACCAGCGCCGTAAACTCTGCAAAGACTGCAGCAGGCACTTGAGCAAGAATGGGGGAGAATTCCGCAAGACCCTATTCGTCGATTGATCGAGTTTATGCCGAGATGGGTCCGTGCAGGCTAAAGGTGGGCACAACAGATATTGATTTTGAAGTGACATCATCTGAACTCTATAGACTTTAATGTGCTAAACTTTGAACAACAAGTGTGCCAAATTTCAGAGTAAGGTACTGCTTATATCTGTATTTAAAATGATGTTGAAAATTTGAAGTAAATTATATTTTTTCACATGTTGCGTTTCTTTTTTGGGAGAGTATACTTTATAGACTGCATATAAACGCAGCTAATAAAGGGTATTTTCCCAGACGTTGATGAATGTGGCATGGGAGGTGAACATATGTTTTGCATAAAAAAAACAACCTGTCATTTACCATTGATCTATCTTGGAAACAAAAAAACAAGAAACGTTCCAGCGACCAGTTACTTATTTACCAACCAGTTCAAGATAATGACAATAGACTTTCTGAAGAAAAACTTCAAGATACCAATGGATATCAGAAGTCGTAAATCTAAGAAGGACAGTCAACATAATGGTCTACGGGAAAAGGACATAACGACAAACAATGGCCGATAGAATAATAGACAGAAAACCAAAGAAATTTAAATAGAACATCTTACAAAGTACTGCATGTCAACAAAATATAAAACTGTTTTTGTTTTCATTTCACTTTAATTTGTCATTTCATGTTTGTAAGAATAAGCAAAATGTATACCCGGTATTTTATTCTATGTATTAGGCTTCCGGTTCAATCGTGGTCGTGATCGTAGGTGGATTTACAACTACCCGTGCAATCAGTGACTCTCACCATTCAAATTGTGAGTTAGAACCACGCTCATGACGAGGTGTACTCGATATAAGATTATGGGATCAATTTTGTCAGTGACTTACGGCAGGTCGGTGGCTTTCTTCGGGTACTTCGGTTTCCTCCACCTATAAAACTGACTTCCACGATATATAACTGAAATTTTTCTTAAAGTGGCGTTAAACACCATAACTCTAACCCCGATCTATCTATTGACAGGTCACCATTATTTAAATAAAACCGAAATCAAGTAATTTTATCAAATATAAATTATTTTTATCAGTTACAAACTGGCATCGCATCGTGTCATTCTATGTTTATAACTTGCCATTTCTGGTATATAAACGTTAGAGAAAACCGAAGGCTCAATCACAAATGGACAATCCAGAGAAACTGACAACAAAGAAAACTAAAAAGATGAGTTACACGTACCCCATCAAAAATGTATGTAACAAAGAGTTGTTTGTGGGACAAGATACAATATATATAACATTTAGGATACTAGTTTTGTAATGCGCAGATTAATGTATGGAAAATTAAACAATTGTACCAAGTATAGAACGGAAATATGTGTTCATAGCAAATTTATTGTGGAATATATGTGGTGATGTTGTACAATATTTTAAGCAGTGTCGTGGCAAACATGTTTAATGGTGGATGAAGCCGAAACCTATACATCAATAATAAGAAAAATTTGAAGATATTAAAGGAGCAATCAGAAGCCATAGATGGAAGAATGACAAAAAAAAGAAAAAGGACAAAAGATCAAAACCATGATCTATAAAACATTTCACAGAAACGAGTAACACGAACCTCACTACAATTTATTTATCATTATTTCCATGGTCAGTGTAAATTGTGCAGAATATAAAAGAATTGTTCTATCGTAGATACACAGTTTGTGATCCAAAATGGCGTCATCCTCATTTGAGACACCCGATGTTCTTGGATGATGATGATGATGATGATGATGATGGTGAATGTGATGATGATGATGATGATGATGATGATGATGATATCCACTTTGTACCACATCAACACGCTTAGTTGAATTTTTATAGTGCAAAATGTACTAGCTCAATGAAAACACAGTTCACAGATATACTTGTCGCTCCACTCGGACACATTATTATAATTCAGAACCAAACAATATATACTCTTACTCCTTAATGCTGCGTCCATAACGGAAAGACAGCACACTTACCAATTTTATGGTCATAAGATTGACTCGACCATGACTCGAAACCACCAACTATTGTACTCGAGATGAGTACGCTAGTGATTACATCACCGATGCGGTCTTTATCCCTATCTACTAGAACATTGCCCTCTCATTAATGTAAAAACAAAACACACACCCACTCGTTTAACGGAATAAATACTTCCATTAATTTTGGAGTATTCAAATATTTATTCCACAACCAAACAATGTAATGACAGATCGTAGCACTTTTAATTTAATTACTAATTAAATTATGCTTTAGTATAATTACAATCAAACTTTTAAATTGAGATTGCAATAAGAGATAATTAAAGGAATTCAATTATTCATTGGTAAATTACCCTCGGTTGTCACAAATTGATTACAAATATTAGCAGATGATTTCCGTTAAGTGACGGCTACGTTACAACAACGCAACAATTAATCTGTTAAATGTGACCTGTGGAGTAATCTAGACTCCCAGTGGTATAAATTAGTAATCCTGTTATGCAATTGTCAAGATTGAAGGGGTAAATCGGGAACATTCATTTTCAAGCGAACTTTTAAAATTAATTTCTAAAAATAAAAAAATGTAGATATCTATTGAAATGCGCACAACACGTTTCTGAAATAAACTTCATCAGTTAGGCTCATAGTCAAACGTTTGGAAAGCCAAATAAATCAAAAGTCTTTGGGAACAAGTAAACCAAAAGGCCCAAACAGGGTCGCCAAAATCAACAGGACCAAACAGGGTCGCCAAAATCAAAAGGCCCAAACAGGGTCGCCAAAATCAAAAGGCCCAAACAGGGTCGCCAAATTCAAAAGGCCCAAACAGGTTCGCCAAAATCAAAAGGCCCAAACATGGTCGCCAAAATCAAAAGGACCAAACAGGGTCGCCAAAATCAAAAGGCCCAAACAGGGTCGCCAAAATCAAAAGGCCCACACAGGTTCGCCAAAATCAAAAGGCCCAAACATGGTCGCCAAAATCAAAAGGCCCAAACAGGGTCGCCAAAATCAAATGGCCCAAACAGGATCGCCAAAATCGACGAAGGTTTGCTCTGCCTGAGGGAAATTGACTTAAGTTTTAAAAATAATTATATTGTTTAGGCACTGTAAATTTCAAGCATAAATATATCCAATAAACCATTCAGTGCCGAAGCACTGACATCTAGTCGGGTGTTACCCTCACGGGGAAAGATTAATGTGTTGAAATCTCTATGATTAGTAGACTGAGTAGTTCTTTATTATATCATTGATATAGAGGGTTATAGTTATGGTGTCTAACGCCACTTTCAACAACATTTCAGTTATATCGTGACGGTTCTCATGGAGATAAGAGCTCTTGAGACTTTATTTCGTAAATTTTGTACATATTTAGGAAGCGATCGATTTAATACAGGGTACGGTTCGTCATCTTTTTTTGTTCATTAGCAACTTAAGTGTGCATAGCTACTTATCACTAATATATTCAAGGGTTATGATTAGGGTTATGGTGTTTAACGCCACTTTCAACAACATTTCAGTTATATCGTGACGGTTCTCATGGAGATAAGAGCTCTTGAGACTTTATTTCGTAAATTTTGTACATATTTAGGAAGCGATCGATTTAATACAGGGTACGGTTCGTCATCTTTTTTTTTTGTTCATTAGCAACTTAGGTGTGCATAGCTACTTATCACTAATATATTCAAGGGTTATGATTAGGGTTATGGTGTTTAACGCCACTTTCAACAATATCTCAGTTCAGTAGTGGCGGTCTGTCTTATTGGTATCCGCAGAAAACCACCGACCTGTCGCAAGTCACTGAAAACTTTATTAGATAACGCTGTATAGAGTACACCTCGCCATGAGCGGGATTGGAACTCACAACGTTAGTGGCGAAAGAAACTTATTGCAAATTGTAAATCCAAATACCAAGCGATCATGACCACGACGACCCCAATATATCCAAGGGAATTCGCAATTAACCACATTACTGATAATGAATCCAGGGGCGGATCCAGGATTTAAAGTTAGGAGGGGGCGCACTTAAAAAAATTGCACCGAGCGGAAGGAGGCGCGAACATTTTTGGGGTATTTCGTGTGAAAAATCACGATTTAACGCCAAAAAAAATCATATTTCACCCCCCCCCCCCCCTGGAATCGTCCTTATATTGGGGACTGTCGTGGTCGTGATCGTATGGTAGTTGGATTTCATCCACCAATCAAACTGACCGGTATGATATAGCTGAAATATTGTTGAAAGACGGCGATAAACACAATAACACAATCCTTTTTATATTTAGTCATCTACTTGAAAAATTACATTGACGGACAGTAGAGTAAAATGTATGATCAACGTGCTGGTCTCATATGCTGTGACTGTATCTTATTTGATATACTTATCATATGTATACTTAGTTTTTCTTATTTCTTGATGAAATCCATAGCTCTAAGTTCTAAAATATTAATTTATTTTCTCTAAGCCTGAAGGTGGTACCATACACTACAGGGAGATAACTCTTTAAAATCAGTTGAACGTTTTGATCATATGATGTTTGTATGCAGATTTCAAGAATCTCGGTGATCAAAACCACAGAGAGAAAAGCTGCTATGTGGCTAGTGAATTTATAGCTCTGAGTCTGTTGGTTGGAATTTGTTAAAATTTTGATATTTATTACAGTGGATATATTCAAACACACTGCCAAAAAAATAAGAAAATTAAACGAGCAGATGAAATTTTACCTGAAGTGTATGGTACCACCTTAACAGACTAAAAAACTGACACTGCGAACCTTTCTAGAGCAGATGAGTTCGCCCAATTTTTGTTGTATGGTTCCGTCATGATGCTCAATCATTAGTATTTTGTGTAGCGTTATGTTGGACATTGTTTATCTTTTTTTTTCTTTTTTTCTTTTAGCCATTGTATTATTTGTTCTTCTTTAAATTACTACTTCAGATCACCCCTTTAGTATCTTCAAACTTTTCTTGGGCATATTGCCACACACTAGTACCTAATAAATAATATCATCATGTCCAATGATGCTGCTTCCTGACCTCTTTTCACTTTTTATTAACTATGACTTTCTTTAACATTACAATTGTGTCATATATGGAACGGAAAACGTTATTTCACTTCCGGTGTTGGGGAAAAGTCATGTTGCCTGTTTTGTTTCTATTTTCTTTGTGTTTTGACTGTTGTAGATTTGTATCTCTTTCCAGGACATCTTTTCAGATATGCACATGAACTTTACATGACTTTTTTTTTCATTTTATTATTGTTGTTTTTGCCTTGTTCACGGTCTATTCGGTACACTTCAGTAAAACAATAATTTCGGAAATCTACCTATTGTGTCTTGATATATTAATATCATAGATCATTTGCTATACGGCCTCTTTATACCATGGGTGGCTCATGTGTAATTTTACGATTAGTTGATTCAGTACATATTAATATATTGTTTGTTGTTTGTTAAGTTTTTTACGTGATAAATATAGCTGAAACAACGCAAAATGACAAGTTTATGAAGTTTGTAGGAAAGAATCAAACGGTTTTTGTGATATACATATGTACATCAAAAACACAATTATATTAAAAGCAGCAGTGGTATTTTTTCCCTGTGTTTTTAAAGGAAATATTTACTTGTTGATTAATTTCGTATTTATATGTTGTAAATTCGAAATATTTTTTTCAGCTTTTTTTTTTTTTTTTTTGATTTATTTTTGGTGCAAATTATTAAATAACACTGAAAGGCCTTTGCCAACAAAGGCATTAAAACAAGTCACAAAACGTGTCTTTCTTTTTTTTTTAATTATTTGCCAAAATTTGCAACAATTTATTTTCTGTTGCATTTTTTTAAACAACATATCCTTTAATAACATCAATGAGTGGGTAGGTTAACTGCAGGTTTTATCTCGAAAATATCGTCGTATTTTTTTTTCTTCTTGTTTTATTTGATCCTCTGCTGTATGATGATAATGAGTGGCTTAGTATATTCATATTTACAAAATTGTCGTCAAACTGTTACTCGTAATGCTTCTGAACCAATATATGATTTTAAGGGGCTCATGTCTTATTTGCGCTATTTGTGTTGTTTGTGCATAGTGGTGTCCAACACAATTTTCCTTTCTTTGTCGTTGTCTTGTGTTTTGTGTACCATGTGTTATCAATATCTCTGTATTGTCTATTCTTGATTGTCCCATCGGTTGTATCTGTTTTTTCTTTACAAAGAGTTCTCATTCTGGTGGAGATGTTACTACATGAAATAAGAACCGTTCTATTCTACCTTAAATCGAAACCAATGAGAATCTATGTGTTTCCTTGAGGTGTGCCACTATAACTTGACCATGACCAAGAACTGTTTACCCTTCCTAAGCACCAGAGTTCATCCCAGGCTTTTTAGGTGTGCCACTATAACTTGACCATGACCAAGAACTGTTTACCCTTCCTAAGCACCAGAGTTCATCCCAGGCTTTTTAGGTGTGCCACTATAACTTGACCATGACCAAGAACTATTTACCCTTCCTAAGCACCAGAGTTCATCCCAGGATTTTTAGGTGTGCCACTATAACTTGACCATGACCAAGAACTGTTTACCCTTCCTAAGCACCAGAGTTCATCCCAGGATTTTTAGGTGTGCCACTATAACTTGACCATGACCAAGAACTGTTTACCCTTCCTAAGCACCAGAGTTCATCCCAGGCTTTTTAGGTGTGCCACTATAACTTGACCATGACCAAGAACTGTTTACCCTTCCTAAGCACCAGAGTTCATCCCAGGATTTTTAGGTGTGCCACTATAACTTGACCATGACCAAGAACTGTTTACCCTTCCTAAGCACCAGAGTTCATCCCAGGATTTTTAGGTGTGCCACTATAACTTGACCATGACCAAGAACTGTTTACCCTTCCTAAGCACCAGAATTCATCCCAGGATTTTTAGGTGTGCCACTATAACTTGACCATGACCAAGAACTGTTTGCCCTTCCTAAGCACCAGAGTTCATCCCAGGATTTTTAGGTGTGCCACTATAACTTGACCATGACCAAGAACTGTTTACCCTTCCTAAGCACCAGAGTTCATCCCAGGATTTTTAGGTGTGCCACTATAACTTGACCATGATCAAGAACTGTTTACCCTTCCTAAGCACCAGAGTTCATCCCAGGATTTTTAGGTGTGCCACTATAACTTGACCATGACCAAGAACTGTTTACCCTTCCTAAGCACCAGAGTTCATCCCAGGATTTTTAGGTGTGCCACTATAACTTGAATATGACCAAGAACTGTTTACCCTTCCTAAGCACCAGAGTTCATCCCAGGATTTTTAAGTGTGCCACTATAACTTGACCATGACCAAGAACTGTTTATACTTCCTAAGCACCATAGTTCATCCCAGGATTTTTAGGTGTGCCAATATAACTTGACCATGACCAAGAACTGTTTACCCTTCCTAAGCACCAGAGTTCATCCCAAGATATTTAGGTGTGCCACTATAACTTGACCATGACCAAGAACTGTTTACCCTTCCTAAGCACCATAGTTCATCCCAGGATTTTTAGGTGTGCCACTATAACTTGACCATGACCAAGAACTGTTTACCCTTCCTAAGCACCAGAGTTCATCCCAGGATTTTTAGGTATGCCACTATAACTTGACCATGACCAAGAACTGTTTACCCTTCCTAAGCACCAGAGTTCATCCCAGGATTTTTAGGTGTGCCACTATAACTTGACCATGACCAAGAACTGTTTATCCTTCTAAAGCATCAGAGTTCATCCCAGGATTTTTAGGTGTGCCAATATAACTTGACCATGACCAAGAACTGTTTACCCTTCTAAAGCACCAGAGTTCATCCCAGGATTTTTAGGTGTGCCACTATAACTTGACCATGACCAAGAACTGTTTGCCCTTCCTAAGCACCAGAGTTCATCCCAGCATTGTTAAGTGTGCCAATATAACTTGACCATGACCAAGAACTGTTTATCCTTCCTAAGCACCATAGTTCATCCCAGGATTTTTAGGTGTGCCAATATAACTTGACCATGACCAAGAACTGTTTATCCTTCCTAAGCACCAGAGTTCATCCCAAGATATTTAGGTGTGCCACTATAACTTGACCATGACCAAGAACTGTTTATCCTTCTAAAGCACCAGAATTCATCCCAGGATTTTTAGGTGTGCCACTATAACTTGACCATGACCAAGAACTGTTTACCTTTCTAAAGCACCAGAGTTCATCCCAGGCGTTTTAGGTCTGCTACTATAACTTGACCATGACCAAGAACTGTTTACCCTTCCTAAGCACCAGAGTTCATCCCAGGCTTTTTAGGTGTGCCACTATAACTTGACCATGACCAAGAACTGTTTATCCTTCCTAAGCACCATAGTTCATCCCAGGATATTTAGGTGTGCCAATATAACTTGACCATGACCAAGAACTGTTTATCCTTCCTAAGCACCAGAGTTCATCCCAGGATTTTTAGGTGTGCCACTATAACTTGACCATGACCAAGAACTGTTTACCCTTCCTAAGCACCAGAGTTCATCCCAGGTTTTTTAGGTGTGCCACTATAACTTGACCATGACCAAGAACTGTTTGCCCTTCCTAAGCACCAGAGTTCATCCCAGGATTTTTAGGTGTGCCACTATAACTTGACCATGACCAAGACCTGTTTGCCCTTCCTAAACACCAGAGTTCATCCCAGGATTTTTAGGTGTGCCACTATAACTTGACCATGACCAACAACTATTTACCCTTCCTAAGCACCAGAGTTCATCCATGGATTTTTAGGTGTGCCACTATAACTTGACCATGACCAAGAACTGTTTACCTTTCTAAAGCACCAGAGTTCATCCCAGGATTTTTAGGTGTGCCACTATAACTTGACCATGACCAAGAACTGTTTACCCTTCTAAAGCACCAGAGTTCATCCCAGGATTTTTAGGTGTGCCACTATAACTTGACCATGACCAAGAACTATTTACCCTTCCTAAGCACCATAGTTCATCCCAGGATTTTTAGGTGTGCCAATATAACTTGACCATGACCAAGAACTGTTTACCCTTCCTAAGCACCAGAGTTCATCCCAGGATTTTTAGGTGTGCCACTATAACTTGACCATGACTAATAACTGTTTGTCCTTCCTAAGCACCAGAGTTCATCCCAGGATTTTTAGGTGTGCCACTATAACTTGACCATGACCAAGACCTGTTTGCCCTTCCTAAACACCAGAGTTCATCCCAGGATTTTTAGGTGCGCCACTATAACTTGACCATGACCAACAACTATTTACCCTTCCTAAGCACCATAGTTCATCCCAGGATTTTTAGGTGTGCCACTATAACTTGAATATGACCAAGAACTGTTTACCCTTCCTAAGCACCAGAGTTCATCCCAGGATTTTTAAGTGTGCCACTATAACTTGACCATGACCAAGAACTGTTTATACTTCCTAAGCACCATAGTTCATCCCAGGATTTTTAGGTGTGCCAATATAACTTGACCATGACCAAGAACTGTTTACCCTTCCTAAGCACCAGAGTTCATCCCAAGATATTTAGGTGTGCCACTATAACTTGACCATGACCAAGAACTGTTTACCCTTCCTAAGCACCATAGTTCATCCCAGGATTTTTAGGTGTGCCACTATAACTTGACCATGACCAAGAACTGTTTACCCTTCCTAAGCACCAGAGTTCATCCCAGGATTTTTAGGTATGCCACTATAACTTGACCATGACCAAGAACTGTTTACCCTTCCTAAGCACCAGAGTTCATCCCAGGATTTTTAGGTGTGCCACTATAACTTGACCATGACCAAGAACTGTTTATCCTTCTAAAGCATCAGAGTTCATCCCAGGATTTTTAGGTGTGCCAATATAACTTGACCATGACCAAGAACTGTTTACCCTTCTAAAGCACCAGAGTTCATCCCAGGATTTTTAGGTGTGCCACTATAACTTGACCATGACCAAGAACTGTTTGCCCTTCCTAAGCACCAGAGTTCATCCCAGGATTGTTAAGTGTGCCAATATAACTTGACCATGACCAAGAACTGTTTATCCTTCCTAAGCACCATAGTTCATCCCAGGATTTTTAGGTGTGCCAATATAACTTGACCATGACCAAGAACTGTTTATCCTTCCTATGCACCAGAGTTCATCCCAAGATATTTAGGTGTGCCACTATAACTTGACCATGACCAAGAACTGTTTATCCTTCTAAAGCACCAGAATTCATCCCAGGATTTTTAGGTGTGCCACTATAACTTGACCATGACCAAGAACTGTTTACCTTTCTAAAGCACCAGAGTTCATCCCAGGCTTTTTAGGTCTGCTACTATAACTTGACCATGACCAAGAACTGTTTACCCTTCCTAAGCACCAGAGTTCATCCCAGGCTTTTTAGGTGTGCCACTATAACTTGACCATGACCAAGAACTGTTTATCCTTCCTAAGCACCAGAGTTCATCCCAGGCTTTTTAGGTGTGCCACTATAACTTCACCATGACCAAGAACTGTTTATCCTTCTAAAGCATCAGAGTTCATCCCAGGATTTTTAGGTGTGCCAATATAACTTGACCATGACCAAGAACTGTTTACCCTTCTAAAGCACCAGAGTTCATCCCAGGATTTTTAGGTGTGCCACTATAACTTGACCATGACCAAGAACTGTTTGCCCTTCCTAAGCACCAGAGTTCATCCCAGGATTGTTAAGTGTGCCAATATAACTTGACCATGACCAAGAACTGTTTATCCTTCCTAAGCACCATAGTTCATCCCAGGATTTTTAGGTGTGCCAATATAACTTGACCATGACCAAGAACTGTTTATCCTTCCTATGCACCAGAGTTCATCCCAAGATATTTAGGTGTGCCACTATAACTTGACCATGACCAAGAACTGTTTATCCTTCTAAAGCACCAGAATTCATCCCAGGATTTTTAGGTGTGCCACTATAACTTGACCATGACCAAGAACTGTTTACTTTTCTAAAGCACCAGAGTTCATCCCAGGCTTTTTAGGTCTGCTACTATAACTTGACCATGACCAAGAACTGTTTACCCTTCCTAAGCACCAGAGTTCATCCCAGGCTTTTTAGGTGTGCCACTATAACTTGACCATGACCAAGAACTGTTTATCCTTCCTAAGCACCATAGTTCATCCCAGGATATTTAGGTGTGCCAATATAACTTGACCATGACCAAGAACTGTTTATCCTTCCTAAGCACCAGAGTTCATCCCAGGATTTTTAGGTGTGCCACTATAACTTGACCATGACCAAGAACTGTTTACCCTTCCTAAGCACCAGAGTTCATCCCAGGTTTTTTAGGTGTGCCACTATAACTTGACCATGACCAAAAACTGTTTACCCTTCCTAAGCACCAGAGTTCATCCCAGGATTTTTAGGTGTGCCACTATAACTTGACCATGACCAAGAACTGTTTGCCCTTCCTAAGCACCAGAGTTCATCCCAGGATTTTTAGGTGTGCCACTATAACTTGACCATGACCAAGACCTGTTTGCCCTTCCTAAACACCAGAGTTCATCCCAGGATTTTTAGGTGTGCCACTATAACTTGACCATGACCAACAACTATTTACCCTTCCTAAGCACCAGAGTTCATCCAAGGATTTTTAGGTGTGCCACTATAACTTGACCATGACCAAGAACTGTTTACCTTTCTAAAGCACCAGAGTTCATCCCAGGATTTTTAGGTGTGCCACTATAACTTGACCATGACCAAGAACTGTTTACCCTTCTAAAGCACCAGAGTTCATCCCAGGATTTTTAGGTGTGCCACTATAACTTGACCATGACCAAGAACTATTTACCCTTCCTAAGCACCATAGTTCATCCCAGGATTTTTAGGTGTGCCACTATAACTTGACCATGACTAATAACTGTTTGTCCTTCCTAAGCACCAGAGTTCATCCCAGAATTTTTAGGTGTGCCACTATAACTTGACCATGACCAAGACCTGTTTGCCCTTCCTAAACACCAGAGTTCATCCCAGGATTTTTAGGTGTGCCACTATAACTTGACCATGACCAACAACTATTTACCCTTCCTAAGCACCAGAGTTCATCCAAGGATTTTTAGGTGTGCCACTATAACTTGACCATGACCAAGAACTGTTTACCTTTCTAAAGCACCAGAGTTCATCCCAGGATTTTTAGGTGTGCCACTATAACTTGACCATGACCAAGAACTGTTTACCCTTCTAAAGCACCAGAGTTCATCCCAGGATTTTTAGGTGAGCCACTATAACTTGACCATGACCAAGAACTATTTACCCTTCCTAAGCACCATAGTTCATCCCAGGATTTTTAGGTGTGCCAATATAACTTGACCATGACCAAGAACTGTTTACCCTTCCTAAGCACCAGAGTTCATCCCAGGATTTTTAGGTGTGCCACTATAACTTGACCATGACTAATAACTGTTTGTCCTTCCTAAGCACCAGAGTTCATCCCAGGATTTTTAGGTGTGCCACTATAACTTGACCATGACCAAGACCTGTTTGCCCTTCCTAAACACCAGAGTTCATCCCAGGATTTTTAGGTGCGCCACTATAACTTGACCATGACCAACAACTATTTACCCTTCCTAAGCACCATAGTTCATCCCAGGATTTTTAGGTGTGCCACTATAACTTGACCATGACCAACAACTATTTACCCTTCCTAAGCACACAAAGTTCATCCAATGATATTTAGTGGAGTTCATGTTCCACAATCTGTATTTTTCTGTGTAGTTTTTTTGTGGTTCATTGTTTGTCGTTATGTACTTTTCCGTTTGGCCATTGTTTTGTCTGTCTTTCGTCGATTTACGGCTTCTGATTACTCCTTTTGGTATCTTCACACTTTTACCTCCAACTATAACCGCATTACTGGTGTAATAGTTAGCGTGTTGGCCTCGAGTGCGGTAGATCGTTGGTTCGAGTTCCGGTCGCGTCAAACCAAAGGCTATAAAATTGGTATTTATTGTTTTTCCGCTAAGCACGCAGCATTAAGGAAAAAGAGCAAAGACTGGTTGGCTCAGAATCAGAATAATATTTCCGAGTGGAGCGACATGTCTGTCCGCGGACTGTTGTTTCAGTGAGCTAGCACTATGAAAATCTAACTCAGCGTGTTGATCTAGTACAAAGCGGACCTCATCATCATTTCATTGAAAATTACCTTGTTCTCGCCATGATATAGCTGAAAAATTGTTAATGTAGCGTTAAACTACAATCACTCACTCACTATCCAACTATAAAAATATACAATCCAACAATCACACAAAATGCGGTTAGCGTTGATTTAAGATTAAATGAACTCTGCTAATTAAATAGCAGAAGAATATATATTTACATTGTGTACGTTTAAATATGGTTTATATTCCTTATTTGCTACAAAATCGCACTTCAGTTGAAAGTGCGATTTAAAAAAGCTCGTAAAAAGATGGCATTTGCTTACTAAAGACTCTTTTAATTTCTTTTGCCCATTGTGTTGTCTGTCCTTTGATTTACGGATTCCGATTATCCATTTTTGGTATCTTCAAACTCTTTTTAATACTATGGTAAAAACAGAAGTTGTTACACGATATTACTGCTGTTTGATATCAGACCAAATGTCCAGATATGTTTATTTGTCGATAAATCATTGAAATGAACAACTTTATTATATTATTGAATATAATAATATTACTAATTCATCAAAAGACCAAGATATGTCTGCAAAATATCATAAATAGCCGTTAATGACATGCACTGAACATAACAATATCAATATATGTACGGTAAGATTAAACCATACATCATTTCTTAACTTTGTATTGAAATAAGATACACCAAGTTACCACATTGAGCAAGAGTGAAATATCATAGCGCAGATTTGTGTGTAATAATTGCAAATATACATACTTTATTAGTATCTGGGGGTTTTCTTTGCGGGGGTAACTAAAGTAGAAGTTATTTTTGAAGTCTTCAACCCAGAAGAATCATTCGAGATTTAAGATTCAATTTATGAATTTCAAGATTCGAGATTCGGAATTCAGTGTCCTCATTAACCAATGGTATGAAAACCATCTGATGCTACATCGAAGAGAGACAGACCATTCCTACTTAACTAAAATGATATACAGTGATTTACGACAACATGTAGAGTTTCTTGTCACATTATATCACGGTCACAATACATTAACATAATTGTTCAAATTTTGAAGAAAAACAAATTTCTGGATGAAAAGTTGAAAAATCGAAATATTCAACACAGAGAAGCGCGAAAAAGCGACGTACTTATTTCAGTTTTACAAGTCTTTTTGCGCTTCTAATTTGTATTCAATGCGTAAAGTCGAGAGGGCCCGTGTGACTCAATGAGCTAGGTAGTTGGATTACCTAGCAACTCATACAAGCCTATCACCAATACGGCGTGGGTTAGCGCCCGGTTTTGTAAATTACAAAAAAGGGTGCACTCGACTCGCAGCCGCAAGTGATAAAGTTTACCAGTTGCTTGCCCATGGTCGGTGGTTCTCTCCAGGTACTCCGGCTTCTTCCATCACTAAAACTGGTCACCATTATATAGCTGAAATATTGCTGAAAGTGGCGTTAAGCACCAAAAATCAAAAAAATCAATAGCTATCTATGTTTTTTTAGTTATTTATTTAAGCTTAATTTTATATTTGCCTATCTTTCAATAAAAAAATAAAATAATTCACTACGAATGCAACGTTTTAAAGATGTTGTTGTATACATCGATAAAATTGTAATGCACGAAAATACAATTTGTAGCTAGAATTGAAGTACCCATTAACCCAGTATATCAACGCGATATTTGATATTTACTGTGGAAAGGAAACGTTACGGAAATAAAAATATTTCTATTAAACTACTTTTGAGATTTAATGTTCTTATACCAAATTAATGGTTTTTTGGCATTTTTTAAAATTCTAATAACGTGATTTTAATTTAACTTAATGTTTACATTACTATACATAGAAATCGACATGGACAATAGCTGGCACACTTAATAAAAAGATATAAAGTTGTTGATGCTTGACACGAATGATAATAATTATCATATACTTTGTTTGAAATTCAAGACATCAGTTTTGTTCACAAGAATGTGTGTGTATGTATACGGCGAAATCTACAAACCACTGAAGTCATTGAACATTATTTGAAAGAAACATGTTTGCATTTCCAAAGAGCGTAAAAGATAATTATAGCACGTTATTTCTGCTTGAGGCTTAAACTCTTTACATAACATTTTATTGTAAAAAAAAAATAATGTTGTTTTATTATGTAATATCTGATACATGCGAACTTGGTGTCGGCTTTAAAGAGAAATATTTATGTCTTCAAAATATGTGAAATTTCGGAATTTAACCCCGTTAGAGCCCTATTCGAAATAAAATAGCAAACATTTTGTGGTCCATCAATAACTCTTAAAGGTCATCATTTTGCAAAAATACTGCATCAAAATATGATGAATTTCGGAATTTTGGTCCGTTTTCACCCCGGTTTTTAGTGGTGTTCGTGTTGCTCGATCTTTAGTTTCACTGTGTCATGGTTTTATAGATTATTGTTTGTCTTTTTGTCATTTCCCTTTTGATCAATCATTATGTTGTCTGTCCTTATAGATTTACGGACTTTTTATTACCCGATTGGTATCTTCAAACCATTATAACGTAGGCGGCCATTTTTCTATTGAAGATTAATAGGCCGATACAATATAAGTTAAGTCGTCTTTATGGTTTATTGGGGAACACTTTTTGCGTCGTAGTATTTTTTTATATGGCGTGCGTTGAGCGTTGAGACATCAGTATTATGTTCTTATGTGGCGCTGAGTTATTACTGCGTTTATTCTTACGTCTTAGTATTTTTCCTAAGTCTCGTTGAGTTATCGCAGCGTTGAGACATCGGTATTATGTTCTTATTAGGAACGTGTTAAGTATTTATTACCAAATAGAAAATAAGACAAAACAGCTGTGAACTGATTCATTTTAATCTATCCACGAGACAATTTACAAAGCAATAAAAAAAACAAGTGCATATCGAGTACAAAAAGGAAACAATTTTTATAACCAATGTTTCAGCTACATATATATGGCTTTTTGTGAATTACTTTCCGTTTCAAAATGTACAAGTTCTGACATATTTGAAAATTGAAGAGCAGAAAAAAAGCATTTTATTTTATTTAGTAATGATGAGTTTGTCAAGCAAATTTTGAAGAAAAAAAGTAATCTCACCTAAGTGCAAGTGAGTGTGCGATTTTCGTTTAACACCAAGTAATCATTTTATTTCAGCTATATCTTGGCGAGAACACATTATGTTTTGATGAAATGATGATTAATTCTGCTATTGTACTAGACCAACACGCTGAGTTTAATTTTTTAAGTGCTAGCTCACTGAAACAACAGTCCGTGGGTAGACATGACATGTTGCTCCACTCGGATACATTCTGATGCAAGGGCAATCAGTATTTGCTCTTACTACTTATGAGAGAAGTAGCAAATACCAATATTAAAGTCTTTATTTTTAATTTTAGAAGAGGACTAAAATTTTAGTGTGAACATCTAACATATTACGCTTCCGGGTTTACTAATTCGCAAAAGAACACAGTTCAATGGCAGAAAAACAGACCTCACAAAAAATATAAAGTCTAGGCAATTGAAAGCCATGGCATCCAATAACCTGGGAGAAATATATTTAAAATACTTTTCTGTAAAACATTCACTAGTAATTTTGGGAAGACACTTTTCCATAATTTTATAAAGCAATTTATTGTCAATGTTGCCGTTAATGTACATGTAGTAAAGGAAAACTTTGAAGTTACCAAAGGGGTAACCAGAAGCCGTAAAGTACGCCCACTAACTGACCTTTAGGATACTTTCAACATACTTACATTTACTACATTTGTGCACTTCAAGCTATACAAAAAAACTTATGCTATTCTTCGATTTTCGTTACACTGCTTAGGTCCTTTGGTTTCTCGTTCTCAAAATATTTTGAAATTATTAGGCTTTCCAATATTTTAATTTTGATGAATACTATTCTAGAAACGCGTCGTGGAAACTAAACTAAGTACATTTCAAACTAAAGTAACAGGACCGGTGCCCCTACTGGAGCAGGAACTGCTTACCCTTCCGGGGCACCTAATTTTAAAATAAATAAAATACAAATCTCCCCTTATCAAGAGTGTACCCAACTAAAAAGCTATCGAGCTTCTTATTCAGCCCACTGTTGTAGATTTTCGAAAATCAGCATATTTCCTCTGATATAACAAATTATGTACGCACTTAATGTTTTGTCGAGAAGCACCTTTTGCAATATGAATTCTATTAATGACAACCAGTAATGTTTGTTCGTTTATGCGATAAACATTAAATTAGAGTATGTGTCTCCGATGACCACACCACGGATATGTTTTCCACTTTCATGACATATCACTGGATTTTAATATGAGAAACAAGATGGGCGACACTAGTGGAGCAGAAACTGCTTACTCTTCGCCAGCACACGAGTTCATTCTCGAATTTTAGTTTGGTTCGTGTTGCTAAAACTTTTGTGTTCAAATCCCGCTCATGATGAGGTGTACTCGATATAACATTATGTGATACAGTTTGTCAGTGATTTGGGACAAGTCGGTGGTTTTCTCTGGGTACTCGGGGGGATCCGTTTTCATCTAGCTATGAAACTGACTGCCACATATAACTGAAATATTGTTGAAAGTGGCGTTCTTCTTCTTTCAATTTCCGCACAAGGTCATCTTATTGACGATTATGTGCCGTGCATGCGTGGGGTAAAAAAATTTGATAACGTTCAAATAAATATGATAATTATATACAGTGGTGCAGTGTGGTTAAAACTATGTACATTTGACTGATAATTAGATGTGTTATTGGAGAACAGATAGTGGTATCTGTTCTTTGAAGCTGTCAAGTGTGGGACATTGTACAGCAGCAGCTGGGAGCAGGTTCCACTGTACAATGGTTTTCGGATAGAAGGAGTATTTATATGAGTCTAAGCTTGTATGGATATGTCTATATGAGTGGCTGTGTGTGTATTGTCGTGTTCTACTGTCAGATGGTACTAGTAGGTTGGTTGGATATATAGCAACTAGATGATATATAATTTTGCAGAAGAATATGAGGCGTTAAACACAGTAACCCTACCCGCACCCTTTATTTTTTTTATGTTTCATTTCAGATCATTCTTCAATTACTGCTTCGGATTATCCCCTATATGGTGCCTTCACAACTTTCTTAAGGTGCGCTTGTTGACAGAAACTTATTACAAATACAAACTGAACTGCTACTTCAATTAGCTATCAGATGTATAACTGAAAGTGTCAAGAAAAAGTCCCCTGTGAACTACATATAAGTGGTTATTAATTTTAAGACAACAAATGTGCGAAATTGTCATTTCAAGATTTGTGAAAATGATCATTATTTTACGTCCAAATTGATAAAAGTTGTGATTACTTATTTGTCTAACAGTTATACCAGCAGGTGCTATAGGTGACATGTGACAATCAGAAAGGCTTAGATGGTATGATTTATCATTAATTATTCATAATAAACCTGTCTTAAGAGAAAGAACCAAACACTACTTCAAACTAATGTATGTTTTCTTCATCTCTTGTCATCGGAAAATGGAAAATTATTATACATATTTATTTTTTGAATAGATAAAAAAAAAACAGTTTAAGAAAAGTTGTGCTTAAATAAATACAAAACCCAAGATCATTCACATAGTTTTATCACAATGTATTAATAGCTCAAACAAGTGGAAAAACTTGTATGACAGCATAACTTCACAAAGAGGGGATCCTTAAAACTAGCTTAGCCCCACCAGATTTTATGGAAATGCCTGTGCCGAGCCTGGAGGGCGAGTGGTCATGTAGATGTATATGTGGGCTAGGTGTATCAACTTTGTCTCTTTCTATGATTTACGATTGAAGCAGGAAATGTTTCCACCATGTCATGTGGTATTGTTTGCTTTTCAGTCTATTCCTAGAATTATGAACATGTTTCCATAGTATTGACACTGTCCTGGCAAAATATACCTTGCAGTGGCAGCCAAATTTTGGATTTCCGATCAACACAAATAAGTAATATTTGTTGATGAGAATATATTACAATATTAAGTCAAGCTTCCATTCAAGTTGTGAGTTCAAACCCAGTTCATGGCGTGGTGTACTCGATACAACATTATGTGATAAAGTATGTCAGTGACTTGCGACAGGTCGGTGGTTTTCTCCATCAATTAACTGACCGCCACGATTTGACTGAAATATTGTTGAAAGTTGTGTTAAACACCACAACCCTAAAATATAACCTAACCTATGGTGACAGGCTGACAGCCATCTTTTGGGTCAACACAGACAGTATTTTTAAAGACCCATACATGACATTCATGTACAGATTATAGTTAATAAATGTTGTAGTTTTTTAGTGGTTGTATTAGTATTTCTTCATAGCATCCTATGTTAAACTACAGCAATAAGGATATAATGTGCATTCCAACCAAATTCCTTTCAAATGGTGAAGTGTTTTCAGGGAGAAAGATGCCTATAACATCTTCCATATACTAGTAGTTCTTTCTTAAAACATATCCTGCAGTGCAGGTCATACTGGATGCACTATTAAAACCAAATAAATAATTGTTTGTAGGACTATCTATATGTTTGACTTGTCAAAAGCACTTCCGGATCCTTTCCTCTTTCATGACTTATCACCAGATTTGTAACTAGAGTAACACGACCTGAGCCACTAGTGGAGTAAGAACTGCTCACCCTTCAGGGGTATCAGAGTTAGATTTGTAACTAGAGTAACACGACCTGAGCCACTAGTGGAGTAAGAACTGCTCACCCTTCAGGGGCATCAGAGTTAGATTTGTAACTAGAGTAACACGACCTGTGCCACTAGTGGAGTAAGAACTGCTCACCCTTCAGGGGTATCAGAGTTAGATTTGTAACTAGAGTAACACGACCTGTGCCACTAGTGGAGTAAGAACTGCTCACCCTTCAGGGGCATCAGAGTTAGATTTGTAACTAGAGTAACACGACCTGAGCCACTAGTGGAGTAAGAACTGCTCACCCTTCAGGGGCATCCGAGTTAGATTTGTAACTAGAGTAACACGACCTGAGCCACTAGTGGAGTAAGAACTG
The DNA here is from genome assembly GCA_963680875.1 of Bathymodiolus brooksi. Taxonomy (NCBI): domain Eukaryota; kingdom Metazoa; phylum Mollusca; class Bivalvia; order Mytilida; family Modiolidae; genus Bathymodiolus; species Bathymodiolus brooksi. The sequence goes on along the minus strand of OY804587.1, from coordinate 26,405,824 downwards.
CTCACCCTTCAGGGGCATCCGAGTTAGATTTGTAACTAGAGTAACACGACCTGAGCCACTAGTGGAGTAAGAACTGCTCACCCTTCAGGGGCATCTGAGTTAGATTTGTAACTAGAGTAACACGACCTGTGCCACTAGTGTAGTAAGAACTACTCATCCTTCAGGGGCATCTGAGTTCACACCTGGTTTTTAGTGTAGTTCATGTTGTTCAATCTTTTGCTTTATGTGTATGTTTTGTAGATCGGTGTTTGTTGTTCTGCTTTTGTCCTTTTTCTTTCGGCCATTGTGTTGTCTGTCCTTCTTTGATTTACGGATTCTGATTACCCTTTGGTATCTTCAAACCCTTCTTCTATATATATTCATGCATAGTTTCAATGCAATCAAAACTGGTTTCTGAGAAGAGTTGTAATAAGAACTAATATTTTTAATTACAACCATATTGAATTTTTGTTCTAATATGTAATTGTTAGTTGTGATCTTGATATCATTGGAGATTGTTGTATGTTCTCTTGTAACCATATCTCTTCACATTACATTACATTACATGTTAAATTTATGCTATATAGTTGTTTTTTTATAACATTCCTCCCCATTTTTTCCAGATGGTCTGTCTGAAAAAAAAAAAATTCTCAAAAATATCCCCATTGACAACAAATAAAGTTTTGAATTATAATGGGTACCGTTCCCAACAGTCTTTAGTACATCTTTGTGATGTCCAACACAATTTTCGTGCAAAATACACATTCATGTCATTCGAAGAAAATAAAATGGTCTCTATGTGTGGTTAATATGTCTTGAGTTCAATTCTAAAGTGAAACATTTCATAAAAAAGTTCCATGTAACAATTTTCATGCAAAAAAAATATTCATGTAATTCCAAAAATGGTCTATATGTGTGGTTATATATATGTCTTGGGTTCAATTTCAAAGAGAAATATAGGGCTCGGGTGGCTCAAATAGTTAGGTAGTTGGATTACCTAACAACTCATACAAGCCTATCACCAATACGGCTTTGTAAATTACAAAAAAGGGTGCACTCGACTCGTAGTCGCAAGTGATAAAGCTTACCAGTTGCTTGCCCATGGTCGGTGGTTCTCTCCGGGTACTCCGGCTTCTTCCACCACTAAAACGGGTCACCATGATATAGCTGAAATATTGCTGAAAGTGGCATTAAAACACCAAAAATCAAAGAGAAATATTACATAAAAAGTTCCATATAACAATTTTCGTACAAAATAAATATTCATGTCATTTGAAAAAAAAGGTCTACCGGTATATGTTGGTTAATGTCTTGGGTTCAATTTCAAAGTGAAACATTACATAAAAAAGTTCATGTAATGTCTATCAAAAATAAAAAAAAAATTATAATGAAAAATAACTACCATGTAATAATATTTATTGAAGTATTACTTCACTTTTATGTGCATAAAAAAGTCATCCATTTCATGGATTCATACGTAGCAATCTTTTTACATATTGTTATGTTCTACACAGACCGCATTGTCATTTTGTAATAAAAATATTTCCCCTTTTTTCACAGTGTTCTTTCAATCCATCTTCAGTTGAAGACACTTAAACATGCAAACTTTTGGCAAACAAAAATAAAATCTATAAAAAAATCTACAAATGTAACATTCAAAAAATAAATTTAAAATTACAAATTATCATACACAAATAGATTAACGTTACCGTGAGAACCAAATACACCAATAGATAAACAATTCCTTAAGAAATTTTATTTAATTGTTAGACATACATGTATCTTGGCAACATCTAAATCTACATGTGTTTTTAATTTTCATACTTCAATTTATAGTTTAGATTTGCAAACAAATTTAGTGGTTCAGATTTTTGATTCCCATTCGTAGCCAGTTGTACTCAACTACATTTTATAAGATAAACTTTATCAGATACTTGTGCCAGATTGGTAATTTCCCAAAGTATCCTTCTTTTCTTCCTCTATAAAACTGACTGTGACGATATAACTGGAAAACTGTACAAAGTGGCAGAAAATATCTAGAATCAAATCTTTTCAGTGTGAAAATAAACGTTAAGAGAAAAACGCAGGGGCACTCGAGAATGGACAATCCAGCGATACAGGCTACATTGGGTACGAGACACAGAATGAAGACAAACCAAACAAAAAACACAACACAGCAAATAAAAAGATGAGTAAATACGGGTTATGATCCTCATGCTGACGAAGAGTAAGCAGTCCTTGTTTCTTATTAGAACCTATGTTACTCATAGTCAAGTCCAGTAAAGTCTGGTCTGGTGCCAGAGGAAAGAAAAAATCTACGTAGCATTTTCTAACCTACACTCAATAATAACTTATTTTGCTTTAGGAGGAACATTAAAAATTCCTTTATGCATATGTTTGTTTACAATTAAATATATAAAGCAATAAGCATTTGTCCACTGTGGTGTTCATTTACAGAATACATACAAATTGACTTCAAGTCAGTTTTATGTTAACAGCTAAACAGTTCATAAACCAGTCATCATAGGTAAGTTAGTCACTGAAATGTCTAAGCCATTTGTTCACTTTTCTGTGGGCCTCCATTTTCCAGCATGTCAATGACATGTTCTGCAGCATCTGGTATTCTTGTTCCTGATTGGATTAAAAAAATTATTTCAGTAAAACAAAGAAATCACATTTAACAAAAATTGTCAATATCAGGCAAATTTCTATGTTTATGGAATTGAAAATTCAATTTAATAGTTAATAATATTTAAAAGTGCCTTATTGCACTTAGAAAATTTGAATCTTCATAAAAATTAGATTTTACTTCAAGACAAAAATAACGAAATTATTGATTCACAGTTTCACAGTTTGCACTAACCGAATTAAAAAAAATAATTAAATACATTTCTGCATCATTAAAATATTCAATAAGAAATTAGATAAGAAAATCCAAGAAAACACACAGTAAAAAAAAATGGATAAGTCAGGCAATAAAATATAACTTCATATTTTGATTCACAGTTTTACATTTAAAACCATAGAAACGGACGAAAAACATAAAACAGACTCATTTATAAACTGAAAGTCACCATGTCAACATTACAGAAAGGGTCATAAACTTTGAAGAAAATAATCTAGGACAAACATTGTTTAGATCTGATTTTATTTAATTAAATAAGAAATATTTTTATTTCAAAATAACATTAAAAATGACTGGTAATTTTTATGTAAAGAGAAGAAACATTCATCTTTCAATACCTTAATGATATTAACATGACTACTGTTCACAATGACTTAATCAACCCACATTAAAACGTCTAACAAACAAATCTTTATTTAATCAAAGGTGAATGGTAAGTCAGTTCAGACATACCATAGTCTTAAAATGGAACAGTTGAGGATTTTGTTAGGACAAAGTTCTGGTATAATATAGAAAACTTAGATCCAAATAGCAGAAAGGAGCGAGTGATTGTTGTTTAACACAAACTCAACAATTTTTCAGCTGCATCATGGCGAGAACAAGTTAATTTTCAATGAGATGGTGATGAGATCCACTTTGTACTAGTTCACTGAAACAAGTCCGCAGATAGACATGTCACCCCACTTAGAAATATAATCCTGATTCCAAGCCAACCCGTCTTTGCTCTTTCTCCTTAATGCTGTATGCTTAGCGGAGAAGCAACAAATACCAATTTAATAGATGTTGGTTTGACCCAATCAGGGCTTGAACCCATGTTCTGCCGCAGTCGTGGTGAGCACACTAACCATTACACCACTGATGCGGTTAATAGCAGAGAGGAAATGGATTGGAAACGATAAACCCCCAAGAAATAATATCCAAAAACAAGTACTTACCTGGACCAAAAATAGCAGCAACCCCAGCGCAATAGAGAAAATCATAATCCTGAGGGGGGATAACTCCTCCAGCAACAACTAAAATATCACTACAAATAACAAAAAATCAATTTATATGTAATAACCTTTAATAAACAAATAATGAAATCTAACAACTCTAGATACCTAGAGTATTCTTCATAGCTGCAATCATATAGGGCTAGGGTTATGGTGTTTAATGCCACTTTCCACAATATTTCAGTTATATGGCGGTCAGTTTTAATGCTGGACAAAACCGGAGTAACCCGAGAAAAGCACCGACCTGTCGCAAGTCACTGACAAACTTATCACATAATGTTGTATCGAATACACATTTTCATGAGCGGGATTCAAACTCATAACTTTAGAGGTAAATGGCAGTAGAATATATAATCTAAATCTGTAGCATTTCCTACATTCAGCATGTACAGAAAATTTAATAATACCCATCCCCCCTTTTTAGTATGTGCAACATTAAGAACACCTACGGTCTTCCCATTTCTTTAAGTTGTTTGACTAAATCTGGAATAAGTGTCTTGTGCCCTGCTGCTAGAGAGCTTATTCCAACTACATGAACATCAGCATCAACAGCCTGTTGTGCAGCTTCCTGTGGTGTCTGAAAAAATACAGAAAGGTACGAAATAACAAAAAAAATATAGGAAGGTACGAAATAACAAAAATATATAGAAAGGTACGAAATAACCAACAACAAAAAATTAGCTTATCGTATCCTGCAAATTATGGTATCATGTCAGCGGGCTATACATTTTTTACAAACATTCACTGCACAATGAGAAATGAGACAAAGCAGATAAAAGATGATGCAAATTTGATCAAACACCACAAAATCAGTAGTATTAGGTCAAGTGACATATGACTGGCTGAAATGTACATAATATGGTAAATGTGGTTGTGGTTTATGGTGTTTAATCTTAAGGTCACTTTCAACAATATTTCAGTTATAACTTATATCGTAGCTGTCAGTTTTATTGGTGGAGTAAACTGGAGTACCCAAAGAAAACCACTGACCTGTCGCAAGTCACTGACAATCTTTATCACATAATGTTGTATCGAGTACACCTCAGGATAGTCAAATTTGGCTAAGGTGACCTATCTCTGAGGGAAATTGAACTTCGGTTGAAAGATTTGTCAGCTGTCTTGCAAAAGTCTAGAGGTTTTGTCTGGGTATTGTTTTATTCTGTTCAAATAAATCTGACCTTCATATGATATAACTGAAATATAGCTGCCATCAATACCCATAACTAAGACATATATCATCTCTTAAAAAAATAAACACTAATTAAATCTAAGTAAAAGACATAATTATTTAGTGGATCAGGAACTGTTTACCCTTCCACAGCACTTGATTTCACCCCCCTCTCCCCACCCCCATTTTTCATTGGATTCATGTTGCTCGATCTTTAGTTGTCTGTGTAGTATTTTGTAAATAGTTGTTTATTCTTTTCCTTTTTCTTTTGGCCATTGCATAGTCTGTTCTTCGATTTACAGATTCTGATTACCCCTTTGGCATCTTCAAACTATTCTTATGTAGTGTACCATAATTTCCACGTAAAACAATGCTTGTACAAGAAAAATTTGAAGATACGCAAAAAGGGTAACCAGAAGCCATAAATTGAGGAAGGACAAAATACAATGGTCAAAAGTTTGAAGATACCCAAAAGAGGTAATTAGCTGTAAATCACAGAACAGACTATGGAATGGCCAACAAAAACAATAACAGACTATGGAATGGCCAACAAAAACAATAACAGACTATGGAATGGCCATCAAAAACAATAACAGACTATGGAATGGCCAACAAAAACAATAACAGACTATGGAATGGCCATCAAAAATAATAACAGACTATGGAATGGCCAACAAAAACAATAACAGACTATGGAATGGCCAACAAAAACAATAACAGACTATGGAATGGCCAACAAAAACAATAACAGACTATGGAATGGCCATCAAAAACAATAACAGACTATGGAATGGCCATCAAAAACAATAACAGACTATGGAATGGCCAACAAAAACAATAACAGACTATGGAATGGCCAACAAAAACAATAACAGACTATGGAATGGCCAACAAAAACAATAACAGACTATGGAATGGCCAACAAAAACAATAACAGACTATGGAATGGCCAACAAAAACAATAACAGACTATGGAATGGCCAACAAAAACAATAACAGACTATGGAATGGCCACCAAAACAATAACAGACTATGGAATGGCCAACAAAAACAATAACAGACTATGGAATGGCCAACAAAAACAATAACAGACTATGGAATGGCCAACAAAAACAATAACAGACTATGGAATGGCCAACAAAAACAATAACAGACTATAGAATGGCCAACAAAAACAATGTTCAAAAAGAAAACATTACACAGAAAATGAAAGATTGGGCAACACTAGCTCCACTAAAAATGGGTTATCAACTAAGAGGCTCCCGAAGGGTAAGCAGTTCCTGTTCCACTAGTGACATCCGTTATTATTAAACGACGGGTTTGTAAGAAAAGTAACACAACGAGTGTCACTAAAGGAGCAGGAACTGCTTTCCCTTCCGGATCACCTGAGTTCACCCTCGATTGCAAGTGGGTTCATGCTACTCGATCTTTAGATTTCTATGTACTGTTCTGGGGATCATTGTTCTTTTGACCTTTTTCCTTAGGCCACTAGATCTGTCCTTCGATTCGCAGTTTCTGATTACCCCCTATGGTATCTTCAAACGTTTCTAATATGGAAACCGTGTTGAGCACAAGTACATGTAAGTAAAACAAATGCTATAAATATAAAACAAGTATCATTAGCGTACAAGAGTGTACCAATGCGAATAATCTCATATTGTATGTATATTGCATTTTGTTTGTTTCATACTAATGGTATAAACAAAGCATACAAGAGCGTACCAATTCAAGTCATCTCATCTTATTTTGAATTTTGTTTGTATCATACTAATACAGCTAGGTGCATTGGACTTTTATCTGGTCTATTTTGCTTGACAAAATATGAATTACATGGTAAATCATTTTTCGTAATGTTCTCCCCGGAACGTTCTGACCTTCAATTATTTCTTACTTTAGATAACTGATCTGTAAAATCCATGGTAGTTATTAAACGTATTAACTTAGCAATAACGTAGCGATTTTACATCAAGAAAATATGGTCAAATATGATAATATAAATTGTTTCTTGTATAACATAGATCATAAAACGTCTATTTACTTTAGTTTCATGATGCAGCTTTCAACCAAGTCATAATGGGAAAAACATTGCCTTTCTTATTTAATAATAGATATCAATCATAAATGAAAGATAAACATCATATTTCCTCCAACCATTCTTTCCTATAATTTTATATCTTGTTGTGCATAGAAATAGGAAAACTATACAGGAAATGCTGAGTTTGTATTAGGACAATATAAAGATAGGGTTTCCAGTTTATATTGAAAAAAGTAAATATCAAAAGACAAAGACAGGATAAATATAGCATAACATGTTTTGTTTTGTTTTTTTTTCCAAATAAAACAAGGGCCGGGGGTGGTTCAATGAGTTAGGTAGTTGGATTACCTAACATACAAGCCTATCACCAATATGGAGTGAGTTCGCGCCCGGCTTTGTAAATAACAAAAAACGGTGCACTCGACTCACAGCCGCAAGTGATAAAGTTTACCAGTTGCTTGCCCATGGTTGGTTTTTCTCTCCGGGTACTCCGGCTTCTTCCACCACTAAACTGGCCGCCATGATATAGCTGAAATATTGCTGAAAGTGGCATTAAACACCAACAATCAAATCACATCATCAAATCCAAATAAAACATAAATGTGTTCTTTATCGCAATAACTTTTATATTTGATCTGAAAAGGGTTAGGTTTATGGTGCTTGAAGCCACTTTCAAATATATTTCAGTTATACCATGGCACTCTGTTTTATTGGTGGAGGAAACAGGAGTACATAGAGAAAATGACCGACCTGCCACACAATGTTGAACACCTCGCCATGAACAGGATTCGAACTCACAACTTTAGTGGTAATAGGCACTAATTACATAGGTAGTTGTAAATCCAACAACAATACGATAATGACTATGATGCTCCCAAATTGGAAATATTTAAACAATTATAAAAAGAAAGTTTAAACAGTGAGCGTCAAAATTTCAACCAATATCAACAAAATGAACAACCACCTCTCACCTCAAATTTTCCAGCACAAAAGAGAAGACATTTCCCAATAAAAATCCAGGCCCTGGCTTGAGATATGCACACACATATGTGGGTTAAACCGATTTAATAGAATCCCAACCCTTCCACTTGATAACTGGATTTCCATCGACAATACATATATAAACTGGATTTCCATCAGCAATACATGTATAAACTGGATTTCCATCGGCAATACATATATAAACTGGATCTCAATACATATATAAACTGGATCTCCATCAGCAATACATATATAAACTGGATCTCCATCAGCAATACATATATAAACTGGATCTCCATCGGCAATACATATATAAACTGGATCTCCATCGGCAATACATATATAAACTGGATCTCCATCGGCAATACATATATAAACTGGATCTCCATCAGCAATAAATATATAAACTGGATCTCCATCAGCAATACATATATAAACTGGATCTCCATCAGCAATACATATATAAACTGGATCTCCATCGGCAATACATATATAAACTGGATCTCCATCAGCAATACATATATAAACTGGATCTCCATCAGCAATACATATATAAACTGGATCTCCATCAGCAATACATATATAAACTGGATCTCCATCGGCAATACATATATAAACTGGATCTCCATCAGCAATACATATATAAACTGGATCTCCATCAGCAATACATATATAAACTGGATCTCCATCAGCAATACATATATAAACTGGATCTCCATCAGCAATACATATATAAACTGGATCTCCATCAGCAATACATATATAAACTGGATCTCCATCAGCAATACATATATAAACTGGATCTCCATCAGCAATACATATATAAACTGGATCTCCATCAGCAATACATATATAAACTGGATCTCCATCAGCAATACATATATAAACTGGATCTCCATCGGCAATACATATATAAACTGGATCTCCATCAGCAATACATATATAAACTGGATCTCCATCAGCAATACATATATAAACTGGATCTCCATCAGCAATACATATATAAACTGGATCTCCATCGGCAATACATATATAAACTGGATCTCCATCGGCAATACATATATAAACTGGATCTCCATCAGCAATACATATATAAACTGGATCTCCATCAGCAATACATATATAAACTGGATCTCCATCAGCAATACATATATAAACTGGATCTCCATCAGCAATACATATATAAACTGGATCTCCATCAGCAATACATATATAAACTGGATCTCCATCAGCAATAAATATATAAACTGGATCTCCATCAGCAATACATAAATAAACTGGATCTCCATCAGCAATACATATATAAACTGGATCTCCATCAGCAATAAATATATAAACTGGATCTCCATCAGCAATACATATATAAACTGGATCTCCATCAGCAATAAATATATAAACTGGATCTCCATCAGCAATACATATATAAACTGGATCTCCATCAGCAATACATATATAAACTGGATCTCCATCGGCAATACATATATAAACTGGATCTCCATCAGCAATACATATATAAACTGGATCTCCATCAGCAATACATATATAAACTGGATCTCCATCAGCAATACATATATAAACTGGATCTCCATCAGCAATAAATATATAAACTGGATCTCCATCAGCAATACATATATAAACTGGATCTCCATCAGCAATACATATATAAACTGGATCTCCATCAGCAATAAATATATAAACTGGATCTCCATCAGCAATACATATATAAACTGGATCTCCATCAGCAATACATATATAAACTGGATCTCCATCGGCAATACATATATAAACTGGATCTCCATCAGCAATACATATATAAACTGGATCTCCATCAGCAATACATATATAAACTGGATCTCCATCAACAATACATATATAAACTGGATCTCCATCAGCAATACATATATAAACTGGATCTCCATCAGCAATACATATATAAACTGGATCTCCATCAGCAATACATATATAAACTGGATCTCCATCAGCAATATATAAACTGGATCTCCATCAGCAATACATATATAAACTGGATCTCCATCAGCAATACATATATAAACTGGATCTCCATCAGCAATAAATATATAAACTGGATCTCCATCAGCAATACATATATAAACTGGATCTCCATCAGCAATACATATATAAACTGGATCTCCATCAGCAATACATATATAAACTGGATCTCCATCGGCAATACATATATAAACTGGATCTCCATCGGCAATACATATATAAACTGGATCTCCATCAGCAATACATATATAAACTGGATCTCCATCAGCAATACATATATAAACTGGATCTCCATCAGCAATACATATATAAACTGGATCTCCATCAGCAATACATATATAAACTGGATCTCCATCAGCAATACATATATAAACTGGATCTCCATCAGCAATAAATATATAAACTGGATCTCCATCAGCAATACATATATAAACTGGATCTCCATCAGCAATACATATATAAACTGGATCTCCATCAGCAATACATATATAAACTGGATCTCCATCAGCAATACATATATAAACTGGATCTCCATCGGCAATACATATATAAACTGGATCTCCATCGGCAATACATATATAAACTGGATCTCCATCAGCAATACATATATAAACTGGATCTCCATCAGCAATACATATATAAACTGGATCTCCATCAGCAATACATATATAAACTGGATCTCCATCAGCAATACATATATAAACTGGATCTCCATCAGCAATACATATATAAACTGGATCTCCATCAGCAATACATATATAAACTGGATCTCCATCAGCAATACATATATAAACTGGATCTCCATCAGCAATACATATATAAACTGGATCTCCATCAGCAATACATATATAAACTGGATCTCCATCAGCAATACATATATAAACTGGATCTCCATCAGCAATACATATATAAACTGGATCTCCATCAGCAATACATATATAAACTGGATCTCCATCAGCAATACATATATAAACTGGATCTCCATCAGCAATACATATATAAACTGGATCTCCATCAGCAATACATATATAAACTGGATCTCCATCGGCAATACATATATAAACTGGATCTCCATCGGCAATACATATATAAACTGGATCTCCATCGGCAATACATATATAAACTGGATCTCCATCAGCAATAATATATAAACTGGATCTCCATCAGCAATACATATATAAACTGGATCTCCATCAGCAATACATATATAAACTGGATCTCCATCGGCAATACATATATAAACTGGATCTCCATCAGCAATACATATATAAACTGGATCTCCATCAGCAATACATATATAAACTGGATCTCCATCAGCAATACATATATAAACTGGATCTCCATCGGCAATACATATATAAACTGGATCTCCATCAGCAATACATATATAAACTGGATCTCCATCAGCAATACATATATAAACTGGATCTCCATCAGCAATACATATATAAACTGGATCTCCATCAGCAATACATATATAAACTGGATCTCCATCAGCAATACATATATAAACTGGATCTCCATCAGCAATACATATATAAACTGGATCTCCATCAGCAATACATATATAAACTGGATCTCCATCAGCAATACATATATAAACTGGATCTCCATCAGCAATACATATATAAACTGGATCTCCATCGGCAATACATATATAAACTGGATCTCCATCAGCAATACATATATAAACTGGATCTCCATCAGCAATACATATATAAACTGGATCTCCATCAGCAATACATATATAAACTGGATCTCCATCAGCAATACATATATAAACTGGATCTCCATCAGCAATACATATATAAACTGGATCTCCATCAGCAATACATATATAAACTGGATCTCCATCAGCAATACATATATAAACTGGATCTCCATCAGCAATACATATATAAACTGGATCTCCATCAGCAATACATATATAAACTGGATCTCCATCAGCAATACATATATAAACTGGATCTCCATCAGCAATACATATATAAACTGGATCTCCATCAGCAATACATATATAAACTGGATCTCCATCAGCAATACATATATAAACTGGATCTCCATCAGCAATACATATATAAACTGGATCTCCATCAGCAATACATATATAAACTGGATCTCCATCAGCAATAAATATATAAACTGGATCTCCATCAGCAATACATATATAAACTGGATCTCCATCAGCAATACATATATAAACTGGATCTCCATCAGCAATACATATATAAACTGGATCTCCATCAGCAATACATATATAAACTGGATCTCCATCAGCAATACATATATAAACTGGATCTCCATCAGCAATACATATATAAACTGGATCTCCATCAGCAATACATATATAAACTGGATCTCCATCAGCAATACATATATAAACTGGATCTCCATCAGCAATACATATATAAACTGGATCTCCATCAGCAATACATATATAAACTGGATCTCCATCAGCAATACATATATAAACTGGATCTCCATCAGCAATACATATATAAACTGGATCTCCATCAGCAATACATATATAAACTGGATCTCCATCAGCAATACATATATAAACTGGATCTCCATCAGCAATACATATATAAACTGGATCTCCATCAGCAATACATATATAAACTGGATCTCCATCAGCAATACATATATAAACTGGATCTCCATCAGCAATACATATATAAACTGGATCTCCATCAGCAATACATATATAAACTGGATCTCCATCAGCAATACATATATAAACTGGATCTCCATCAGCAATACATATATAAACTGGATCTCCATCAGCAATACATATATAAACTGGATCTCCATCAGCAATACATATATAAACTGGATCTCCATCAGCAATACATATATAAACTGGATCTCCATCAGCAATACATATATAAACTGGATCTCCATCAGCAATACATATATAAACTGGATCTCCATCAGCAATACATATATAAACTGGATCTCCATCAGCAATACATATATAAACTGGATCTCCATCAGCAATACATATATAAACTGGATCTCCATCAGCAATACATATATAAACTGGATCTCCATCAGCAATACATATATAAACTGGATCTCCATCAGCAATACATATATAAACTGGATCTCCATCAGCAATACATATATAAACTGGATCTCCATCAGCAATACATATATAAACTGGATCTCCATCAGCAATACATATATAAACTGGATCTCCATCAGCAATACATATATAAACTGGATCTCCATCAGCAATACATATATAAACTGGATCTCCATCAGCAATACATATATAAACTGGATCTCCATCAGCAATACATATATAAACTGGATCTCCATCAGCAATACATATATAAACTGGATCTCCATCAGCAATACATATATAAACTGGATCTCCATCAGCAATACATATATAAACTGGATCTCCATCAGCAATACATATATAAACTGGATCTCCATCAGCAATACATATATAAACTGGATCTCCATCAGCAATACATATATAAACTGGATCTCCATCAGCAATACATATATAAACTGGATCTCCATCAGCAATACATATATAAACTGGATCTCCATCAGCAATACATATATAAACTGGATCTCCATCAGCAATACATATATAAACTGGATCTCCATCAGCAATACATATATAAACTGGATCTCCATCAGCAATACATATATAAACTGGATCTCCATCAGCAATACATATATAAACTGGATCTCCATCAGCAATACATATATAAACTGGATCTCCATCAGCAATACATATATAAACTGGATCTCCATCAGCAATACATATATAAACTGGATCTCCATCAGCAATACATATATAAACTGGATCTCCATCAGCAATACATATATAAACTGGATCTCCATCAGCAATACATATATAAACTGGATCTCCATCAGCAATACATATATAAACTGGATCTCCATCAGCAATACATATATAAACTGGATCTCCATCAGCAATACATATATAAACTGGATCTCCATCAGCAATACATATATAAACTGGATCTCCATCAGCAATACATATATAAACTGGATCTCCATCAGCAATACATATATAAACTGGATCTCCATCAGCAATACATATATAAACTGGATCTCCATCAGCAATACATATATAAACTGGATCTCCATCAGCAATACATATATAAACTGGATCTCCATCAGCAATACATATATAAACTGGATCTCCATCAGCAATACATATATAAACTGGATCTCCATCAGCAATACATATATAAACTGGATCTCCATCAGCAATACATATATAAACTGGATCTCCATCAGCAATACATATATAAACTGGATCTCCATCAGCAATAAATATATAAACTGGATCTCCATCAGCAATACATATATAAACTGGATCTCCATCAGCAATACATATATAAACTGGATCTCCATCAGCAATACATATATAAACTGGATCTCCATCAGCAATACATATATAAACTGGATCTCCATCAGCAATACATATATAAACTGGATCTCCATCAGCAATAAATAATATAAACTGGATCTCCATCAGCAATACATATATAAACTGGATCTCCATCAGCAATACATATATAAACTGGATCTCCATCAGCAATATACATATAATAAACTGGATCTCCATCCAGCAATACATATATAACTGGACTCCATCAGCAATAGTATAAACTGGATCTCCATCAGCAATACATATATAAACTGGATCTCCATCAGCAATACATATATAAACTGGATCTCCATCGGCAATACATATATAAACTGGATCTCCATCAGCAATAGTATAAACTGGATCTCCATCAGCAATACATATATAAACTGGATCTCCATCAGCAATACATATATAAACTGGATCTCCATCAGCAATACATATATAAACTGGATCTCCATCAGCAATACATATATAAACTGGATCTCCATCAGCAATACATATATAAACTGGATCTCCATCAGCAATACATATATAAACTGGATCTCCATCAGCAATACATATATAAACTGGATCTCCATCAGCAATTCATATATAAACTGGATCTCCATCAACAATACATATATAAACTGGATCTCCATCAGCAATACATATATAAACTGGATCTCCATCGGCAATACATATATAAACTGGATCTCCATCAGCAATAGTATAAACTGGATCTCCATCAGCAATACATATATAAACTGGATCTCCATCGGCAATACATATATAAACTGGATCTCCATCAACAATACATATATAAACTGGATCTCCATCAGCAATACATATATAAACTGGATCTCCATCAGCAATACATATATAAACTGGATCTCCATCAGCAATACATATATAAACTGGATCTCCATCAGCAATACATATATAAACTGGATCTCCATCAGCAATACATATATAAACTGGATCTCCATCGGCAATACATATATAAACTGGATCTCCATCAGCAATAGTATAAACTGGATCTCCATCAACAATACATATATAAACTGGATCTCCATCAGCAATACATATATAAACTGGATCTCCATCAGCAATACATATATAAACTGGATCTCCATCAGCAATACATATATAAACTGGATCTCCATCAGCAATACATATATAAACTGGATCTCCATCAGCAATACATATATAAACTGGATCTCCATCGGCAATACATATATAAACTGGATCTCCATCAGCAATAGTATAAACTGGATCTCCATCAGCAATACATATATAAACTGGATCTCCATCAGCAATACATATATAAACTGGATCTCCATCAGCAATACATATATAAACTGGATCTCCATCAGCAATACATATATAAACTGGATCTCCATCAGCAATACATATATAAACTGGATCTCCATCAGCAATACATATATAAACTGGATCTCCATCAGCAATACATATATAAACTGGATCTCCATCAGCAATACATATATAAACTGGATCTCCATCAGCAATACATATATAAACTGGATCTCCATCGGCAATACATATATAAACTGGATCTCCATCAGCAATACATATATAAACTGGATCTCCATCGGCAATACATATATAAACTGGATCTTCATCAGCAATACATATATAAACTGGATCTCCATCAGCAATACATATATAAACTGGATCTCCATCAGCAATACATATATAAACTGGATCTCCATCAGCAATACATATATAAACTGGATCTCCATCAGCAATACATATATAAACTGGATCTCCATCAGCAATACATATATAAACTGGATCTCCATCGGCAATACATATATAAACTGGATCTCCATCAACAATACATATATAAACTGGATCTCCATCAGCAATACATATATAAACTGGATCTCCATCAGCAATACATATATAAACTGGATCTCCATCAGCAATACATATATAAACTGGATCTCCAATTGTTTTGTAGATTGTTGTTTGTCTCTTTGTACTTTTTCCTTTCACCAATGTGTTGTTTGTACTTTTTCATTTGACCAATGTGTTGTTTGTACATTTTTGATTTGCTGATTCTGACGACCCCTTTGGTATCTTCAAACTCTTCTTATAACATATTTATCAAATGCATACATAAACAAGTAGTCATTCAAATCCGACAAATATTGCGTCCATCCAACTTATGCTATACAATGCAATATTTCAGTTTACTTCTTTAAATCCAAACTTAACAGAAATGCGTCGTGTGCACTAAATTAGATATCTACATTTTTGTTTCATGGCCCAAAATATTCATACTACATGTACTTTTCTTCATTAATCAATAACCTGTTGGTTGTTTTACTTATGATTTTTACCATGGTAAGTGTAGATAAAAAAATCTTTTGATGTATTGTATTACAGAAAACATATCTAATTTATCCTTGGGACGTCGTTGTCGTGTTCATATTGTAGTTGGATTTACAACTACCTATGCATTCAAAATGGACTATTGTTACAGTGATCTAGCACTAAAAAGATTCATCTATGCACATTGATCTAGTACAATCATTATCTTATTGAAATGTCATTTGCAGGGGCGGATCCAGGGGCGCACCCGGCAAAAATAAGATTTTTTGGCATAAAATCGTGATTTTTCGCACGAAATACCCCTGATTTGTTCTCACCATGATATAGCCAACAAATCTCTCATTTTGCGCTAAACAATACACACTCTATTAATACTACGGTTCTCCTCCCAGAGGCATAGATGGACTTAGCCAACTTACTTGCTCACTTAAAGTCGACATATAGTACAAATTGGGTCAAAGAATACAATGACCTAATAGTCCTATCGGTAACATTTCGTCATGTAATTGGGTCTCAGAAGTCCCCCCCCCCCCCCCCCCCCTAATGACAGTCCACATTCTTTCATGATAACAACTATCAATCCTTTTGAGAGATGGTTTTCGGTTATGAAGTTTGCATGATAACATTTCTCCAAGGACATTCCATTTTTTTTCAATTATTAGTGATGAGTATAATAGAATTACAAAAGATAGGTTCAGTATGATTTTAATTTATTTTTATTCTATTGGGAACTGTATGTTTATTGTGGACGTTTGAATTCAGATGAATTTGCAGAAAATGGAATGATATTTTCCCCAATACAATTAGACAATGTTGATAGGGATTTGTCAGGACTTCATTCTGACAGTCAGAAATGATTATCATGACTGAGAAAATTGACCATATATATTGTCAGTAAAACATTGATACAAGTAAAAATATTGCGTTTCATATTATACCGTAATTAATTTTTCCCCTTATAAAGCTATAGGGTTAGGTTTTAATAATAACAAAACTGTCAAGAAGAATACTTCACATTGTAATAAAAATCAGGGTAATGCGATCTTTTGCAGACAACGACGTCAATTCCAGACTTTATGCCGCATTAATTAAATATGGATAATGAACAGTTCTGAAACCAGAGGCTCTCAAGAGCCTGTATCGTTCACCTGGTTATAAACAGAACCAATTGGTCCTATGTAAAAACTATGTCCTGCAGTGGTAGTCATCTTGGAATTCTGATCAACATAAAAAACATAAAGTTTGTAAAGGACCTTCCAATGATTGATGCACAGTTTAGGTTCAATCAGTGCAATAGCTTCAGAGAAGAAAATATTTCTGTATTTTCCCATATGGTCCTGTGTTAATTCTATGACCTGTGGTGGCAGCCATCTTGGATTTCGGATCGGCATAAAACTTTTAAGAGGACCTTGAAATGATTATTCCTGGGCAGCTTGGTTTCAATTGTCCAAGCGGTTTAAGAGAAGAAGCGTTTTGAAACATTTTTCCCATAGGGTCCAATGTTAAACTAAGTCCTGCCATAGCTGCCATTTTGAATTTCATATCGGAACAAAAAACCTAAAGTTTGTAGAGGACCATCCAATGAACATTCATGTTCAGTTTGGCTTTAATCATATTTGTAGTTTCTGAAAAGAAGGCATTTGAACATATTCCCATAGGGTTCAATGTTAATCTATGTCCTGCGGTGGCAGCCATCTTGGATTTCCGATCGGCATAAAAAAACCTAAATTTTGTAGAAGACCTTCCAATGATCATTCTTGGGCAGCTTGGTTTAAATTGTCCAAGTGGTTTCAGAGAGGAAGCGTTTTGAGACACTTTTCCCATATGGTCCAATGTTAAACTAAGTCCTGCTGTAGCCGCCATCTTCCATTTTATATCGGAACAAAAAATCTAAACTTTGTAGAGGACCATCCAATGAACATTCATGTCTAGTTTGGATTCATTTTGACTTGTAGTTTCTGAGAAGAAGGCATTTGAACATTTTCCCATAGGGTCCAATGTTAATCTATGTCCTGCGGTGGTGGCCATCTTGGATTTTCGATCAGCATAAAAAACAGAAATTTATAGAGGACCTTCCAATGATCATTCCTGGGCAGTTTAGTTTCAATTGTCCAAGTGGTTTCAGAGAAGAAGCATTTTGAAACATTTTTCCCATAGGGTCCAATGTAAAACTAAGTCCTGCCGTAGCCGCCAATTTGAATTTCATATCGGAACAAAAAACCTAAGTTTGTAGAGGTCCATTCAATGAACATTCATGTACAGTTTGGCTTTAATCATATTTGTAGTTTCTGAAAAGAAGGCATTTGAACATTTTCCCATAGGGTCCAATGTTAATCTATGTCCTGTGGTGGTGGCCATCTTGGATTTCCGATCGGCATAAAAAGCAGAAACATGGTAAAGGATATTCCAATGATCATTCTTTTACAGTTTGGGTTCAGTCAGTTCATTAGTTTCAGAGAAGAAGATCTTTGAAATTTTAGCCATATTATTGGCTCTGGCAGCCTTGTTGAATATCTGACTGGAACGAAAAACAGAAACATTGTAGAGGACCATCCAAGGAACATTCCTGCTAAGTTTGGTTCCAATTGGCCCAGTGGTTTCGGAGAAGAAGCTTGAAATGTGAAAAGTTTATAGACGACGGACGCCAAGTGATGGCAATAGTTCACATGGACCCTTTGGTCCAGGTGAACTGATAAAAAGTTTTGGGGAATAAACATACGGCCAAATAAGGTTTAGGAGTACATTATAGTTTTCAGGGATGATTTTTTTTAGCTTTTGAACTGATTTCAGTTCTTTTCCTCTGAAAATTGTTTTCCGAAAGTAGATGAACACGGTCAGAATATGTCAAAAATGACAATTTAGAAAGATGGTTTCAACTATTTTCCATTGATTTTCAGTTATTTTATTTTATAGCCAGAATCATCCCCGAGATTTACAATATTAATGAAATAACCATGACGTTTCTTAATTCTCATACGATTTATTACAAGGCAAAAACATAGGAAAAGTTCTTTAATACTTAGGTTGATAAAAGATGCTTTGTGCAAACATATACATATTCATAATTTAGACAATGATTAGGATTAGTACGATAGGGTTAGGGTTATGGTGTTTAATGCCACTTTCAACAATATTTCAGCTATTTATATTGTTGGGGTCAGTATTATTAGTGTATGAAACCGGAGTACCCAGAGAAAAACCACAGGCCTGTCGCAAGTGACTGACAAACTTTATGCCATAAAGTTGTATCGAGTACACATCACCATGAGTGGAATTCGAACTCATAACTTTAATTTAGTGGTGATAGGCACTAATTGCACAGGTAGTTGTAAATCAACTACCATATGATCACGACCATGACGGATCCTCTTAAAGTAAATAAAGTATTAGTACGATGTCTATGTATTACTTCAGGTGTGGTATTCTAGTACTAAAGTAACTCGAATAATACTGCGCCCTCTATCGGCACTATCGCTGGAAAGCGTAATATAACGACTGGATTATTCGGGTTAGTACTAAAGGTGATAATTTATAATTACAGTAACCCGAATAATCCAGTCGCTATATTACTCTCCCGCTAGTCGCTGCATTAACGCCTGGATGCATTCATTGAAAAAATCTGTCAAACCGGAAATAGTAAATCGCTATGACTTATGGGTATTACGACATAAAATAGGAGGAGCTGAAGTGTTTGTAAATAATGTCCAATGGAGCGATCAGATGTAATGTTGTATGCAATACACATATCCGGATAAATTCAACCAAACATGAAATAAAATATAAATGAATAATTACTATTTTTTAAATATTAAAACATAATGATTTTTATTTCAAATTTGGAAAGTAAATAAAAGCTTGAATTGAATTCACTCTTATAATGATTTTTTAATTTCGTTTAAAATAAAGATTTAAAAAAAATGTATTTTATGATACTGATGGCTGATTAAAATTGTTTGTCATGCATTAGCTGTCAGTTGTAATATTTGTAATGAATCTCTTTTGATCTCGTATGATGCGTTACTGGAATAACTTTCATCAGATACGCTTAAAGTCAAAAGATTAAAACGGCAAATAATTTGGCTAAAAATTGTTTGGGAGTAGGAAAACCAAAGGTCCAACAACAGGACAGCTAAAATTGGCTAAGGTTACCTATGCCCGAGGGAGGAGAACTTCAGTTTTTATAATAATTACATTATTTAGCAACTGTATATGTCCATTATAATAAACAAATCTAATAAAATAAAGTACAAAAGGGAAATTTAACCGTAATAAACAGCAATAAATTATGATTAACATATTTTCCACACTGGCGTTCAGATGTTCCCGGAAGGGTCAGTAGTTCCTGCTTCATTGTAGTGGCACCCCTTGTGCTACTCTTGTTACAAACCTGTTGACAACTCTTTACCGAGGAAAGTGCATGTACCTTATTGTGATTACGACAAACGGAACATATCCGCGGTAATTTGTGACACAGATTGTTCGTAACAGTTAACCAAGTCAAATATTGTATTACAAATCCAATAGTTTTTTACATTCATTTTCGGAACTACAAAAAAAATAAGTGAACAGGACATTCTGAATTGAAATGTAAATGACAGAAAATATAATATTACAATATAAATTTCAATTTGATCTCTTAAAATATTAATTTTCAATTTGTTTTTCAATATAAAAATATGACACCTCAGAATTTTAATCAACAATATTTTAATTGTTCCTTGTAATCTCATATTAGACATCCCACACACATATCACTCTGGATAATAACTATTGTAATATAAAACTCAATTTTAACTTCAACTAATTTTTCATTTCTTCGTTTTCTGAAAACTGTAAATTGAGTTTTATTCTGGGAGATATCAAATTGAATTCAGGGTTTATACGGTTATGATTATGGTGTTTAACACCACTTTCAACAATATTTCAGTTATATAGTGGCGGTCAATTCTATTGGTGGAGGAAACCGGAAAACCCGGAGAAAACCAACGACCTGCCGCTGACAAACTTGATCACATTATGTTGTCTCGAGTACATCTTGTTTGAGCGGGATTCTGGGAGATTACAAATGGAAATCAGTAATAATAATCATAATACATGTACTTTTTAAACGTACTTAAATGAATTAAATAAAAATGAAAAACAAAATCACCCACACTATCGGAACAGCTCCAAATATTTAGAAAATCGCAAAAACGGAAAACATCGATATCGATACGCCTAAACCCTCATGACCGCTCAATTTTCTGCCTTGGTGCAGGCATTTCAATAAAAACCAGAGGCTCATTGGTATGAGCAGGTGTCACTCACCTGTCATTTTGTTTTGAGGAAACTTTATATAGAACTTTTCATAGGTGCTTCCTCACTGAAACAACAGTCGTTCCACTCTTACACATTATCCTGATTGCGGGCTAGCTAATATTTGCTCTTATTTCTTAATACTGTGTGGTTAGCTGAGATGTAGCAAATACCGATTTATAAGTCTTTGGTTTGGCTCGACTGATGTTCGAACCCAAGATCTACCACACTCAAGTCGAGCACGCTAATCATTACGTCACTGATGCGGTTTATTTATAATAAAACGAAACCCCAAGATGTTAAGGTTTCCAGACAAATACACTGATGGCGGTTGTGGGTGTCATCTGTCAGATCATTAAACCTGTCTAGGTTTTTCTCCCCTATTCAGTCTGATAGTCACGATAGAGTCCATAGTTGTAAATTTGCTGAAATTTACGTTAAATACCTAATCACCCTAACCCTAAATGAAATATCGTCAGGAGCGCGGTTGGGACATTTTTCTACAATTATAATTTGTCTGAAACATAATATCAAGGACTTCTTATCATTTTGACATCATTTTAGTCTATATGAACCGTCGGAAATGTGGCAATGTCCAGTAAAAATTGGTTTGGTCCAGTAAAAGGTTATTCATTACTGGACCAAATGACCAGTAGGAATCTGAGCACCTCTTCTGTGGGATATGTGAATGTCCTGTAAACTCGATACTGGGTCCAGTAATTTGTACTCCTTTTACTGGACCAAATGTCCATTCAACTTCAATTTACCTTGGGAAACACTACTTTCCCATCTCTTTCAATGGACACACTCTACACCTGATTGTCTAATATAACAATAATATAGACAAATAACATCCAACTATTTCACTTCACGGAAATCAAATTATTTCTCAGCTACTTGATAATTGTAGAATATAATTTAATTACTCATAATTGTTATATTAACTATCAGGGGCTGTTGTGGTCGTGATCGTATGGTAGTTGATTTACAACTACCTATGCAATCAGCGCCTATCGCCACTAATTTTGTTATTTCGCACCCTGTTCTTGACGATACAACATTATGTGATAAAGTTTGTCAGTGACTTGCGACAGGTCGGTGGTTTTCTCAGGGTACTCTGGTTTCCTCCATCAACAAAACTGACTGCCACGATAGAACTGAAATATTATTTAAAGTGTCGCTAAACACCATAACCCTAACCCCATAACCATATATTAAATATCAGACCTTTGCAGTTTCATTGCATGTATGTTGTTAACTTGTTTTTACTTTTAGTATATTATATAACATACGTTTCATATTCATCAAAGAGTGCAATATATTTCCAGTTTAATATCTTTCGGCGATTCTATTCCATATTTGTGGAAAATGTTTTTTCTCCCAAGCAGATATTGTATGTTATATAACGAAAACAACAATAAAATGTCAAATGTCAATTAATGAATTCAAATTAAATCTGAAATGAATTTTCAACTGTAGAATTAACACAAATCAGGTTGGTTTTTTTTAAATAATGAGAGAAAAAAATATGATGAATTATATTTCATGTCTTTGTAAATTAAGATAATGTCCCTTACAACATGAAATAAATATTCTATTACAATAACAACCGGGGGTAATAAATTAAAATAATTAGAAAAACAGTAAAATATGTCATAAACGGAGAATTGTCGAATGCATAATTTAAGTTAGGACTGATATAAATCCCAGTTGTAGCAATTACCCAACATAATAAACGAGAAAATATATTAGTGACATACAGTGAAAATGTAATTCTATATTATTTTCTTCATGAAAAATGCATTTCATTCATGTATTAATTAATAATTTGTCTGCAGTTTGGATGAAGATAATGTATTAAAACAATAAGAGTCAAGAAAATAGGTCTTTTCCAAGGAAGATAAATGGGTCAATATCAAGGGAGATAATGGGTCAATATCAAGGGAGATAATGGGTCAATATCAAGGGAGATTAGTAAGTCAATATCAATGTAACTTGAATAATACTGCGCCCTCTATCGACACTTCCGCAGCGACTAGCGGGAGAGTAATATAACGACTGGATTATTCGGGTTAATATCAAGGGAGATAAATGGGTGTATACCAAGGGGGAACAGGACAAAAGCCCCCCAATAATGATGAAAAGTAAAAAGTTTTTTTTTATTCATTTTTTTATATTGATGGTAATATTAGATATATTAAAGTATAAAGGAAAAAAATTAATCAAAAAAATTTAATACATATAGAAAAAATTTTCTTCACATTTTGTTTATTATCATTAACATTTATATTCATTAAGTGTAAATTACAAAAGAAAAACTGATAATTTGTTTATAAATTAATGTTATTTTTTGAATTATCTTTATCACATAATGTTGTACACATCTCTCTGATCAAGGTTCATACTCACATCAGTGATGACAGGCAATGATTGCATAGACAGTTGTGCAAAGACACAAAGATATAAATATTTTTACAGTATACAGACACAAGGAATTATTATTCAGAGGTACAACAAATCTTTAATCATGTTAGAAAACACAAAGAAAATTTTACAAATCCAAACAGTTGAACAATGACACAGAAAAAAATGAAATGTATTGACTTTAATTATGAATAATTCAAAAATTAACTTTAATTTATAAACAAATTATCAGTTTTTCTTTTGTAATTTACACTTTATAAATATAAATGTTAATAATAATAAACAAAATGTAAAGAAATTTTTTTCTATAAGTATTAAATTTGTTTTTTTTCCTTTATACTTTAATATATCTAATACCATTATCAATATAAAAAAATTGTATAACAAAAAAACATTAACTTTTACTTTTCATTATTATTGGGGGGCTTTTGTCCTAGACCCTACCAAGGGAGATAAATGGGTGTATATCAAGGGAGATAAATGGGGTTATACCAAGGGAGATAAATGGGCCCATATCAAGAGAGATAAATGGGTTGATACCAAGAGAGATAAATGGGTCAATATAAAGGGAGATAAATGGGTGAATATCAAGGGAGATAAATGAGTTTATACCAAGGGAGATAAATGTGTCTATATCAAGGGAGATAAATGGGTCTATATCAAGGGAGATAAATGGGTCTATATCAAGCTGTGTTAGCGGTAGACATTTTTTTTTATTAGCCACTGTGGCTAATGGGTACTAATTTCTTTTAGCCACACTCAATTTCAGTTAGCCACACTAAATGTAAACAAAGAGCATAAAACAGTTGAAAGTTCAAAACTTTATTATTTAATTAACTAACAATAATAATTCATATATTATCATGATAAACAACAAACTTTGAACATTAGATACATGTGTAAACAGAACATTCAATATTCGTATGATTTTGTTGTTTTTTGCTGTGTGGGGCCGTAGGCGTTGCCAAAAAGGATAAAATAGATCCTTGGCGCTTGGCGGTATCGGGTCCGTTTGCCCTACATTTGGGTCAGTTTGCCCTGATTATTAAAAATGATATCGGGTCTTTATAAGCCAACAAACAACCCATTGGACCATGTTGCACAACAGAATTAAAACATTACAGCTTCTATACTATGCAACTTTGTTTTGTAACTTGAACATTATGTTAATACATTGTAGTTTGTTTAAACTATCTTTGTTATATTTATTACTTTTTTAATACTTTAATAAAGTATAATGGACTACAGACTCTTGATTCACTCATCTTTACCTGATTTACTAATTCCAAGGACACATATATTTTCTACAGACTCTGGATTCACTCATCTTTACCTGCTTCATTCATTCCAAGGACTAAAACGTTTAACTTTGTTCATTATAGAAACATACACTTTAGCATACCAATTATTTTTAATATCCTACATTTTCTAGACTCCGTGGATTCACTAATCGTTACCCGATTCATTTATTCCAAGGACTGAAATGTTTAACTTTGCCCATTATCGAAACATACAGTCCGTGGACATATACATGTATAAGTATTTGTCACTTTCGTTAAAATACAGTATATAGCAAAAATTGTCTTTAAATCATAAGAAAATAAAGGAAATCTAATGGAAAATCATGCTAAAATAAACAAAAATCTTTGTTCTGGTGCAAAAATTATCAAAACCCGTTTAGAAATGACTTCAAAATAAAAATTTTGAACAATGTGGTTATATGAAATATATAGCGTAAATTCGGGTGACGAATACCTATGATATGTTCATTGACTGTACTTTTTAGCATGCCGCATATTTAAAATTTCTCAATTTAATATCTTTAAGCAATCAAATATCACTTATTTTTCTATTATTTTTAATACCCTACATAATTATAAATATCAGGGCGAAAGGACCCGGGGCGAACAGGGAATTAGGGCAAACGGACCCGGATTCGCGCTTTGCCATGCTTGACCTTCTCATTGTGAAATAATTTACTGGTTTTAGATTCAAGCGTAGACAGAAGGACAGACAGAATAAAGCGTAATTTAGGAAACCAGTCAGTCGGTGACTAAATTCGAAACTATTTCCGGAATGGGACCCGGATAATGTTATTTCAACTGAAAAAATTACCGGAAATAATCAATTTGACCTGCTTTTTAAAATCATTTTGGATATTATACATCGATCAAATCATTGTTTATAACGCGTTTTATTCGAAGTTGACTTTCTACATAATACAAGATCGTTTTCAGATGCACGCTCTAAAAGTTTTTCGTTCGCCAGTGTGGCTACTGCTACACAAATTATCCTCGCCACACTACGGTTATATTCGCAAAATGTGACGTGGCGATCGTCTACCGCTAACACAGTCAAGGGAGATAAATGGGTCTAAATCAAAGGAGATAAATGGGTTTATACCAAGGGAGATAAATGAATCAATATCAATGGAGATAAATGGGTCAATTCCAAGGGAGATAAATGGGTCTATACCAAGGGAGATAAAAGGGTCAAAAGCAAGGGAATAAATGGGTTTACACCAAGGGAGATATTTTTTTTTTTTCTTTTATTTATTTTTCAATAGTCAGGATTTTACAATCCCCTGTACATTACCACCTGACTAGGGTACACAGGGGTATTAAAAAGAAATCAGTGAAAAAATAATGACTATTTCATTTTTTACAAATTAAATTTCAAAAGAGTTACAAAAAAAATTAAATATTAAAGTGAAAAGGTAGACTCTCTCTCCATCTCTCATACACACATTTACTCTCTACATTCTGTCTGTTACAACTTGTACATTTTCAAATATTTGCTAATACTGTGAAAAGTGTATTCTTGTTCCCATCATATACAACTGCCTTACAAAATACCTTTTTAATTTAGGATGATATATATAGGTGCCCAAAATTTTTCATAGGCTTGAACTGTATTATTTTTCTTTGCTATATACTGATCAAAAGATTGATACTTCTTAATCTTATTTTTTAACTCAATTGTGTTTGGCTTTGCTTCATTGAGTTTGCATTTGTAAATATAGTTTTTTTTGTAAGTATTATCAATAAATTCAGCAATAAACTTTCATCTTGTCAGCCAAGGAAAATGTTTTCTTTGTTCAAAACAAAATTAACAAAATATCGCTTAAATCTGTTCGAAATAAATTGCCACAATCGATAAGATATAGGACAATCAAAGAACAAATGTTCAATGGTTTCATCATTTGCTTTACAAAAGGTACATAAGTGTGTATCTTTTAATTTTATTTTATACAAAAATGAATTCGTAGCTATAATCCTATGCAGAAATTTAAACTGAAAGTTTCTCAAATAGGTGTCTCTGCATGATCTTTTCATAATTACAAAATATTCTGACCAATCAGTAATCTCTATATCCAACAATTTTTCCCATTTCAAAAATTTGTCAGTTGGATTTTGGACAATATTATCTATAAGACTTCTGTATATAAATTTAGCTTTTTTATTAGATACAATTTTTTTTACAAAAGTATCAGTTGTATCAAAATGAATATCTAAAAGGTTTTCTTTTAAGCAATCTTTGAAAGCTTTCGGAATTCTAGCAATCAATCTATAAAACATCAGGAAATTGTTAGTTTCTAATTTCTCTTGAATTTGCTCAAAACTATAAAAATGCTTATTTTCATGATTAATAAGATCACTCACAAACTGCACACCTCTGTTTTTCCATAATAAGTAATATGGAAAATCATCTAAAGAAGAAAAGTTCAAAATATCTAATGATAAAGTGTCATTAACAGAAGAATCAGTATGTGGTTTTGCTTCACTGAGACAAAGTAAAACATCACTCCAGAAAGGGTTTTTTAAACTAACAGAAATTTCTCTAAGCTTTTCTTTCTGTAGATATA
Organism: Bathymodiolus brooksi; assembly: GCA_963680875.1. Taxonomy (NCBI): domain Eukaryota; kingdom Metazoa; phylum Mollusca; class Bivalvia; order Mytilida; family Modiolidae; genus Bathymodiolus; species Bathymodiolus brooksi. Next base: position 26,377,413 of record OY804587.1, on the reverse strand, counting down.
AAACTCTTTCACCACCATACTGTTTAAGGTCAGTTAAAAATAACTTCTGCCATTTACCCTCTGGATTAGTCAGGAGTCTTTTTATCCAACTAAGTTTTAGATAAATATTAAAAGAATGGATATGTATCATATTAAGCCCACCTTGAGTGATATCACCAATCAATGTATTACGCTTAACACGATCTGGTTTATTATTCCATATGAAGTTATAAAATAATGAAGTTAATTCATTTAACCTAGACTGTGTTAGGTTTGGCAATGCAGTCAGTAAGTGAACTAATTTTGAGAGAGCAAGAGATTTTATAACTGTAATTTTCCCCATTAATGTAAGTTTTCTATGTTGCCAGCTCTTTAAAATTGCAGAGACCTCCTTAATCTTCTTTGAAAAATTAATTTCTGTAATACGGTTCAAGTCTAAAGAAAATTCAATCCCCCAAAAGTTTAAAATTTGAATGTGACCAATGAAGGTTTGATTCAGGACATAGAATAAGATCTGAATATTTTTTGTTTCCCACCCATACTGCTTTTGTTTTAGAAGCATTCACTTTTAACCCTGAGGCTTTGTAAAATGATTCAAAACATGAGAGTGTTTCCTTTAAGGATATTTCCCTCCCATCTAGAATTAAGAATGTGTCATTTGCATACTGACTCAATAGTGTTTCATCATCATTAATAGTAATTCCCTGAATATCAGGGTTTCTTTTCAATTTCAAAGATAATAACTCAACACCAATAATAAATAGGTAAGGAGAAAGAGGGTCACCTTGTCGGCAGCCTCTTTCTAAATTAAAAAAGTGGGACAAGTGTCCATTATTAATAACACAGCTGGATGCACTAGAGTATAATGTTTCAAATCATTTACATAAGGAGGGTCCAAAATTGAAGCTATTTAATGCTTTTTTAAAAAATAACCATTCGATTGAATCGAACGCCTTTTCAAAATCAACAAGTAATAAAAGGCCTGTCTTATTATTTTCCTCAAGATAGTGCATTAAATCATATAAAAGGCGTGTGTTCTCACCCATAAATCTGTCTTTCATGAAGCCCTTTAGTGTATCACTTATGATGAAAGGTAAAACGGGTCTAAGTCTGTTAGCTAATGCTGCAGAAGCTATTTTGATATCAGTATTTAAAAGACTAATAGGTCGCCAATTACCAATATATTGTCTGTCTTTTCCTTCCTTAGGAATGCAGGTAATAACACTTTGATATTGGAATTCTGAAAATTTACCAGAATTGTATCCATAGAAAAGAGACCGAAAAACAAATGGACCAATATCTTTCCAAAAGAACTTATAAAAATCAACAGTGTATCCATCAGATCCAGGACTTTTTCCATTTATCATAAATTTTAATGACTCCGCACATTCCTTGAAAGTTAAGTTTCCCTCACATAGGTCTTTTTGATCCTCTGTAAGTTTAATGTCAAGATTAAAGAATGACTCGTCATAATCATTGATATTCCTACTTGAATATAGAGTTTTATAAAAATGTTGTTGTTCAAGAAGGATTTCTGATGGATCTGTAATATGTTGGCCATTTTCATCTATAAGTTCAGTGATAGTCTTTTTTATAAAATTTTTCTTTTCTAGTTTACAAAAGTACTCTGAGCACTTTTCACCATTCTCATGCCAGTTAGCCCGTGATCTAAGGAGTATTCCTTCAATCTTTTGTTGTCGTTTATTCCCTAATTCTAATTGTTTGTGTACTAAGGAGGCTTGAGTCACATCATCTGGGGAGGAATTCATAATATTTTCTAAATTTTGTATATCATTTTCAAGTGTACGATATAGACTCTTTTCTTCTCTAGATTTTTTAATACTATATGTAATGGAAATAGATCTAATCTTCATTTTTAATATTTCAAAAAAAGTTTGGTCATTGCATGAAAACCTTACATTAAGATGATCTTCCACATCACCTGATAAATAATATTCGGAAATAGTTTCCGTAATACATGTTTTAACTCTCTTTATATAATCTGTATCTCTTAGTAACTGGGAATTAAATTTCCAGTACCCTTTCCCTCGTTTGGCTAAACTGGCTGCGAAGGTGAAAATAATAGCAGAGTGGTCTGTTTTATACCCTGGAATAATTTTAGTATACTTCATAAGTGAGTATAGGTCTTTTGAAACTAAAAAATAGTCAAGTCGACTTTGCTTTATGGGTGGACTGACACCATGTATATTTTCTTTCATCAGGATAACGTGTGCGCCAAGGATCTAGAAGTTCAAAAGCTTCAATAATTTCATCAATTTTTTTTCGGGAGTAAGGATTTCTATTATGTATGATATTATATGTATCCATATACCTATCTAAAACAACATTCCAATCACCACATAATCAAATACTTGTGTTTGAAAAAGTCAATACTTTTTGCAATATAATATTAAATAGTGAAGGTTCATCTGTATTATAACCATATAAACAAACAAAAGTGAGTCTCTGTGTGTGAATAGTTATATTTAAAATAATGTAACGACCATTTCTGTCAATTTCAGAATTATGAATTACAAAATCAAGACCTTTTTTAAACATAACACAAACACCTGCACTTTTACTGTCATGGTGACTGAAAACACATTTATTTCCCCATTCATCCTCCCAATATTTTTCTATATTATTATTACTGTGTGTTTCCTGAAAACACACAATGGATGCATGTTTACTTTTGGCCCAATCAAATACATCTGCCCTCTTTTTTGAGTTTGAAAAAAGTCCCCTCACATTCATTGACAATACTGTTACATTATCATCCATGATCATAAAAGAAAAGCAGTTTTATAAACCATAGGAACAGGTTAATTAATGAAAATAATATACAATTGTAACACATAAGAAGTACACAAACATACACACATATAAACATAAGATGTCGGGTTTTTTTAAGACCAGTATTCATTTACCAATCTTTGTTTTTAACAGCATGGCATATATTTTTTTTTAAAAGATAAGAATCATATCACATGTTAATTGAATTCAATAATTTTTCAAATAACTATGAGTTATCTCCCATTTATGAATATAAGTTTTCATGTTTGATTATTGATTTTTTTATTTCATATTTTCAAGTAAAAGTAAAAATTCATAGTTAGAAAGAAAAAAAAAAAGAATCAAAACTACTCAACTTTTGTTGTTATTAATATTTGTGGTTGTTGATTTTAAACAATGAAATCTTGATCTTGATAGCATTTATCAAAAAAAAAAAAAAAAAAAAAAAACCTTTTCCTTAATGAACGAAAAAATAATTTCTAATATTTCAGTTTAAGAAAAAGTTTAAGCAAAGAATTTTAATTATGCATGTTCATTAATTACCCTCTTTCAACTTCTTTTTCAATTTCTCATCAATAATGTCAAAAAGATCGTATCTGATTCTACTTTTACCTTCTGGTTTCGCATACACTTTGCAGTTATAGAACCAAACATTTTCAAACTTTTCAGTGTTTTTCAATCTTGCCATAAGTCCAAGGTTACGTTGAGTAATGTCATCGTGGAATTTCACATCTTTTGTAAGGTTTTTCTTCTGTCGCATAATTTGTATTTTCACATCAGTATTACGCACTTTCACAATAACCGGCTTCTGGAAACCGTCTTTTCCAGGTATTCTATGGATGGCTTGCACATCACTGGGTTGTATTTCAAGGGAGATATATGGGTCAATATCAAGGGAGATAAATGGGTTACACCAAAAGAGATAAATGGGTTTATACCAAGGGAGATAAATGGGTTTATACCAAGGGAGATAAATGGGATTATACCAAGGGAGATAAATGGGTTTATACCCAAGGAGATTAAAGTGTCTATACCAAGGGAGATAAACGGGCTAATACAAAGGGAGTTGGTTTGAAAGCTTGTGTGTTTTCTCTATCCTTAAACGTAAGTCGTGGGAATGAAATAAAAAAACAAAACCGACCACACGGTCAGAACAGTTCGTAGAGTGAGTGAGTGATTGTTGTTTAATGCCAACTCAGCATTGTTGTCAGCTATATCATGGTAAGGACAAGTTAATTTTCAATGAGATGATGATGAGGTATGCTTTGTACTAGACCAACATGCTTAGTTTGATTTTTATAGTGCTAGCTCATTGCAACAACAGTCCAAGGATAGACAGGTCTACCCCACTCAAACACATTATCCTGATTCCGTGCCAACCAGTCGTTGCTCTCTCCCTTAATGCTGCATGCTTAGAGGAGAAGCAACAAATACCAATTTCATAGTCTTTTGTTTGACCTGATTGGGGCTCGAACCCAGGATCTACCACACTCGAGGCGAGTACGCTAACCATTGCCGCAGCAAGATAGTAACAAAAGGTCAAGGTTACCTATGCCTGAGTGAGATTGACCTTGTTATTTTGTTTATTGTTATTAAATTACTCCTTATGTTTATGTTTCGCTTACATTGCTTCGTCTATCTGGATATTCGTGTAATTGTTTTCTCTCTAATCGGTACTTATAACTGTATCTTGCACATGTATCTTAATTAACATGGTGGTCTATTACTATTAACTCAAATCAAGACAATTTAAAACAATTATGTCAACCAAACTACAAGTTCAGTAAATTAGATTTTATATTTAGACTTTAAAGTTATTTATTTAACTTAATTATAACAAATAATTGCAGGCAGAGATAATTAAAAAATCCAAATACCATGCCAGTTGAACAATATAACAAACAATTGCCAGCAGATATAATTGAAAAAAAAAGCATCAGAATGACATGTCAGTAGAACAAAAAGTTTTAATGACATTGATTTTCCATAAAACATCTTTGACTGCAATTACGTGCTTGGTAAATTTCGTTCAAATGAAAGTGCTCCAAAATCCCCAAAAATATCCATTAAATACAGAATTTGTAGACATTACATCACATTCAAAGCGACATTTCCCTTAATGCAAAGCCATTTTCATTCAATATCTACGGAGTCGTAATTAATAAGTCAACATACAACCAGTCAGGTCGACTATAAATCGTGACTTTTCCCTGATTCTACTTAAATTACAAATGTGACAGAAGTCATGTTAGCCAGGAGTGTACATAAGAACATGGAGCATCCAATTAAAGGTTTGTTGATTTTAGTGATTTTATTTTTGCACAAATATTTTTATAAGTACATTAAAAACAAAAATTAACACTAGTTTTAAATTGGGACATGCATAAATTAATGATGCTGGGAGACAAGCTGCACACAAAAAACAACGAAAATACACGTTTTATACCCATGTTTTGAAGGTAAATATTAACTTTCAACGCTAAAGAAAAACTTTCAAAAAATTACCAAACTCAACGACATGAAACATGTACCTTTAATGCTTTTCGCTTTTCTTAAAACTATGTTCAGCAGTGGTGGCCATTTTTTTTTTCAATTTTACAAATTGAAACACGCCTATTTTAGGATCATCCAATAATTATCCATGTAGTTTGTATTTCGTCATTTTACCAGTCAATGAAATGGTTAGTATGCTATTTTTCCATGGGGTCCTTTTTCAAATTATGTTTCCTTTTAAATGATCAAGTGATTTCAGAGGAGATTTTGAAATATTTGTTCATAAGGTCTTATGATAAATTTTGCAAAGTACTGGCAGTCATATTCATATATTAAATTTCTATTTATAATGTGCATTGTGTATGTTTGTTTGTTTATGGTGTTTAATGCCACTTTCAACAGCATTTCAGCTATATCGTGGCGGTCAGTTTTATTGGTAGAGGAAACCGGAGTACCCAGCGAAAACCACCGATCTGTCGCAAGTCACTGACAAACTTTATCACATAATGTTGTATCGAGTACACCTCGTCTGAGCCGGATTCAAACTCACAACGTTGGTAGTGATGGGCACTGATAGGCACTATTGCATTGTGTAAGGGGCCAATGAATCAAATTGCTTGTTGTCAGAAAAAGCTTTTCATGCACTTTTCATAAAGAGCATGAGGTAAACCACTTCTTGTAGTATCACCATCTCTGTTATACCATCGACATACAAAATGTTAACTTATTGTACAAGATCATACAAGGAACATGGCAAATGTTAACTTTGTACAAGTTCATACAAGGAACATACAAAATGTTAACTATGTAAAAGACCATACCAAGGAACATCACAACCAAATTTCCTTAGAAATTCCTATGTATGTTTCAAAGAACTGGGTCCGTTGTTGAACTTGTGATTAAGCTAATCATATGATTAGCCATAATTACATGATTCATTCCTAATCACATTCTTAGCTAATGCAATGATTAAATTTTGTCGCTGCACTCTTTTTTAATCAATGTATTGACCAATCATATTTAATCATTGAATTAGCTAATTATGTGATTAGGGTGGTTAAATGTTTTCCTATAGCTATGTTAAACTTTGTACTGCACTGGCGATTGATTATCTTTCCGACTGAGAAAAAAATCATTTCTAATGAATTCGAAAGCAATGAGTAAAATATCCCTGCAAAGTCACGAATGTCAAAATGGTTGGTGAATCTTTTCTTGGTCATATTTCAGACATACAGGAACTATTATTATACATTGCAATGGTCATATTGGCTTAGTAAGAAATGATATAGATGTAAATGAACATGAGGGACTATCAAACAAAGTTCGTATATCTAATTGCAATAAAAACTTAGATATTAAATGTAATGCACATGACGGTTTTCTGGAATAACTTTCATCAGGTATGCTCAAAATCGAAAGATTGGAAAGCCAAATAATTTAGATTTTTGGTAGCAGTGAAACCAAAGAGTCTAAACAGGATAGCCAAAATCGGCTAAGGTCACCAAAAATCAACCTTACATAATTTCTGCAAAGATTTGGTTCCTAACGACCTAATGATTTCATAGAAATTAAATGTTTTAATATGTTTCTTGATCAAAAATTATTCTATGATCCATGATGGACACATTAGGTATCAAATCTTATGGAAACAACACAAATCTGGGTTAAGTTAGGGTTTTGGTGTTTAATGCCACTTTCAACAATATTTCAGTTATATCGTGGCGGTCAGTTTTATTGGTGGAGGAAACCGGAGAAAAAATCACCAAACTGCCATTAAGTCACTGACAAACTTTATCACATAATGTTTTATTGAATTTGCCTTGTCTGAGTGGGATTCGAACTCACAAATCTGGATAATCATCCACAGATCAATCATCAATAAATATACTGTACAATTCAAATGGTTCTGTGGTATGTGTGGGCATTTTTTTTGGTTCTATTTCAGTTCTTCAGAAATTCTTTCAATATGTTGACTTTCGGATTGAAAAGAAACGAGGAAGCATCGTAGTCCCATCCATACGTCATTCATCACAACTGCGGTTTAAATTGTTTAGAAAAAATCTCTGAGGAGAAATCGTCAAATATTACGGTCAATCCGGAGAACATTAATTGCCATGTGAGCTATATTGAAATGTCAAATAGGAAGGAACTGTGGAAAATGTATATTGCAATTTCCGAAACTCTAAAATTAATTAAATCTAGTTGTTTCTGATAAGATTAAATTTAGATGATCAGCCAATCACAAACTGATACGGCCCGTCCAGCAAGCTTGGGGATGTTATTGAATTGAACCCATAAAAACAACAATCTGTAATTTTATTACAAATTAGTTTTTATATATTATTTGCTATAAGTACATTTCCATCCCATGCCCTCTGTTGTAAGATATATGGACTTATGAATGACATCGAATCGCGGGAAGACATTTATAAACATTTGAATCACAAAAAATATTTTTTTATAATGATTTATTTTGGAAAAAAGTTGGGCGTTTTGGTGAAAAGTGGGGGCGTATTGGTAGTGGGGGCGTATTGGTAGTGGGGGCGTTTTGACCTGTCACCAATGACATACAATTAATTCTTGGATATAAAAAAAAGAAAAGAATTCTCATGTTATACGAGTCAAACTAGCTACATGTATATATAGATAGATCGTGTGTAAGATGATATAATAAAAACGTATGTATCAAATTTAGTGCGTTTCTGGAATAACCTTCATCAGGTTCACTCAAAATCGAAAGCCAAATGATTTAAAGTTTTGGGAGCAATAAAACCAAAGGGTCTAAACAGGATAGTCAAAATCGGCTAAGGTCACCTATGACTGACTAATTATCTAAGGCGAAGTAGATTTACAGTTAAAGACAAAAAATAGTAAATTAAATTATTACTGACAACAGATAATTGCTATATCAGACGAGGTAACAAATGACAGTTCACAACATGTTCTTTTATCAGGAAATAAAAATCGACCTCTGACTTTAGACAATCAAAGTCAACATATAACTAGGAGTAAAAAAGTCTACGTACTACAAGTTAAAGGTTTCCACCTACACAACAATGAACTTACGAAAACTGACATTTAGGTTGATTAATTGGTTGCTGAGGTTAGGAGTTATTGTGTTTAATGCCACTTTCAACAATATTTCAGTTATATAATGATGGTCAGTTTTGTTGGTGGGGAAAACCGGAGTACCCGGAAAAACAACAGACCTGCCGCAAGTCACTGACAAACTTGATCAGATAATAAACCATTTCTAACAACTACACAGGAATGAGGTAGGGATGTAACAACCACTGCAACAACGTTTAACTGTCACAAGGAAAACAATTGGAAGATGCCAAAGGGGTAATCAGAAATCGTGAATCGTAGGACAGAAAATACAATGGCAAAAATAAATAGGACAAAAGGACAAACCATGGTCTACAAAATACAACACAGAAAACTAAAGATTGAGCATTGGGAACCCCACTAAAACAGGGGATGAATTCAGGTGTTCTGGATGAGTAAAGAATTCAGGTGCTCTGGATGAGTAAAGAATTCAGGTGCTCTGGATGAGTAAAGAATTCAGGTGCTCTGGATGAGTAAAGAATTCAGGTGCTCTGGATGAGTAAAGAATTCAGGTGCTCTGGATGAGTAAAGAATTCAGGTGCTCTGGATGAGTAAAGAATTCAGGTGCTCTGGATGAGTAAAGAATTCAGGTGCTCTGGATGAGTAAAGAATTCAGGTGTTCTGGATGAGTAAAGAATTCAGGTGTTCTGGATGAGTAAAGAATTCAGGTGTTCTGGATGAGTAAAGAATTCAGGTGTTCTGGATGAGTAAAGAATTCAGGTGTTCTGGATGAGTAAAGAATTCAGGTGTTCTGGATGAGTAAAGAATTCAGGTGTTCTGGATGAGTAAAGAATTCAGGTGCTCTGGATGAGTAAAGAATTCAGGTGCTCTGGATGAGTAAAGAATTCAGGTGCTCTGGATGAGTAAAGAATTCAGGTGTTCTGGATGAGTAAAGAATTCAGGTGCTCTGGATGAGTAAAGAATTCAGGTGCTCTGGATGAGTAAAGAATTCAGGTGCTCTGGATGAGTAAAGAATTCAGGTGTTCTGGATGAGTAAAGAATTCAGGTGTTCTGGATGAGTAAAGAATTCAGGTGTTCTGGATGAGTAAAGAATTCAGGTGCTCTGGATGAGTAAAGAATTCAGGTGTTCTGGATGAGTAAAGAATTCAGGCGCTCTGGATGAGTAAAGAATTCAGGTGCTCTGGATGAGTAAAGAATTCAGGTGTTCTGGATGAGTAAAGAATTCAGGTGCTCTGGATGAGTAAAGAATTCAGGTGCTCTGGATGAGTAAAGAATTCAGGTGCTCTGGATGAGTAAAGAATTCAGGTGCTCTGGATGAGTAAAGAATTCAGGTGCTCTGGATGAGTAAACAGTTCCTACTCCACTAGTGACACCCATTGTGTTACTACTATTCTTACAAACTCAGTGATAAGACATCAATGAGGAAAGAACCAGCATGTGCTTACAACAAACAATACATAGATATTCCATAACAGTTAACCAAGTCATGGTGGCACTTGCAAAACTTTTGAAGTGATGACTTCACCTTAACCACTACTGAGGAACCCTTGGTTCAGTAGCTTCTTTGTTAACAGCAACCCTCTATCAAGGAACTAATGATAGGAACCATAAGCTCTGGAATATCGTACATATTCAGCATACTCTTTTTAAAATGTACATTTGAAAACGGATCAGTGTCTTTCTCAGAGGCATTTGATCCAGACGACCCATTACTAATAAATCGCCACCCAGAATATGATACAGATACACACCTTGGTGACAGACCACCGACACCTCCACAACAACGGGACGAAAGATATAAGCTAAAGGCTAGCAGAAAGAAAAGTAATCTGTCCGCAATACCGGATTAGGTCAGTCGGACATTAAACACCCATAATTTAAAATGTACATAGCAAGTACTTAATGTTCAGTGGTTCAATCAGGTTGCCAAGCCTAAATCAGTACTCAGCTGACATCTAGATAATAACGAAAAAGAGTGGATAACCAGTGTCTATATGCCACTTTCAACAATATTGCAGATATCTCGTGGCTATCAGTTTTATTTTGGCGGGGGAAAACTGACTTAAATTAAAAAATACTGATCTCCCATAACTCATTAACTTAAAATATATATATACAACGATCAATCTTACAGGGTGCTGGATTGTTATGGTATAATGATACTATACAAGTAAAATAAATTATAAACGTCTAAAATGGTTTGTAAAACAACACCAAGTACACAAAACAAAGTGATAAAGAATTAAACACTTTGTTGAATGACAAAATTATATATATATTGGTTCGACATTAAACATTGAAAAAGTCTCTCAGTGAGACAAAAAGTTTGTCATTCAACAAAGTGTTTAATTCTTTATCACTTTGTTTTGTGTACTTGGTGTTGTTAGATGCTATATATATATATATAAGAATGCACGTATCAAATACACTGCATCATTGGATGGATCTATTAAAAATAAAACCTTCAAAAAATATTGGTTACTGTAACGCAGAGCATTACAAATGTCCCCCAAACGAACAATACAAGTACTAGTGGTATGAATGAAGAATAGTGTGAGAACATAGTAAGAAATAATTAGAGCCCAGTTTTTGACTATCATGTCTATAGTAGGGCTTCTTTGCTATGTTACCCTACAATGTGCTACAATAAACTAGTAAGCAAAGCAAGAAAAAAATGGCTTCAATTGTCTACATCATCTACAACACCAGTAATGGAGATGTTATTGTTAGAAGACAATATTATTAGCATGAAATCAAATCCGACAAATGTAAAAGATGTTTGTCATACACTAGTATATTAATAAGTAAATATTAGATAGCTATTTGCATACTAAGTCTGAAAAGATATGGTTGTTATTCACCTTTGTGTTAAATCGAGTGTTTTTGCGGTTTCCATGGCAACGGCAGGCATTTTGAAATTTCTAAGCCTCAAATTAGTCAAAACCATTTATACACATGTCATGCAACATTTCTATTAAGTTTCATCCAATTCTGAGCACTTTAAATTTTTCACGTTTTTTGTGGTAACGGCGGCCATTCTGAAATTTTTAAGCCTCAAAATTATGTGTACACATGTCAGACAAAAAAAATCTGGAAAATTTTATCCAATTCCGAGCACCATAGCAAACCAACGATGAATATCAATTCGCAACATCATAATCTACTTGGAAACCACATTTCGCCCAAATCGGAGGATTTTTGTATTTGGTGGCCATCTTATACCTTGGTTACCATGACAATGGCCACCATTTTGAATTTTTTCAAACCCCCCAAAAGCTGCCACATACTACGGTGAATATACCTACAGTGGATCATAATATGACTCCCAAACCATGGATATCAATTCCCAACATCAAAATCTACTTGGAAACCAAATTTGCCCAAATCGGAGGATTTTTGTATTTTGGATTCAAAATGGCCATCATAGAAAACCAACGATGAATATCAATTCGCAACATCATAGTCTACTTGGAAACCAAATTTCGTCCAAATCGGAGGATGTTTTTTATTTGGCAGCCATTTTGTACCTTGGTTACCATGGCAACGGCCGCCATTTTGAATTTTTTCAACCCCCCACATGCTGCCACACACTACGGTGGATAATCCTATAAATTTTCATGAAGTTTGATCAAAGGAATCAAAAACAAATTTAATCCCCCCTTTTTTGTTTCCATGGCAACTGCGACAAAGTTTGTCCAACTGATTCCGATTTGTTTACCTTATCTCGTTCCACTAGATGTGGATGTTGTTCCTATCAAGTTTCATCAATTTCTGTTCAGCGAGTAACCTATGATCATTTTTGTGTTTTTAATTTTTTTAGCATTTTGGCTGTTTCCATGGCAATGGCAGCCATTTTGAAAATTCCGAAAGTAGTCTGCACATCTACTCATAGTGCTTAACATTCCTGTGAAGTTTCATTGATTTCCGTTCAGTAGTTGCCGAGAAATGTGTCGGATAAACTTTTGGTGGAAGAAAGAAAGAAAGAAAGAAAGAAAGAAAGAAGAAGAATAATAAGAAAAAGGGCAATGCAAAGCGTGGCGTATCCCCTCGCCTAAAAATCAGACCCTGTGACCTTGACCTTTGACCTTGAAAATCGATACAGTTCCAGATTCTCTTAAGTTCTAAGTATGTACCAAGCTTGGTCAAAATCCATTGAAGGATGTTGATTCTAGAGTGTTCACAAGGATGTTATGCGGTAACAATTTGACCCCTTGACCTTTGACCTTGAAAATCAATAGGGTTCCAGACTCTCCTAAGGACTATGTATGTACCAAGTTTGGTCAAAATCCATTGAAGGATGTTGATTCTAGAGTGTTCACAAGGATGTTATGTGGTAAAAATTTGACCCTGTGACATTGACCTTTGACCTATAACCTAGAAAATCAATAGGGTTCCAGACTCTCCTAAGGACTAAGTATGTACCAAGGATGTTGATTCTAGAGTGTTCACAAGGATGTTATGGAAGGACGGAAGGAAGGAAGGATGGACGGTAGCGTTACTATATCCCTTCACAACTTCGTTGGTGAGGGGATAATAATAATAAGAAACGGAGCAAACACAATATGTCTCCCAAACTTCGTTTGGGGGACATGATTATTATGATATGCACTGACAGTGCATATATGTGCACATCGCACTACCATTCCAACAGTGAAATGAAGAATGGAAGACTAATTAGACAAAAACACTGGTTATTAATAATATACAAAATAACTTTTTTTTATCACTTCTATACTAAAATATCTCTTGAAGAATTACCATACATTATTAAGCTTTTGTCTTGTCAATCCTAACATGTTTTATTGAGGGAAAAGAAGTTTTCATTTTCAATATGCATATGCTGAGAAATTTAAGATTAATTCTATTACGAAATAAATATTGAGCATTTAATAATTCTGCAAAAGGCAAAGCTTTTTATTTTCTTTATTGAAGTGGAGTGCATAATTTCTCAATATTTCTTCTTTAATTTTCTTAAATAATCGAAAATTAGCATCTCACTTTCTATATTAACTAAAAAAAATTATTTTGATTGGTAATTAATACTGGGTTTTTACATGTTTGACGCCTACCATTTTACGATTTAATTCCATCTAAAATGTCAATGGTTAATCTAACAGATAAACACTCAATTAACAGATAATAATTCTTTAAAAAGCTACTTAGTACTTACAGCAAATAAAGGGCCGATATCAACATCGAATCCAAGGTCAGCAAAACCTGTCGCAATGACCTTTCCCCCTCTGTCGTGGCCATCTTGACCAACTTTAGCAACCAGAATTCTTGGACGTCTACCTTCATTTTCAGCAAATTGCTAAAAGATACAAAAATTAAGGTTAAAAATAATAGAAGAACAGGCAAATACAAATGTTTGTCAAAATCTTGTTAAAGGATTGGTTTGGTTTATGGTGTTTAACGCCACTTTCAACAATATTTCAGTTATATCATGGCGGTCAGTTTTATTGGTGGAGGAAACTGAAGTACTTGGAAGAAACCACTGACCTGTCGCAAGTTACTGACAAAACTTGATCACATAATGTTTTATCGAGTACACCTCGCCATGAATGGGGTTCGAATTCACTACTATAGTGGTGATAGGCACCGATTGCACAGGTAGTTGTAAATCCAACCACCATACGATCACAGCAACGACGGCCCTTCCCTTTGAAGGAGAATGCTAAAAAGAGCACATGTCTATTTGATGCTGGAGCAGTCAAGTCATGTCTAACATGTCACAAGGGCTATTGTTTGTTGACATTTGATGTTTTATTGCCTCCAACGTGGATTCAGCAGAGAAGTTCCACAAGAGATTAACTTCAGCTGCGACGACCAAAATTCATATTTCCGGCTGATGGCATGTTTATTCCCCTATGTCCATTACAGGATATATCCCTTCCAGCCACAGTCTCAACTAATTATAATGTTGTTCAAGGCATATGTGTGAGTGCAAAAACAATACGTTTTATAAAGCAGAATTTGTGGGTCTCTGCATGTTTATCGTTGCCCAACTATTACTCAACGACAGCGGCCATGTCTGGAATGGTGCCAGGCATTTCTACATTGGCTGTTGAACATAGAATGGAGTCCATGTGTTGTTTTTCAATGAATCCCAATTCATATCTTTGCGGTCAGATTGTCATGTATTAAAATTTGAAAGGGCCATCATGGTCGTGATCGTATGGTACCTGTGCTGAATCAGTGCCTATCAGCACTAAAGTTGTGAGTTCGAATCCCGTTCAATGCAAGGTATACTCGATACAACATTATGTGATAAAGTTTGTCAGTGTCTTGAGACAGGTCGGTGGTTTTCTCAGTGTACTCTGGTTTTCTCCATCAATATAACCGACTGAAATATTGTTGAAAGTGGCGTTAAACACCATAAACCCATAAACCCTATTATGATCTACTTTCATGGATTCAATTCACATATAATTCATGGAAGTTTATTGGAAATCTTAATATGGGTAATACTATTTTTGCATAAAATGCAACAAAAAATAATGTCAACTGTGTTAAAAATGACAACATGCCCACAACATAAAAAAAGTATGACTGCATTTTTGCAGCCGTATAACAACAAATTATCTTTAAAATTGTCTATATGGTTATTTAATTTTATAAGTGGGAAATTGTAAGAGGTATTTTCAAAACAAAATAGAAATGGAAGAAGATCAGACACCGCTGTAAAATGTAGAATTAATAATACTATATAGAGTCAATAAACGAGATCACATATGTTATTAATTATTTAGAAGCCATAAAATTAATTATTTTTTTCATAAAATGAAACTAATTACTATTCAAACAATCAACTGAAAACTACAAAATATCACAAATCTCATAAAATAGACAGACAAAACATATTACCGAGTCTCTTTTGTTTATTCTCAGACAAAGGCCTATCCTTGTTTTTTATTTTGTCCTATTATAAAAAGTTCTGAATCGTTTTCGTAAAATTGTTCCACTTCAATTCAATCTCCAGACAATTGTTCGATATTTTTAAACTTCAATCTCAATCAAATGAAGACAAAGTCATTTCATAAATGGGAAGTCAACATTGTAACAAAAATAAACATTTGACCTTAATTAGAATTTATCCCAGAGCACTCAGGATTTGATTTATTAACTGAAAGAAGAGATGTCATATTACCAGGATGCTTCATACAATGACTTTATTATTGCTGAAATGTTTGGGTGTGGTTGATTTTTTTTTTAAATGAAGAAACTTTCTAGATCCATTTAATACATTAGTTTAAACATATTTATTAATTAATAAATATAGTATATACAATATGATAAATTTCAATATGATACAATACAAATAATTTAGTTTAGAAAAACTTATATTAATTCGTTTCCCTGGTATATCTCTTTACAATAATCAAACTGGTCTCGAAGTTTATACAATATCAAATTTTAAATTATAAAGAACAATGTTATTCTGAATAGATATAAATGTGAAATTTTTCAAATAGATGGAAGAACTAAGTGGTGAAATAGAAGTGCACAAGAGAGAAAAAAAGAAACAATGAAAGAGAGAATAAAGACAATAAAAGACCTTAAGGAGTGAATCGCTTACTACAGATAACAAATTTTTGAACTGCTAAGAATAATTCGACGTTTTGATTGGGTACAAATACATTAGGAATTATGTTGAGAAATGACATGCAATTTATATCATATTATAACCATAAGTTATTATAGGGTTATTACACTAATATTCCTCAATATTAGTGTAATAACCCTTTTATAATATAGTACCAAATATTTCAGTCTGTGACAATTACATTTAACCATATTTCTTTGCAACATGTATTCAATATAATTCTGCCATCTTGTTTATCTCTCGTTTGCTTGCATGCAAATATAGTTTTACTCGGAACCTCTCTAGTGCGTATCAAACTTAAAGGAGAAAGAATGGAATGCAATATCAGTCAAGATGCAATATTTTTAACACATTCGGAAATGCTCTACTTTTTTGGTATATTTATAAAGGAAGACTAGTAAAAATATCGGAAAATATTGCATTTTTATTTTACATAGAAATCTACATGAAATATTTGATACTATATTATAATAATCTATATATTTATTGGTGATATATTGGTTTCAAAGAAAAAGTGTGGCATATTTGGACTTGTTTTAAAGCAACCTAAAGTATTAAAATTTTTAAAATCCTGGTACAGTTTTTTCATTTGATTAAGCAATACATTAAAGTTTTTAAATGCCACTTTCAAACCAATTTGGGTGGTATCGTGGCTATCAATTTTATCAATGGAGTTTTGTTAGTCTACTGCTTATAATACTTAATATCTAAATTTTCCTTATTGGACTACAGACCTCGAACCCTAAATATCGGTACACTGGGGCTTTTACTTGTTCAAACTTTCATCTGTAAATCCCATACAATGATGCTTAAAAATACAAATAAATTTGCATTTCCAAGTTCCGCTGTTTAGTAACCGTAGTGGTAGTGATCGTATGGTAGTTGGATTTATAACTACCTGTGCAATCAGTGCCTATCACCACTAAAGTACTGAGTTCGAAGCCCATTCATGGTGAGGTGTACACAATACAACATTACCTGATAAAGTTTGTCAGTCACTTGCGACAGGTCGGTGGTTTTCTCCGGCTACTCCGGTTTCCCTTCACCAATAAAACTGACCGCCACGATATAACTGAAATATTGTTGAAAGTGGCATTATATACCATAAACCAAACCAAACCAATCAACCAAATTCCGTTAGCAAATGGAGATTCAGCTGAATGGCCCACGGTATTAATGTCTCCTCTTCAATAACTTGATTAAAATATTTTAATTCTAACTGTGTAAATATCCCGAAAGACTCGTGAGAGAAATTTTTCTTAAAACTACAAAGCAGCCACACTTTAATGGAACCAGAAGACAAAAGCTAACATGCAACAATTAGATTTCAAAAAGTCTGAATTCTGACTTTGGTAAATTTCCTGGAAGACTCTCAGACCTCTCAGATTCATCTCAAATTTGATGTACAAAGCGATTCTTTTATTATCATTGACAAGGTTTATTGGGCCAACTGAATGAACGGCACATGCGTTATCTCACTCAAACAGCAGTTCCTGTAGTTGTATTTGAAAAAAAGAATTCTTGTGAAATGCAAATTTAGCTTGGTACAAATGAAACCAAGTGTCTAAGAGTTAGGCTTGGGGCTATGGTGTTTAATGCCACTTTCAACAATATTTCATCTATATCGTCGCAGTCAGTTTTATTGGTGGAGGAAACTGGAGAACCTGGAAAAAACTATTGACCTGTCGCAAGTCACTGACAAACTTTATCACATTATGTTGTATCGAGTACACCTCACCATGAGCGGGATTCAAACTCACAACTTTAGTGGTAATAGGCACTGATTGCATAGATAGTTGTAAACCCAACTACCATACGATCATGACCACAATGGCACCGAAATTTTTTTTTAAACAGTATTGTGATAAGTGAATTCAATATGGTCCGAATAAATGATCCAGGTTCTTTTAGATTCAATGCCAGGAGATCAAAATTGTACACATGAGACGATATACAATAATTCAATGAATCTTACTGGGTGAGCAAATACAGGCTGATTTGATCCTCTAGTTAAACTAAATGGCTGCCAAGATAATCTGGGACAGTACGAACATATAAAGGTATACCATATTCTATATAATAATTAAAGAATAATTAGATTTTTAACATATTACGACAAATTTCTAGACAAAAATAAATAATTCAGAACTAAAATCCATGAGGCAATTGTTCATATCAATGACCGGTACCCAATATTTATACAAAGACAATGTTGAACTTTCAAAACAAATAAATCATACTCCCAAATAAACAGACGGTTACTGAATGATTTATAATCAAAGTACTGAATGCACAGTTGGATATCTTGCTTTTGACAATACTGATGTTTTTTTTCTTCAATAATTAATAAAAATGTCAACTATACATCAAATTACAACACAACAAAAGAAATGAAAAAAAGTCTGATAATCAATCTAACCAAGGTTGATTTAACAACCAATGTTGATTGGTTAAAATACAAAGCTATAGGGCAATAATAAAATATTAACTTGTTTGCACAAAGACAAACAGAAACTTAAGGCTACCCTGAACTTGTATAACCCATCTGTTATTTATACACTGTTTGGGTTCAAACAACTGTCCATTTCAGATGGTGTTCTTATTGCTTAACAATAACACGACGGGTGTCACTAGCTATTTATAGTGGAGCAGGAACTGAATACCATTCTGAGCACCTGTATTCATCCCCAGTTCTTAGAGGGGTTCGTGTTGCTCGATCTTTAGTTTTCTGTTTTGTGGATCATTGTTTGTCTTTTTCTTCATTGTGTTGTCTGTCCTTCTTCGATTTACAGATTCTAATTACCCCTTTGGTATTTTCAAACTCTTGTAGTGTCTGAGAAAAGCATTTTATTTATATTCCTATTATTAAACCCATTATGTCTACCATCGTTTCGATTAACACAATATCCCATTGACACCAACAAATTTAATCTTGTATGGAATAATTCAATAATAATGCATCAACAGTTTGAGATCAATCAAATTTCCAGTCTTTGAGAAAAAAATTTCATTATGGTCAAATGTTCAAATTTTTTTCTAATTGACACCCCAAATAAAAACATTTGGTTGACTGGTATCAAAGGAAAATTTCACCCAAGTTTGTTTTCAAAAGGTTCAGTGGTTAAAAAAAACCTTAAAATGTTTTCCTTTATAGGGTACTATGTTTGTCTTGAGGTGGCGACCCCCTTGCATTTGCAATCGACAAAACAACTACTTAGAGGCTTATATAAGAACATTACAACCATGTAACAATTCTGAATTTCAGCCATGTTGAATTTCCATAAGAAATAAAAATAAAATGTTTTGAACCACCAGAGTAACATTTCTACCAGGTTTGATTCAATTTGGTCCAGTCACTTTAAAGAAAAAGATTAAAATCTGAAATGCTTACAGACACAGACAATAACAATATGAAAAGTTACAGTATGACAAAAAAAACTTAAATTTGGTTGGGGCGAGTTAAATAAACGTTAGAGAAAACCGATGGGGCAAGCGAGGTGTACTCTATACAACATTATGTGATAAAGTTTGTCAGTGACTTGCAGCAGGTCAGTGGTTTTCTCCGTATACTCCGGTTTCCTAAAACTATATAACTGACTGCCAAGATATAACTTAAATATTGTTGAAAGTGGCATTAAACACCATAACCCATAACCCCTAACCCATCCTTAATGACATAACATACCGTTACATATTGTCATTGGTATGGTACTGTAGAATTCTAATTTTAATGCATCTGATTATGTAACAACCAATTTCATTGGACAATTGCATTTACAGGTCAGAGTAAATTTTACGTTTTATCATGTTTAAAAGTGTGTCAGAATATTGATTTGCAGTGACACACATTAATTTGTTATTAAAATCATTATTTTAAACTAAACAAAATTTTTCGAGTTGATATTTTTGGGTATGATTACATAATAATTTATTGAATATTTTATAGCTCGTTTGATTTCTGATCGAAAAGTTTTGTAACTATGGAACTATTTTTGCGGATATGCTATGTGAAAAGGCGCAATGAAATTGATTAATATCAGCTGATAATTGTAAACAACTGTTATTATTGGAAGAATTTCATTAGAATGGGAATGACCATATTGTATTTGAAGTGTTGCTGCTGTAAATCGTCGGTTTTACTATTGTAAATATATGTTTACCTGGCTCCGCTTGCAGGTAAACTCAATTTGCGACAATAAACACATGATTTACGGCAGCAACACTTCATATACAACACAGTTATTCCCTAATTGTTAATATTACATTTTGGTAAGTAAAACTAATATCTAGATAACAGTTTACAGACATTTATTAAAGAATAACAAAATTTTACAAAAACATTTTTTTTACCTAATCTAATATCTATAGAAAATCTCTATGGGAATTTGTCTTTCCTTGTTATATATACCTAATACCAGATGTGTTATAATCAATTTATTCTGAATTGAAAATATTTCTCGGGAAGACAAATTTAATATTCACAATTAATCAAATTTATTTGGTATCAGCTGAAATGAAATTTTCACAAGTGTTTGTCTCCCTTATGTAATAAAGAGATCAAAATACTGTCAGATCAGTTCACTTTCGTTGAAGTCAAATTTTCAAAGATAAGCAACTGTTCAAATATATGTGAAGGCCATATTTCTAATACATGCATGATTTCTTCCAATTCTGGTTTAGTTTGGATTCATGGTGTTTAACACCACTTTCAACAATACTTCAGTTATATAGAGGAGGTCAGTTTTATTGGTGGAAGAAACAGGATGATCCGGAGAAAACCAACCTGCCACAGGTCACTGACAAACTATATCACATAATGTTGAATCGAGTACACCTTGCCCTGATCGAGATTCGAACTGACAATATCAGTGGTGATAGGTACTGATTGCATAAGTAGCTGTAAATCCAACCACCATACGATTACGACCACAACGGTGCCTATATTCCCATTTTGATATTACAATGAGGTCTGATATATATCTTTAACTTGATAGGACTTGTGATTCTACAAATGTCATTTTCAAACAATTACAGTTATCCGTAATCTTGTTTAAAAAAATATTTTTATCGATAATTTCTTCACTTTTTCTTTGATCTCGGAGAGATATTTTCAGTATCACCCTTATGACTCTGATACTGAAAATCATCGACCAGCGTGCTGTCAAACTCATTATGACTTTACCTTAATAAAAAACAATAACATCAGTTTTAAAGGTCTCTAAATACATTATCACAAGTATAATAGCCAGTCCTATCAGCCTCTATGTGACACTAGTGATAATGTCTGTCTCGACCTTTATAACTGACGCTATTCTACATTGTATATGTATCCAACAGTCAAATAAATTTCAATTACCACTAGAATTTTGAGATGTTTCGTTAACAAATAAAACAAGATATGATTATAATCTAACGATTATGAAGTCTCCCAAACCGGACACTGACAACAGGTTTAAAAAATAAATCAAAAGCTACCTTTGAAATCGAACAATGTTGAATTTTAGTGGTATTGTGGTGGCCATTTTGAAAATGGCGACTGGTAGAAATTCTTCGATGTCAGGAATCAATTCGGGACATCATAATCTACCCACATATGAAATGTCGTTGAAATCGGACAATGTTGAATTTGTGCGGTATTGTGGTGGCCATTTTGAAAATGACGACCAGCAGAAATTTTTCGATCTCAGGAATCAATTCGGGACATCATAATCTACCCACATATGAAATGTCGTTGAAATGGGATAATGTTGAACTTGTGCGGTAATGTGGTGGCCATTTTGAAAATGGCGATCGGTAGAAATTTTTCAATGTCAGGAATCAATTCGGGACATCATTATCTACCCACATATCAAATTTTGATGATATCGGACAATGTTGAATTTTTGCGGTATTGTGGTGACCATTTTGAAAATGGTGACCGGTATAAATTTTTCAATGTCAGGAATCAATTCGGGACATCCTTATCTACCCACATGTCAAATTTGGATGACATCGGACAATGTTGAATTTTTACTGCCCATTTTTTATGCCGTGTTTTGGTGGCCATTTTGAAAATGGCAGACATTTTGAAAATTTTGAAAACACAGAATTGCTCCTCTAATGGTGACCTATCACTATGTCAAATTTTATGTCTATCATTATCCATTCAGAAGTTATCAACATTAATGTACGAAATTTCAAGTTTCCCATAGGATTCTATAGTAACTCCCACTCCCTTTGAACCCCTAAAAATATGGCTTTGACCCCCTTTACCACAAATCTGAAAACTTTAGGATCAACTAGAAACATATATCTATATCTCCACCAAGTTTCATGAAATTCTGTCCAGTAGTTTCTGAGATCTGCCACGGACAAGTTCATGTGCCAAAGAAAGAAAGGAGAAAGAGAAAGAGAATAAGAATAATAACTAGAATTGCCATTGCAAAGCAATAGCGGACATCACCCCACCCCATTATTTTGGTACCTCGGTTTCCATGGTAACGTCATTTTGAATTTTATCAACACGCCAAAAGCTTCAACACACTACGGTGAATATTCCTACGTGTTTCATGAAGTTTGATGAAAGAAATCAATTTTTTTTATAAATCCCCCCTTTTTTTATTTCCATGGCAACTGTGGCAAAGTTTGTCCTACTGATTGCGATTTTTTTGGCTTATCTCATTCAACTAGATATGGATGTGACAGGAAATATTATTCCATGGCAACTGCGGCAAAGTTTGTCCTACTGATTGCGATTTTTTTGGCTTATCTCATTCAACTAGATATGGATGTGACAGGAAATATTACTGCAAAACTTTGTGAAGTTGGAAGTGAATTTAACATTTTTCGCACCTTGGTTACCATGGCAACGGCCGCCATTTTGAATTTTTTCAACCCCCCAAAAGCTGCCACACACTACAGTGGATATTCCTACAAAGTTTCATGAAAGGAATCCAAAATTATTTTAAATCCCCCCTTTTTTGTTTCCATGGCAACTGCGGCAAAGTTTGTCCAACCGATTCCGATTTTTTTGTCTTATCTCGTTCCACTAGCTGTGGATGTTGTTCCTATCAAGTTTCATCAATTTCTGTTCAGCGAGTAACCTGCTATGATCATTTTTATGTTTTTCAATTTTTTAGCATTTTGGCCATTTCCATGGCAACGGCAGCCATTTTGAAAAAATCAACCCTACACAGCGCAACTTCACATGGCATATGATATTCCTACATGGTTTCATAAAGTTTGATCAAGGCATCTCCGAGAAATTGAGCGGACAAAAATGTGTGGAAGAATAATAAGAATAATAATAATAGTGAAAAAGAAACGTAGAATAGCAATAACCCGACAACAGTCGGGGTGATATAATAATAATAAGAAGAAACGGAGCAAAAACAATAAGTCTCCCAAACGTTGTTTGGGAGACTTAATTAATTTAAACTGGAGTCCATTACCAAAACAAAATTCATGAAGAGCATGTTTCAAGAAACCTTAGGGGGTCATTGTGACCACAATCAAATGGTGGTCACAAATACCAATTTTACAGACTTTGGTTTGATCCGATCAGGGCTCGACCCCACAATCTCCACACTCGAAGCGAGCATTTTTTTATGGAAAAGTCTAAGCAAATGGTAAATTATATTTTTCTCCTACTATGTTGTATACAATACAAGCAATCCTATAGGTAGTGTCTAGATTGTCAAACAAATCTAGTTTTTGGGGGTGGGGTCACTTAAGGTAAAATTGGGTACAATGGTGTAGATAAGGAAAGGAAAACACCCCCCATTCATATATTCTCTCATCATGAAAACAATACCCATTCATATATTGTGCAGTCATTAGTGATCCATTCATATGTTAGACAGTAATTCTTACTAAATTCCAAAATAAACACACAAAGATCAATTTTGCACCATATCATGTTAAATTATAACAGAATTATAAAAGAATGTGTATTGGCAAAAAAAATGCTGCATGGCCTGGTAGAAATATGGTCCTTTGATACATTGAAGCGGGAAATTTACGACCCATTCATATACAGAGAAACCTGTCTAAACCAAACCTCCTTGGCATCTACTTTTGTGTTCGGAATAGACAGGTGTTTGGTTTATACAAGTTAAATTAACACAGAATTCCTGCATTAGGACTTTATTTAAAGTTTGGTTTATACAGGATTCTGGTTTATTCAGGGTTCTGTATAGACAGGTTTCATTGTATTTGAAAGCTGAAAAAAGTTACCCATTTGTTTATTGAAAAGCATGATACAATAATGTTAAAAGGGGGCTGGGAAAGACATTATTAACAAGATATGATATGATCTGAAGGATCATAACATGGCTCCCAAACAATGGATATCAATTTGCAACATCATAATCTACTTGGAAACCAAATTTTGCCCAAATCGGAGGATTTTTGTATTTTGGCAACCATTTTGGATTCAAAATGTCCGCCATAGCAAACCAAAATGGTCACCATATGGTGCGGCATGTCTTACTTCTTGTACATATCCATTTCCATTGAAATCTTTTCATTTTTGAATTTTTAACAATTTTTTTTTTTTTATATTGGCGGCCATTTTGAAAACTTTAAAAACAAAGAGCACAACTTTGAGTGATGATCTATTTTTGTGTCAAGTTTCAAATTGATCCGCTGTACGATAACATTTTTTGCACCTTGGTTACCATGGCAATGGCCGCCATTTTGAATTTGTTCAACCCCCCAAAACCTGCCACACACTACAGTGGATATTCCTACAAAGTTTCATGAAGTTTGATGAAAGGAATCCCAAAAAAATGTTTTTGTTTCCATGGCAACTGCAGCAAAGTTTGTCCAACCGATTCCGATTTTTTTGGCTTATCTCGTTCCACTAGATGTGGATGTTGTTCCTATCAAGTTTCATCAATTTCTGTTTGGCAAGTAACCTGCTATGATCAATTTTTTGCTTTTTCAATTTTTTAGCATTTTGGCCATTTCCATGGCAACAGCAGCCATTTTGAAAAAATCAACACTTAAAAGTACAACTTCACATGGCATATGATATTCCTACAAGGTTTCATAAAGTTTGATCAAGGCATCTCCGAGAAATAGAGCGGACAAAAATGTGTGGAAGAATAATAAGAATAATAATAATAGTGAAAAAGAAACGTAGAATAGCAATACATCACCCAACAACAGTCGGGGTGATGTAAAAATAATAAGAAACGGAGCAAACACAATATGTCTCCCAAGCCATAATAAAGCCTCCTCTTACCTCCACTCTTTTGATGACTTTAGATATATCATCTCCATCCCCATACTCTGTCTTGTAAGCACCACTCACCATTCTGTTACTGGCTACATGTCTACCAAATACCTGTAATAATTCCTCAAATTTTCAATATACATGTACAATTAAAATTTTAAACAATATTTTTTAATTCTTTTTTTTTGTTGATAAAAAAAACTCATTGCTTTCTCATAATACTGAAATACCTGTAACAATTGTTTTAATGATTAATAAAATAATTATTTTTATATGACTTTTTTTATTTATTTAATTATTTTTTATTCATTCTATTTTTTTTTTTTTTTTGGGGTAAAAAAATGTATTGTGTTCTGATAATTCTGCGTAGTGTCTTATAAAATATCATGTGTCTTAACATTTAAAAAAAATTTAGTTTAGGGTTAAAATGTGATATTACATGTATTTGCAATATGTAAAACATAGCTAAATGACAAAAGAAAGATAACTCTCTTCATTCTAATATATGTGGTTCAATCGATGTCCATCATATAATCTTATGGCTATATCAAAATAATTAATATTCATTTTATATTACATGTACAGGAAAACAAGATGAATGTATTTATAAAAATAAAGATATCAAATCAAATTTAGTGTGCATGACAGGTTTCTGGAATAACCTTCATTAAGTACGCTCAAATATCAAAAGATTTGAAAGCCAAATAATTTAAATGATCATGAAAATCAAAAGACATATGCAGGATAGTCAAAATCAAATAAAATCACCTAGATTTGAGAGAGGAGAACTTTAGCCTTGCTAATAATTACATCCATATGGCCATATTAACCCTAGTCCATTATTGCCACCATATAAATATTAAAGGCCTACCTTTTCCATGGCATCTGTAATTTCTCCAACAGTACACCTAGCTCTGGCTGCTTCTATACTGAGGCATAATAAATTTCCATCTCCTGACTCACAACATTGTGTAATGGCTGATAAGGTATCTTCTGCCTAAAGAAATATTTCATATTAAAACTAGTCCAAAATTATAATAGGAATTTTTTTACATTAAAAATTCTAAATTTATATAATTTACATTTTATAAAATAGAAGGTATATTTTTGTGATAAGCAATACTCAGGTTTTGATGAAAATATGAAAGGAATTGTACAGTTGTTGTAATTATCTTCTACTGTCATGGATATTATTGTGTATGTTTGTATGCATATGTATAAACATTTGTGCTACCTGTTTATTTCATCTTGTAACTGTTTCGTTGTTTTATATCATGTATCTCATGTTACCGATCTATATGAAGTGAAATTTCTAAAAGATGTAACTTTTTAAGTATGAAAATTTAGAAATCTAATTTTATGTGTTTGATGTTGTGTTTATATATTCACGTAAGAGTCCTCATCCATGTCATTGTGCTTGTGTTTACCATTATCAGCTGTTGTTTATCAGTAACTCCCAGCCCACTTTACTATAAATAATGACATTTTAATGCGGATCGAATGTTTCTGGTTTAAGGCAGAAATGTTACAATTTATATTAGGAAACTTGGTGCATAGTTCTAATGTGACAAGTTAAACTATATGTCTTCATTGTTACAATATATCTGTGAATAGTTCCATAAAAACGCACATGATTTTTTTGCATGATTTTATTACTGTCTTTATTTGTGCATAATACACATTGATGATTTGCATGCACCCCTTTTTCGCTCCTACAAATCTAGGTAAAAGTCGTCTAGTTCAGGGGCATTATATACACACATTTTTTTTAATCACGGCTGCTTGAATAGTCAAAATATGATGTAAAATATCTAATATTTTGAATATCTAAACTAATTTCTTCCAACTAAATACTTCATTTGTTCTTACGGGTAAAAAAAGTTTCAGTTCAAACAAGCATCTAATATTAATTTTTGTAATAATAAATACTAATGCTTTTACCATTTTTTTATCCCTAGACTCTCTAACCCATGTTATTCTATCTAATTGTTTTTGCTTGACTAAACTATTATCTATGCATAATACATCCACCTGGCTCTCCTCTGATAGACGATGTTTGTTGACCCCAACTATGGCCTCTGGAAATTACATAATTACATAATAATTATAAACTTTAATGTCATATAAACTAAATTAGTTCATTTGTGACAAGAGCAATTACAAACATGAAGAAAAAACAAACAAACAAACAAAAACAAAACAAAACAAAATTTTAGACTTTTACAAAACTACAATATTAAAATCATATTAATTGCAAGTAAAATTAAGTAAGAATCCCCTGTCCTTATTTCTAAAGACTGTTTAATGAAGGAACTTGTTCTCTTTACTTGGAGAGAGTTTAGTGGGTTTATATGCTTCACTAGTTTTTCAAGATTACTATTAATAGTTACCAATCAAACTCATTATTTGATACTGTTAATCTCCTTCTTTGAGGTGAAAAAGCTATACAGAAAAATGCTGGCTTCCATAATTTGCAAGGAATTCCTTTCTTAATTTAGATACCTTTAGTAGCTGTGATTTCATTGACTATAAAGACAGTCATTGGGACTTATCAGTGTATAAAAAAACGACCACATGACTATGAGGATTTCTCTGCCCGAATTGACCCACATGTGATGAGTGTAGAACAATCAGAGTGTGAACCGATGTGGGTCACCGATGATGACCGTAGATGAAATCTTATATATTCATAAAAAATGAATATCCAGCAACAGTTGCTAGAAACCTCACATAAAGATTGCATAACTGGCACTACAAAGTACAGATGTGCCTTAAAATGATCATATCTAGCAAATATTTAGAATAACTCTTGGTTAGCATAAATAAAACCTCAATAGAAACTGAATCAACAAAGATTTACCTAAGCCACTGTCTATCCTGGCTTGCCTCTTGGCAGCACATTCCTCTATTCTAAGCTTAGGCATCCCGGCTGCTACAGCTTTTGCCATACCTCCCATTTCTTCTATCTAAAGATAACTTAGAGTTGAGTGAGTGATATATAGAATAACATCAGTTTTGGAAGTCGAGACAGACATTATCGCTAGTATTGTAGCGAGTCCAGCAGGACGAGTTTTTGATGCTAGTGATAATTTATGTTGAGACCTTCAATACTGAAGTTATTGTTTTTATCGCTATTAAACGTGATAGCGTGATGTCACACTGACCGATATTTTCTAGTATCTGAATTAGTATGTTGATATTGACAATATAATGTAATGCAATCAAAGGTCAAATGTCCTATTTACCTATAACATAATTTAATGCCAATTTTTCAGAGATATTATGGCAAGAACAAGTAACATTTCGATCAGATGATGTTCCGTTTGTATTAGACCAACACACTTAGTTGGATTTTTATAAAGTTAATTCACTGAAACAACAACAACAGTCTGTGGGTAGACATGTCGATTCATTCGGATACAATTTCCTGAATTTGAACCAAACCTTTCTTTGCTCTTACTCCTTAATGTTGTGTGCTCAATGTAGAAGGTCACCTTTTCTTGTCTTGTCATAGAAAATTTCATATGAATTGAACCTCTCCTGTCTTATAAGGCCACTTTGTCTTTGTCCCAAATGTGACCTCTTAATACATGTATGACTGTACCTCTAAATTGACACTATTTCTGTTGGTTACACCTGGGAATTGTTCTCATGGTACCACCCCTTGGATCATTGTTTTTACAAGTGCCTTGAAAACATCACCTGGTTTCACCAATTGGAGATTTTAAATTTATAGTTAACAAATGATGTTATTAATATCTTATTACAGCTGACTTGCTAGTTTATCGATTGTTTTAAAGAAAATGACACTTAGAGAAAGTTTTCAAATGCATTAAGCATTGTTTAGAGATACAGGGCTCACGTTGAAGTGCGATTCAGACCAAGAAGTTGCCTTGTAAATGTTGACTTCGCTTTCTCGTTGGTCAAATTCGAAGTTGAACTCGCCTTGCATTTTGAAGAGCCGCCTAATGTTGCCCGCGTATCTTTTCTATGTGACATTTATGAAAATGTTGATATTATGTTTTTTTAAATCTATCATATCCTAGTATTTTGAAAGTGATTTTCTTGAAAAGTAATCCATTACGGTTTAAAGAAACATTAATTTCGTTCAATAACAAACAACAATTGCGCCATTGGAAAGGGACGCAATCAGGCACAGTGCTATGGGAAATGTTGACTGAACTTTTTATCCAAAGCTACTTTTAACAAAAGGAACTATTGATGTATTTTTTCTCTCATTTCTGTGACATAAAATCTTAGTTCTCATATTTAATATGTTCATATATGTGAATGTTGGCCATTCAAAATTCGTTAAAATGCACGGGGACGGTTCAGACTTTTATCGATCAGCATTGGAATTTTATACTCTACACAGGGTTAATATTACGATCTATCTATCGAACTGTTTACATACACAAATGTTAACGTTAATGCCTCTGCAATTAATAAATAAACTTTGAACTACAGTAGCTTTATTCCATTGTTGCAATCTGATTTGAGGTCTGATAAATAATAATTACAGCCTTTACTTAATTACTTACTTTTAAGTTTTTGACTGTCAGTGACAGTGTCAAAATATGTTTGTGCTATATTTTCATTCCCTAGCTAAATTTAGTTGAACCGTTCAGCAAATTGACAAAGACATCTTTCTTTTGCTGAAGACTACACAAATATGAGTTATTACAATTTGAGTGGTATTAGATCAAAGCACAGTAATATTTCAAAAGGAGGGGGTTAAATATAAATAAAAATCACAAGACTCCAATAGTCAAGGTAGACAGAAATGAATATTTGACATTGAAAAGATGTCCTTTTTAAGTAATTATGAATAAAAAAACCCAGAACAAGTCAGATTGGACAACATTTTACTAAATTTGGGCAGGGTAACTTCAGAGGGGTCGCGAAACAATGTTTCGATTAATTGCAATTAACTTCTCCCAGAAGTGTCTCCACTTCTCAGGCCTCGACATTAACATTTGTCTGATTGTCCGGTACCAGTGAAAACTGACGTCGGACAAGTAGATCTTGTATCACGGTTGTCCGACGGGACAAGTAAAAAAATGACTGTTCTGCCTTTTGAAGGTTATTTTCTATGATAAAAATGTGTTGCTTTGTCATTTTTACAGACTTAAACTTTGTAAATAATAATTTTAATGTGCTTAAAAATATCGGTTTCCATTGAAGTACACTATTGCTACTTACAACAATGAACCAAGAGATTTTCCAAACATTTACTTGATCCGTATCTTTTCAACGATTTCATTAAACGACAACTGGCATTAAGTAATTATAATGAAATAGAAATAGGTTTGTTTATAGTGTTTCCTTCCTCTACACTATAATTCCCTGGAAATGTAATTGCCATGCTCATCGGCATGGATCTATGATATTCCCTGATCTTAGAAAGTACGGATATACAACAAGTGGCGGAGCTCAATTTCAACAAAAAATTTTAAGGCGTCTGATGTTAATTTCCATTGAGGGACATTCAGTAGCTGATTTTGATACACAATCTGCATTCAATAGATGGCAAACTACGACGTTCAAACTCAAAAGCATCCTGGATTCAATCCACATTATACGATTACCGTTTAGATGGGCCTGCTATTCGAGAACCAAGCATAGAAATTGATGATTAGACACTCATACCATGATGACATCGCTTGATAGCAATGACTTCATGTCGAACTTCTAAGTGTATGTTAATTTGTCGATTAAAGATGTCATAATCATAATGTCTGTTAGTATTAATAATGACAGGACAGTCACTTGAAGTTTCAAAAATAAGGGGAAAAAATGAGAAAAACTTTCATAACCAAAAGTTTTAGAAGTTTTTCTCATTTTCCCCCCTTATTTTTGAAACTTATGTGACTGTGGACAGGACGAGATAATGTTTGTGAGACAATAACCAAAACATTTTACACAAATTGTTGATAAGTATTCTCTGGTTTTTATAATTTTTAATAAATTGTTTTGGACAACTAAAAGATTGAGTCGGACAAGTACTTTTTTTATTTAGCTTTCCGAAGGGACAAGTTAAACAAAATGTTAATGTAGAGGCCTGCTTCTCTGTGTTGTCTTCCACTTCTCCCTGTGAGCTCGCTGAAAGAGAAGTCACTTCTCCCTCTAATTTGAAAGTAGTGAGAGCCATGGAGATAGGAATGTGTTTTTAAATAAACTACTGCAGTCATTAATTCAAAGATACACTGTTAACAATCACTGCAAACCATTTTCAGCTTAACCAATATTAAGAACCTCAACATTAATAAATTATTCTAAGTTATTCAACATTTCTTTGTGACTGTTTCCTTTATTTAAACTTTATTTGTGACTGTTTCCTATTTGTATTGAACCCACTTATTGAAATATTATTTGTAACTGTTACCTTTATTAAAACTTTATTCATGACTTTACATTATGGAACCTTTATGAGACTGTTTAATTTCTAGAGAATATTTTTGCTACCGTTACCTTTATTGAAACTTCATGTGACTGCTTCATTTCTAGAACTTTTCTTTTTGTTACTGTTTCCTTTATTGAACCTTTTTTTGTTACACTTTCCTTTATTGAAAGTACATGTCTTACAGAACATAACTTACTTCATTGATAACTTTGAGTGCAGCTTCATAAATTTCTGCTGTTAGGTTCTCCATCATATAGGAGCCTCCCCATGGATCAGCCACCTATTATAAAATGAATATAAATCGTTATATTAAAACATGTGCTTATAAAAATTAAAAGAAAACCCATATCCATCATCAACCTATCCTTGTCTGTTTGTGTTTTGAGTATGAGATTTCCAAAGGGGAGTAATTCATTCTGCTTTGATTGGTTATATTGTTGAACTTTGTGAAATAATTTTTTCTGAGTAATTTAAAACTGAGTTAAAAAAACAGAGCATGTTGTAAATAATTACTAATGTATGTATCTAATTATTTTTCTAATTTTGTTACTATGAGAGTACCTGATGAAGGTTATCGTCAGATACGTGTCATGCACACTAAATTTGATATCTATGTTTTTATGTAAACATTTAGACGAATGAAATTTCTTATAAGTGTGTGCCTACAGGGATGTCGTGACCGTGATCGTATGGCAGTTGGATTTACAACTACCTATGCAAATGGTGCCTATCACCACTGATGTGGTGAGTTCGAATCCCACTCAGGGCGAGGTGTACAACATTATGTGATAAAAGTTTGTCAGTGACTTGTGACAGGTCAGTGGATTTCTCCGGGTCCTCCGGTTTCCTCAACCTATAAAACTGACTGCCACGATATAACTGAAATATTGTTGAAAGTGGCATTAAACACAATCAAACAAACAACCAAACATCACAACAGCCAGAGGAATTTCACAAATACATTTTCAATACACAAAATATTTGGGTAAAAAATCTTTCCTTTTTCCAACTTTATTTGATTTAGAATGACAACTATGACATTTCTGAAAGAAAAGAGAGTGAGTGAAAGATTGTTGTTTAACACCAAATGAGCAATATATCATGTGGAGAACTAGTTACATTCAATGAGATGTTGATGATGACATCTGCTTTATACATGCTTAGTCTGATTTGTTATAGTGTTAACTCACTGAAACAACAGTCCTCATGTAGACATATCACTTCACTCTGACTGTTAACTCACTGAAACAGCAGTCCTCATGTAGACATATCACTTCACTCTGACTGCTAACTCACTGAAACAACAGTCCTCATGTAGACATATCACTTCACTCTGACTGTTAACTCACTGAACTGAAACAACAGTCCTCATGTAGACATATCACTTCACTCTGACTGCTAACTCACTGAAACAACGGTCCTCATGTAGACATATCACTTCACTCTGACTGTTAACTCACTGAAACAACAGTCCTCATGTAGACATATCACTTCACTCTGACTGCTAACTCACTGAAACAACAGTCCTCATGTAGACATATCACTTCACTCTGACTGCTAACTCACTGAAACAACAGTCCTCATGTAGACATATCACTTCACTCTGACTGCTAACTCACTGAAACAACAGTCCTCATGTAGACATATCACTTCACTCTGACTGTTAACTCACTGAAACAACAGTCCTCATGTAGACATATCACTTCACTCTGACTGTTAACTCACTGAAACAACAGTCCTCATGTAGACATATCACTTCACTCTTGACTGCTAACTCACTGAAACAACAGTCCTCATGTAGACATATCACTTCACTCTGACTGTTAACTCACTGAAACAACAGTCCTCATGTAGACATATCGCTTCACTCTGACTGTTAACTCACTGAAACAACAGTCCTCATGTAGACATATCACTTCACTCTGACTGCTAACTCACTGAAACAACAGTCCTCATGTAGACATATCACTTCACTGACTGCTAACTCACTGAAACAACAGTCCTCATGTAGACATATCACTTCACTCTGACTGCTAACTCACTGAAACAACAGTCCTCATGTAGACATATCACTTCACTCTGACTGTTAACTCACTGAAACAGCAGTCCTCATGTAGACATATCACTTCACTCTGACTGCTAACTCACTGAAACAACAGTCCTCATGTAGACATATCACTTCACTCTGACTGTTAACTCACTGAAACAACAGTCCTCATGTAGACATATCACTTCACTCTGACTGCTAACTCACTGAAACAACAGTCCTCATGTAGACATATCACTTCACTCTGACTGTTAACTCACTGAAACAACAGTCCTCATGTAGACATATCACTTCACTCTGACTGTTAACTCACTGAAACAACAGTCCTCATGTAGACATATCACTTCACTCTGACTGTTAACTCACTGAAACAACAGTCCTCATGTAGACATATCACTTCACTCTGACTGCTAACTCAC
Organism: Bathymodiolus brooksi; assembly: GCA_963680875.1. Classification (NCBI taxonomy): domain Eukaryota; kingdom Metazoa; phylum Mollusca; class Bivalvia; order Mytilida; family Modiolidae; genus Bathymodiolus; species Bathymodiolus brooksi. The sequence goes on along the minus strand of OY804587.1, from coordinate 26,343,390 downwards.
TGAAACAACAGTCCTCATGTAGACATATCACTTCACTCTGACTGTTAACTCACTGAAACAACAGTCCTCATGTAGACATATCACTTCACTCTGACTGCTAACTCACTGAAACAACAGTCCTCATGTAGACATATCACTTCACTCTGACTGTTAACTCACTTAAACAACAGTCCTCATGTAGACATATCACTTCACTCTGACTGCTAACTCACTGAAACAACAGTCCTCATGTAGACATATCACTGCACTCTGACTGCTAACTCACTGAAACAACAGTCCTCATGTAGACATATCACTTCACTCTGACTGCTAACTCACTGAAACAACAGTCCTCATGTAGACATATCACTTCACTCTGACTGCTAACTCACTGAAACAACAGTCCTCATGTAGACATATCACTTCACTCTGACTGCTAACTCACTGAAACAACAGTCCTCATGTAGACATATCACTTCACTCTGACTGTTAACTCACTGAAACAACAGTCCTCATGTAGACATATCACTTCACTCTGACTGCTAACTCACTGAAACAACAGTCCTCATGTAGACATATCACTTCACTCTTGACTGCTAACTCACTGAAACAACAGTCCTCATGTAGACATATCACTTCACTCTGACTGTTAACTCACTGAAACAACAGTCCTCATGTAGACATATCGCTTCACTCTGACTGTTAACTCACTGAAACAACAGTCCTCATGTAGACATATCACTTCACTCTGACTGTTAACTCACTGAAACAACAGTCCTCATGTAGACATATCGCTTCACTCTGACTGTTAACTCACTGAAACAACAGTCCTCATGTAGACATATCACTTCACTCTTGACTGCTAACTCACTGAAACAACAGTCCTCATGTAGACATATCACTTCACTCTGACTGTTAACTCACTGAAACAACAGTCCTTATGTAGACATATCGCTTCACTCTGACTGTTAACTCACTGAAACAACAGTCCTCATGTAGACATATCACTTCACTCTGACTGTTAACTCACTGAAACAACAGTCCTCATGTAGACATATCACTTCACTTTGACTGTTAACTCACTGAAACAACAGTCCTCATGTAGACATATCACTTCACTCTGACTGCTAACTCACTGAAACAACAGTCCTCATGTAGACATATCACTTCACTCTGACTGTTAACTCACTGAAACAACAGTCCTCATGTAGACATATCACTTCACTCTGACTGCTAACTCACTGAAACAACAGTCCTCATGTAGACATATCACTTCACTCTGACTGTTAACTCACTTAAACAACAGTCCTCATGTAGATATATCACTTCACTCTGACTGCTAACTCACTGAAACAACAGTCCTCATGTAGACATATCACTTCACTCTGACTGTTAACACACTGAACTGAAACAACAGTCCTCATGTAGACATATCACTTCACTCTGACTGCTAACTCACTGAAACAACAGTCCTCATGTAGACATATCACTTCACTCTGACTGTTAACTCACTGAAACAACAGTCCTCATGTAGACATATCACTTCACTATGACTGTTAACTCACTGAAACAACAGTCCTCATGTAGACATATCACTTCACTCTGACTGCTAACTCACTGAAACAACAGTCCTCATGTAGACATATCACTTCACTCTTGACTGCTAACTCACTGAAACAACAGTCCTCATGTAGACATATCACTTCACTCTGACTGTTAACTCACTGAAACAACAGTCCTCATGTAGACATATCGCTTCACTCTGACTGTTAACTCACTGAAACAACAGTCCTCATGTAGACATATCACTTCACTCTGACTGCTAACTCACTGAAACAACAGTCCTCATGTAGACATATCACTTCACTCTGACTGCTAACTCACTGAAACAACAGTCCTCATGTAGACATATCACTTCACTCTGACTGCTAACTCACTGAAACAACAGTCCTCATGTAGACATATCACTTCACTCTGACTGTTAACTCACTGAAACAACAGTCCTCATGTAGACATATCACTTCACTCTTGACTGCTAACTCACTGAAACAACAGTCCTCATGTAGACATATCACTTCACTCTGACTGTTAACTCACTGAAACAACAGTCCTCATGTAGACATATCGCTTCACTCTGACTGTTAACTCACTGAAACAACAGTCCTCATGTAGACATATCACTTCACTCTGACTGCTAACTCACTGAAACAACAGTCCTCATGTAGACATATCACTTCACTCTGACTGCTAACTCACTGAAACAACAGTCCTCATGTAGACATATCACTTCACTCTGACTGCTAACTCACTGAAACAACAGTCCTCATGTAGACATATCACTTCACTCTGACTGTTAACTCACTGAAACAGCAGTCCTCATGTAGACATATCACTTCACTCTGACTGCTAACTCACTGAAACAACAGTCCTCATGTAGACATATCACTTCACTCTGACTGTTAACTCACTGAAACAACAGTCCTCATGTAGACATATCACTTCACTCTGACTGTTAACTCACTGAAACAACAGTCCTCATGTAGACATATCACTTCACTCTGACTGTTAACTCACTGAAACAACAGTCCTCATGTAGACATATCACTTCACTCTGACTGTTAACTCACTGAAACAACAGTCCTCATGTAGACATATCACTTCACTCTGACTGTTAACTCACTGAAACAACAGTCCTCATGTAGACATATCACTTCACTCTGACTGCTAACTCACTGAAACAACAGTCCTCATGTAGACATATCACTTCACTCTGACTGTTAACTCACTTAAACAACAGTCCTCATGTAGACATATCACTTCACTCTGACTGTTAACTCACTGAAACAACAGTCCTCATGTAGACATATCACTTCACTCTGACTGTTAACTCACTGAAACAACAGTCCTCATGTAGACATATCACTTCACTCTGACTGTTAACTCACTGAAACAACAGTCCTCATGTAGACATATCACTTCACTCTGACTGTTAACTCACTGAAACAACAGTCCTCATGTAGACATATCACTTCACTCTGACTGTTAACTCACTGAAACAACAGTCCTCATGTAGACATATCACTTCACTCTGACTGCTAACTCACTGAAACAACAGTCCTCATGTAGACATATCACTTCACTCTGACTGTTAACTCACTGAAACAACAGTCCTCATGTAGACATATCACTTCACTCTGACTGCTAACTCACTGAAACAACAGTCCTCATGTAGACATATCACTTCACTCTGACTGTTAACTCACTTAAACAACAGTCCTCATGTAGATATATCACTTCACTCTGACTGCTAACTCACTGAAACAACAGTCCTCATGTAGACATATCACTTCACTCTGACTGTTAACTCACTGAACTGAAACAACAGTCCTCATGTAGACATATCACTTCACTCTGACTGCTAACTCACTGAAACAACAGTCCTCATGTAGACATATCACTTCACTCTGACTGTTAACTCACTGAAACAACAGTCCTCATGTAGACATATCACTTCACTCTGACTGTTAACTCACTGAAACAACAGTCCTCATGTAGACATATCACTTCACTCTGACTGCTAACTCACTGAAACAACAGTCCTCATGTAGACATATCACTTCACTCTTGACTGCTAACTCACTGAAACAACAGTCCTCATGTAGACATATCACTTCACTCTGACTGTTAACTCACTGAAACAACAGTCCTCATGTAGACATATCGCTTCACTCTGACTGTTAACTCACTGAAACAACAGTCCTCATGTAGACATATCACTTCACTCTGACTGCTAACTCACTGAAACAACAGTCCTCATGTAGACATATCACTTCACTCTGACTGTTAACTCACTGAAACAACAGTCCTCATGTAGACATATCACTTCACTCTTGACTGCTAACTCACTGAAACAACAGTCCTCATGTAGACATATCACTTCACTCTGACTGTTAACTCACTGAAACAACAGTCCTCATGTAGACATATCGCTTCACTCTGACTGTTAACTCACTGAAACAACAGTCCTCATGTAGACATATCACTTCACTCTGACTGCTAACTCACTGAAACAACAGTCCTCATGTAGACATATCACTTCACTCTGACTGCTAACTCACTGAAACAACAGTCCTCATGTAGACATATCACTTCACTCTGACTGCTAACTCACTGAAACAACAGTCCTCATGTAGACATATCACTTCACTCTGACTGTTAACTCACTTAAACAACAGTCCTCATGTAGATATATCACTTCACTCTGACTGCTAACTCACTGAAACAACAGTCCTCATGTAGACATATCACTTCACTCTGACTGTTAACTCACTGAAACAACAGTCCTCATGTAGACATATCACTTCACTCTGACTGTTAACTCACTGAAACAACAGTCCTCATGTAGACATATCACTTCACTCTGACTGTTAACTCACTGAAACAACAGTCCTCATGTAGACATATCACTTCACTCTGACTGCTAACTCACTGAAACAACAGTCCTCATGTAGACATATCACTTCACTCTTGACTGCTAACTCACTGAAACAACAGTCCTCATGTAGACATATCACTTCACTCTGACTGTTAACTCACTGAAACAACAGTCCTCATGTAGACATATCGCTTCACTCTGACTGTTAACTCACTGAAACAACAGTCCTCATGTAGACATATCACTTCACTCTGACTGCTAACTCACTGAAACAACAGTCCTCATGTAGACATATCACTTCACTCTGACTGCTAACTCACTGAAACAACAGTCCTCATGTAGACATATCACTTCACTCTGACTGCTAACTCACTGAAACAACAGTCCTCATGTAGACATATCACTTCACTCTGACTGTTAACTCACTGAAACAGCAGTCCTCATGTAGACATATCACTTCACTCGACTGCTAACTCACTGAAACAACAGTCCTCATGTAGACATATCACTTCACTCTGACTGTTAACTCACTGAAACAACAGTCCTCATGTAGACATATCACTTCACTCTGACTGTTAACTCACTGAAACAACAGTCCTCATGTAGACATATCACTTCACTCTGACTGTTAACTCACTGAAACAACAGTCCTCATGTAGACATATCACTTCACTCTGACTGTTAACTCACTGAAACAACAGTCCTCATGTAGACATATCACTTCACTCTGACTGTTAACTCACTGAAACAACAGTCCTCATGTAGACATATCACTTCACTCTGACTGCTAACTCACTGAAACAACAGTCCTCATGTAGACATATCACTTCACTCTGACTGTTAACTCACTGAAACAACAGTCCTCATGTAGACATATCACTTCACTCTGACTGCTAACTCACTGAAACAACAGTCCTCATGTAGACATATCACTTCACTCTGACTGTTAACTCACTTAAACAACAGTCCTCATGTAGACATATCACTTCACTCTGACTGCTAACTCACTGAAACAACAGTCCTCATGTAGACATATCACTTCACTCTGACTGTTAACTCACTGAACTGAAACAACAGTCCTCATGTAGACATATCACTTCACTCTGACTGCTAACTCACTGAAACAACGGTCCTCATGTAGACATATCACTTCACTCTGACTGTTAACTCACTGAAACAACAGTCCTCATGTAGACATATCACTTCACTCTGACTGCTAACTCACTGAAACAACAGTCCTCATGTAGACATATCACTTCACTCTAACTGTTAACTCACTGAAACAACAGTCCTCATGTAGACATATCACTTCACTCTGACTGCTAACTCACTGAAACAACAGTCCTCATGTAGACATATCACTTCACTCTGACTGTTAACTTACTGAAACAACAGTCCTCATGTAGACATATCACTGCACTCTGACTGCTAACTCACTGAAACAACAGTCCTCATGTAGACATATCACTTCACTCTGACTGTTAACTCACTGAAACAACAGTCCTCATGTAGACATATCACTTCACTCTGACTGCTAACTCACTGAAACAACAGTCCTCATGTAGACATATCACTTCACTCTGACTGTTAACTCACTGAAACAACAGTCCTCATGTAGACATATCACTTCACTCTGACTGCTAATTCACTGAAACAACAGTCCTCATGTAGACATATCACTTCACTCTGACTGTTAACTCACTGAAACAACAGTCCTCATGTAGACATATCACTTCACTCTGACTGTTAACTCACTGAAACAACAGTCCTCATGTAGACATATCACTTCACTCTGACTGCTAACTCACTGAAACAACAGTCCTCATGTAGACATATCACTTCACTCTGACTGTTAACTCACTGAAACAACAGTCCTCATGTAGACATATCACTTCACTCTGACTGCTAACTCACTGAAACAACAGTCCTCATGTAGACATATCACTTCACTCTGACTGTTAACTCACTGAACTGAAAAATAGTCCTCATGTAGACATATCACTTCACTCTGACTGTTAACTCACTGAAACAACAGTCCTCATGTAGACATATCACTTCACTCTGACTGTTACCTCACTGAAACAACAGTCCTCATGTAGACATATCACTTCACTCTGACACATTATCCTTATTCCAAGACAACCAGTCTTTGCTTTTACTCCTTAAAACAGCGTGTTAGCAGAGAAGCAGCCAATATCAATTTCATAGTATTTGGTTTGACATGACTAGGGCTTAAACTCACAAACATCCACACTCAAGTACCAAAAATGGACCAACATATTTGATTCAAATTTATCAAGACATATCTGACTCCAGCGAAAAAAAAGCTTACAGTGTATTCTATGTTCTAGGAATTATTGTCATACCTTAGTGATCCCTGACTCTTCCTGGAGAATTATCTGAGTATTTCTGGCTATTCTTGCACTAAATGGTGTTGGCAGACCCAAGGCTTCATCAAATGAATTTGTATGTAAAGACTGAGTGCCACCAAACACTGCGGCCATTCCTTCTACACAGGTACGAATTATGTTGTTGTACGGATCCTGAAAAAAAAACCAGTAAACAAATTTAATTAGACGAGCTTATCTATAGATTACGTATGTAAAAACTGATTTCCACCAAACACTACAGCCATTCCTCCAATACATGTACAAATAATGTTGCTGTATGGATCCTAGAAATAAGAAAATTTGTGCTTCATGGCACACTAAATAAGGAGATTTTGTTGTACCAACGAAATCCACCAATTTGTATAAAAGAAATATCCAACAGAAAGATGACTGTATGGAAATGCCCGATGGTTTTGAAACGGCTCGTAAAAGTCGTTGTAAAATTTTCAGATGTATTATACTGTATACATGGTTAAATTCATGCAGGGTTAGTTTTACGATTTGTGTTGAAAAAACTGTATGTGTCATGGTTAGGTTAGCATTAGGGTGTTTAACGCCACTTTCAACAATATTTCAGTTATATCGGTGGAGGAAACACTGAGTACCCAGAGAAAACCACTGACCTGTCGCAAGTCAGATAAACATTATCACATAATGTTGTATCAAGTACACCTATGTTATGGTTAATTTCATGTATATTCCAGTTGTCTATATAGATTGAAAACTTTTCGCTTGGGAATTATTTTAGTGGAACGCAAACTAGGTGAAAATTTCCCCCACAAAATGATTTCCACTTTTACAGTAATCACCTGTTCAGTTAATGACCATCCTGAAGTCTGTGAGTGTGTTCGTAACAACAATGATTTGGGATTCTTTGGATTAAATTTTTCTTTCAGTAAATGAGCCCACAATTTCCTTGCAGCTCTCATCTTTGCTATTTCCTGTAAAATGAAATAGATCTATTAGTTCACTCAAATATATTACCTAATATAATCAAATTATATTTCTTGCAAGGTCAACAAAATTCTTTGATTGTACTTTCATCAGATGTTCTTCAATAAAAATAAATAAAAACAAGTTAAATTTTAACAAGAAAGAAACAAAAACTACAATATTCTTGGCTTGGAAAATAAAAATATATATGGTGCACCAAAATAACAAAAACCAACCATGTAAAAGTTCATTCCAACTCCCCAGAAAAATGACAGACGTGGAGCAAATTTGTCGACATCCAATCCTCTAGTTAAACCTGCAATAGAAAATTGTTTTCTATAAACAGATATGGTAGTATGTGATCATGAGCATGAGTTAAAGGAAATTTGTGCAGATATTTTATTATATGATTATTTGAAATCCTGATATTCTGAGAGAAGGCTAGGAATCCAAGTTACTCTAATATCATTCTCTAGTGCTACATTATTTCTTATCAAATTTAAATAAATGTGTTAGTGAAAAGACTCAATGCCAAATTTCTTCTAAAATAAGATTCCCTATATTTAACTGCTCATTATATTCAAGTTTTACAGTACAACTTACCAGTTCTAATATATTGTAGACCATCAGCCACAGTAAAAGCCAGTTCTAGTACAGCATCAGCACCAGCTTCTTGTATGTGATATCCTGATATTGAAATGGAGTTGAATTTGGGCATGTTCTGAAAACAATAGAAGTACAATAATATTTAAATAAGGTTCGTTCAATGATATGCTATAAATGACCTTTCACCTTTTAATGTTTTCATTCATAACAATTTCTAATCTTATAACCTCCTTCATTGGCTATATACACAATTCGGTGATAAAATAATGTTTCGCCAATCTAATTAAAATCATATCATATAAAGCTATTTTAAAGAAACAAAAGGTTGCAATGTGACCCTATGTACCAGCCAATGAAAATACTGATTACAAAAATATTAAAATGTTACTAAACTGCTTTGCATGCTACAAGCAATATGATTGGTCCAAACATGTATATATCATATCACTATATATTCATGACATAAGGTCACTCACACTTGACCTGGTATGGCCTGGGATTCCTCAGATCTCTCACACCACTTGGACAAATTTTGGCTGTCAATCCTGAGTGATTTCATGTATTTATACACAACTGTGGCATATATATGCATTATAGGTCATCTTAAGATGTTCGTATTGTTTCTTTACATAGTAACTTTAAAAAATAATAATATTAAAGGTAACTAGAATCAACTTTGACTTTTGTAAATTGTCTGCTTCCTGTAGCAATTCGAAAGATGGTGACATTGACACCAAATTACCGATTAATTTTACTGGTTTTATCCTCGTAAATAAAAATACCATCAAACTGGAAAATGCCTGTAACTTAATTGCAAGTCAGTATATTTGTCTATATAGAAAAAAAACTGATTGTAAACACGAAGGTTAGTGGTTGTTATGAGACACATTTCCCATACTTCCTTCCATCTCAACACACCTGTAATATGTATGTCAACACACCTGTAATATTTATGTCAACACACCTGTAATATTTATGTCTTCACACCTGTAATATTTGTGTCAACACACCTGTAATATTTATGTCAACACACCTGTAATATGTATGTCAACACACCTGTAATATTTATGTCAACACACCTGTAATATTTATGTCAACACATCTGTAATATTTATGTCAACACTAATATTTATGTCAACACACCTGTAATATTTATGTCAACACTAATATTTATGTCAACACTGTAATATGTATGTCAACACACCTGTAATTTTATGTCAACACTGTAATATTTATGTCAACACTAATATTTATGTCAACACACCTGTAATATTTATGTCAACACTAATATTTATGTCAACACTGTAATATTTATGTCAACACACCTGTAATATTTATGTCAACACTGTAATATTTATGTCAACACATCTGTAATATTTATGTCAACACACCTGTAATATTTATGTCAACACACCTGTAATATTTATGTCAACACTGTAATATTTATGTCAACACACCTGTAATATTTATGTCACTACATCTGTAATATTTATGCACAAATAAACTACATTGCACAAATAAACACACCTGTAATATTTATGTCAACACACCTGTAATATTTATGTCACTACATCTGTAATATTTATGCACAAATAAACTACATTGTACATGTATTGTCAAACATCCAACTAACCTGTGTTGTGTATTCAAAAATATCTCCAATTATTTTCATGGAAGGATCTGGTGGGAAAATGTAGGTATTTCTAACCATAAATTCTTTAAGGATGTCATTTTGTATAGTTCCTGCTAATTCTGACTGCTTTGCTCCCTGCCAATAAGAAAATGCAATGTTGGCAATATAGTCAAACCTGCTTATGAGGTCATCTCTATTAAGCAGTCACCTGTATTAAAAGGTGACCTTTTTCTTGTCCTATCATAGAAACTATATGAATTTAACCTCTATTAAGAGGTCACCTGCCTTAAAAGACCACTTTTTCTTTAGTCCCAAAGGTCATGACCTCTTAATACAGGTTTGATTGTACTTAAATAAATGTTATGAAATGCTTAGTCTCCTTCCTTGAATTTGCTGATTTGGTTACATAACAAATACAAATTAAGTTATTATAAAACAATATATACATATGAACTATTATTCCGTAGTCTAGGGAACCAATACATTGCCATACTAGATCAGTGGCAGGGCTCATGCTACATGGTGATTAGGGTGATGAAGTTGTCTTGTGGCAGTTGACTTCGCTTTCTTGTTGGTCAAAAGTGAAGTTCAAGTTGCCTTGTAATTTTGAATAACTTAAATGAGATATAGAGTTTCTTATTGACAAATGAGTGTTGAATTATCTCCCTTATCTATTGACTCAAACTTGAATGAGTTATACAGGGATAAAACTTAACAGTCGCCCAGTCGCCTAAGGCGAGTAATATTTCAGCTGGGCGATCAAATATGACTTTGCTGGTCACCCAGTTGGTGATTACAAATTATTCATACTCATTTTTATTCAAGATTTAAAAATTATAAGTAGGTATTTAGTTCCTGTTTACAAAATGCGGCATAAAACATCTACAAAAGAGGAAGACAGACGAAGATAAAAATTTCATATTTCCACAAGTACTTAAAAAACCTGCATTACCTGAAAAAATGGGTTTTTTAAATGAACAATAAATCATTCTTGTCCAAATGTTTTAATTTTTCTTTAACATCAACTATAAAAAACAACTGGGCCCTTAAAAATATTGTTGGAGGTTCTAGAAATTAAAAGACAGTAGCTCAGCTGGTCCCTGGTAAAAAATAAGTAAGTTTCATCCTGTTATAGAGCTTCTTACTGACAAATGTGTGTAGGACTGCTGCTCTCATCTATTAGCTTGAACTTAAATTTTATTGAAAAAGATGTGTTGAATTGTCTCCCTTATCTATTAACTCCAATTTAAATGAGATATAGAGCTTTTTATTCACAAATGTGTGTTGAAATGTCTTCCTATATATGTTTTAAACATATTTTATTCATAACTGTATATGAATGGGACTAAGCAACATGCTATACCTATACAAGCTCTCTCCTTGGGACAAATGAGATATATTGTTTCTTATTAACAAATGTGTTTAGAATTGTCTCCCTTATCTATTAACTTGAACTTCATGACAATTTGTGAATTCTGATCACACACCTACACTTTTCTATTACACCAGTATTACCTGTTCCTCAGCAGCTACAATATACATTGCCAACACAGGGAGTACTGCCCCATTCATTGTCATAGAAGTCGAGATTTTATTAAGAGGTATTCCATCAAATAGCAGCTTAGTGTCCTCCACAGAGTCTATAGCAACGCCTGCCATACCAACGTCTCCGACAACTCTGGGATTATCAGAGTCATATCTAAAATTTTAAAAAATATTTTATATAATAGCCATTTGTTCTATAGGTACCCCAGTCAAGCAAATCAGGGGCCATCGTGGCCGTGATCATGTGGTAGTTGGATTTACAACTACATATGCAATCAAGACCTATAACCACTGATGTTGTGAGTTTGAATCTCGATCAGGGCAGGGTGTACAACATTATGTGATCAAGTTTGTCAGTGACTTGCAACAGTTCGGTGGTTTCCTCCGGGTCCTCCGGTTTCCTCCATCAATAAAACTGACCGCCATGATATAACTAATATATTGTTGAAAGTGGTGTTAAACACCACCAAACAAACAAACAATCAAGCAAATCATATTCTATTCTGTAAAATGCATATACAGTCCAACCTGTATATAAAGGGTGCTAAAGGGAACCCGAAAAAGTGCCCTTTTTGACCAGTTGCCCTTTACATACAGGTTAAAAGTATATGCACAATTCATTAATGGGTAACATGAGGCTGGCCTTTACAGACAGTGATTTGTTACATAGAGGTACCCTTTAAGGCAGGTTTGACTGTAATTAGATGGAGAAGTGTTTATGATTTATGTCTCTAATCAAATGAAACACAAAAATATTCCACAGTCACAACATTTCCAAAATCTAATAAAAAAATCATAGAAAGGCAAAATCGATACCACTAACATACAAGTACTTGATCGCTCACTTTCTTGGATTGGTACAGACACTTCAATAAGAAGTCGTGGAGTTCTAAAAACTAAATAATCAGTCTAATAGAATTATTTTCACATGTTTATTTTGTCCCCAACTGAAAAATACAATTTTATCTTTCAGGAAAAGATACAAATGCACATTATGGAATTTACAATTCCTTTTTGGTTGATAGACGTAGCCGTTGTTACAGAGGCATTAAGCCTAAAAGATCGAGTAATGACAATGATGTCACGCAGTTCCGAATGGTAAACAAAGAATATCGGAACTATCGAAATACAGACATTGCACAATAATATTAATAGCTAACCCTCTACTAAATTAATATTAATAGCTGACCCTCTATGTGTTGGCAGATCAAATGCTACACTTAATCCTTGTTGCCCACCAGCAATGTTATCTCTATAGAACTTGTTACTCTCTTCAACTGTACTAAATCCTGCATACTACAAAGGACAAATAAAGTACAAATTTATCTATGTAATAATACTACAAGAACAAGTAATTGTTTTAACTTTTGCAAGAATTTGCAGTTTTATCAGGTTATAAAGGAATAGTTAGACAATACTCTTGCAGAGATCATAAAATATGGTTCAAAAATACATCTTACACACGTATATCCTTCACTTTATATTTGTGGGGGCCATTTTGGTCTTGATCGTATGGTAGTTGGATTGAAAATCCAAACAATTAAAAAGTTTTGGAAGCATGAAAACCAAAGGTCCTAAAAAGGATTCTCAAAATCAGCTAAGGTTAATTATGTCTGAAGAAGATTGGCATTAGTTTTATTAATTACTTTAAACATGTATAGGAACTATAAATAACAAAGAAGGGGTCGTCCTAGTCGTGATCGTATGGTAGTTGGATTTACAACTACCTGTGCAATCAGTCCCTATATCACCACTAAAGTTACGTGTTTGAATCTTGCTCATGAGGTGTACTCGATATAACATTATGTGATACAGTTTGTCAGTGACTTGCAGCAGATCAGTGGTTTTCTCTGCATACACCGTTTTCCTCCACCAATAAAATTGACCACCATGATATAACAGAAATATTGTTGAAAGTTGCATTAAACATTACAACCCTAACCTTAAATAACAAAAATAAATCTTTTTTCAAATCTGGTGTCATGTAAGTAGTGCCATTTAAACACATGGACACTTGGCAGATGCCTTGGGGTCCACGAGCATAAGAGCCTCATGCTAATCTATCTATGCTGTGTATGTCATGTTTTTAATGTTTAAACACAGATTTTGCTGGAAGTACCAATACAATAAATATGTGTTTAATTTTATTCACATTTACAGTTTTATGTCTGTGAGTGGTTGTGTAGATATGGGCCCTGGTGTACTGCTTTGACTGGGGGCCCATAATGCTGCTAAAATGGCCCTGCATTTACGAATATAACAACCAGTATCAGAAAGTACCTGTCTGATAGTCCATGGTCTAAATGTATACATAGTACTGTAAGGGCCCCTGGTGTAGGGATATTGTCCAGGAAGTTCATTTCCAACATGCTCTGTATCCTTTTTGCAATATACCGGCTTCACATTAATTCCCTGCAATGATTAATAAAAAATATTTAATTCAATTTGACACTTAAGTTATTGAAAATCACAATAAATTTAATTAACAAGATCAAGCTACACTTCATTAATGTTCACACATAAAAACATGTTGAAAATCAATGTTTACTTATCACAAAAGTAGCACGACAGGTGCCACTAGTAGAGCAGGGATTGTTTACCCTTCCAGAGTATATTTTGTACAGAATAATAATAACAAAATCTAACTAGTTACTGGAAAAGTTATCATTTTGTCAGCATTAAGGGGAAAGCACTCCTATAAATATATACTATTGTTTATTGATTTTACGAGAATGGATTTCGCATAGCAATATTTCATCAAAGACGAAGCCTACGATTGGAGATAAGATGAGAAGTCCATTTCTAACATAACATATCAATGATAGTATGTTTATCAAGGATTTGTCAATGTAACGACACATTAGAACAGGGCTCACCAAATCAGACGAAGTGGGTGAAATTCTCTCCCTATACGAGCTGAAGTCGCCCTCCCTAGACTGCAAAGCAAAAGTTGTCTTGTTTCTTTTTGCAAGTCACTCCTTTCTTGCAAATAATCTGTGTTTTATGGTAAAGCTGATTGACAAAGCAAATGTAATCCATGTGAAAATACATAAGAATGAGAGAAAAAGGCTTTATTCAAGCAATAAGGAAAATTTAACTTGTTGAGACAAAAGAATCAGGGCAAATTTCTAAATTTGTATTGACGAAATTCCAGTTCAAAATCAAATCCCAAATCTAAAAATAAACAAACAGACGCTTCCTGAATTGGTTGTTGGACTGTGTTATATTTTTTATTACTTTAACACAACTTGAAGAAATCAACAATTTACAATCATCAATAAAAACATCAAAAAATGTATAATTTTAGAATCAAGTCAGAAATATGAAAATAATCTATTACATATGTAATGAGTTAGGTAGTTGGATTATCTAACAACTCATACAAGCCTATCACCAATACGGCTTTGTAAATTACAAAAAGGGTGCACTCGACTCGCAGCCGCAGGTGATAAAGTTTACCAATTGCTTGCCCATGGCTTCTTCCACCACTAAAACTGGTCGCCATGATATAGCTGAAATATTGCTGAAAGTGGCATTAAACACCAAAAATATAAAAATAAAAAAATATTACCTATGTAATTTATCAACAATTGGATAGGAAAAATCATATTCAAGATTATACAGTTCAATGTGTTTTGAAAAGAATTTGCTTTACCAATTTCCCATAGATTCTCATTTCAAACTATGGTAAACATTTTAAAGCAGTGTCTACCATATCTTTAAATTCAATTTATCACAAGTGGTACAAGACCTTAAGTGGAATATTGTACATGTACTGTATATGTTGTCATTCATTTGTGTGTGTGGTTTTTTCAAGTAAAAGTGAAGCTAGATCTGTGAAGGTTTTTATATGGTTTGTCTATATCTGCATTGTCGCTGGAGATCCATTCATCAAAAGGGTGGATTGGAATCCCAGTGATCTGTTTAACCCTATCTCATTTCTGTGCCAGTCTCACGACAGGACCTGGATGACGGGTGGGTATTTTTACCACCGACCACCACCAGACACCACCGACCTCCCGAAAATTGCGTTCATTTACGAATATGCTTTTCTTAATCCAACAATTTACCGCCGACCACTGCCGGCCGCTTGAATAAAGGTTGAAATGGATATCTCCTTATTTTAATATAGTTGAAAAGATATTTGAAATTAATCGGCAGTAAATTGTTGAATTAAGAAAAGCGCATTCATGAATGAACACGTCAGTTTTCAGTATGTAAAAGGTATCAAATAATATTAAAAACATTAAATTACATTTAATTTAAACAAATTTTAAACAAAAATGCATAAAATTCGTTGCAAATTCCCCATTTTTCGGGAGGTCGGTGGTAAAAATACCTACCGCCTGGATGATCATATGTAGTGGTTCTTTTAGTGTTCAATAGTTTAAGGTGTGAGTTGATTGTTTGTCTTTTTTTTTTAATATTGGTGGAAAAGTTAATCATCACTGTTTAAACATTCTTTCCATAATTTGATAAAAAAAATCTTTTGATAGAATCAGGATCAAATAAATTAAACCACAAAATAATTATACAAAAAAGGAAAAATTTGTGTATTTATTAAACTCAAACCTCAGGTGTTTTCCAGGTGAGAAGTTCATCAGGATCCTTTCCTTTGATCTCTTTCTTTGCCTTTTCTTTCCATGAAGAATCAAGAGGTTCTCTGTGCAAACATCTACAGCACACTGGAGTAGTTCTCTGTAATTAAAACAATTGAAAAGTGCAAAATGAAATTTCTTCATGTGCATGAGTAGCGGTGTAGCAAAAGTTAAATGAAGTGTATGCACAAAGTAATTATTGGTGAATGGTCTAGGACACTGAAAGTGGTGAATTCAAGCCCCTCCTCCAAAAGCTTATGCTACTATTTAAGACGATAATTTTTACATTTAAAATTTGAAAAAAAGGGAGAATACAATTGGTTTGCATGAATGAACAATAAATCACATTTTTGCAAATTATTAACGAGCCAAATAGATAAATAAAATAATAAAATGTTAATTTTAGATATGCATTTAGCATTGGAATGTACTTAATCTTCAAAGTCTATAACATTCCCTTCCTCCTTTTTTTGTGTAATGGTTATGGTGTTTAACACCACTTTCGTGACTGTCAGTTTTATTGGTGTAGGAAACCGGAGTATTGTCTAATTGATCATGAGAAAACCACAGACCTGTCGTAAGTATATCAGATCTAGACAAACTTTAACACATAATGTTGTATCGATTACATCTCGCGATGATCCGTATTTCCACTAAGAATTCTAGTGGTGATAGTCACTGATTTCACGACCCCCCCCCCCCCCCCCCCCCCCCCCCCTTTTCTGTCATTTCATGTAATGGAAGAAGTAAGGATTTTAAATGCATCATACTGCAGAAATCATGTATCATTCAATACCTGAAGATTCTTTTGGCATAGAGCTCTACCGGTGACACAACGCAGTTTATACATAATTTGCACTTGAGTTATGTCACATAAATATCACAGACATGACAAACGGGTAGACACCAAAGGATACTGTTTACATTCTCAAGGTCATTCTTTCACAGCTACGGTTAATGTAGAAACCCAAAACACTCCGAATAATAGTTAATGCCACCGACAATTTGATTTTCGCAAATTTATTGCTGATTTAATTTAATGTTACTATGAAATAATCAAATCGTTGAACTCTCTGAAATACCCTAAATTACCAGTTTATTAATTTTATGATGATTTGTTTGTAAATTATGATGTATCCCACATGCTTATGAGCGCAGACATCTTTGTTGATATTTTGAGACACATATTTTGATTGGACGAAATAATATTTTCACCAATGAAAATCGGTCTTACATTAGCCATCAGATACACCAAAAATTCTCTTTGACCTCCCCTGCAATGGCCAAGCTGAGTCCAGAAGCAAAAAAGAGACTTTCGTCAGTTCTCAATGTTGCTAGAGTAACATTTCAATATAGCTTTATTCCTGTTGTCCTTTATTTAGGTAGGCATCACAAATGACACGCTTCAGACGGAATCAGGACAACTCGCCCCCCTTTTCAACTGACTTGAAAAATATCTAGACTCTAGTTCCCCATAGCCTGGCATAGGCATAGGTTGTCGGAAAGGTATTTCTAACTTTTCCTGTGTTTAGATTAATATGAAACAGGCACTGCCTGGAAAGCTCGCGAAGCTAATCACTAATTAGATATCCTTGTCTTGGATGAGCAAACATGCAAAACTTTATGCTTATGTACATATAATTATTTACCAACTTTAGCCTGAAAATAGAAATTTGGTTTACTAGTGAGCACCAGTAGACATAATAGTGTATGTAAATGTTGCACATAGCATAGGGTCTGAGACACTCTTCAAGATCACAGGTACTTGTGGACAGGACCCTATGGTGCTTCTGATTGTTTTTTTTTTAACATCAATTTTTTTTTCATGTACACAACATTTTGCAACTTTCTATGTATCACTGTATGACATATATACAACAAAAAAACAATCAAACAGCAGTTTCTATCCATACTGGGTTTCTGACATGCATAAGGTTTTGAAAGTGTTTTTCTTTGAGACATTTTGGGCAATTGCCAATTGTGTATTTTACCTGATGCAATTAAGCCAATATAAATTAAATATAAGCTTGAGTTTGCTCTAGGAATAATCCAGAGCAGACGATTGGGTTGCGCAATCGTGTTATTTTTAGCGACTTGTTACTTTCCGTGTAGGATTCGATAATTATCGGTTACCAATTTCACGTTACCGCCGCCATTATGGTTCAAAGGTCAATCGGAGTAAAAAAAACGTAAACAAGACGTCATTGCATTTGTAAACACGGTGTCGCAGTTTATTCATCGTGGCAGTTATGCACATATCGTCACGGTCGTAAGGAAGTTTTCGTGAATTTGTTGGTTAGGAAAATAATTTATGACTACATGTATCCCGTAGATCTTGAAAATAATGAGAGATCGTGTGAATATTCAGCTACATGTATAGTAGAATACATATAGTAGTTCCAACTTCCAAGGATATTTTGACACAACCTCGCAAATAGTACTGTTTACAAAATATCCTAGACCTGCAAGAATAAATAAAATATATCATCCTAGCGGGTACTTATCGATTAACTTGAAGAAAATTAATCTAAATCTTGTATATTTTGTTGTCCGACTATCCTATAAAAGGGGGGGGGGGGTCCTTATAAAAAAGGGAAATCAAAAGAAGTCTTTTTCCCTCTAAGCGACTGGCAGGTATTTGTACAAAAACCAGCTTTGTAATGTTAATGTTTTAAAGTTGGCATTATGTTAGACTTCTGCATGGTTTTATAGTTTATCATACTTATATCACATTAAACATGCAATTTGTAAATTATCATATTATGGAGCATCAAATAAAACTTTTTAAAAGGCTCAACATAAAACTGGTGTGCCCCTTTTGTTAGAGAATGTATAAAGTCTGTGTGTGTAAGACACTTTAGATGTACTAACTTAAAAATGACTTAGTTCAACTATATATCATTTTGGGATTTTTTAGAAGTCAAAATCCTGTAAGAATGCACACCTTTAGTATTTGTACATTAAACACACTACAAAATATTACAAAAACTCTAGCTCAAAACTATAGGGAGGGACAGACAGGGGTTAAATAATATGCCCTGATACAGGGCTATACATTAACAGTCATGTTCCATTCTTACATGTATGTCAAGCACATTATTATGGTGTGGTTTCTGTTTGTGAGGCACTCCAACCTCTCTTGTTTATGCCAATGTCAGGAGATCAATAATAACATATAAGGATTAGTATGGAAAAAGTGCTAAATCAGGAACAAGTCAGTCTTGGTTGGGCAAAATATGTACATGCACATGTACTTTGTAAATGATTCAACTGGATAACTTTTGTAAATTATAGAGCACAAAAATTAAACAAATATTCATTAACAAGAAAATATGTATTGCAAAAACAAAACATTATTAAAAGGTCAGCTACATGTATAATAACAGTGTTGTAAAATAACAAAACTATGAACTGGAACATTGAAGAATGGGTAATAAAACACATTCCCCTCATCCTGATTAAGTCTTAAGTTAATGATTGAATGAAAATTATATTGCTTTTAACATCAAAAAGTTAATATTGGGGGACACTATGCAATTTTCTCTATCCTTTAGTTATTGAATTGAGAAGTTAAAAAAATCTGACAAAAGTTCCACCCCCCCCCCCCCTTCCCCCAAAAAACCCCATACTACATGTAATATGGTTCAAAACTCCTTTAATTTCAAAATATTTGTCTAAGACTTTCTCAGGTAAATGAACAAAGCCCAAAATATTCAATAATGTTACATGAAAAACAACACTCATATGGGGGATAAAAACATTCTATTCATAAAATTTTTAAACAAGAAACATAAATTATTTAAGCATGAGCAACAGGAAACACATTTAGATACAAAAAATGAAAAGACCAACACCCTTAGTTGGATTTTTAGAGTGCTACAAAATGTAGTTCATTGAAACAACAGTCTGTGGGTAGATATGTCGTTCCAATCTGAAACATTATTCTGACTCTACCAGTTTTTGTTCTTACTCCTTAATGCTACATTCTTACCAATATTATAATCTTTGGTTTGACTAGACAGGGGCTAGAACCCATGGATCTACCACATTCTAGGTGAGCATGCTAACTATTACACAACATTTTTGTGGTCACATTGAAAAAGGAGTAGTTCTTCAAAACTTTCATTAAGCTAGGGAATTATGTCCAAGTTAGTTAATGCAGTCAACATGATCAAGCATATATTAAAATAAACCCATAGATTAGCTTCCAGTCAGATTTGAACTGACATCTTTTCAACATTATTGAAACGTACTACCTTGTACTATAGAAGCTACACTGTATATACATGTATTGTAATTGTTAGTAGTTGACAAACCTAATATGTATGCAGATCATTAGCTTCCAGAGAGATTTGAACTGACATCTCTCAAACATTATTGAAATGTACTGATTCATTGACACCATAGTAACTACAACATTTTGTCATGAATTTGTTAGGAACATTTCAGCCAAGATTGGTTGCAATCCCTTCTGTAGTGTTATTATCTAATGGTCCTGAATTGGCACTGCATAGACACAATATAGAGAATAAAAAAAAACATGCATAAATTTCATACCCTGCAGTGCAAGAACAATAAGCTCCTTCTGTCAAACCATCATCTTCTTTGGTGCAATATCTATACATTGTGGGGGTCGTCATCCAGTGTCTGTGATGGTGAACACTTTGTTCTTAAAATACATAAGTTGTTGTTGTTCGACTTCGTCTTTAGGAAATATGCCTCCTGCAACCACCCACTTAAAAATATTCAGACCTGGGCAACCTTATAGGCTTTCAGCATGTCATTTGTCAATGCAACATAACCATGGGCTAACAAGAACTGTTTTATGTCTGTAAAAAAAATTGGTGTCCAAAATTGCATACCATCAATCATGTTCATCAAGCCTACCAGAATACATTTGAAGCCCAATGAAGGGAGTCTGAAATTCCAGTCACTCAAAATTTTGTCGTAGCACCTCTTGTTATCTTGTAAAACATAATCTTGTGATGGCACCAAAGGCAATTTTAACTCAGTTACCTGCTGACAACACAAGCCTGAAGGCCGTTGGCGTCAGCTCCCCCTGAATCCGGGTCGTTTTGCCCCGTGAGTCGTTTTTCCCCTATTCCTGTTTGCCCCGGGTCGTTTTACCCTCATTTATTAATAGTGCTTCAAAAAATGAAATATGGAAAATACCATTGCAAATATTCGTAGTTTGGATGTTGTAAGGCTTGTTCATGGGTACTTTATTTTTGTCTTCCTCATAATTAACATGCTTTCTTGACGTGTTTAATATTATGTATGGCTTCACTTTCATTGTTTGACAATTCAGGCTGTCCAAATTCCGGTGGCTTCATTTTACAATATTGGCGATAGGAAAACTATCATAATACATACTAAGCTAAGACATAGATGTAGTGGCCTTAATGCTGATGTATATAGAGTAAATTTGAAGAATGATCCACGTTGTGTATGTGGTCATTTATTTGAGGATGCTATTCATTTTTTTCTTGAATGTCCACTTCATCAACACGATAGAACTTCTCTGTTTAACTATTTTAATAACATTGTTCCCATCTCTATAGAATATACACTCTTTGGATGTAATGAAATTAGTGAAGAATTGAATAACTTTATTGTTCAAATCAGTGCAAAAATTTATTCGACAAACTTGTAGATTTAATAATTATTTATCCCCAACGTGATATTATCTCAACACAATTTATTAGTTTTACCCCCCCCCCCCCCTCCTTTTTTTCTGTTAAATATTAAAACAATATTTAATATGTATGCTTAATTTGACATGATTTTGCTTAATTTACTAATTATTGATATAGCCAGTACATTTGCTGTCATTTGATTTGTTTTGTTTATGCTACTACTGTATTTGTATGGAGAGGGACTAGCAAGTTGTAAAAACTTGTTCCCAATCCAATTGTATATATATATAATGACAATAAAATCATTATAAAGTAAATTGTTTGACAATACAGTACAGTAATAAATTTATATGTATCCTATGGCTATGTATTGTTTGTTCTGCATGGCTTCAAATTAGTTGTTGACATAGTCATAGACACCTATCACTATCAGTTGTTATTATTATTTTTTGTATACAACTAATAAATAAATAATTACCAAAAAATTGTCGAAAAAGATTTCATCTATTATTATATAATAGCAATTAAGTGGGGCGAATCGACTCACTTTCTCTGGGGCGAAACGACCCGGTACCCTCCCCCTTCGTTCTTGTTTTCGTCAGACCTCTCATCGTCCAGATTCTCGACTTTCCAACATCTAAACTCATCAATAGTGTAGATTTTACCACCAGGATCCATGTGTAAATGTAGAATAAAATTATATAGTTGAATAGAACTTCGAAAGGGTTAAAAATGAAGTGGTATCGCCAATGTCAATGAGACGCCATGAAATAATCCAAACAGTAAGGCCGCTTAACACCTGGATTTTATTCCGATTGGACTTTGGACCATTTGTTGTAAATTGGGGGGTCAACGGAACTTTTGAAAGTGTTTTTCTTTGAGACATTTTGTGCAATTGTGTATTTTATCAATACCTGATGCGATTAAGCGAATATAAATATAAGCTTGCGTTTGCTTTAGCAATAATCCAGAGCAGACGATCGGGTTGCGCAATCGTGTTATTTTTAGCGACTCGTTACTTTCCGTGTAGGATTCGATAATTATCGGTTTCAATTTACAGACAAAATTCTTTAAATATTCATTTCAAACAAATAATTTGTATATTTTCGTCAAAGAAGAAGAATGTTGAATTAAATTTTATGTTTATTTCACAAGGAAACAATATAGGCAACAGCGATTCCGGTATTCGATACCTTTCGTACACCGCATCTTTCATAAGTTCTCGAGGGTGTCGCGAAAAGCAGTGACCCGGAATATCCCGGATGTGTTGAAGCTTTTTCATAGGCATAGTGGTATGGATAACCCGGATGTGTTGAAACTTTTTCATAGGCATAGTGCACAGGGCCTTGTCACTATCCAGGTAAATATACTATCAATGTATAAACATATACAAGGGCGGACATCTTTTTTTACCTCCGCTCATTTCAAGTCGTGTTTGTTTTTTATATTCCTTCTAATATATTCAAAACCCTGTTTGGTTCAACTCCCAAGACCTTATTCTTTTAAAAAAATATCATGACCTCCCCTCGACTACCTCTTGTGAAGGCGCAGCGGTCGTTTTTGTCAGGAATTCGCCCGAGTAGAGAACAACATGGACCCAAAGTGAAAGTAACAGTGCCACCTAAAAAAAAACCGGAAGTTCGGAACTCTCGGGGTTTTAGCTTTGAGGTAAGGAAAATACTGTTAAGATTCAAACATCATTAAACGAGCGGGACGATTTGAAGTGAAAACTGAACATTTTTGACTTGTACATACAATGAATGATAAATGCCATTTTCAAGGCTTTTTCTTGATTGCTGTCCATTTTCTTTAATTTATTATTTCGTCTGTTATTTCCCGCGGTATCTTATACTTAGAAACACGATAACTAGCGAGAAAACCAAATATCGAATGGTAAAACCCCGAGAGTTCTGAACTTCCGTTTTTTTATAGGTGGCGCTGTTACTTTCACTTTGGGTCCATGTTGTTCTCTACTCAGGCGAATTCCTGACAAAAACGACCGCTGCGCCTTCACAAGAGGTAGTCGAGGGGGGTCATGATATTTTTTGAAAAGAATAAGGTCTTGGGAGTTGAACCAAACAGGGTTTTGAATATATTAGAAGGAATTTAAAAAACAAACACGACTTGAAGCGAGCGGGGGTAAAAAAAGATGTCCGCCCTTGTATATGTTTATACATTGATAGTATATTTACCTGGATAGTGACAAGGCCCTGTGCATAGTGTATGGATTTCTGTTTTAGTCAAAGTAAATGGTATTCGTCATTATTCCTTTATTGATTTAATTTTACCATGTTTCAGTCATAAATAGCTCGCTTAACGAAGCGAGCTTATTAACGAAGCGAGCTTATCAACCGGTAGATCAAAGCCAATTTGATTGTTACCAGATACAGAATTAAAGACAATTAATACAATGTACATGTATCGTCACAGTATGTGTTTTCGTATGTCATGTCTTTTCGCATCATCCATTTTATTTTGATTTCCACAGTGCACGCATTATTTTTGACGTGTCCTCCGGTTTCTATTTATGGAATGTAAACAGGACTACAACGTGACATCTGTAAAAAATGTTAAAGTTTGCTTTTAAAGACGTAAGTACCAAAAACAGTGAACCTACCTACTGAACCGTACTTTTTGTAATGCTACTTAAAATTTACTTCATTTATAAAGTAGCTGGAAAAAAATCCAGAAGGGCGATATAAAATTTAACTATGTCATCTGCCTCTCGGACACCGGCTCTTCCTGTCATGGGGTCACTGATCGTACTTGTAAACAACAGAGCTGACTGAAATGTGCCTGTTTCTTATATAAAATACATGTCACTTTGCAGTGCATTGTGGTTTCAGCACTAAAAAAAACATTTAAAGTAAACACAATTTTGAAAGTGGTCATTTTCAAACATTCTGTTATTTTATTTAGATGTAGTATGATTTGGTAGATGGCCAGAATCATGAAATTTTAAAACCAGCCATTTCCGGATTATATATTTGTTTCCATCCCGTATATCGGCCTTGTTTTTACTTCACACGAAAACAGATGACGCCATTTTACTGACAACAAAAGTTGCCAGATAATCGAGAGTATATTAAAATACAAGAATGGCTTTAAAAACAATCTTATGTACAAAGAAATATTTAACCAGCCATTCTTTGAAAATTCCAATCGTCATATGAATGAAGGGTTAACACTGTTAATCGCTATATCGGAAAATCGATAATAGCACGAAAACCGATAACACGATGCTAATTATCACAACAATTATAAATTTATATTGCTTCTTGCTCTGAAAAATTTCTTCGGAAATCTAATCTCGACGAGATTCTACTACAGAGTACAGTGCAACTTCTACAGGTACAATGATTTGGTTTGGTTTATGTTGTTTAACGCCACTTTCAACAACATTTCAGTTATATCGTGACGGTTGCAGTGATTTGCTCATGACAATGATAACCACAAAATTTGTCTACAAATTACAATCATTGATCAACCAATAAATACATTAAATATTTATTATAAATGTGTAACAACAGCCACAGGTACAAGACACTATAAAAAAAAGTCTGTATCAATAAGAATTCCATACATTCAATGGTATGATAATAATGTCATCTGTAATGCAAAAAGAGAAGGCTTCCAGCAGTATATTTGGATGTAGGACTTCCTAATGTTTTCTTTGCCACATGATTTATTGGATTACAGACAACTATACACCAACACTATGGAATTTTTATTGAGACAGTGTCTAGTGGCTGTGGTGCAACTTAATGAAGAATCACAAGGGAGGATGCCATTATATTGCCATCCATTCAATACATTCTAATTTTATTTGTCCTCATTTTCCTATCTTATTGCTTTCAGAAATCTTTTTGATAATACTATTTTCAATGATTTGTCACATAATTTATCATTTAGGTACCCTAATGTGCATGCAATTATCCTCTCTGACATAGGCACTTCTTTCAGTGATCCACACATTGCCCACCTATTACTTAAATTGTCCTGAAGAACTTTATTAAATTTAGTTTAATTATAAAAGAATGTCCTGAAGAAATTTTGATAAAACTTGCAATTGTCCTGAAGAAGTCTAGCTGAAACACTGTTCTTCGATGGCCATTCCATACCGCTACTATACTACAAAGTAACCAAATAATTTATCCAATAATAATATAGCTCCCATTATTTTACAATGAAAACGAATCACATTGGTGGTGTAATAATTAGCATGGTTGCCTCAAGTGCTGTAGTTTGTGGTATTCATTGCTTTTCCACCAAGCACTCAGCATGCAGGAGTAAAAAAAACAAAGAATGGTTGTCTCGGAATTAGAATAATGTGTCGGGGTGAAGCGACAAGTCGACCCAGAGACTGTTGTTTTAGTGAGCTATCAATATAAAAATCTAACTCGCCGTGTTGGTCTAGAACATTGTAATTAGTTAGATTTTGTTTATATTCTGTACAAAATGTTACTGTTGTACCAACTTGTGAATTTTCTAAAACCAGATTGGTGGTGTAATTGTTAGCACGCTCACCTGGAGAGCGATAGATCGTGGGTTCGAGGCCCGTTCAGGTCAAACCAAAGACTAAAATTGATATTTGTTGCTTCTCAGCTAAGCACACAGCACTAAGAAGTAAGAGCAAAGACTGGTTGGCTGTGAATCAGAATAATGTTTCCGAGTGAAGCGACATGTCTACCTGCGAACTTTTGTTTCAGTTTGCTACATTATGTAGCACTATAAAAATCCAACTTGCCATGTTTGGTCTAGTACAAAGCAGAAATCATCATCTCATCAAAATGTAACTTGTTCTCACCGTGATATAGCTGAAAAATTGCTCATTTGGCATTAAACAACAATGTAATAACTACATGTTTATATATGTGTTTAATTCCAGGTCTCAAGAGGGGTGCAGATGAAGGCATGCCACCTCTAGGCTTAGAGAGGTAAGTGGAATTTACAGTTGATAGTTACAAATGATTTGACAATTCGATACATACAAAATGTACATACATACTGTACATGCCAGCCTAGTATTTCTTAGGTTTTAAATATAATAGCTCTCTGGTTTTACCAGTAATAAAATTACACTGTTGTGACTGTATATAAGGGTAATAACAAAATTACCGAATTCCGAGCAATCTTACAAAGGGAAAGTCAAAACTCATAAGTATATAAACAGACAAAATCAGTCAACAACCGGAAAACTGTGAAAACCGTATATGATGCGCTGGTAAAATTGTTTGGGTAGCGAAGGAAAAATAAATTTTTATTCCTATAAAACAAGTGCTGTCCATAAGGCAAGTGTGGATGTCACTATTTCATATTATTAACTTTAAAAAAAAAAAATCGTGGACACAGGGGTCCTGGATTTTTTAATAAAAAACTAATCCTGGATTATTATTTTTGCTGAAAGTCCGGTCTTGTGTTTTTATTTCAAATTTTCATCATAACCTCCCCCTCCCAAGGGATATAAAATTGTATCATTAATAATAAATTAATAAATAATGAATTCAGATTTTCTATTTAAAATAAATTTCATTTACAAAACCACTGATATTTGTTCAATTTTTAACGCTGATTTATCTTTAGTCGCAACAAATTTTTATTTTTCTCTTTAAACTGCAGAAACATAACATCTATTTAACTGTAAAATTCACCCCACCCCCCGTTTTCCCTTTTTTTCTTGTTTAAATCAATGATCAACAATATTCCAGAATCAAACAAATGAATAAATATAACGTAGATTTCTTTTACATGCATCTTTTTACCATGCGTTGTCAGTGTGTTTTAAATCGGTCATCCAATCAGGACGCTCATTATTCTTGTCCAAGATAAAAAATACATCGCTAAAATTACCTGTGGGTGTTTCCCCACTTCAACTCGTAAATTTACATAGAAATCGGAGATATTTCGTCATAAAACTTCACACATGGTTTTGTCTATCATATTTCTTGAAGACAAACATAAAATTTTATTGCATTTATCAATATTTTATGAGTATCAACAGTTTTTTCAACACCGTATCTGTTTCTCAATACAGCCGCCCAATTACAGTGACCCGTGACCCAGATTAGCTCGTTCCAGCATTTTTTTCTTAATAATGTTGTTTAAAAAATGGTTTATGGTTTATGGCATCGTCATCTATGATATCTTAGAATTTTTTTCAATTTAAATGTAAGAACAGTTTTAAAATACTAATGAGATAATCAGAAGCCATAAATTGAAGAACAGATGGCCAAAAAAAAGAGAACAAAAGGTCAAAAGAAAGAGAACAAAAGGTCAAAAGAAAGAGAACAAAACGTCAAAACAATGAACCACAAAACACTACACACAAACAAAAGATTGAGTACCCAATAAAAATCAGTTCCTGCTCCACTAGTGGCACCCATCATGTTACTCTTGTGACAAACACGATGATAAGTGAGAAATGACAATTGTGATTATGACAAACAGAACATATCCACGGTCATAATTGACACTGATTTTCCATAACAGTTTACCAAGTCATGATGGCGACCATTAAACTGATTTTAATATACCTTTTGTATATTATCACACTGATGCCTCTATCTACAAAAGCTACATGTTAGATACAGGAATGTATTTGAGGGCTTGGCACGTTTGTTAAAACAATTGTATCAAAAGGGTCTAACCTTGTACTTTCTATGAAAGTAAGGCTATGATATAGATATAGTAATGGAACTTGTAATTAGAATTAAAGTGATGATTTAAAGAA
The DNA here is from genome assembly GCA_963680875.1 of Bathymodiolus brooksi. Taxonomy (NCBI): domain Eukaryota; kingdom Metazoa; phylum Mollusca; class Bivalvia; order Mytilida; family Modiolidae; genus Bathymodiolus; species Bathymodiolus brooksi. Next base: position 26,314,905 of record OY804587.1, on the reverse strand, counting down.
TCCAGGTTTTTCAGTCATAAAACGTTTGAGTACACCATGGTAGTCAAAGTGATATCTGTACTCATGCTTTTAAACTTGTCCAATCAGACCACTATATTTAATTGATAGTTTTCTGATTGGTTCTTTTTCAAATACAAGAACAAAACTTGAACATTTAAAATTGAATGGATTAGAGTTAAGGTTATGGTGTTTAATGCCACTTTCAACAATATTTCAGTTATATCGTGGTGGTCAGTTTTATCAGTGGAGGAGAGTGGAATACCCGGAGAAAACCTATGACCTACCACTGAGTGCCACAAGTCACTGACAAAATAAAACTGTCTGACTATGAATGAATTTGATTAAAGTTTATACCAAATATCATGATGTTTGATATTAATGTATTTTAGCTAAGAATATAAATTAACAATCCAATTAAAATTGGAGGTTTGTTGCATCTTTTTTATTTTCTGCTTTTTTTTGGACGATACATTTGCTATGGGGTCATGTCAGGGTTCATATTTTCAACCTACCAGTTTTAAAGCCAAGCACCTGTTGTTCAATTGGTCAATATATTTAACTGTCTTATGTATGATTGATGGGTAACAGATGAATAAAAGGTTAGCTGATATGACTACTTACAGGATGTTGTTAAGTGTGCATATTTGTTAGTATATTGTCAAAAAATATTTTTTTTAAAAATGAGACAATAAACATCTAATTTTGATTTGATTGGAATATTAAGGAATTAACAAAATTGGCATCCACTGATGTCGTTATCTCAAATCACAGTCCGATTTAAGGGTATTCTCAAATCTGCGTCATTTCCAAATTCTCAGATCTATGGCGGATTTATTGGTTAGGGCATACGTCAGTGACATCATTGGACTTCAATTTTAGAAAGTGAGATACAGCCATAGATTTAAGAATTGGACGTGATTTGAGAATTTGAAAAAGATCATAGATTGACTGAGAATTGGACGCTGATTTGAGAATTTGAAAAAGGTCATAGATTGAGAATTGGATGCTGATTTGAGAATTTGAATATAGGACATAGATTTGAGATACAGATGTCTGTTACATAGAAATCAGACATGGATTTGAGGATTACATATTTATTTTTATAAATTTATCTCTTTCAGCATTTTATGGGGATAGATTCTAATGGACTACAGCAGTGGTTTACCTATTCAATACCAAGTCTCACGGTTGACAACAATGCCATAGTGACTAAACATTGTTTTTAATTTGTGAGATATAATTTGTACATGCTCGGTGATACATTAAAATAAGAAAAGAAAAACATGTTTATACCTAGTATTTATATGTAAGTCCATCTTAATCTCCTATAACATCCTCCATATTGACAGATTTGCAAATTAAGAAAAGTTACCCAAGAAGATACCCAAAGGGTAATCAGAAACTGTAAATCAAAGATGGACAAACAGTACAATGGTTTGGTTTGGCGGTTTACGGTATTTAACACCACTTTCAACAAAATTTCAGTTTTATCGTGGTGATCAGTTTTATTGGTGTAGGAAATAGAGCACCCAGAGAAAACCACCGACCTGTCGCAAGTAACTGACAAACTTTATCACATAATGTTGTATAGAGTACACCTCACAATGAACGGGATTCGAACTCACAACTTTAGTGGTGATAGGGACTGATTGTACGTCCAAGAGAAATAGGACAAAAGGACAAACAATGATCTACAAAACACTACACATAAAAGTAAAGATTGAGCAACATAAACACCACTAAAAAATGGGGATGGAATCGGGTGTTGGCGGAAGGGTAAGCAGTTCATACTGCATTAGTGGAACCTGTCATGTTTCTTTGTTACGAACCCAGGTTATATGACCTCAGAATTCAGTTGTATTATGGTATGGGTCTATCCTTGTCGTCGGTCTACAGACACAATGGTTTTTATAAGACCAGGGCTCAAAATTACCGGACGCAAAGACTGTTTTTATCATATTGCGTCTGAAAATTGACATGTGAATGACAAAAAATGTGTGTGCATATTTCAGCAAGTGTACAAAAATTGTACCTTTCTACCTTTTTCTTGTTCCGAAATGTGTGTTTTCTGTTTTTAATTTTAGAATAAATTTTATTAGACCATCAAAATTTTGACCAGATCCTTCAGAAATTTTAACACAAAGATACTTGACACTAATTGAAGGTCAGGATTGTGGCGCCAACTCGTTTCAAAAGGGAGAGGGTCAAAGGGGCAAACTATGGTCATTTCAGTTATTTTGAGAACATGTACTTTGTATTAAGGGTTTATTTTCCAAACTATTTTTTTATGAGTTTGTAGCTCACCTGAACAAAAAAGACCCATGTGAGCTTTTGCAATCTCTTGGCATTTGTCAGAAACTCTTTCAAAAATTTCCTCTGGGACCACTGCACCAACCAAATCAAAAAGATATCTGATGGTCCCACACATCATCCACCATAAAGTCAAAATATGTGTGTTGACAGTTTTAGAAGTTCGCTGGGATAAAACTGCAAGATGTTTGTCAGTATGAGGATAAAAAAAAACAAAGAATAAAGTTAAACATATATATTTTTTCAACACTAGGAATCAAAATCGATCACAAGGTTTAAGAATCGATCATCGGATCGTATGATGACGTCAAGACTGATTAGTTGATGTTTCCGATGATCAGTATCGTATGATGACGTCAGACATCAGTATCGTATGATGACGTCAGACTGATTAGTTGATGTTTCCGATGATCAGTATCGTATGATGACGTCAAGACTGATTAGTTGATGTTTCCGATGATCAGTATCGTATGATGACGTCAAGACTGATTAGTTGATGTTTCCGATGATCAGTATCGTATGATGACGTCAGACTGATTAGTTGATGTTTCCGATGATCAGTATCGTATGATGACGTCAAGACTGATTAGTTGATGTTTCCGATGATCAGTATCGTATGATGACGTCAAGACTGATTAGTTGATGTTTCCGATGATCAGTATCGTATGATGACGTCAGACTGATTAGTTGATGTTTCCGATGATCAGTATCGTATGATGACGTCAGACTGATTAGTTGATGTTTCCGATGATCAGTATCGTATGATGACGTCAGACTGATTAGTTGATGTTTCCGATGATCAGTATCGTATGATGACGTCAGACTGATTAGTTGATGTTTCCGATGATCAGTATCGTATGATGACGTCAGACTGATTAGTTGATGTTTCCGATGATCAGTATCGTATGATGACGTCAGACTGATTAGTTGATGTTTCCGATGATCAGTATCGTATGATGACGTCAGACTGATTAGTTGATGTTTCCGATGATCAGTATCGTATGATGATGTCAGACTGATTAGTTGATGTTTCCGATGATCAGTATCGTATGATGACGTCAGACTGATTAGTTGATGTTTCCGATGATCAGTATCGTATGATGACGTCAGACTGATTAGTTGATGTTTCCGATGATCAGTATCGTATGATGACGTCAAGACTGATTAGTTGATGTTTCCGATGATCAGTATCGTATGATGACGTCAAGACTGATTAGTTGATGTTTCCGATGATCAGTATCGTATGATGACGTCAGACTGATTAGTTGATGTTTCCGATGATCAGTATCGTATGATGACGTCAAGACTGATTAGTTGATGTTTCCGATGATCAGTATCGTATGATGACGTCAAGACTGATTAGTTGATGTTTCCGATGATCAGTATCGTATGATGACGTCAGACTGATTAGTTGATGTTTCCGATGATCAGTATCGTATGATGACGTCAGACTGATTAGTTGATGTTTCCGATGATCAGTATCGTATGATGACGTCAGACTGATTAGTTGATGTTTCCGATGATCAGTATCGTATGATGACGTCAGACTGATTAGTTGATGTTTCCGATGATCAGTATCGTATGATGACGTCAGACTGATTAGTTGATGTTTCCGATGATCAGTATCGTATGATGACGTCAGACTGATTAGTTGATGTTTCCGATGATCAGTATCGTATGATGACGTCAGACTGATTAGTTGATGTTTCCGATGATCAGTATCGTATGATGATGTCAGACTGATTAGTTGATGTTTCCGATGATCAGTATCGTATGATGACGTCAGACTGATTAGTTGATGTTTCCGATGATCAGTATCGTATGATGACGTCAGACTGATTAGTTGATGTTTCCGATGATCAGTATCGTATGATGACGTCAGACTGATTAGTTGATGTTTCCGATGATCAGTGCACCACTAGCTATTACAATACTGTTACATAGATCAAAAGGGTAAAGACACCAATTTGATGAATTAAGGATGTTTCATTGATCCACATCAATTTATCAAAACACATGTTGCTGACATGACAAACAGCCTTGCATGAGGAAATTGTTATGAACTGTCTTATCAGAATCCTGACTTTCTATGCAGAGTTATTGTTCTTTTCTCATTTCTGTACCAAGAAGAATAGACACATGACCATGCTCCCTTATGAATGTTGTTGCTTTTCAGAGCAATTCTACCGCCCTGGACTCTGATTGGCCAAAATAAATGCACACCAATTCACCTGACTTGCCAGAAATGTTTTTTTGGGGGTCTATCAGAAATGCTATTATATTTAGAACAATTTGTAATTCAAGTCGCCAATAAAGTTGTGAGTTCGAATCAGGTGTACTCATACAACATTATGTGATAAAATTTGTTAGTGACATGTGGTTTTCTCCGAGTACTCCGGTTTCCTCCATCAAACAAAATACATCCGACAGTCACGAAATAACTGAAATATTGTTGAAAGTGGCGTTAAACACCATTTAACTATCTTATTGACTAGAATATTTCTTATCAACAACTACTATATGCATGGCCGTCTGAACAGCATTATAGGTCCCCGGGCAAAGCAGTGCACTGGGGTCCATACCTACACAACCACTCACAGGAATAAAACTGTCAGTGGTCAATAGAATTAAACATATTTTTATTGTATTGGTACCATGAAAGCTATGGTTCCGAATCTAAGTAGCACACAAGCACTTGTTTTATTCTTTTTTTTGTTGTTGTTGCATATTTGAGCAAATAAAATGACTTTTTGTATTTAAAGAAAGGAAAAACTAACGTTTTTGGGGGGTATGCATATACAAATAGCAATAGATGTAATCTATATAATGGGACATTTATATTATAGTTTACAGATATATCATGTTTGGGAGGGGTATTTGCGAAAAATACCAGTCGAGACGAAAATTTTCCCGAACCGAATGGTATCAATAAGTGGTGATTATATTTCTATAAAAGATTGACCTAAAAATATAATACATAATGGACTGTCGTTTTTTTATGGACAAATACGATTTATTTTGAATGTTGACCGCTACATGCACATCACATAATATGTAGATCTATCATCTATATATTCACAGGACACGGTTTGTAAATTAACATTTCGTCGGATTTTGACATTGAAGCTTTCAGTAACTAATAATAACAAAGTGGGGGAAGTGTTGCAAAGCTTATAATACGACGGATATTTGTTCAGGAAATTACGCGAGCGATATTATTACACTACATGACGTATTATGTGTGTAAATTACTTCCTCTTTCAGCGTACAGTGATCATAAAGAATTTATTTTTAGACTTGAATTAACTTAAAATGCTTCCTTGAAAGACATATGCATTTTATAAACAACAAGCTGAAATGTACGAATACTGGTAAGGACACATTTCATTCTGATTTTCTTGTACTTTAAAAAAAATGAAATCAAAAATATATTAATTAGGACACCATTTTGGGGGAGGGATACCAAAGAGGATCCTGACCACAAATACCGGTGCAATATCTCGGTTAGAGATCGGCACGGCCATTTTCCTATCGGCCCTGATTTTTCTTTTCCTGTTTTTTCCACAGGCGCTCGTGGCACGGACTTACCACCCTTGATGTTAACATAATATTGCATGAATATTGACACGAGCAAGTTAAAATAAGGAAAAAAGAGATGAAATAATAAAGAAATAAAGAAATTTTATTGAAAATAAATTTGTAAACAGAAAGTTAGAAAAAAGGGGGGTGGTAAGTCCGTGCCACGAGCGCCTGTGGTTCTTTCAAAAAATAATATATCTTCAACCTCGCCCCCGAAAAAATGATTAAAGTTGGTTTAGACAAAAAATTCCCATGGTTTGAAAAAAAAGTTCAGAAATCGACTTATGTCTTCTGTGTATATAGTGGATGTAGTCGAGTGGTCTAGGGCGCTGGACGTAAGGCTAAGCGAATGGTGCTGCAGTGTATCAATGGTGTGGGTTCAAATCCCGTCGAGGGAAGAACAAAAATTTGACAGCTCTAAAATCTAATTCTAACACTGTTTGGTTTAATTTTCAGACATATATATATATATATATATATATATACCAGTGCTGGATTAACCCTTGAGCAAAATAAGCACGTGCTTAGGGCATCAAGGGACAAGGGGGCACCACAAAAATCTGGCCACAAGGTAATTTATTTTATCAGCCAGATACTAGGCTCAAAAACACACCAAAAACATTTTAAAAAAAAAGTAGGAACAATGAAATAAAACACTAATTAATGTTGGGCATTTGACAATTCTGTTGAGTCTTGGAATCAAAGGGTCGTGTTAGTTTTTACATTATGCCAGTGGAAGGTTCGGGGCACTAAGGTTGGCATGTGCTTAGGGCATAAATTGGCTTTAATCCGGCCCTGATATATATACACAATTGTATAAAACATACAGACACGAGGGCAACTAAATAAGCAGAAGTGCACGTGGTACACATTCATCACATCATTTGACTTTGACAAAAAAAAAAGGAAAAGAAAAGAAGAAGAGAAGACAGATCATGAGTTAATCACTGTAGTTTGATGACAGTGGTAAAAATCACTAAAAAAAAAAAAAAAAAATTATAAATATATTTAGTCTGTTGCAGTCTTAATGAACATATTTTCAAAACATGCGCAATCATCAAAGATACTGTATAAAATGGCGCCACGATATAGCTGAAATACTGCTAAATGTTAAAATATATCACGAGTAAAAAATATTCAAGACGGGTGTGGGCGAGGTAGAGGGTGGCTCCGTCTAGGAGGGGGGGGGGGCTTAATTTCATTAGAATAGGGACCAAAAAGGTCATATTCATCATTTTTTTTTGTCCTTTCAGTCGTTTGTTGTGCTATCTGGTTGTATTACATATTATTGTGACTGTCCAGTCAATAGATACATATAAAAGAGTCTGCTATGTATCGAGAACATCGTTTATGCCGATAACTGCTATTCCACCATCACTGTGTACACACCTCATCTTCGCATTTGCTATGATAAATGACAAAGGAAGTCTTGTTCCTGTACATAATACAGATGTTCAGATATATAAGGAACTTTTGTCGATGAAAAACGAGAATCCAGACCTTCGTATTCTTATTTCCGTACAGAATGGATTCGATGTAATGTTAACATCCAACATTACCATGAAGAATAGGTAAGCCAAAAGTAGTATGTTGTGCAAGAAATGGTTGTATTACTATACACATGCTGAAAACGATTTAATTCAAGGATTATGGGGGTTTTGATGTTTAACGACACTTTCAACAATATTTTATTTACATTGTGGCGATCAGTTTTATTTGTGGAGGAAACCGGAATATCCGAAGAAAACCAAACACATGTCGCAATTCACTGACAAACTTTATCACATAATGTTATAAACGAGCACACGTCACCATGTGGGGGATTCGAACCCACAACTTTAGTGGTGATAGGCACTGATGGCATAAGTAGTTATAAATCCAACTACCATACGATCACCACGTCGGCCCCAACAATATTTCAGTTATATCGTGTGGGTCAGTATTATGACCGACCTGCCACAAGGGACTGACAGACTTGATCATATAATGTTATAGCGAATGCACCTCGATATGAGCGGGATTCGAACCCCCTTTTTAGTGGTGATACGCAATGATTGTAAATCCAACTACCATACGATTACGGCCACGACGACCTAGATTTAATTCATGCATGACGACAACGTAGTAAAAAACACACAGAACAATATAAACTAGTAATTTATCAGTAGGGTACTATGAAGAGACATACATTTTAATTTTACATTTCTGACTTTATTCAATGGTTGTTTTGGTTTGTTTTTTTCATTATCATTACATTGCATTAGAAATATTAAATTTGCATTATTAGTTAAAAAGGCACTATGTGAATTTTTGTTCAAAATGCATATAATTATTTTGATAAAAAAAAATTGTCCAGATTTTTTTTACAAGAAGTACATTAAAACATAAATAAACACTAATTATCTAGTTTTAAAGTAAAAGGTCCATCAATTCTCTTTTATTTTCATGAAAAACATCGAACATAAATTCCTGTCTACGACAATATACGCCCCTATTCATATGACCTTAGGAGACCCTTTACTAAGCATGCGGAAAAAAATGTCTGCTGACGCGGTCGTACGAGAATTTTAACTGATTCTGCTAGAAAAAGAAACAGGAAAGAAGTTTTGGCGAATTATAATAAAACAAGAATTAACAATCAACATGACCGTTGGATGGAATTGTAGGAAGCGTTGAGAGTTCAAACTCGTGCGAAAGTGCCATTGCTCATTTACTCCAGAAATTGGGAGATGCATTATTAATGATGCTGGGAGACAAGCTGCACGCAAAACACACGTTTTTAGGCCGAATTTCGGCAAAACGACGTTATATAATCATGTTTTGAAGGTATATATTAACTTTCAACGCAAAAAAAAAAACTTTCAAGAAATAACCACAATCAACGTCATAATAGCTATAAAAGGGTAGATAGTTCAGAATATTGCGTAATCTTTCGTGTCCTCTAGAGACCACTTTCTTTCGAAAAAATTTCAGTTTTGCTGAAAGTGCAGTAAGCTTCTTGAAAAGGTACCAGTTTGATGGCTTAGATCTGGATTGGGAGCCAGCCTTTCCTTTGGAGCCATCAAAAGTATTCGGTTATGCCGAGCTATGTCTGGTAAGAACATTTAACATCATTATTGAAATACAGTGTAAAATGCTTATAAGATATTCTAATTTTTATTCTATGAGAAGCCATAGAAAATTCACAAGTTATTAGAACATTATAATTATGTGCAGATTATGTGAAAAATCACAGGTACTTGATGAGAGGACCCTGTCTGGTACCCCTGAATGCCCCTCCTACCTCATTACTATATAAAAAAAAAATGCTTTTTTACAATATATATTTCCTCGTCTGACAATAAGTCGGTCAGTCATTGGATAATGTTTGGGTTTTTTTTTTTTCATGTTTGAAAAGTAAACATTTACAGCATTACAGTTTGTCTTTATATAATATCCACGTCCAGATCACTATATAAATACCACTATAGTGATCTGGACGTGGTTAGTAAACATATGTATTATATAAAGACATATATACTGTACATGGGTATATATTACGGATTTGGTTTGTTACACACATTTTCATTGGTTCTTCAACCCTGAATGTCAGCATACATTCGGAAAACAGACGGGGTATATGTGTACGTTTTCGGTCTCCCTCATTTGGGCCCCAAAAAACAATAACAACATGGTTGACAAAAACAGAAATATTTACGCTTCACTGAATCAATATCATAATACGGAATAATAAATGTATTTTTACCAAATTAAATGCTGTTTTTAAACTCAAAACGGTTGTATGAACAAAAAAGATATTCTTTTCTTCAATAAAAAATTTAAATATACCGGAAGCACGCGACAACTTGAAAATCGTCTGCTAAAAAATAAATAAATAAACAAAAACAAAGCTAGATCAAACAAAGTCGAAATGAAACGTATATATTACAGATTTAGTTTGTAACACATATTTTCATTGGTTCTTCAGCCCTGAATGTCAGCATATATTCGGAAAACAGACGGGGTATATATTTTCAGTCCCCAAAAACGATTAAAACATGGACGACAAAACATTACGCTTCACTGAATCAATGGTATAATACGGAATAATAAATGTATTTTTACCAAATTAAATGCTGTTTTTATACTCAATACGGCTGCATGAACAAAAAATATTACAACGGTTAATTCCGTCACAAATACCTGATCGATGCAGCAAACTCCTATGTTCCACGGCTGTACCATAACAAATAAACAAAACTTTGAGCCTTGAAAACTTTCGACGTCATGGGGCCACACCAAGGTTTTATTTACATGTTTATTTACATGCTGCGCCTCAGGTATTTTTATGGTAATGAGGCAGGAGGGGCATTGAGGGATACCATACAGGGTCCTGTCATCAAATACCTGTGTGAAAAATATGTAAATTATATTAGCTTCATTGAACTTTGCATGCAAATAAACGTTAGAGAATACCAAAGGGGCAAGCAGAAAAGGACAAACCAGATAAACTGGCAACTTAGGGTACACAAGACGAAGAAAAACAAAACAAACACACAACACAATATGTGTTGGTCACAACTATGCGCAAACAAACACAAATAACGTAAATAAGACATAAGCCCTCCTGCAAACAACTGGGGGTAAAAACGAACCGAACATCGTTTGTATGCGGAAGTCGTAACGGACATCACAACACGGAACTCAGAACGTAAAGACACATAATAGGACAACTCAAAAAACTCTAAAGTGACTCATATTTCCCGCATTGAAGGGATATAACTCCCCCAAATACGTGAAAAAATGTAGAATTTTAGAAATGATTTTTTGCCAGCGTAATTTGATGTGGTAGTTCAAGTACTAAGCTAATTTGGACTAAGATGGTAGGTTCCCTCTAATTGATTATAATATGTTTCGACTGTACATACAGGTGGTCAATAACTTGTATACTCTGCAATCTTGTTACAGGTGATGAAGAAATGGTTAGGTAAATTCTCTAACACAAAGGCTGATCCATACTTATTATCTGCAGCTCTGTATGCAAACATGACTAAAGCTAGTTATATGTACAATATTACTCTTCTTGCACAGTAAGTAATCTACATGCCTTATGATCAGGGCCGGATTAAAGCCAATTTATTTCCTAAGCACAGGCCAATCTTAGTGCCCCGAACCTTCCACTGGCATAATGTAAAACCTATCCTTGCTGCCAAGACTCAACAGAATTGTCAAATGCCTAACATTAATTAGTGTTTTATTTCATTGGTTTTTTGTTTCGTTCAGAATTTTTATTTCGGACAACACAAGAGTTAGAATATTTATTTCTTTTGTCCAGAATTTAACATTAGGTTATATGACAAAAACTCTGAATCAGATTATTTTTTTTTTCTCCACCAAAATCAGAATATTTTTTTCAGCAACATTGGGAATCAGAATATTTGTTTTAGAAAACCCGAGTTATCGTAAGAACAAAGAACGATAACTCTGAGAGAGATTGACGATATCGCTCTAAGATTATTCTAGTATCTCGATGATCTGACTATTTTATACACGTTTATAATGGGATTTTTTTTCAGAGTTTATTTGTACATTATTTGATACTTAAATGCAGACAAATCTATGAACGACGTGGGCTCATGCGAATTATCTATTTCCTTCATCGCTTCAGTGGTATAAACATATTTATTCATGATAAACTGGTATAATGTTAATCGCTCGGTTACATTATCATTGATTTTGGAATAAAAAAAAACATATTGCACAAATAAAAACTGTATATGCATTTAATAGTAAGCACATGTACAAGCCCATTGTGGAAGATCAACAGATACTATAAAATATTTGGACCCCATATGTGGGGGTCAGCTTTATTGGTTGATGAAATTATAGTACCTGAAGAAAACCACCGGCCTGTCGCAAGTCACTGACAAACTTTATCACATAATGTTGTATTGAATACACCTCGCCATGAGAAGGGATCGAACTCACAACTTTTGTGGTGATAGGCACTGATTGCTTAGGTAGTGGTAAATCCATCTACCATACGACCAAGACCACGACGACCCCTACAATCTGGGTACCAACGGTTACATGCATATGTACTGAGAGAAATGACAACAGCCGTGGTATGTAATGGCTAGCGTGTTCCGGCGCATCTTATGCGGTAGGTCACCGTTCAGGTAACATCAAAGACTAGGTTAATTCTGCTTTGCCGCTTAGCACGCATGCAGCTAATATCAAAGACTGGTTGGTTCGGTGTGACGATAATGTGTCCAAGTAGAGTGACATATCTTCCCTTGGACTGTTGTGTCCGTTTGGAAGCACTATACAAACCTAACTTGGTTTGCTGGTCAAGTACAAAACAGACATCGTCAATATCATCATCTCATCAAAAGGTTACTTGTTTCGCCATCATATAGCTGAAAAATCTTACTAATTTTGGTAACTCACTCAGTCACTCATGCACTAATTACGAAAAGTTGGCTACTAAAAGTTCTGTAATTTGCATTTTTTTTTAAATAGAATTATGGATTTTGTGACATTAATGACCTATGATTATCACCTATTTATACTGAACAAAGACACACGAACTGGGTATAACAGTCCACTGTATACTGCTATAGGAGAACCGTCATATTGGTCTGTGGTAGGTAACTGTAGATAAGAAAGCACGAAAACTGGTTTTATCCTGTATTTGTTCTATTTAGCAGTCAAATTGCACTGACTGGGTAAATATTTGCTATATACAATGTACTGTCAGTGACCGAAATATAGCTTTTTCTGGTTCCCCTGTCACACGTTACATGTTGAGCTTTGGAAAACTTAAGTTGTAAATCCAGTTTACTTCCTGTTGACAGAAAATATCAAAAGGGGCAATCAAGGGATAATTATATAATTGTATCGTTTAATTCAAAATATAAACGTCAATGGATAATGTGATTTTTCTGCAAATGCACACAATATTAATGCAGTGTCTTAAAATATAAAGTTCATGTCTTTATCCCCATGTCGAAGGGAATAATCAGAATCCGCAAATCTTAGAAGGACAGACAATGCAATGGCCAAAGGGCAAACAATGATCTACAAACTACACAGAAAACGAAAGATTGAACAACACGGAACCGGGGGAACTCAGGTTCTCCGGAAGGGTCAGCAGTTCATGCTGCACTAGTGGCACCTGTCGTGTTTCTCTAGTCACATGTTGTGCAAAACACATGTGCAAACTCGATGATAAGTCATGAATGACGAAAGGACCGGATTATGATTACGACAAGTAAGAACGTCTAGAGAAATATAACAAAAATACAGTTTATTGCTATACTAACGCCGCCATATTGGTCTGGTAAAGTATATACGTGAGAACTAATTAAATTTTCTATGTATAATTCTACCCTATAACCACAATTTTAGACTCTGTGGAGCTATGCTAGATTTAATTATTATTCTTCAGTATTTAATTTTGGTTGGTGATAATTAATATATTGCTTTGAACAGTTTTGATTCATTATTGAATATATTACCACTCTTTCAGAAAGGAACAGTCGATTTTTATTTGAAAAATAAAATGCCAGCTACAAAAATTATGATGGGATTTCCCACCTATGGCAGGACATATAAATTAGCAAATCCCAATCAATTTGGCTTACACGCCCCTGCTGTGGGGCATGGGGATCCAGGACCAATCAGAAAGTTGAGGGGAGTCTATTCATATCAGGACGTGAGTATGATCTATATATGAATTGTGTATTAACATTGTGTATTATTAACATTGTGTATTAACAGTGTGTATTAGTGTTGTGTATTAACATTGTGTATTAAAATTGTGTATTAACATTGTGTATGAACATTGTGTATTATTAACATTGTATAGTAGCATTGTGTATTAACATTGTGTATTAATTTTCGAGTTTGACTTTTCGTAGCTTCGGGACTGATGAGGAAATACTATATGTATGAATCATTTCACTAGTCATTTCTCGGTCGATATTCCGATTCTCCATTTTAACTTATAGTCGACGGAGAGCAGCGAATTCACCCGATGTTTGCCGATTGTGAATCATTTGATAATACGAGACCTGGGTCTGATTTCCTAAGCAAATCGCAGACTTATTTCTGAGCTCTTTCAATGAGCAAATCTGAAGTAAAAAATCACACTTAGATTTAAATTCTAGTTTAGGTCTCTTTTCTAAGCATGGCCTTGAATCTCCAGACGAATTTACATGAACATAAAAACTTTCACAAAACAGACACCATCACCCAAGCAAAATATGAATTGTTCTCGTCATATGACTTAAACTTGCTCATTTTTACTTCAACAACAATGACTCACTAATACTACTATCAGGTATAAGATACAGTACTATTGAAACAAAAGAAGCGGTCCGTATTGGTATAACGGCAGTGCCGGATTTACCTTTGTGCTTAGGTGTGCTTAAGCACAGGGCCCCGTTGGCCAAGGGGACTCGGACCATCTTCCTGCCAAATTATTTATTTTGCGATGTCTGACCTAATATAACGTAATATTTTAACTATTACTAAATTTCCTGAACATGTATGCCTAACTGCCTGTGTAAGCCTACCGGGTCTACCCCCTTCAGGGCCCAAGTAAGGGGCCTCATCAGGGGCGGATCCAGGATTTGTGGTTAGGGGGGGGGGCGTGAGTAGCCGAGGGGTCTGGGACCGATTAAGGTCCCCAGAGAGTCCAAGGCAGAGCCCTGGTAGGTGGCCCAGTGGGGCTAAGCCCTCTGGAAGCTCTGGGGGTTTGAGGAATTACAGACATTTATTTGAACGACAATTTTGAACCAACCACACCATTTTTATCAGACCAAAAAAACTTGACTTTGAGTCTTAATTTTGTCGGATAATTGTTAACAGTATGTTTTTGTCAGATTATAAGAACCTAAAGTAAAACTTTTCTTTAACAACCGTGATGCGAATTGTTCAACACATGACTGATCGATCACGATATTTTAACCCTTCAAAGAACTATTGGTTTAGTTTTAACGCATTCCTCATTTCACTAATTGGTCTGTACTTTCGGTGCTTGTCCTTTCGGGTGGTTCTAGTTAATACTGCCCGTCCGGATGGAGCTTTTCTTTTCGTCGTTTGATTCATTCATTGAAAATGCATGATTCGACCGTTCTTGTTTATAGACAAACAAAAGCGGAAATTGTCAATACAATGAACTTGTTATTGATTTCTGATAAGCTAACGTAACTAAATTAGATGATCAGAATCGTTTCATGCAGCATTAATGTTAACATATTCGCCTTTGTTTGTCTATAAACAAGAACGAATCATACGTTTTCAATGAATGAACCAACGGCGAAACGAAAAGCTTCATCCGAACGGACAGTATACTGATCATTTATCAATGGGTAGAGCTTTTTAGAATGATATCCCAAATTTACTCCTAATATCATTACTATTCATTTTGACTTACAGGTCACGAGTTAACCATTCATGAAAAAGTTGTTTGTTGAACTGCTTAATTAATGTTGTATAACATATGCTTTGCGAATTTTAGGGGGGGCGCACGCCCCGCACGCCCCCTCTAAATCCGCCTCTGCTCATAACTTAACTAGCACAGGGCCTCATTTGTCCTAAATCCGGCACTCTGTATAACTGGTTTCTTTTTCCGCATTAGTACTCAATTGCGTAGCATCAATGCCTTCACTTGAGTACGAAAGCGGGAAAAAGAAACCCATTATATCAAATACGAGCAACTTCTTTTGTTTCAATAGTAATGTATCTAACTTGTACAATAATGATGCTATAATTTATTTAAAAAAATCACGAGAACTGTTTTCATTGTGTACGAGTTTAGCTAATGTTCCTATTACAACATTGGTCAAATTCTTAAGCTCGTTCATAAAAAGAACTGTAAAAACATTGACCTGTAACTGATATTAGAGGCCGCAATTACAATAGCATTACTGGGGGTATTATTGTATAATCTATAATTCTATATTATTCTTTTCTGTCATAGGTATGTTATTCAGTTGAACGTTGCCCTACAACTTGGGATGATACAAGTAAAGTGCCATATCTTCACAATGGTACAACATGGCTTTCATTTGACAATATACCATCTACCAGAGAAAAGGTAGGATCTATACCAACAGTTGTTTGAACACAGTTGCATAATTATATTATATCAATTATATCATAACAGACATTATAACTTCTGATACTTTCGGGGCCTATGACAACCACACATACGTTTTACCGGAGGTTTTGCACGGCGATTTTTTATCTGAAATAAAATATTTATTCAACCTAGAGGGAAATATTTTACATATATTAACCAGAAATGTTATTTTCTTCTATGATTATTCCAACTGAGGTGAACTCTCATTCAACATTTTCAAGTTTTTCATGTAAACAAACCGAACAGGTGTTTTGCTGTTAGAGTCATCTTTCAAAAGTCATGTGACCTCAAAGCGAGAATACCACAAAGACAAGGTGGCGGGACTAAGTAGGTGAAATCAGTTAATATCGAAACATTTTTTATTATAATGAGCTAGAAATGAATAATAATAAGTAAGTAAATATGAAAAGCGATAGATAAATATGTAACGAAACGAGTTATCCACATGACTCCGCTCTCACAAACCGTTTTGTTGTGAAAATTACTGTTGAAAGGTGCGACAAATATTTGGTCTCAGTTCCGCAAATTTTTGATAGGGTGAAATCCGTCGCCCTATATGGTCCGCCAAAAAAATAAAAAAATAAAAAAAAGGACCATAAAGGGCTACGGTTCCGCAGCTGGAGTACACCCTGCATAAGCGGTCATTACAGTCATCTACTACAGAGAGCAACTGAATGATTCTTTACACTGAGAGTATTCAAGCCCTCGCGAGGACACACTGACTGGTAGAGGGCTTGAATTATTCGAGTAAGTTTTTTTTCGGGTCCATACACGCGTACTCCGGTTTCAAAATTATAACTGACATATTGATGAATGTGGCTTTAAAGACCAATAATCCTCTCTTATATTCTATGAAGACATGCCGCTTAACTCGGACACATTCATCATTATCCTGACTCCGATCGAACCAGTCTGTATTCTTACTAGATCCCTTACTAGCAAATACCAGTGGTATTGTCTTTAGATGACTCGACCGTGTTTTTTACCCGCGATAATCCAGTCCACACTCGATGCGAGCACGCCAACAATCACACTACCGAGTTAGTCTTATCTATGACAAGCTATGCAAATTGCACTGTAAAATTATTTCCAATTCCGGTCAAAGTGTACATATACAAAATCCCTACAGCAAAAGTTCTACCTAGACACAAAAATGTACAAAAATTATCAAACTTATTGGTATTAAAGAAGCAAAAATGCTACGCGGTGTTAAAAACGCACCAAGCGAGAAAAAAAATGGTTTTGAAGATTATTAATTAATCAAGTGTTACAAGTTCAAACTAAGATCGAACCCCGTTCATTGCGAGGTGTACTCGATACAACATTATGTGATATAGTATGTTAAGTACTTGCAACAGGTCGATGGTTTTCTCCGGGTACTCCAGTTTCCATTACCAATACAAGTGACCGCCACGATATAACTGAAATATTGTTGAAAGTGGCGTTAAATACCATACCCTAACGCTAACTCAAACTAACATAATATAAATTGTGTTTCAGTGTTCCTGGTTGAAGACCTACAAGCTGGGTGGTGTAGGAATCTGGGCTGTACACATGGATGACTTCAGTAACATGTGTAAGACAGGATTATTTCCTCTAATAAGTTTCTGGAAGAAATGTTTGAATACATAAGAGTCTTTACCAAAGTTTTCATGGATACAGAAGTACAGATTGCATCATTTTTTGCTGTGCAGTGCAATTTAATTAAAGTGGGTTGAGCTTATTGCGAAAACTTGACCATCTATGCACATGTCTCTCCCCCTTTCTTTATGTACGTATATTTATCCTGCAATATTAAACAAGTTCAAAACCACTGCATAACTTTGCTGAAAATAGCAGAAACAAGCCATGTTTTAATAATTTCAAAGTGTCCTCTATCACGTTCGCGCTAATACTGTTACCGTTTTTACCTTTTGCTCTACATGAATTTGGTACCAGAAAAGTTTTATTATGTACATGACTAAAGTTTATTTTACCCCTTTTGTGTACTCAAAATCACAGGGTTGCAGAAGAGATATACAATATTGGTCTATTGATGGTGAATATAGAATTTATTTGACGAGGCTGGGAAACGAGGAGAGAGACGAGCTTTAGCTTTATAGAACTTTTTTCATGGTGTACATTTTTGTTAATAAGTCACTTTGTTTTTCGATTAAAAATATATAATAAATAAGCTTAATGTATTCAATAAATGTATTACCTTTAATTGTTTTATTTTTTTTGGATTATGTAGTTGGTGATTGATTGTTGTTTAGCGCCACATGAGCAAGTTTCCAGTTATGTCATGACGAGAACAAGTTACATAGAATGCGATGATGATGTCCACTTAGTACTAGTACAACCAATTACCAATTTCATTGAAATCATATCTCTCATTTTCTCTCATTTACTTATATGTCTCTGCGTGAGTTGGGACGGGGGGGGGGGGGGGGGGGGGGGGTCTGAGGAAACCTCATAACCGCGGTCACATGGGAGTGGCCCTATGTACCAACAAATGAAAATGCCGATTGCGAGAATATGAAAATGTTACTAAACTGCTTTGCATAAATGCTACTATCAATCTGATTTACCAAAAAACGTATTTATCATATCATTATATATTCATGACCTAAGGTCACTCACATGTGATCAGTAATGAGGTTTCCTCAGATCTTCCACGCCGCGGCATATCAGTAAAGGGAAATAAGCCAGAGATCAGATTATAAGCAGATGCCTCACGCTTAGTTGGATATTTATAGTGCTAGCTCACTGAAACAACAGACCGTGGAGAAGACATGTCGCTCCACTCGGACACATTATATGACTTCGAGCCAACAAGTCTCTACACTTACTTCTGACTGCTGTGCGCTTAACAGTGAATCAACAAATGCCAATTTTACAGTCTTTGGATTGACACAACCTAGATTCGAACACACGATCTATGGTTTGACACAACCGAGACTCGAACACACGATCTACCGCATTCGAGGCGAGCACGCCACTCATTGCACCACCGATGGCGGCAATGCGGTCTAGAATTTAGAAAATAACATCTTTATGATATAATGAACATTTAGTCAGCTTGTCTACAAATTGCTTAAGCATAGTCTATAGATGGGGCATTTTCCAAAAGCAAACGATACGTGTCCACAGAGCGTACATGTTGCTCTGACTTTTCATATAGCAGTAAAAATTTCGCGCTCGGTACGAAAGAGGACAATTTAAGGTAAAATTGGGTTTTTGGGTGTGCCGGGTTTGAAAAATACCCAATTCATATGTATTCCCTCAGTATAAAACGATAGCTATCCGTTTATATATTTGCAGTACCAAAACCATACTCACCCATCGTTTCACTGGTGGAAGTCCGACATCATCAGCAATCATGACAAAAGTGGCAGATTGTTGGCGATATTTTGCATTGGAAGCGTTCTCCTTACACATTACCCATTGACCCTTTTTTGATCATGGTATATATGAAATTGATATTGATAAAGAGCTTAGCTGCATTGTAGTGCTTGTTGGTTAGGGTTAGGGTTTTGGTGTTTAACGCCACTTTCAACAATATTTCAGATATATCGTGACGGTCAGTTTTATCGGTGGAGGAAACCGGAATACCCGGAGAAAACCATCGACCTGTCGCAAGTCATTGACAAACACGTAATGTTGCATCGAGTACACCTCGCCTGAGCAGAATTCGAACTCACAACTTTAGTTGGTGTTTGTGGTAAAGACAAAATAAATGACAAAATTCTTAAATGCCATTGACTTTGATGACAAGGGTCAAATTGACATTGTGATATTGTGTGGATACAAACAACTTGCACCAAGAACATGATGTGGGATTGCCGGTCAGAACATTTACAAATTGGCGGGATTTTGAAGAACTTCCGTTTGATACGTCACCAGCGTAGTTAAAGTACACAAAGCTGCCAACAATTTATATTGAAGAATGGAAGGTAATTTTGTATAATTATTTTTACTGTTTGAAGAAATCTTATAATATAATATATGACGAAGATAATATTTATTTACAGTGCATGGACTAGATGAATCTGTCATTTCGTTATGATCAAACAGGGATAATCGATTGTTTCTTTTTATATTTGATGGGCCCTTTTTTTCTAAAAAAAATAAATAAATATCCATGATCCTTACGGATGTGAAGTAATCGTTTATAAAATATTAATGCCTAAAAAAAGTTTTTTTAAGCTTTCAAGGTTCACTTTACATCATATAAATGATTAGAATTAACAAAGTTTGAGATTAGTTGTATGTCACTGCCATTTTCGAATACTAACCGAATGCTCATCATCTGAAATCACTGCATGTGAATTTTGCACTTGTATCCAAACACAGAAAGTGTGTTTTATTATTATTATTATTTTTTTTTAATTCTATTTGCAATAATTTTACAGAAAATGTTAACAATCAACTATTCTTCCTCATATTTTACCAAAAATTCACTGATTTAATCTTCAAAATACGTAAAAAAAATTATTATTTTCTAATGCTATATTACAATCATGGTTAGTAATATTACAGAAAATTATTCTAAAGTTCAAACTTATATATAATTAATTTAAAATCCATTTCATAAAAAAAATGTAATTCCATTCAAAAGAACAAATCTGAAAAATGAGTTGTCCTTCTTAGTACATTTGTACTCCTGGTAAATGTATTTTGTCTTAGAATGATGCCCAATATGTGTGTCAGCAAATACAAATAATATTTTGACTGTGTTACTTTCAGTTTTATACATTTCTTATATTTGCACATAGTATTTTTTTTATTTTTTTTTTTCACAATCTACAAAAGAGCAAATCTGCAAACTGCATTGTCCTTCTTTGGTATTTTGTCCCATAAGTTTGCCTACTATGTATATCAAGCAAAATACTAAAAGATCCTTTAAACGATTTTCGGTTTCCTTGACGAAAATGTCACATGTTTGGCAGATATCACACACGACGCACGATAAAGACAACTGACAGCAGATGATGAGAGAACGATCATTTATGATTGTTATTTGGGGGTGGGGGAGTTGGAGGGTATGTTGTTTTCTCTTTTGTTAATTCTGTGATCAAGTTTTATAGAAAAAATAAATCGACCTGTCAGATACAAAAAAATATATAATCTGACCTTGCAGTTTTTCAACGAACAGTTTTGGTAAGATATGAAGAAAAAAAAATACATGTACTGATTTTCGTGGTCTTTGTGATCAATGGTTAATATAAAAATTAATACAACTATATATTTATTTCATAACCTTTATTTTACTTGAGGCAATCGAGATACCATACACTCGTTCTAATGTTACCTTTTTATCTTGACTCGAATACTGCACACTTGATGTAATAGAACGATCAATCAATCAATCTGTTCTTTTTACCCTTCATTTGATTGATTGCTGTCTAAAGGTAACTAACCAGCATTCTCTATCCAGAGTTGTCGTTCCTGCTACGAGTGTAGGCGTAGCAGGAACGACAACTCTGGATATAGAATGCGGTTTTAGATCTATTCATGGCGAGAACAAGCCTTCAAACAACAAAATCATAGGAGTAAAAAGATGGCATTTGGATTGGACAAAGAAGCAAAGTTGTTATTGTCATGGGGGAAAAGTACACACTGGCTAGGGCCGAGACTTTCACTGACAAACTTTATCACATAATGTTGTATCGAGTACACCTCGCCATTAGCGGGATTCGAACTCACAACTTTAGTGGTGATAGGCACTGATTGCACATATACAGATAGTTGTAAACCGAACTACCATCCGGTCACGATAACGACGACCCCTTTACCAATATCAGTGCTATGCCATACTACAACTCTTTACTATTTAAGACAACACATTCAGAATGTATCGATATAAGGCATCTGTTTTACTTGCACATGTTATTTATTTGGAATTGTTAAATTATATGCGAGCGTCAGCGAGCTCTTTATAGTATAAAATGTGTTCTTAGGATTTTTTGACAAACATGGCTGAACATAGTGACGAATAAAAAAAACCCGACGCTTTGTAAACACCGGTTCCGTGTAACACACTAACACACTCAACTAATGAAGATCTTCTTAACATAAAGCGCAAAGATGATCCTGAAGTCTCGTACCCTCTCTCGTACGTCCGATACCACTGAAACCCGGAACCCGTGTGTAATAAAAGTCATTTTGTTAGCTTGTTTTACTAAAATTGATATTTTTTAATTTATTAAATCTCTTCTGACATACTGACAACAATTTTTGTTTTTACGCGGAAATTAACTTTTGAGATTTCGTAAGGAGCGATAACTCGAATAAAGGAACGACAGCTCGATTGAATCAATCGTAACTACTCGGCCATTCTCGCTACCCTGCAAATAACCTCGTATGCATTAGGCGTATAAATCGCACTACTTTTCACATGTTAGTTACATGAAAGTTTGGTAAAGTTATATTTTAAACAATTTTCTATATTTCAATTAAAGTTTTAATTATCGCCCTTGCAAATAGGAAGGCAACATTTTTGAGCTCCAGAAAAATTGAACTTTTCCATATATATTGTGCTTATTTGTACTTGAAATTTCTATGGACTGATTACGGATATATATTTACTTCGCCTTTATGTGAGTTTTTGATAATTTATATAAATTTGAACTTTGTGATATTACAACATATATAAACAGTTGCAAATCACAACACATGAGAACTGTTCACACACTAAGTTTAGTCGTTAACTCGTAAACACCAACGGGTATTGATCAGATCGACCAAATTGGACTATGTACTCTTTGTATAGCCAACGGGAAATTACTCTACAGTACAGCCCAAAATCAACTTACACAGTTTAACGAATTAACATTCTGACGTACATGATGGCTTTTTCAACGCTATCGCCAAAATCTGTTAGACGACTACTGGATCTGGAAACCACTTTACGAGAAAAACATAGGATTATTATACAAAATATGTCAATTAGGGAATTAAAATCCTTTTCAAAAGTTAAGTACAGAGAGTTACTTGTATCTGAAATGGGAGAACTATTGCCTCAATTTGAGGAATCAGAGATAACGTCAACCTGTCAATGTATTGCAAACGCTCTAAACAGCGAATGCGAGGATCAAATACGCCAATACAAGCGCAAAGCTAGTGTTATAAATGGTAATGAAAACAAACCTGATAAAGCCCTGAACTTGGAAGTGACCATACCTGATAATTGTAAATTGACAACGGAAAATACGAAAAATAACACTGCCAATACTGAACATCTTTTGTCGAACTCGTGCCAACAAATATTTATATTCCAGAATGACTTTTCAATTGAAACAACAGACGACATACTAGATGAGGATGAAACAGCAAATTTAAGCGGAGATGAAAGCTTGACACACCTAAAAGCAACAATCGACAGCAGTAAGAAACAAGAAGCTCCAAGAAAAGAAACAGATCAAAAACTGAAAAAACAGAAGGGTTCAAATCGGTCAAACAAGAAGATAAGCGACAAATCAAACTGCGTATGTGAAGGCAGAATCACAAATAGTGATATGATTCGTTGCAACTGGTGCATGGATTGGTACCATGACCTATGCGTAGGCATAACCAAAAGCGAGACCGTAGTATTTTGGGTTTGTCCGGAGTGTAGACAACTGCCAAAAACCGTTAAACGATTAGAACAACAACTTATGCCTTATGTTAGTGAAAATGAAAAACTCCGTAAACAACTAGAAGAAAACACCAAGGACAGGGAACGATTGCAGGCCGAGAACAGCCGACTCCGAAAAAGGATCAGTACTACAGAAGTACAGAACCGTCTTGAATCCGTGACGCGAGCAACCACTAGTAATCTGGTGACAGTACTAGAAACTGAAGAACAAAACACCCCACTGACTGGAGAAGCAAGTGTCGAAAGCAACATCAAAAAAGCATCTGGATCTCTTTTAGCAGGAAGCTCCATAATCCGAGACATAAACAATAAGAACTACCAACTCGATATGAAACCGTTATGTGTTCGTGGTGGCAAAGCTAATGACATCACTAACGAGCTACTTAGCTTACCAAAGGAGACTAAATTTGAAAACATTATGTTATTAGTCGGTAGCAACGACTGTACAAGCTCATCATTTAACGAAACAACTTTCCAGGAAGACTATACAAACCTCTTTCAGGTGGCTAAGTTGATCGCGGAGAACATAGTACTCGTAAGTCTCTGTCCCAGATTAGATGATGCAAGCGGAAATATAAGGAGAGGTAACATCATTATTGAAAAACTGGCGAATGATGAGAACTGTCACTATGTCGATAACGAATCTTCTTTTAGATTACTCAATGGCTCTATCAACACTGCTCTGTATAATAAAGATGGCATCCACCTCAACTATCATGGCACCAGAAAACTGGCTCACAACTTAGAAATCAAACCAAAGGTAAAACACAATAATACTCAGGAACACTCAAACAGGAATCAACGTGGAAACAGGAAACGTGAATTACATACAAAACCCAGAGCATCAGAGTCAAAGCATCCACTTGTAGGTGACACTCATGATTTCGATTATGACTTTAATTATTTGAGCAAGACAACACCTGTTCCAAAAACGGGTTGCTTCATATGTGGTGAATCAAATCATAATGCTTATAAATGTAGACATGTATCACCCGTTGAATGCCATAATTGTCACGAGTTTGGTCACAAAGCTAAATTGTGCAGGGCTAAAAAATAGGTCGTCGGCCAAGAAGGGTGTGCCGAAAGTAACGGCGGCCCAGTGAAGTTAGATACGGTTTCGAAAACAAGTAGACATCACAAGAGAGGTGGTAAAATTAAAAATAAAATTAAAGTTAAAGATAAATCCCAACCCATAAAAATTAATTTTTTGAATATAAGAGGTATAACAAGTAAAATGTTTGATCTTAACCGTCATCTTAAATCTGAAAAGGTTTCTATTTTCGGTTGTGCAGAAACGTTCTCAACTTCGGATGAAAAACCATATAACTTAGACAATGACTATCAATGGGTTGGTAAATGCCGAAAGGGTAATAAGACTAAAGGAGGGATAGGTTTGTGCGTCTCTCGCGAGCTCACGATTTTAGACGAAAACCTGACTGACAGTAAGACCGACTCATTTGGAAGACTTTGGTCGCTCATTAGAATAAAAGATATGAAAACTGCGGTCGGAGTAGTATATTTTCCTAATGACGGAATTGATAAAGAAAAAACAGACGCATTATTTTATGAATTACTAGAAAATATTACCAACTTCAATAATCTTGGTTATAATATAATTCTGATGGGGGACTTCAACGGAAGATGTGTAGAAATATGTCCCCATACTGGCAAAACCATATTAAAGAGAGTCTCATCATATAACGGCGAACGACTCTTGCGTTTTATTGATGCAAGTGATCTAACTATATTGAACACACTTGGCTGTTGTTCAGGGTTGTTTACTCGTATCTTAAACAATCAAAGGTCAGCAATTGATTATATTTTGATGTCTAAAGAAATGGCTCAAAATGTAAAAAGTGTGTTTATTGACGAGGAAGGCAAATATGATCTTCATAGTGATCATGTTATAATTAGCGCCGACCTTGAGTTAAACAATAAATCTATCAATTGTAATGATCCAAAAGGGGAATCAGTACTCAAGTGGAAAATAAATGAAAATACTGATTGGGAAGCCTTCCAAACTTATCTTAAGAAAGCATTCGAATTATCTCCCTTACCCGTATGTAATAATGTAAATACGATATGGGAAACATGGAAAAATAATATCAATAATACTGCCAACCACATCATCGGAAAACATAAAAAAGTTAAAAATTATAAAAAGTTTTGAGATAAAGAACTGGAGGGACTAATAAAGTCTAGACAAGCTTCTAATAGACTAAAACGTTCCCATGACAAATTAAGACAGTCTGACAGTCACGTAGGAAAACTTCTTACTGATTCGTATATGAAACGGAAGAAAGCCGCACAAGAAGCTGTACAACGGAAAATTAATGCAGATAAAATGCGCTTATTTAATAATAAGTGCATTAATTCTAAAAATAAAGCTAAAGGTTTCTGGGAAATGCTACGCGATAACAAAGCTAATGTCACTCCTTCTCAGATTATTGATCCGGTCGATAAAACAACTATTATCGACAAAAAGGGCAAAATTGAAAAATGTCTTATAAAACATTTTGGCGATATTGGGAGAGACTCGACTCATCAAAATGAAGCCCATACGAATTATGTTAAAACATTCATTTCAAGCACAAAACGATAAAATTCCGACAAAAAATATGTTTTCTCTGAATATACAAGCCGATATCGTTCAACGAGCTCTAGTTTCATTGAAATCTGGCAAAGCGGTTGGTCTTGACGGAATTCCAAACGAGTTTCTAAAATTCGGTGGTGATGTCATGATTACCTCTCTTACAAATCTGTTCATAACCATAAGTGATCTTGAACAGACCCCATCAGATTGGCAAAAAGGTATCATTATTCCGATTCATAAGTCCGCATCTATTTATGATCTAAATAACTATAGAGGTATTACTCTGACCTCAAACGTGTACAAAATTTATGCAAGCATTATGGAAAATACTATTATGGCTTTCCTCGAGGATAAAAATGTACTCGGTGAAAAAACAGACGTCCCGAGGACCACTTATTCACATTAAACGGTATATGCTCCCAAAGAAATTCATCTAAACTAAAAACTTATATAGCTTTCCTTGATCTATCAAAAGCATTTGATAGAGTTTGGCGTGACGGTCTTTTTTACTTATTGTGGAAAAATGGGGTACAGGGGAAAATATGGCGTCTCTTAAAAGAAATTTACAGTAATGTAGAGAACAAAGTAATTTTTGGATCGTATAAATCTGAATGGTTCGATCAAGACTTTGGAGTTAAACAGGGATGTATTCTCTCCCCTACTCTGTTCTCAATTTTGATGAAGGACCTTTCAGATATGCTTGAAAAAGAGAACATAGGAGTCTCTTTTTCGTCCAAAATTATAAATGCCCTGATGTACGCCGATGATGTCGCTCTTATCGCAGAATCTGAATCCGACCTCCGGAAAATGTTAAAAATTTCCCATGATTTTGCTTGTAAGTGGAATCTAAAATTTAACCACTCAAAATCGAAAGTTTTAGTGGTAGGTCAACGCATTGACAAAAACAGGAAATGGTATCTCGGAAATGAAAAAATTGATGAAACCGATAATTACAAATATTTAGGTGTATATTTGTCTAGAAATCTTAAGCCAACTCATCATATTCTTAAGTACCTAAAAGAAAATTTAGAAAATAAACTAAACGGTATGGTAAGGATCCTAGGAAAACACGGCGAGTTTAATAGGGTAGAATTCGGAAACGCTTTATGGACCTCAGTAATACGTCCATGTATTGCACATGGCTGTTCCATATGGCTTCCGTCGTCGGAAGCGCAGCGTAATTTACTACAAAGTATACAATACAAAGTGGCAAAAATTATTTTACGTACAAAAATTAATATTCCTATAAGTGCTTTATTATTAGAGTTAGGATGGGAACCAATCAATGTTTTTTTTAGATAGGCAGAGAATTTCTTATTTTTCAAGATTCTCTGAACTAAATTCAACAAGACTGTGCAAGCAAACATTTGATGAACTATTTAGTAAAAATATAAAGGAATGGCCTTATTTTGATTACATACGATCTTTATTTGAGTCGGTTGGTCTAGATCATTTTATAAATGGAAGTTTTAATAAAGGTACATTCTATACATTTTTTGGTGAATTTACACGAAGAAAAGAACTTGACAATATAGATACGAAGTCAAGCTTGCATTTGTACAAAACGTTTAATATCACAGGTAGAACCCAAAAATATTTAATCAATATAAATGATTTTCGCGGTTCAAGGCTCAAACTTCTAGCAAGGACCAACTGCTTGCCAGTAAACAGTACCTTATGTCGTATGCAAATTCGCACTAATCCTCAATGTACAATATGTACAAACAATTATGAAGAAAATGTGAATCACGTGCTACTTGAATGTGAAGCATATACTAATTTGAGAAATGAGTTAAACTCGGACATAACAACCCTATTTTGTGGACAAAACGTAGATGCTGACTTCACTGGATTGCCGCCACATGGAAAAATGATGTTTTTAATCGGTGATTTGGGATATCATTTCTCTAATTTTATAGGAGATGAAATTGATAAACTATGTAAGAGGTTTTTGTGCAATATTTTTATGCTAAGGTCCCAAATCGCCGAATGACTAAGTGACATAATATATATTTTACTATAATATATGTTTTATAATATATATTTTACTATAATTGTATGTTTTATAATATATATTTTACTATAATTGTATGTTTTATAATATATATTTTGCTATAATTGTATGTTTTATAATATATATTTTACTATAATTGTATGTTTTATAATATATATTTTACTATAATTGTATGTTATTATATTTGGGTTTTTTTTTTATCTAAAAATGTAAAATGATAATTGTCAATAGGGTTTTTGTTTGATATTTTACTAAGAAAATATTTAGGGAAATTTTATGTGATCTGTGTTTGTAACATATTTTTCTACAATTCAGTTTGTGTTTTACATGTACTAAATACGATCTTAACAGAAAGAGAGACATTTTAAACTGAAATTGTGTGACATTTCACTGTATATATTATTTTTAGTATGTACTGTATATAGTTTTATAATATGTAAGCATATCTTGGACGCGGCCACTGCTACCCCGGTGGTGGTTGCCCCCGTTGTAAAGGGGTAGTTTTTCCAAATAAATATATATATATATATATTAGTTTTGCATGATTAGAATTTACTTAGTATGTCTTCCATATTGGATTTTCGTGGACTATATTTTTGTGCGGCTTAACTTAACTTAACTTCCGGCAAACAATTTAAGAAGAATTTCTACTATGTACGTACGAGGTTATTTGCAGGGTAGCGAGAATGGCCGAGTAGTTACGATTGCGATTGAATGAGACTAGATTCGGCCCTAAAAAAAAGTCGCCCCCAATATATCTCGGCCCAAAAATTCTCGACACTTTTTGATGCACTGCGTGCAATTGCCAGATAATTTTCAGATGCGCGAGCATTCATGGCCGAGCCGGTTTCATATTATTTTCAGATAGTAAAATCTTCGATTGACGTCTAAGCATAATAGTTTTGATAAAGACTGCTATATTAATATAAAAAAGAAGAAAATGTGTTTCTGTGTATTTTCTCAGATTTATTCAGCAATAATTTATTTTGACAATTTTTTGTAGGCGTTTATAACAAATTTAAATGGTGGAAACATTGGTCAGTTTCAGGAAGTGTTGTCATAGCAGCCATAAGTTTATGTAGAGATTATTGTCGAGAAATCGGGAGAGTTCAGAACAGTGTATTGTATGTAAGTACGCTTCCGGGACCAGTTGCATTTTCTTCACATAAGGATATTGCAAAGGTGTATGTATTCTAAGACTGAATTCCTCTAATCCGAAATTAAACAATTAAGAATTGAACACATTATTTAGTATTTCTATTGATTGATTGGTTGGTGTTTAACGGCAACTTTAACCATATTTCAACTATATCGTGTTCAGAGATGGCGTGAATGAAGAAGCTTTCCTATATACATATATATTATAAATTAATTAATTAATACCGTTTTATTAAATATTACTACATGTATATTTTTGGATCAAAACGGCTACATGAAGATTGAGGGTTAAGGGAAGAATATTTGTTTCTGTCATGTGGTTATTTTCTCGTATTACATGTAATTCTATGGTAAAAAACAATGTCATATATAATAGATATAGAACCAGAAATTTCCAGAACAAATGTCATCGAGGACGAACGACCGTCGTGGTCGTGATTGTATGGTAGTTGGATTTACAACTACCCTATCACCTGTCAGTGACTTGCGGCAGGTTGATGGTTTTCTCCGGGAACTCCGGTTTCCTCCACCAATAAAACTGACCACCACCATATAGCTGAAATATCGTTGAAATTGGCGTTAAGCACCATAACAATTGTCATTGCTCCAATTTCAACGGTATACCAGGAATCCAGTTGTTTCACTTTGTGTCAACTTCGGAATAATAAAACCATGTTGGATAACTCGAACTATACATGATAGTTACCGTATTTGACCATACAAGACCGGTGTATCATTAGTTTGACCTGTAATATTGATCTTTCTTTCAGTGGTATTTGGTGGAATCTTTGATTATGGTTCTTACAGTTCTCTTAGTGGCAAGGAGGTTTACAGGTAATTATATAGGGTTAGGGAATTTAGCGCCAATTTCAATAATATTTCAGCTATATCGTGGAGGTCAGTCTTATTGGTGGAGGAAACCGGAGAAAACCACAGACCTGCCGCAAGTCACTGACAAACTTTATCACATAATGTTATATAGAGTACACCTCACCATGAGCGGGATTCTAGCTCACAACTGTATTAGTGATAGATATTGATTGCATAGGTCGTTGTAAATCCAACTACCATACGATCACGACCATGACGAATCCTGATAATTAAATAGCAGGGCCCTTTATCAGTAAATAACATATCGTAATACCTTTTTAACGCATCCAATCAATGCGGAAAGCATATTTTTGATTTGCTAGCAATCACTGCCTTACAGTCACTGAATGCGGAAAGTAGAACTTGTATTGTTCTATCTTTCAAGGAACGAGGAGAGCAGAATTGCTATTTTTTTTTGACAGTCTTGTGAAACACGTATTAACATCATCTTTATATTTGTGGCAATCAAAATACCAGCCAATAATATATCTAATTGTGTTGTTTATATCTTTGTTCTCATAAATATTCAATTAACACGGTTATCTTGAATCAAAACACAAGCTAATAACGAACAAGATTATCTTAGCTAATGGTAATGTCAATTTTTGCTTCGATTTACATGAGACGTGGGATACCAGGAGAAATTATACGTCTAGAGGACAAATAAAGCATGCACCTTTATTTAGGCAATATAAATACGCTGGTTGTAGTAGAATACACCTCACACTCCTTACATAAATCGAATACGGTTAATGCGAAGAGAAGTTTTGGATATGCTCGATTTTATACAAATATATCCTGTTAGTGAGGGTTATTTGCGAAAAATACCGGTTGAGAGGAAAGGCAAATATCCCGAGCCGCTTTAGCGTCGAGGGACATTTGGCTGTCCTCGAAACCGGTATTTTTCGCAAGTAACCCTCACTAACAGGATCTATTTGTTTAATTCCGCCGAATATTTAACAGCAAGTAAAACAGTGGCATGCAAGCAGGTTCAGAACTTCAGACCACCTCGATCATTTGATTTTCAACTGAGACTTAAAATCAATCTACGAAAACAGGAAAAATCTTTTCAAAGAAGTGACTATAGTGTATAAATTCTGGAACAAATTTAAAAATAAAATAAATCACGGTTTTGCTTTAGCATACAACACGCTAAATTTTTTTAATGCAAATGAATTTGAAATATATACATTTCAACGATTTCAAACATAACGGCTGACACTGTCGTCATTTTCTTTACTTTAGCGTTGGTTGAAAGAAGAAACCCGAGTAATTCGAATAACATCCGTGACGTTATAAACTATTCAAAGAAGGGATTTCGTCTCGAGCGGGATATTTTCCTATAGTACCGGGATATTTTTAGGCAAATATCCCGGCAATGGTGGAAAAGCTGAAAAAACGAAGAATTGGTCAAAAATACCCCTTTCATCAACCAATCAGAAGACAGCATTCTGATATAAGGTGGAATTAAATTCTATAATTATACCTTTTTATTGTATACGAGTTATTTTCCTTACGACGGGCAGGAATGGTACCAAGTCTAGCAAGAGCAATGAAAAGGACCACTAATTTTAGTATACTTTTCTCAAAATTTGTAGATATTTGAACATTGGAAAATATCAAAGGATAATTTGAAAGCAAATAGAAAATTCACAAGTGGTTACAAGGTTAAAATTTTTAACAGATTATGGAATTAAAAGTATATGTTATTTTTATTGAGCCTCTTTGCCTACCTATCACCACTAACGTTGTGAGTTCGAATCCCGCTAATGGCGAGGTATACTCAATACAACATTATTGTGATAAAGTTTGTCAGTGACTTGCTGAATGTTGGTCAATTTAATTGAAATATTATTGAAAGTGGAGTTAATCATCATAACCCAAACCCACTAACTAAAAAAAAGTTCAAATTATGCATGACATTATAAATTATTCATTGATTGCCTGTCTTAAAGGGAAATAACTCCCGTAGAACGTATATGCTTTTGGAATCAAAGTCGGAAATACGGCAATGATCTACTAAATAGTTGGTGCTTTCTTCATTGACATAACGAGTTTCAACTATATTTTAAATACAGAAGCATATTTGCAGGAGATATTTTCGCAAATGTTGAATTTTCCGAGGATTGGGTGGAATCAAATGTAGACCACCAAACTGCACACGAACACCTAGCAACGCAAACCAATGACCAAGACTACAAGAGATCTGTAGAAAAACTTAAATCATATCAGCATGCCAAAATCAACAAGGTAAACAGAGATATTCGACAGCTGAGGAAACATTTTGCAGAGAAAAGTAAGTTGACTCTCACAACCGTTTCAACATATCGTACTCTACACAAACGTTATATAACAGGACGAACAAAGAGAAGCAAGCAATATATATTTCAGCAAGGGTACGTTAGAATCACAAACGACAAATAAACACGAGGGGTTAAATAAATTTTATATTTGCATGTGCACGCGATGATATTTCGATAGGGCCACTTTTGACCACCGGTAATCCACATGTGTTGTTGAGTGCTATGAACAATGGAGAAAAATGCATGAAGAGAACAGAACACCATACATCCAGTTTTATAAATGAATAGATTCCATGTATCATGTTGTGTCAAGCTGTCTATAATTATAAAAAAGAATGAGCATATGAACTCTCGAGGCCAGTCTATTAAAGACACAAAGAACATATATAACCGGATAGTTCATTTAGACACAAAAGACACCAAGGATTAAATACGATCGACACAAACTACATATAACACCAAGGGTCAATTAGGGTCACAAACGACATATAACACCAAGGATTAAATAGGTCACAAACTACAAATAACACCAAGGGTCAATTACGGTCACAAACGACATATAACACCAAGGATTAAATAGGTCACAAACTACAAATAACACCAAGGGTCAATTACGGTCACAAACGACATATAACACCAAGGATTAAATAGGTCACAAACTACAAATAACACCAAGGATTAAATAGGTCACAAACTACAAATAACACCAAGGATTAAATAGGTCACAAACTACAAATAACACCAAGGATTAAATAGGTCACAAACTACAAATAACACCAAGGATTAAATAGGTCACAAACTACAAATAACACCAAGGGTCAATTAGAGAAACAAACGACATGTATATATATATCACCAATGGTAACATACGACATATAGCAGGAGGGATCAACAAGAGACACGCACAACTTCATATAATTCAGCAAGGGCCAATCAGAATCACAAACGACAAATAAATACAAATACATAAAATGTAGTTCAATTAGACCATCATACGCTATACAGCACTAAGGGTCGACTAAAGGAACACAAGATATATATATATATATATATATATACGTCTGAAAATTAAACCAAACAGTGTTAGAATTAGATTTTAGAGCTGTCAAATTTTTGTTCTTCCCTCGACGGGATTTGAACCCACACCATTGTTACACTGCAGCACCATTCGCTTAGCCTTACGTCCAGCGCCCTAGACCACTCGACTACATCCACTCCCTATATATATATACATGTAACACGATGGAATTTCTTTTTTTTTCTTTCCAGTTACAAAATTGAAATCATCAACCAACGAGGTAAAGAAAGTAATGTCAGCAATACAGCTGAAGATTCCTTCTATCACAGAGGAGAATAAATTCCTAACAGAACAAAGAGATGCCTTAAATCAGCAGATTGTTGAAGAGACTACCAAGCAACAAGATCTACACGAGAAATATCTAACTCTGCATTCTTACATGTATAGTTATGGTAGAGAAGCATTGACAGAACCGATACCGGATGTAGTACAATAAAAATTATCTCCCTTTATACTAGTGAGGGAAATAATACAATAAAGATTATCTCCCATTATAATAGTGAGGGAAACAATGAATTATCCATATATTTTGTCTTTTCGTTTCCATAGTTGGTTAGAAAGACAATAGGAGTGTCGATATCGGATTTTGAAAGTATTTAAATGCATTGCATTTTTAATTCGACTATGTAGTCATGGAAACTGATTTGTTCTTTGTATTTGTTTAGATTCGTCCATACTTGTTTTGGCATGAGATCAGATTTGACAGAACTTATTTTTAAGTCCCTTTATTGATATATCTTAGAATGTGTGTGTAGCTATGGTAACGGTGAATTGTGTGTTGTGACCCAAATAGGAAAAGTGTAAAATGTAAAAAAAAAACTTTACAAATTTCATATTAGGGTCATATACCGGTATTTATTTTGTACTTTATCTGTTCCTATTTCGCGCTTAAAAATATAACAGCCATGAATCTTCTTCTTTTTTAAATACAGTAAATATATAATATTGGTACCGTGATGGTAAATATAAAGTATAAACCTACAGTCAAACCAAGCTATTGCTACCTATGGTGGATGGTGATAAACATCATCAGTACAACCAAACCGACATGTGGCTACCTCTGTCTGACGGAGATGAGACTACAGCACAGGAGGTGCGGTGCCCAATGTTGTAAAACCAGCAGTGTGTTGTTATGTGTACTTAGACATCCGAGAGTAGATGACTCAAGCGCTGGGACCCTTAAGCGCGGGCGCAATTGGTCCAATTGGCTGAAGCCCGGCCCTGCTACAGCCAATGTCACGGCAAAATAATATCCATAAGCTAGTATTAGTGGAAATATTTGTTTACGTTGTTACTTGATATAGAGATATATGCTGCTAACAAGGAAGGTATTGATATAAGAGTTACAAGTGAAGTCATTACTTCGAAAATATTACGGTCGCCACGATTTGGTTAAACGTTACGGAATATCTGTGTCACAAATGACCATGGATTTTTTTGTCATAGTCACAACCTCATTCATGACTTACATATATCACCGGGTTTGTACCAAGAGTAACACGATAGGTGCACCTAGCGGTGCAGGAGCTGCACCGAACAACATGAGTTCATCCCCGGTTTTCAGTGGGGTTCGTGATTCTCAGATTTCTGTGTAGTGTTTTGTAAATAATTCTTTGCCGTTTTGTTCTTTCTATTTTGGCTATAACATTGTCTGTCCTTCTTTGATTTACATCGTCCTGAATATAGCTGAACAATTGCTCGCTGGACGTTAAACACCATTCAAACAATCTTCGAGTTACGGCTTCTGACTACCACTGTGTTATCTTCAAATTGTTTTCGTCCGGTAAATAATGTCCATCATACAACAATCATTCATCATTTTGAATATATATATATATATATATATATATTATTTGGATACTACCCGTTTACAACGGGGGCAACCACCATCGGGGTAACAGTGATTGCGTCCTTAAAGCTATGTACAATGCAATATAAAAATATAATTGATACATTAATAAGTACAATAATAGTGAATAAGAGTTACTGTCCACTGTATTAAAACAATTCATGTAACAAGCACTACTTAAGAAATATTGTCTCCATTAAATGTAAAAATACAAGCACTGTATCATAAAACAGTATACTACACTGCATTATGGTACTATAAAATAATGTAATATTAAAAGTGCAATTTGCCATTATTTGATGAACTGGATTGAAGAAAATAAAACAGTATTTTACCATTAAATAGTAAAAATATTCAATCAAACATCAGAATCATACGTTTCTCGGCTACATTCTACATTCATAAATGCATAAATTACAACACACTGTTTAACTCATCTTTAGTATAACTTCTAGTTCTCTAAAACAATTTTTCTCACATTAAAGGCTTTTACAAGATACAGTTTTGTTAAATAATCCAGTTCTTTACCCATTTCTGTACCGATGTCATATCCATAGTCTCCAAACATATATAAAAGCTTATAGTATGACGAAAGCTCCCTAAACTTGACACTCATATGATTACTGGAGAACACATAATCGATTTAACTAAGAATGTCTGCCCGTATATCTTCATATAATGGGCATTCTAGTGCAAAGTGCTGTAAGTCCTCGACGCTGTGAAGCGGACACACAGAACACCTATTATTATCCGAAAGTGACATCCTAAATAGGGTAGCATTTAAACTTAAACAATTTGTTCTGGCAAGGAGCTTTAAACGAGAGGCTTCAAAATTGAAGTCCTCAGACAAGTATAATTGTTTACCCTTAGAAACACGACAATTATTATACATAGACAGGCTGCTTTTGGATAATACTTTTCCAAATTCACTCTGCCTTACTGATTGACCATTAAAAGCTCTAAACACTTCTATATCTATAGCACTTTGTACATAATGTTCTAAGCCAAGATCTATGAATAAATTTTTAAAGTATGTATGATACTCGGAATTCTCAGAATTTCTAAGCATATTAAAAATTACTTTACATAATCGATCGTCTACCAGATTTTGAAAACGTGCATAATATGCAACCCTTTGTCGGTTCATGAAGGAATAGACGGGTTCCCAACCAAGCTCCAAAAACAGGGCTGATTTAGGTATGTTCATCCTAGTATTCATAATAAGCTTAGCCATCTTGTATTGTATACTTTCCAAAGATTCAACATGACTGACAGAGGATGGAAACCAAACAGAGCTTCCATGGGACACAGACGGTCTTAAAACCGAATGCCATAAAGCGTCTCCAAAGCTTAATCTGTTAAAATTTCCATGTTCACCAAGTATACGGATACAGTCATTCAACTTTTGATCAGCATTCTCCTTTACATATGAATTTATATGATAATTAAACTTCAGAGACCTAGAGAAATACACACCCAAATACTTATATTCGTTCACCTCCTCTATCAGATCAGATCCGAGCTTCCATTGTTTAGATCTATTGACCCTTTTTCCAACAACTAAAACCTTTGATTTGTTAAAGTTAAAGGATAAATTCCACTTTATAACAAATGCCGATGCAACATCAAGCAACCTTTGCAGTTCCTCCTCAGTTTCCGCGATGAGAGCAATATCATCGGCAAACAATAAACAATTAATAAGTTGTTTCCCAACATCTATACCTATCCCCACTCCATCAAGCATATTAACTAAGTCGTTCATAAGGACTGAAAACAGGGTGGGAGACAAGACGCAACCCTGCTTCAGTCCATTTTCCTGACCGAACCATTCAGTAAAGAAATCACCAAAAACGACTTTGTTCGAGACACCATCATAGATAGACCGCAAAAGGCGCCAGCATTTCCCTTGTATCCCATTCTCCCACAACAAATAAAACAAACCATCTCTCCAGACTCTATCAAAGGCCTTAGATAGATCTAAGAAGGCTATGTACGTCTTCTTCTTAGCATATTTTTGAAATGAACATAACCCATGTAGGGTAAAAAGGTGGTCCTCTAGACGTCTATCTCTACGAAAGGCACCTTGAGCTTCCCCTAGAATGTTTTTCTCCTCCAAGTGTGACATAATACACTCCTCTAAAATCTTAGAGAAAACTTTATACACATTGGAGGTAAGAGTTATGTCCCTGTAATTATCTAAATCCATTGCTGAACCAGATTTATGCAGAGGTTTAATAATACCATTTTTCCATTCACTAGGGATTATTTCGAGGTCAGAAACTATCATAAAAAGATCAACAAGTGAATTTAACATGGCTTCTCCCCCATTTTTAAGGAATTCGTTTGGTATCCCGTCATCACCTACTGCTTTTCCATTAGCCAGATTTTTCAAAGAAGTTTCGATAGATGTCCGCGAAAATCTCAACGAGAACATATCAGTTGTGGGAACCAAATTTTCATCCAATTTGGCAACCTTCTTCCTAACATTATCCTTAAAATTATCAACATCCTGCATGTTGTTCGCATGGTTACCTATGTTACTAAAATATTGTTGCAAAGCATCCTCTATCTGACTCTGTTCATCTAGGATCAAATTGTTATCAACAGGATCAACTATTTCAGATACGGTACGGTTTCTGTGGTCTCCCTTGAGGAAACCCCAGAAACCCCTACTTTTATTTTTCGCAGTGGTACATTTTCTATGAAAATATAATTGTCTATGTCTTATTTGAAATATGATATCCTTCATCATTTTGAATATAATTGTCTATGTCTTATTTGAAATATGATATCCTTCAAGAAACGGGTCGAAGTACGCACTAAATCAGACATCTATGTTTTTTTTTTATTAATTAGTGAATTTAAACAACTTCTGTTTTGTGAGTTATATAATGTTCAGAGACTCGACTTAAATAAACATGCATGTTCCTAATGACGCATGCCATGACATAAAAGTGCAATTTCCATGGAAATGGAAATAACAAAATCATAATCTGCAAGTGTGTATGTGCACAACGTTATTTCCTGTTTTGTGCACGACATTGATCGTGCAGTACATGAAGGTACATACAAACGGGTATATATTTGACTCAAAAGATTTTAATCTAGACTTATGTTATCTAATAAGTCAGGATTATTTAAGTAATAGATCACTCACAATGGCTATGGCTGTCTACATGAGCTTAATTATAATAGACTTCATTTAAAACATCAAAGAATTAATTTTCCTAGAGGCAGTTCATTAGTTATCTCGTGTATCATGGTTCACGTTTCTATCTGTTAGATTTAATCAGATCGTGTATCGTATTTTGTTGTGACTTATTTAATAATAACGGCTTATTCGAGTAATAGCACAGTCAATATTGATATACAAAGTCTTACCACATTATTAGACAATGCAAGAAGAGTTTGGAGATACCAAAAAGGGGAAATCAGAATCATTAAATCGAAGTTGAACAGACAACACAATTGCCAAAGAACAAAGGACAAAAGAACAAACAACGATGTACAAAACATTACACAAAAACCTAAAGATCAAGTAACACGAACCCCACTAAAAACAACCCTTTGCCATTTATAGTAGAAATGTCCCTTTCATGATTCAATGCCAAAGGACAAAGTTAGCACTAGTTAATCGGATTAAATCGAGTTAAGCGTAAAGCAATTAGTATCTTTATTCTAAATTCTTGTATTGAAAAACAAAATGTTACGTTATCGACTAACAGTCTTAAAATCATGATAACAAACTGTAAATGTTATGCTTAGAAAATAGATAGCAGCAACAAATCTGAATAAACGTTAAAGAATACCGACGGGGCAATCAAAAATGGACAATCCCGAGAAACTGGCAACATAGGGTGCAAAAAACACAACACAATTGTGTTGGACATCACTATACGCAAACAAATACAAATAATGTAAATAAGACATGAGCCCTCCTCAGCAACAAATCTGAATATGTTCATCGTTGGAAAGTTGTTGATATCTAAACTGTGGCATACCGAGACATAAATGAAAGTGAATTCCACTTTTCCGAAGGGGACCTGGGCCGAAGCCATGATAGTGTATTCATGGGGACGAAACCCCATTGGAAAAACCGGTTTTGTTGTATTTTGAGAACGTGTTTCTGTTGTCGAAATGGTTTTCCGTAAATTTCGTAATTTTTATTAACAAGATAAAAATGAAAACGCCAGTGTGCAAATGATTCTACCCACATCGGTGGTGTTATGGTTAGAATCCCTGCATTAAGTGAGCGAGATCGAGGGTTCAAACCAAAGACTTTAAAATTTGCATTCACTGCTAATACATTAAGCACGAAGCTTTAAAGAGATAGAGCAAAAGCTGATTGGAAAAGAGTCAGGATAATGTGTCCGAGTAGAGTGATATGACTACCCGCGGTGGAAAAGAGTCAGGATAATGTGTCCGAGTAGAGTGATATGACTACCCGCGGTGGAAAAGAGTCAGGATAATGTGTCCGAGTAGAGCGATAGTCAGGATAATGTGTCCGAGTAGAGCGATAGTCAGGATAATGTGTCCGAGTAGAGCGATAGTCAGGATAATGTGTCCGAGTAGAGCGATAGTCAGGATAATGTGTCCGAGTAGAGCGATAGTCAGGATAATGTGTCCGAGTAGAGCGATAGTCAGGATAATGTGTCCGAGTAGAGCGATAGTCAGGATAATGTGTCCGAGTAGAGCGATAGTCAGGATAATGTGTCCGAGTAGAGTGATAGTCAGGATAATGTGTCCGAGTAGAGCGATAGTCAGGATAATGTGTCCGAGTAGAGCGATAGTCAGGATAATGTGTCCGAGTAGAGCGATAGTCAGGATAATGTGTCCGAGTAGAGTGATAGTCAGGATAATGTGTCCGAGTAGAGCGATAGTCAGGATAATGTGTCCGAGTAGAGCGATAGTCAGGATAATGTGTCCGAGTAGAGCGATAGTCAGGATAATGTGTCCGAGTAGAGCGATAGTCAGGATAATGTGTCCGAGTAGAGCGATAGTCAGGATAATGTGTCCGAGTAGAGCGATAGTCAGGATAATGTGTCCGAGTAGAGCGATAGTCAGGATAATGTGTCCGAGTAGAGCGATAGTCAGGATAATGTGTCCGAGTAGAGCGATAGTCAGGATAATGTGTCCGAGTAGAGCGATAGTCAGGATAATGTGTCCGAGTAGAGCGATAGTCAGGATAATGTGTCCGAGTAGAGCGATAGTCAGGATAATGTGTCCGAGTAGAGCGATAGTCAGGATAATGTGTCCGAGTAGAGCGATAGTCAGGATAATGTGTCCGAGTAGAGCGATAGTCAGGATAATGTGTCCGAGTAGAGCGATAGTCAGGATAATGTGTCCGAGTAGAGCGATAGTCAGGATAATGTGTCCGAGTAGAGTGATAGTCAGGATAATGTGTCCGAGTAGAGCGATAGTCAGGATAATGTGTCCGTGTAGAGCGATAGTCAGGATAATGTCCGAGTAGAGCGATAGTCAGGATAATGTGTCCGAGTAGAGCGATAGTCAGGATAATGTGTCCGAGTAGAGCGATAGTCAGGATAATGTGTCCGAGTAGAGCGATAGTCAGGATAATGTGTCCGAGTAGAGTGATAGTCAGGATAATGTGTCCGAGTAGAGTGATAGTCAGGATAATGTGTCCGAGTAGAGCGATAGTCAGGATAATGTGTCCGAGTAGAGCGATAGTCAGGATAATGTGTCCGAGTAGAGCGATAGTCAGGATAATGTGTCCGAGTAGAGCGATAGTCAGGATAATGTGTCCGAGTAGAGGGATAGTCAGGATAATGTGTCCGAGTAGAGCGATAGTCAGGATAATGTGTCCGAGTAGAGCGATAGTCAGGATAATGTGTCCGAGTAGAGTGATAGTCAGGATAATGTGTCCGAGTAGAGCGATAGTCAGGATAATGTGTCCGAGTAGAGTGATAGTCAGGATAATGTGTCCGAGTAGAGCGATAGTCAGGATAATGTGTCCGAGTAGAGTGATAGTCAGGATAATGTGTCCGAGTAGAGCGATAGTCAGGATAATGTGTCCGAGTAGAGTGATAGTCAGGATAATGTGTCCGAGTAGAGCGATAGTCAGGATAATGTGTCCGAGTAGAGTGATAGTCAGGATAATGTGTCCGAGTAGAGCGATAGTCAGGATAATGTGTCCGAGTAGAGTGATAGTCAGGATAATGTGTCCGAGTAGAGCGATAGTCAGGATAATGTGTCCGAGTAGAGCGATAGTCAGGATAATGTGTCCGAGTAGAGTGATATGACTACCCACGGACTGTTGTTTCAGTGAACTAGCACTATAAAAAGTCGGCTAAGCGTGTTGTTCCAAGTACAAGACGGACAACATCATCGTCACATCGAAATGTAACCCGTTCTCTTCATGATATTGCTGAAAAATTGCTCATTTGGAGTAAAACAATCATTCACTCCATCATCACTTTTTAGGAACATTTCATTTGACTTTCCAATCTTTCCATTTTGAGGGTCACCTGATGAAGGTTATTCCAGAAACGCACCGTCCGCACTAAATTAGATATCTACGTTTTAATCAAGTTATTTTAATTAGTTAATTGCACTCAACAATGTAAATGCATACCCCAACAGCCTTAATTACTAAATGATGCATTGATTTATTAATAAATCCAACCTGAGGAAGTATTTAGGGCCTTTTCCATCCAATCTTTGTTTTTATAGCCACTTCCTCTAATGTCGTTTCATCATACTCTATTATAAGATTCCTTTACTCGTTACCATGTAAGTTAGGTATACCATAGAGGCTGTTATCTTTACTCGTTACCATGGAAGTTAGGTATACCATAGAGGCTGTTATCTTTACTCGTTACCATGTAAGTTAGGTATACCATAGAGGCTGTTATCTTTACTCGTTACCATGTAAGTTAGGTATACCATAGAGGCTGTTATCTTTACTCGTTACCATGTAAGTTAGGTATACCATAGAGGCTGTTATCTTTACTCGTTACCATGTAAGTTAGGTATACCATAGAGGCTGTTATCTTTACTCGTTACCATGTAAGTTATGTATACCATAGAGGCTGTTATCTTTACTCGTTACCATGTAAGTTAGGTATACCATAGAGGCTGTTATCTTTACTCGTTACCATGTAAGTTAGGTATACCATAGAGGCTGTTATCTTTACTCGTTACCATGTAAGTTAGGTATACCATAGAGGCTGTTATCTTTACTCGTTACCATGTAAGTTAGGTATACCATAGAGGCTGTTATCTTTACTCGTTACCATGTAAGTTAGGTATACCATATAGAGGCTGTTATCTTTACTCGTTACCATGTAAGTTAGGTATACCATAGAGGCTGTTATCTTTACTCGTTACCATGTAAGTTAGGTATACCATAGAGGCTGTTATCTTTACTCGTTACCATGTAAGTTAGGTATACCATAGAGGCTGTTATCTTTACTCGTTACCATGTAAGTTAGGTATACCATAGAGGCTGTTATCTTTACTCGTTACCATGTAAGTTAGGTATACCATAGAGGCTGTTATCTTTACTCGTTACCATGTAAGTTAGGTATACCATAGAGGCTGTTATCTTTACTCGTTACCATGTAAGTTAGGTATACCATAGAGGCTGTTATCTTTACTCGTTACCATGTAAGTTAGGTATACCATAGAGGCTGTTATCTTTACTCGTTACCATGTAAGTTAGGTATACCATAGAGGCTGTTATCTTTACTCGTTACCATGTAAGTTAGGTATACCATAGAGGCTGTTATCTTTACTCGTTACCATGTAAGTTAGGTATACCATATAGAGGCTGTTATCTTTACTCGTTACCATGTAAGTTAGGTATACCATAGAGGCTGTTATCTTTACTCGTTACCATGTAAGTTAGGTATACCATAGAGGCTGTTATCTTTACTCGTTA
The DNA here is from genome assembly GCA_963680875.1 of Bathymodiolus brooksi. Classification (NCBI taxonomy): domain Eukaryota; kingdom Metazoa; phylum Mollusca; class Bivalvia; order Mytilida; family Modiolidae; genus Bathymodiolus; species Bathymodiolus brooksi. Next base: position 26,271,504 of record OY804587.1, on the reverse strand, counting down.
CCATGTAAGTTAGGTATACCATAGAGGCTGTTATCTTTACTCGTTACCATGTAAGTTAGGTATACCATAGAGGCTGTTATCTTTACTCGTTACCATGTAAGTTAGGTATACCATAGAGGCTGTTATCTTTACTCGTTACCATGTAAGTTAGGTATACCATAGAGGCTGTTATCTTTACTCGTTACCATGTAAGTTAGGTATACCATAGAGGCTGTTCATTTTATTTACTACATTTTTTATCGGCTTTTTTCTTCAGTTTATATAGGGAATAATTTTATAAAATACACTCTTAAGGTCACATTTTTATTATTTGCTAAGCTAAGAGAAGATGTTAGATTTCAATTTCCATAACCTTTTTATTCTATAGCTAATTGCTGATAATTATTTCAAGATAGTTTTAATGTAAAAGAAGAGATGTCATCATCTTTTTAAAGAAATTAATGAATAATCGCTTTCAAAGCCATGTTATTTATAAACAAACCCCTTCCGTAAACCTATTGCAATTGAAAAACAAATCTAATCATTCTTTTTTATTATTTGTTCCAAACTTTGTTTTCTTCAATGCATTAATGCCTATTCAAGCAGCTTGAGTGAGCGAGTGATTGTTGCTTAGCCGAAAGTGAGCAATTTATCAGCCATATCATGGCGAGAAAAAGTTACATTTCGATGAGATGATGATGTCCACTTTGTACTAGACCAACTTCTTCTTGTGGAATAATTCCCTTCAATGTCCGGAGAACCACTATAAATAGTGTGCTGTGTGTAACGGTTAACGCTTAGTTAGATATTTATATATAGTGCTAGCTCATTGAAACAATAGTCCGCAGGTAGACATGTCACTCTACTCGGACACATTATCCTGATTTCCGAGCTAACGAGTCTTTAGTCTTACTCCTTAATGCTGTGTACTTAGCGGAGAAGCAGCAAATATTAATTTTATAGTCTTTGACTTGATCCGACCAGCGTAAGAATCCACAATCTACCACATTCGAAGCGAGGACGCGAACAACGTTTATTACCCCACCGATGTGGTATCAAGTGATATGTACAACGACCTCTTTTAGTATAGACTTGAAAGCTAATTTATCATTGTTCTCTTGTATGAACAACAACCTATTTTAGCATAGACTTGAAAGCTAATTTATCATTGTTCTCTTGTATGAACAACAACCTATTTTAGTATAGACTTGAAAGCTAATTTATCATTGTTCTCTTGTATGTACAACAACCTATTTTAGTATAGACTTGGAAGCTAATTTATCATTGTTCTCTGGTATGAACAACAACCTATTTTAGTATAGACTTGAAAGCTAATTTATCATTGTTTTCTTGTATGAACAACAACCTATTTTAGTATAGACTTGAAAGCTAATTTATCATTGTTCTCTTGTATGCACAACAACCTATTTTAGCATAGACTTGAAAGCTAATTTATCATTGTTCTCTTGTATGCACAACAACCTATTTTAGCATAGACTTGAAAGCTAATTTATCATTGTTCTCTTGTATGTACAACAACCTCTTTTAGTATAGACTTGAAAGCTAATTTATCATTGTTCTCTTGTATGAACAACAACCTATTTTAGCATAGACTTGAAAGCTAATTTATCATTGTTCTCTTGTATGAACAACAACCTATTTTAGTATAGACTTGAAAGCTAATTTATCATTGTTCTCTTGTATGTACAACAACCTATTTTAGTATAGACTTGGAAGCTAATTTATCATTGTTCTCTGGTATGAACAACAACCTATTTTAGTATAGACTTGAAAGCTAATTTATCATTGTTTTCTTGTATGAACAACAACCTATTTTAGTATAGACTTGAAAGCTAATTTATCATTGTTCTCTTGTATGCACAACAACCTATTTTAGCATAGACTTGAAAGCTAATTTATCATTGTTCTCTTGTATGCACAACAACCTATTTTAGCATAGACTTGAAAGCTAATTTATCATTGTTCTGTTGTATGAACAACAACCTATTTTAGCATAGACTTGAAAGCTAATTTATCATTGTTCTCTTGTATGTACAACAACCTATTTTAGCATAGACTTGAAAGCTAATTTATCATTGTTCTCTTGTATGAACAACAACCTATTTTAGCATAGACTTGAAAGCTAATTTATCATTGTTCTCTTGTATGCACAACAACCTATTTTAGCATAGACTTGAAAGCTAATTTATCATTGTTCTCTTGTATGAACAACAACCTATTTTAGCATAGACTTGAAAGCTAATTTATCATTGTTCTCTTGTATGTACAACAACCTATTTTAGCATAGACTTGAAAGCTAATTTATCATTGTTCTCTTGTATGCACAACAACCTATTTTAGTATAGACTTGAAAGCTAATTTATCATTGTTCTCTTGTATGAACAACAACCTATTTTAGCATAGACTTGAAAGCTAATTTATCATTGTTCTCTTGTATGTAGAACAACCTATTTTAGTATAGACTTGAAAGCTAATGTATCATTGTTCTCTTGTATGTACAACAACCTATTTTAGTATAGATTTGAAAGCTAATTTATCATTGTTCTCTTGTATGCACAACAACCTATTTTAGTATAGACTTGAAAGCTAATTTATCATTGTTCTCTTGTATGAACAACAACCTATTTTAGCATAGACTTAAAAGCAAATTTATCATTGTTCTCTTGTATGCACAACAACCTATTTTAGTATAGACTTGAGAGCTAATTTATCATTGTTCTCTTGTATGAACAACAACCTATTTTAGCATAGACTTGAAAGCTAATTTATCAGTGTTCTCTTGTATGAACAACAACCTATTTTAGCATAGACTTGAAAGCTAATTTATCATTGTTCTCTTGTATGCACAACAACCTATTTTAGTATAGACTTGAAAGCCAATTTATCATTGTTCTCTTGTATGCACAACAACCTATTTTAGCATAGACTTGAAAGCTAATTTATCATTGTTCTCTGGTATGAACAACAACCTATTTTAGTATAGACTTGAAAGCTAATTTATCATTGTTCTCTTGTATGAACAACAACCTATTTTAGCATAGACTTGAAAGCTAATTTATCATTGTTCTCTTGTATGAACAACAACCTATTTTAGCATAGACTTAAAAGCAAATTTATCATTGTTCTCTTGTATGCACAACAACCTATTTTAGTATAGACTTGAGAGCTAATTTATCATTGTTCTCTTGTATGAACAACAACCTATTTTAGCATAGACTTGAAAGCTAATTTATCAGTGTTCTCTTGTATGAACAACAACATATTTTAGCATAGACTTGAAAGCTAATTTATCATTGTTCTCTTGTATGCACAACAACCTATTTTAGTATAGACTTGAAAGCCAATTTATCATTGTTCTCTTGTATGCACAACAACCTATTTTAGCATAGACTTGAAAGCTAATTTATCATTGTTCTCTGGTATGAACAACAACCTATTTTAGTATAGACTTGAAAGCTAATTTATCATTGTTCTCTTGTATGAACAACAACCTATTTTAGCATAGACTTGAAAGCTAATTTATCATTGTTCTCTTGTATGAACAACAACCTATTTTAGCATAGACTTGAAAGCTAATTTATCATTGTTCTGTTGTATGAACAACAACCTATTTTAGCATAGACTTGAAAGCTAATTTATCATTGTTCTCTTGTATGTACAACAACCTATTTTAGCAAAGACTTGAAAGCTAATTTATCATTGTTCTCTTGTATGAACAACAACCTATTTTAGCATAGACTTGAAAGCTAATTTATCATTGTTCTCTTGTATGCACAACAACCTATTTTAGCATAGACTTGAAAGCTAATTTATCATTGTTCTCTTGTATGAACAACAACCTATTTTAGCATAGACTTGAAAGCTAATTTATCATTGTTCTCTTGTATGTACAACAACCTATTTTAGCATAGACTTGAAAGCTAATTTATCATTGTTCTCTTGTATGCACAACAACCTATTTTAGCATAGACTTGAAAGCTAATTTATCATTGTTCTCTTGTATGAACAACAACCTATTGTAGCATAGACTTGAAAGCTAATTTATCATTGTTCTCTTGTATGAACAACAACCTATTTTAGCATAGACTTGAAAGCTAATTTATCATTGTTCTCTTGTATGTAGAACAACCTATTTTAGCATAGACTTGAAAGCTAATGTATCATTGTTCTCTTGTATGTACAACAACCTATTTTAGTATAGATTTGAAAGCTAATTTATCATTGTTCTCTTGTATGCACAACAACCTATTTTAGTATAGACTTGAAAGCTAATTTATCATTGTTCTCTTGTATGTACAACAACCTATTTTAGCATAGACTTAAAAGCTAATTTATCATTGTTCTCTTGTATGCACAACAACCTATTTTAGCATAGACTTGAAAGCTAATTTATCATTGTTCTCTGGTATGAACAACAACCTATTTTAGTATAGACTTGAAAGCTAATTTATCATTGTTCTCTTGTATGTACAACAACCTATTTTAGCAGACTTGAAAGCTAATTTATCATTGTTCTCTTGTATGAACAACAACCTATTTTAGCATAGACTTGAAAGCTAATTTATCATTGTTCTCTTGTATGCACAACAACCTATTTTAGTATAGACTTGAAAGCTAATTTATCATTGTTCTCTTGTATGTACAACAACCTATTTTAGTATAGACTTGAAAGCTAATTTATCATTGTTCTCTGGTATGAACAACAACCTATTTTAGTATAGACTTGAAAGCTAATTTATCATTGTTCTCTTGTATGTACAACAACCTATTTTAGCAGACTTGAAAGCTAATTTATCATTGTTCTCTTGTATGAACAACAACCTATTTTAGCATAGACTTGAAAGCTAATTTATCATTGTTCTCTTGTATGCACAACAACCTATTTTAGCATAGACTTGAAAGCTAATTTATCATTGTTCTGTTGTATGAACAACAACCTATTTTAGCATAGACTTGAAAGCTAATTTACCATTGTTCTCTTGTATGTACAACAACCTATTTTAGCATAGACTTGAAAGCTAATTTATCATTGTTCTCTTGTATGAACAACAACCTATTTTAGCATAGACTTGAAAGCTAATTTATCATTGTTCTCTTGTATGCACAACAACCTATTTTAGCATAGACTTGAAAGCTAATTTATCATTGTTCTCTTGTATGCACAGCAACCTATTTTAGCATAGACTTGAAAGCTAATTTATCATTGTTCTCTTGTATGAACAACAACCTATTTTAGCATAGACTTGAAAGCTAATTTATCATTGTTCTCTTGTATGTACAACAACCTATTTTAGCATAGACTTGAAAGCTAATTTATCATTGTTCTCTTGTATGCACAACAACCTATTTTAGTATAGACTTGAAAGCTAATTTATCATTGTTCTCTTGTATGTACAACAACCTATTTTAGCATAGACTTAAAAGCTAATTTATCATTGTTCTCTTGTATGCACAACAACCTATTTTAGCATAGACTTGAAAGCTAATTTATCATTGTTCTCTGGTATGAACAACAACCTATTTTAGTATAGACTTGAAAGCTAATTTATCATTGTTCTCTTGTATGTACAACAACCTATTTTAGCAGACTTGAAAGCTAATTTATCATTGTTCTCTTGTATGAACAACAACCTATTTTAGCATAGACTTGAAAGCTAATTTATCATTGTTCTCTTGTATGCACAACAACCTATTTTAGTATAGACTTGAAAGCTAATTTATCATTGTTCTCTTGTATGTACAACAACCTATTTTAGTATAGACTTGAAAGCTAATTTATCATTGTTCTCTGGTATGAACAACAACCTATTTTAGTATAGACTTGAAAGCTAATTTATCATTGTTCTCTTGTATGTACAACAACCTATTTTAGCAGACTTGAAAGCTAATTTATCATTGTTCTCTTGTATGAACAACAACCTATTTTAGCATAGACTTGAAAGCTAATTTATCATTGTTCTCTTGTATGCACAACAACCTATTTTAGCATAGACTTGAAAGCTAATTTATCATTGTTCTCTTGTATGAACAACAACCTATTTTAGCATAGACTTGAAAGCTAATTTACCATTGTTCTCTTGTATGTACAACAACCTATTTTAGCATAGACTTGAAAGCTAATTTATCATTGTTCTCTTGTATGAACAACAACCTATTTTAGCATAGACTTGAAAGCTAATTTATCATTGTTCTCTTGTATGCACAACAACCTATTTTAGCATAGACTTGAAAGCTAATTTATCATTGTTCTCTTGTATGCACAGCAACCTATTTTAGCATAGACTTGAAAGCTAATTTATCATTGTTCTCTTGTATGAACAACAACCTATTTTAGCATAGACTTGAAAGCTAATTTATCATTGTTCTCTTGTATGTACAACAACCTATTTTAGCATAGACTTGAAAGCTAATTTATCATTGTTCTCTTGTATGCACAACAACCTATTTTAGTATAGACTTGAAAGCTAATTTATCATTGTTCTCTTGTATGAACAATAACCTATTTTAGCATAGACTTGAAAGCTAATTTATCATTGTTCTCTTGTATGCACAACAACGTGTTTTAGTATAGACTTGAAAGCTAATTTATCATTGTTCTCTTGTATGAACAACAACCTATTTTAGCATAGACTTGAAAGCTAATTTATCATTGTTCTCTTGTATGTACAACAACCTATTTTAGTATAGACTTGAAAGCTAATTTATCATTGTTCTCTTGTATGTACAACAACCTATTTTAGTATAGATTTGAAAGCTAATTTATCATTGTTCTCTTGTATGCACAACAACCTATTTTAGTATAGACTTGAAAGCTAATTTATCATTGTTCTCTTGTATGTACAACAACCTATTTTAGTATAGACTTGAAAGCTAATTTATCATTGTTCTCTTGTATGCACAACAACATATTTTAGTATAGACTTGAGAGCTAATTTATCATTGTTCTCTTGTATGAACAACAACCTATTTTAGCATAGACTTGAAAGCTAATTTATCAGTGTTCTCTTGTATGAACAACAACCTATTTTAGCATAGACTTGAAAGCTAATTTATCATTGTTCTCTTGTATGCACAACAACCTATTTTAGTATAGACTTGAAAGCTAATTTATCATTGTTCTCTTGTATGTAAAACAACCTATTTTAGTATAGACTTGAAAGCCAATTTATCATTGTTCTCTTGTATGCACAACAACCTATATTAGTATAGACTTGAAAGCTAATTTATCATTGTTCTCTTGTATGCACAACAACGTATTTTAGTATAGACTTGAAAGCTAATTTATCATTGTTCTCTTGTATGCACAACAACCTATTTTAGTATAGACTTGAAAGCTAATTTATCATTGTTCTCTTGTATGCACAAGCACCTATTTTAGTATAGACTTGAAAGCTAATTTATCATTGTTCTCTTGTATGAACAACAACCTATTTTAGCATAGACTTGAAAGCTAATTTATCATTGTTCTCTTGTATGCACAACAACCTATTTTAGTATAGACTTGAAAGCTAATTTATCATTGTTCTCTTGTATGCACAACAACCTATTTTAGTATAGACTTGGAAGCTAATTTATCATTGTTCTCTTGCATGCACAACAACCTAATTTAGTATAGACTTGAAAGCTAATTTATCATTGTTCTCTTGTATGCACAACAACCTATTTTAGTATAGACTTGAAAGCTAATTTATCATTGTTCTCTTGTATGCACAACAACCTATTTTAGTATAGACTTGAAAGCTAATTTATCATTGTTCTCTTGTATGTACAACAACCTATTTTAGTATAGACTTGAAAGCTAATTTATCATTGTTCTCTTGTATGTACAACAACCTATTTTAGTATAGACTTGAAAGCTAATTTATCATTGTTCTCTTGTATGTACAACAACCTATCTTAGAATAGACTTGAAAGCTAATTTATCATTGTTCTCTTGTATGTACAACAACCTATTTTAGTATAGACTTGAAAGCTAATTTATCATTGTTCTCTTGAAAATGAAATAGAAAACCAACAAAAACATAATTCCTTCAGAATCAAATATATCGTTGCTACCTTAATTAAATATTTAGAAAAGGTGTTCCTTTATGAAAAAAAAATCAAAATGCAACATTAATGTTGATGGTCGATGTGGTATAGTACTTCAAAAGTATAGAAGTCCATTGGGAATATTACTCTTAAAAAGATATGCATGCCATCAATGGCAGGATGAATTTTCAAATTAATGATAAATAAAGGAACAAAACCCACATTCTTAAAAAAAAAGTTCATTTATCTAAAAAAGGCTTTAGACATTAGTTAATTAATCTGTGATCTTTTCTCTATATAAAAAATGTATAAGCTTACAATTATTTCGGTCTTATCTTCGTTTTTTATTATCACGACTAAAAAATCATCCATAGATGAAGGTAATAAATTTAAGTAAAAAATAGGATTTATTTACAACAAAAGTGGTTATAGCATTGATCAATATTCATGTTTTAGCTGACCTAGAAAAGGTATTTTCTGAAACCCAAACAGGTCTGAACTCAAAGAAAACCCGAAACAGAGTATTAATTTATAGACTATCAGATGGATAATGCATATACTTCCACATAATATAAACCTGCCTCAATAAGGTGGTACCATACACTTCAGGTAACATTTGATCTGCTCGTTTAATTTTCTTATTTTTTTTTGGCAGTGTGTTTGAATATATCCACTGTAATAAATATCAAAATTTTAACAAATTCCAACCAACAGACTCAGAGCTATAAATTCACTAGCCACATAGCAGCTTTTCTCTCTGTGGTTTTGATCACCGAGATACTTGAAATCTGCATATAAACATCATACGATCAAAACGTTCAACTGATTTTAAAGAGTTATCTTCCTGTAGTGTATGGTACCACCTTAGCACAGTATAGACAAACCGTCCTGAACCATCGTTTGTATACATGTACACATAATACAGTAATCAAACATTTGTATACACAAGGTTGAGGTCATCCTGATCAACTATATGCAGAATTATATAGACACTGTCCAAATCAACAATTTGTATACACAAAATAGAGACCATCTTGAGCAATGCAGTACATACACTGAATGCATTATAGGTCGTGTCAATTTAATGTATACATGGAACACTAGCCATCATAACTATTAGTATACACAGAATAGAGACCTTCTTGAGAAACTCAGTGTTTTAACCTAATGCATTATACCTGTCACCTTAATGTATACACGGAACACTAACCTCCTAACTATTTGTATACACAGAATAGAGACCATCTTGAGAAACTCGGTGTTTTAACCTAATGCATTATACCTGTCACCTTAATGTATACACGGAACACTAACCATCTTAACTATTTGTATACACAGAATAGAGACCTTCTTGAGAAACTCAGTGTTTTAACCTAATGCATTATATCTGTCACCTTAATGTATACACGGAACACTAACCATCTTAACTATTAGTATACACAGAATAGAGACCTTCTTGAGAAACTCAATGTTTTAACCTAATGCATTATACCTGTCACCTTAATGTATACACGGAACACTAACCTCAAAACTATTAGTATACACAGAATAGAGACCATCTTGAGCAATGCAGTACATACACTGAATGTATTATAGGTCGTGTCAACTTAATGTATACATGGAACACTAGCCATCATAACTATTAGTATACACAGAATAGAGACTATCTTGAGAAACTCAGTGTTTTAACCTAATGCATTATACCTAATGTATACACGGAACACTAACCATCTTAACTATTAGTATACACAGAATAGAGACTATCTTGAGAAACTCAGTGTTTTAACCTAATGCATTATACCTGTCACCTTAATGTATACACGGAACACTAACCATCATAACTATTAGTATACACAGAATAGAGACTATCTTGAGAAACTCAGTGTTTTAACCTAATGCATTATACCTGTCACCTTAATGTATACACGGAACACTAACCATCATAACTATTAGTATACACAGAATAGAGACCATCTTGAGAAACTCAGTGTTTTAACCTAATGCATTATACCTGTCACCTTAATGTATACACGGAACACTAACCTAACTATTTGTATACACAGAACAGAGACCATCTTGAGAAACTCAGTGTTTTAATCTAATGCATTATACCTGTCACCTTAATGTATACACGGAACACTAACCTCCTAACTATTAGTATACACAGAATAGAGACCATCTTGAGAAACTCAGTGTTTTAACCTAATGCATTATACCTGTCACCTTAATGTATATACGGAACACTAACCCCCTAACTATTTGTATACACAGAATCATAGATGTTGTCGACAGTCAAATGTATGAATAGAACATAAATACAGTGAAAGAAGACTTTAAAATATATAGTATTTTATATATATATATAATATGTTGACACATTTAATTTAAAACATTTAAAGAAAATGTAATTCCATATAAAATAATATAATAAAGGGTTATGGTGTTTGACGTCACTTTCAACGATATTTAAGTTATATCTATGTTATATCGTGGCAGAATAACAAATATATACCTGATTTATTATATATACATGTATATATTATTATTGTGTTGTTGACATTTTCCCCTATAAAATAATGAATAATACTAACACGAAAAACTAATAGAAACTCCTGCCTCCAAATTAAAATAATAACTTAAGATATTTAAAAAAAAAATAAGGGACGATTTATAGAATTCAAAAGGTTTTTTTTACTTCTTGTAATGTTTTAATGTTCTAGCTGAAGGGTCTGTAGCACCGATCCACTTGGGCATCCAGTAGTAAGGGATCCAATTACTTTGTCCTGAATAGAACTTTTCAAATAACCGTCTGTAATATAACCCTTCTTTTGACGTGGGTGTGTTATGTTGATATTGTGATGCTGAGGATTCCAATTCGCTGTCATTAATCTGGAATCATAAATGCATATTAACTCTGTATGATTTTTTTCGTAAGGAAATCATTGCTTGTATATATATTGGTTTTAATACAGCAAAGCTGCTGAGCATCTGAAATTATGAAAACATATTTGTTGTTATGGTTTTGTTTTGTCTTTAGCCAGTTTCTCTTTCTGGCTTGTTTGTTGCGACTATCAATACATTTTATTTTTTCCGACAATATACATTGTACGTATTTTGTTCTTATCCTTCAATGTATGAAAGTCCAAAATAAGCTTACTGAAAGTAACAGAAACAAAGTTCGGTCCAATTGTTTTCAAATGTGAACTCTTTATCGTTTGTGCTATACTTCTACCAAGTACTGTTACTTATTTCTTACCGTTTACTCTATATGAATGCATGAATTTGGTACCAGGAAGTTATTTTTTGTTAAACAAACCTGTACCTTCATTATACAGCTCGAAAAGTTTGAAAATACCAAAGGGGTAATACGGATTTCGAAAACAAACAAACATAGCCCAGAGATATAACTTTATGTAATCAGTAGACAGTCAATATATATATATTGGATAACTGTATATTATTCTATAGAAATGCCTGAACCAAGTCAGGGTCATTACGGTTTTCACAGTTTTCCGGTTGTTGACTGATTTTGTCTGTTTATATAAGTAAAGGTAATAACAAAATTACCGAACTCCGAACAATCTTACAAAGGGAAAGTCAAAACTCATAATTATATAAACAGACAAAATCAGTCAACAACCGGAAAACTGTGAAAACCGTAATGACCCTGACTTGGTACAGGCATTTCTAAAGAAATGGTGGGTTGAATCAGATTTTAAGGCGCCAAACCTCCCGCTCTCATTACGGTTCAAAGGTTCCAGCTGTCACTGTAACAGTATTTAAATACAGGAACAAAATAGGTATAATAGTTGTCAAAGCAGTACCATATTCGGTGACGTAAATGTCAAAAATATTTTTACGTCACACATTGACAAAAAAATTCTTGACATTTGTGACTTCTTTATCTTTATACATTTTCACTATATGAAAATGCATCGCTTATAATTTTTTCTGCAGAGACGGAATATATTTCGACAAGATATTGGTATCGGAATATAAACTTTTTAAGAGATCGAATAAGGCGAATCTTTTTATAGCCCTGGTCCAGTAGCCTGTTTCTCAGATGAAGATGACGTTTCAGGAAATCAGAATAATTGCTACTGGCCCTTGCATAGCGAATCAATTGCGAGATGTAAACACCATATGCAGGAGAAGCTGGTATATTGCTGCACATGTTTGGAAAATTTATGATTTTAAAATTGAAGTCGTCCCGCTTATGAGTTTTGACTTTCCCTTTGTAAGATTGTTCGGAGTTCGGTAATTTTGTTATTACCCTTATTTACCAGTACAAAGTCTAGTATGCAATATGTAATAAAGATTCAAATTAGTGAGATAGAAATTATAGCATAAACATCTAACGTGTTTTGTCCTCCTTGCTACTTTGAACTAACCTGTTCACTAATAAATTCCTGCAGAACTTCATACCACGAACGTGTTTGGGATGACACCCCATCACTGAAGGCTTCTTTAGGTCGCCATAAAATTTCCTTAGGTAGTAAATCGATTCCATCAAATGCTGAACGCAAAAGATACTTTTCTACTCCCTTGTGTGGTTGCTTCATATCTTCTGGTAATGAAAGGTAGTAGCTACTGAATCTGTGGTCTAGGAACGGAACACGAATTTCAAGCCTGGAAAAGTAATTATTGACCCTTGATTAGTTCAAAACATGGCCAGTTATTAAGTAGGGAAGGCTTATCCGTATTATTGCACGATCTTACAAAATAAAACATGTTTTCTGACGATAAACCCTCTCCTATGATCATATTATATAATAAACATGTAGATACAATACTTATTAAAATATTTGAAAATTGTAATTATTATGAGGAAATAAGTCTTTCTCTTCTTTTCATTCACAAAAACTAAAAAAAAAGCACATGTTGCATTAATTTTGATATAAAATGTTTTTAGATCAGAAAATGCAAAAGGTATTAAATATTTTAAAAATTGTAATTATTATGAGAAAACAGTCTTTCTCTTCTTTTCATTGAAAACCAAAAAGTCACATGTCAAAATAATTTGGCATAAACTGTCTTTAAATCTTAAAATGCCGAAAAAATATTACCCCCAGGCAGCTGTAGATCGATCTCCACGCAACACGTCGAACATATACAAATCTTCACAAAGTCGTCTGCTTTCCTCATTTGCCTCTTTAGAAGATGGCGCTTTATGGAAGTAGATGTATCCTTGCGCTATTTCGTCAGATCCTTCACCAGATAATATAACGGTAGTATCGGTTTTCTCTTTGATGTATTTACTCAAAAGAAACATTCCTTCAAAAAAAGTTACAAGAAAGTTATGTCATGGAAATAACAGGAAGGTGATGCTTACAAAGTTACTAATATCAGTAATTAATAGATCTAGAGTACAAAGGAGTGAATGATTGTTGTTTAACGCCAAATGAGCAATTTTGCATCTATATCATGAAGAGATTAAGCTACATTCGATGAGATGATGATGATGTCTGGGTTGTACTAGATCAAAACGGTTAGTTGGGGCTTTATAGTGTTTGCTCACTCACTTAAACAAGGATCCGCGGGTAGACATGTCGCTCCACATAGACACCAGCTTATCGTGATTCCGAGCCAACCCGTCTTTGCTGGTACTCCTTATTGCCACGTCCTTGGCGGAAATCCAACAAATACCAATTTCATAGTCTTTTGGTTTGACTAGATCAGGACTCGAACCCACGATCTACCGCACTCTAGGTGAGCATGCTAACCATTACATCACCAATGTGTTCAAGGAGAACCAAGTGACTGGGGTAAAACTGATGACGTGGAATCAGGTAAGAATGTTTTTTGTCGATTCAATTGTTTCTATAATGTATTTTAAATGACACATGCATTAGTACGATAGTAATATATGAACTTTCCACAAGGAAATCACAAATTACGACTGAAAAAATGTACACGAAAGAGAAAATCCGATTTTAAAAAATCGCTAAGATGACCGTAACTGATCATAATCGTTTTCAAAGATGACCGTAATCTCAGTTTTCAGTTACGGTCATCTGAGCGATTTTTTAAAATCGGATTTTCTCTTTCATATACATTTTTCAGTCGTAATTTGTGATTTCATTGTGATAAGATCATAGATTACTATCGTACCAATGCATGTGCCATTTAAAATACATTATAGAAACAATTTAATCGACAAAAAAGATTCTTATCCGATTCCACGTCCGCCATCTTGGGATGACCGTAATTGCAGTTACGGTCATCAGCTTTACCCCAGTGCAAGTGATGGATAATGGATAAATTACATCTGAACTGAAAAGTCTTTTAAACAATCATTAAATAGAAACATGATTGGCTTGGTAGCATTGATCTTTGCCAACGTTAGGTGATAGTACACTTACCAACAGAAGCGCGGATTGTAGTGATGTCATAGCTTTCTAAATGGTAAATGACGTCATCAAGGGCAGCAATTCCTTCTTCCGGTGTAAAAATTACTTCATGATGTTCTGTTTGTAGATAATTGGCAACCTGAAAGTAAGCACATTTGTTTATTTGACTTCATTAAAGGATTGTTACAAGAAACTTCTTAATTAGGTGTACTGCCTGGAATGTCAGCATATTTTAACGGTTACACGTGGGTGATGCAAGAATTAAGATAATCAACAAATTCCCTTTGGCATTTTGGTTTGAAAAAACAGGTCTTTGTACTAATACGTCTGTTCATGTAAACTTCATTGAAGGCCCATAGAATTAGTTTAACCCCGCCACGATTTATTGATATGATTGTATCAAACCAGGAAAGTGAGCTGTATTATATAGGTCTGTTAGAGGGTTTCAATTTTGTCTCTGTTTCCACGACTTTTCTATTAGATTTTGGAATATTTTTAATATGTGGTATGTTTTATTTTTCATTTTATTGGTAATATATTACCCCTCATGCAAAATACGTGGACCAAATATCTTCGTTATCACAACAAAATAATATACAATTATTGCACTTCATTGGGTGCGATATGATGTGTTTATGGAGCACTGAAAAGCAATATTGACCAAGGCCGAAGTCCGCGGTCAATATTGCTTTTCAGTGCTCCATAACACATCATATTGCACAAAGTGAAGTGCTGTAATTGTTTTATTACATTTAACATTCCCAGTTTTTTTTGTGTACCTGGATCTATTTTTAGGGATTGTTTGTTGTGGTTTTTTTCAAATTCAAAAGCACATGACCTGATCCATATAATATCATAAATACTTGTACAAATTTATATTACAAATTCAGTGTGTACACATTTATATTTGCATTCTGCTTGCGTTTGTAAAACTTCTGTGCCACTTTCTGTTTGTGTTTGTGTGACGTCATTGCAAAGGACGTAGAAAACGTTTGGCTAGTAAATTTAAAATTTTGTCGGGATTTCACCCACCGCTAAATAGATTGTTCAATATGAAATTCTGCCGTGCAATATGACGATTTATCACAAAAAACGAATTATACGGTTTTATTATACTGTATAAAACCATAAATGTAATAAACGTTGTTATTGACAATAGAGGATGTTTTGGCGGGATTTGATCAAGTATCCCTAATGTAGGAGACACGTGTTATTATATTTATAAACGCATTATAGGAATGCAATATGCAGGACACACATATCATATAATATTTTGGATTCTGATAATTTATAGTTGATCTTGCTATTTACTTCAGCAGATACAAATTTACACCAACGTGAATATCATGTGATTAAATCCCCAAAACATAAGAAATACAACATAAAAACTACATAGTAAAATAATACATTCCCTTAACAGAAATTAGACTTTCAAAAAATATAGAACTTTAGAAATCTCTAAGCATTTTTGGTAGCAAATGCAGTAGCAGGATTTTATGTTAGAAAACGCAAAGTAGACGAGGAACTTGGAGACCGCTAAAGGTACAAGCGGACCCAGGGTAATGACCGGTGGTGGAGTCCCTATATGTTCATGATAATTAGAGGATGTAAAGGAATAGAAAGAAAATGGTATTGTCGCTGTTTATACAACCCCACGATCGGAGGGAGGTCCAATGGCATTGCGATTTTCTTCTTTTTTAATGTATGTATATCTATTTTTAGGGGCAACCCACCAGGGTAGAAAGCAGATGTACCATATGATATGGCTTACCTTTCTAGCTGCTATTAAATCAGTACTTCCTTCCATTCCTATGGCAAAAGTCTGAATACGATATGGAAACTTTAATTCTTTCGCTTTCTTCACAAGTACAGATGCTACAAGACTAGAATCTAAACCTCCTGAAAACAAATTATATTTATATTATTGATTATCTTATGCAACAAAATGACACATGTTGACCAATTTTGTTTTTCGGGCCTTTTGCTGGAATCATCTTATGACAATATCAACTTATCTTTGACAAGTTCCTTCTTTCCACCTGTTCTGGTGATTATTATTTTTCAGTTTATCAACCTATGGAGTCTGTTTTATCATTATTTCATTAGATAAATCAAGCTATTTATAGCTGACAGGATATGCTTATCCAATCGGATTCTGTGTCTATTTTTGACTATATCAAATTGTGGCTAACCATGGGTGCTTATTCAACTTGATTTTGACATCCAAATTGCGTTTTACGATTTTGTTTCAGTTGGTATTAGGAACAGTGCAATCCAAATTCGGAGGTCATTTTGTGCCGCCTTGATGTTAGATTTTATTTGTATTTTTATTTATTACAAAGAAATATATCCATCTAACCATATTCTCAGATACTTCTATAATGCTGCAAATTATCTTGAGGCCGCACAAAAATTGCGCCTGATATCGGGTTCTGACATCTTACATTTTAAGATACATTCATCCCCATGAAATGGTTTACACATCTTAAAAGTTACTCAAAGACGAAATAATAACGATCTTTATGAAACACTAGACTGGTGTATTAAATGGACAAATTGTCTTACTAAATTTATTACATTATTTAAATTTTAAACTGAAAAGTAATTTCATAAAGAGATCTGGCATCATCATGATCGTATGGTAATTGGATATACAACTACCTCATTGATTACTTTAGAGATTAGGTAAAAACTTATCTAATGATAAAATATCAAATGTACCTGATAGTAGACAACCAATACGTCTTTCTGCCATCAGACGTTTTTCTACAGCTGCCTCGAATAACATTCGGATGTTCTCTTCTATATGGTTATCTATAAAGATAAGTAAGATGGTTCATGAGTACTTTTATACGTGGTAGTCACATAGTTCATGGGTACTTTTATACATGGTAGTAAGATAGTTCATGGGTACTTTTATAAGTGGTAGTCACATAGTTCATGGGTACTTTTATACAATACATGGTAGAAAGATAGTTCATGAGTACTTTTATACATGATAGTAAGATAGTTCATGGGTACTTTTATACAATACATGGTAGAAAGATAGTTCATGAGTACTTTTATACATGATAGTAAGATAGTTCATGGGTACTTTTGTACATTGTATTTACATTCTAGATGCATTCGTATGAGTAGTTCCTTAATCCATTGTGTCACACTTAATGAATGGGGTGCTTAGAGTTATGGTGTTTGGTGGAGGAAACCGGAGTACCCGGAGACAACCACCGACCTGTCAGAAGTCACTGACACACTTTATCCCATTAAGTTGTATCGAGTACACCTCGCCATGAGCGAGAATCGAACTCACAACTTTAGTAGTGATGGACACTGCTTGCACGTTAATGAAGGTTACCTTTTATTTCAGCAACTGTTTTATAAGCTGGTGGCTCTCCAGTTTTATGGAATCTTATCCGCTCTTCAAACGTGGCCTTTCCCAACATGTCTAGTTTATAAGATTCTACATGTCCTGGTAAAAATGGATCTACATGTTCACTGTATGCTTCCTTAGAGAGGCCAATTAAACCTGTAAATACAAATGTACATTAGACTATCATAATAACTCGTCACCATGATAACCGTTTTAAGCAACATTAGTATATATTTTTTAACATGATATCATAAATGAAATAAACTCGCAAACAACAGATACGTTTATGGGATGCGGTTTAGTGGGGTCAGGAGTCGCTACCGTAAAATGTGTCGTCCTGAATATGTGTTGGCACCGATTCCAGTTGGGAATTGTGTCAGGGTGTTATAGACTAGCAAACAAAGGCTCGTGTTAGATCATGTCTATTTTACCACTTATAATATATACTTTTACTTGCTAGTTGATATATTCAATATTTCTAAGGTACATAATATATTTTGTTCTTTTTCGAAATACATTTCCATCAAATATCTACTTCCTTATAATGACAATCTAGTAATGTGCATCCATCATTTTGTTTTGCTTTTTAACTGAACATAATTAAAAGTTGGTCTTAAAGGCAGTGGTCATTTTAATTTTGTATTTTGAAATCGTTTGAAACAAAATATTTTTAAAATCAACATTGAAATAGTTATGTTACATGGGATTCTTGAAAATATTCAAGCTATCGCTCGATATTTCTTACTAAATTTACTCAAAACCAACACATTACATTATGGGTTTTATTTACGACAGATTGGTCATATTTATTGAAACGATCGAGTTTCTTTCGCAATCTTGGACAAGTTTGAATAGCAAAGTATTTCATATCCACTACAAATGGAAGGCTATAATTTTACAATGATGGAAGAAAGCCGAATTTCCATGGAGAAATTCACTGAATGTTAGCAAAAACATTGTAAACATCCCCATTTAGAGTACAAGTCGTCGCTTTATTTTCTTTTTCTTTTTGCCGCGTCGTGTGCACCAAATTGGGTAACTAAATTCTTTTAAATTATTTTTACTATTACATGTACTGGGTCGATACCTCGGTTGGTGGACTATATATTGATCTCCGAGGCCACCATCCATCCAGTAATCAGTGTTTCGGCATAGGTATGGTGAAATATTATATATATCACGGGTCTTACGAATTAACTTATTTAAACAAACGAATCCGAAGAATGAGTTTCTGTAAATGAGTTCATGAGTAAGACACGTGGTATATAATATGCTTTGTAACAGAAATGAAATGATTGACATTTTTAGCTGTGGTATAACAATCAGACCTGCATGATGTACCATGGTATAAGCCCCGCCCATTTGCAACAAAGTTTTAATGACTGATTAACTGAATATGGTACAATATCAATTCCAGATAATAGATCATGATTTTCTACAAACACATTTTTAAGCTGAATAATTCATAATAACATGAAAGGAACAAAGGCCATTTATGTTACAATAGGGACTAAATATATATTTATTAATTAAACATACAGTTGCTAAATAATGCCATTAATGTAATTATCATTAAAACTAAGGTTCATCCGCTTGAGGCATAGGGGACTATGACCGATTTTTTGCTCTCCTGTTGGTATTTCTTTGCCATTCTTGCTCCTAAAGACTATTAAATTATTTGGCTTTATAATCTTGACTTTCAGCGTATCCCATGAAGGTTATTCCAGAAACGTCATGTGCGCTATAATAATGAGATATCTACGATTTTATCGAGCACACCTCGGTGCCAACCTACACATCATTGGTGGTTATTATACACAAAAACCTTTACCACTAGACCACCGAGTCTCCTCTAACATTTAAATAAGGTTCTTATGAAAGCCTGTGGAGGTTTGTATTCTTGTTATTTCGTTGGGTTGGGTTTAGGGTTATGGTGTTTAACAATATTTCAGTTATATCGTGGCGGTCAGTTTTATTGGTGGAGGATTTGTCGTTGATAATTTAAAACCATAAAAAGAGGTAATCCGTTTTTTTTTACAACTGACGTCATAACAAAATAAACATTCTTTAGAAAAAAAGTTCGAATTTTAACAATGAAAAATTTCAAAGGCCACTACGATTTTGCATTTTGCATTTTGCTTGCAATTTTACTGTAATAAATGGGTTAAAATTGGACAATCTGTCACAGACAAGTCTTCATTACACACTGAATTTGTCTTATTCCTCTACGGCTCATTTCATTCTTCTATTCTCCAATAAAAACAAGTGGGATCTTTGATGTTTAAAACAGTATTTGATGTTTAAAACAGTATTTAATTAATTTCATTTAAAACACTTAATTTCTTACAATTGGGTGGATTTAATTTTAAATAAATACGACATTCACAATAATTATTATACAACTACGATGGAATCAATTCTTTATAAAGGTCACAAGTATTTTTGTAATCTGATTAAAATCGGATATCTCACTAGCTCCGCTTTACTGCTATGTCGTGTTAGCCTTCGTGGCCGTGATCGTATCGTACCATTGGTAGTTGGATTTGTCCTATTCAGGTTTACTGTACATAGAGAAATAAACTATTTAATCAAGAAAAAAATAGTAGTTGGATTTATATCTACCTGTGCAATCCGTACCTATCACACTAACGTTATGAGTTCGAATCCCGCTCATGGCGAGGTGTAATTGATATAACATTATGTGATAAGTTTGTCAGTGACTTACGGCAAGTCGGTGGCTTTGTCCGGGTACTCCGATTTCCTCCACAAATAAAACTGACCGCCATGATATTGCTGAAATATTGTTGAAAGTGTCATTAAACACCATAACCCTAACCCTATATTCTATTAGAATACCACAGAACAAAGCAATTTCATTACATACCCTTTGCTTCCGAGCAAACTGCTAGGAAACCATTTTCGTTGTAAAGTCTAAACATGGGCCGGATACCGTACGTATCTCTACCGAGGAACACTTTTCTATTAGCCGTATCCAGGAGACAGAAGGCGAACACACCATCTAATTGTTTGGCGGCAAACTCGATCCCTCCATGAGCATACAGATGTATGATGGCTTCCCCGTCACATTTCGTAGCATAATGGAAATCAAATTCTTTTTGCAGCTGTAAACAGAAGGGTCAAAAGATTATCAAACCACTAAATGAACAAACGAAGATTCGTTGGAAATTTGAAATATTTAGATCAAATACAGTAAAACCTGTATATAAAGCACACTCAATGGAACCTGAAAATGTGGCCTTTATGAGCAGTTGCCCTTTATATACAGGTTAAAATTATATGCACTATTCATTAATGGGAAAAATCAGGCTGCCCTTTATAGACTGATTTGTTAGATAGAGGTCCCTTTAAGACAGGTTTGACTGTACATGACATTCAGATGTATGCACACAATGTTAATTTCATACATGTGTTTTTCTCTTTGATCAGTAGGTACGATTTATAAAATTGTATATACAACAAAACAAAGAATCACGAGTCAAAGATCTTGCCTGACATGGCCCGAGTGGCTCAGTGGGCTAGGTAGTTGGATTACCTAACAACTCATACAAGCCTATTACTAATCGTAGGTATGTGGATGAATTAAAAAAAAAAGGGGGGGGGGGAGTGGTCCACAAATCGGGTACTTATGATAATAGTAGAGGAGGGTTTTTGTGCTTTTAGAAATGGACTAAAATCGATCTCGGATTGAGTTTTTGGTAATGTTTGAAATTGCTCAATACTGTTTATAGTGAAAACGTCCCACAAAAGTGATGAATTATAAAATAAAACAAGGAGGGGGGTCCACAAATCGGGTACCTATGTTACCAATACGGCGTGGGTTCGCGCCCAGCTTTGTAAATTACAAAAAAGGGTGCACTCGACTCACAGCCGCAAGTGATAAAGTTTACCAGTTGCTTGCCCATGGTCGGTGGTTCTCTCCGGCTTCCTCCACCACTAAAACTAGTCGCCATGATATAGCTGAAATATTGATGAAAGTGGCGTTAAACACCAAAAATCAATCAAATCAACCAATCAATCTTGCCTGACAAAATACAACCCCAACCATATGAACAAAGCAGAAAAAACAATTACAGGAATGATTCTGGTTAGAAATTAAAATAATTGAAAATCAATGGCATATAGGTGAAAGCATCTGCACCCCTTTCAAATGGTCCATTTTTGACTTGCTCTGACATGTGTCCAACAATTTTCAGCAATTTCTCTACATAGGAAAATAGCTGAAATCAGTTGGATAACTACAAACTCATCCTTGCAATTAAAAAAAACTCAACTAAAGTTGATGATGCGGCCGTCGTGATCCTATACAATCAGTGCCTATCACCACTAAAGTTGTGAGTTCGAATCCCGCCCAGGCGAGGTGTACAGTACACAATATAACTTTATGTGATATTGTCTGTCAGTGACTTTCGGATGATCGGTGGTTTTCTCCGGGTACTCTTGTTTCCTCCACCAATAAAACTGACCGCCACGATAGAACTGAAATATTGTTGAAAGTGGCATTAAACACCATAGCCCTAAGTCTGAAGTTGACGACACGACGGTCGTCCTTTTCCACTATACCCCACCCTAATAAACTTAATATGATGCCAAATGGTTCACTTGTGGAAAACGTCATCTGGATATTTCTGTTGAAAACCACAATATGTAAAAATGATATACAAATATTGGTTACTGTAACGCAGAGCGTTACAAATGTCCCCCAAACGAACAATACAAGTACTAGTGGTATGAATGAAGAATAGTGTGAGAACATAGCAAGAAATAATTAGAGCCCAGTTTTTGACTCTATCATGTTGGAAACCAAATTTCGTCCAAATCGGAGGATTTTTGTATTTTGGCGGCCATTTTGGTTCAAAATGGCCACCATAGCAAACCAAAATGGTCCCCATATGGTGCAGCATGTCTTACTCCCTGTAAATATCCATTTCCATTGAAATCTGTTCATTTTTGAATTTTTAACGATTTTTTTAATTTTTATATTGGCGGCCATTTTGAAAATTTTAAAAACAAAGAGCAGAACTTTGAGTGATGATTTATTTTTGTGTCAAGTTTCAAAAGGACCCGCTGTACGTTTGAATTTAACATTTTTTTGCACCTTGGTTACCATGGCAACGGCCGCCATTTTGAATTTTTTCAACCCCCCCCCCAAAAAAAAAAGCTGCCACACTACGGTGGATATTCCTACAAAGTTTTATGAAGTTTGATGAAAGGAATCCAAACATTTTTTAATCCCCCTTTTTTGTTTCCATGGCAACTGCGGAGAAGTTTGTCCAACCGATTCCGATTTTTTTGCCTTATTTCGTTCCACTAGATGTGGATGTTGTTCCTTACAAGTTTCATCAAATTCTGTTCGGCGAGTAATCTGCTATGATCATTTTTGTGTTTTTCAATTTTTTAGCATTTTGGCCGTTTCTATGGCAACGGCGGCCATTTTGAAAATTCCAAAAGTAGTCTGCACATCTACTCATAGTGCTTAACATTCCTGTGAAGTTTCATTGAATTCCGTTCAATAGTCGCCGAGAAATGTGTCGGACAAACTTTTGGCGGAAGAAAGAAAGAAGAAGAATAATAATAATAAGAATAATAAGAAACGGAGCAAGCAAAATATATCTCTCAAACTTCGTTTGGGGGACATAATTACGGCCCTCGGATGAGGTGAATATCCAAAATTGTCAACCCCACTAAGGTTATTTCCCCGAGGGCTTTAGCCCGAGGGAAATAACCCTAGTGGGGTTGACAGTTTTGGATATTCACCTATTCAGAGGGCCGTAACTGTTTTATTATACCGAACAAACAGTTGAAATATACTGTTTAATATTTGAATTGTTAAAGTATTATTCCATTAGGGCTATTCACTGGACGTTGTAATTTTCGAGGGTTATTCACCGTTGAATAATAGGGTTATTCAATGGACGTGTGTAATTCTTAAGGTTATTCACCGTTGGCGGCGATTAGAAGCAAAAATATCCAGATTATTTTATGTCATGTGATTATCTTTTAGCCAATAGAATTGATTCTTTATTATGTGAGGTATAAATATCACTTTACTAGCTGATGGTTGTAGATCTCTCCGTTATAGATCAACCAGATATGTGGATACTTAAACACTCTCATTGGCTGCATGCCTTGTAAATCATCAACAATGGCTAGTCGATGAAACCCGAGACAACATGTTGGAAAGTGATGAATGGTTTCTATGCGGAATGCATCTGGACCTCTGTGTGTTATCTTATGAGCTGCATTGCATTGAATGCTAGTATCGTCAGGACTTCCAAAAATCGCCCAAATTCCACACATTTTGAGTTTGTATTTTTTTGCTGAAAATAACAAAGTAGCAATTGTATAATAATCTTTAAATTAAATCGTAAAAATATTACTAATTTGCTTTTAAACATTCAACTTGAAGTGTAATTATGTTGTTAATAAACACGTAGAAATCTAATCTAGTTCGCACGATCCGCCTTCGGAACAATGTTATGTTGTTTCTTGTTTATTATATCTCGACAAAACTTCTTCGTTGTTCTCTTTTCTAGTCGAATCTGTTAAATGTCTCGTGGGAACTACAACTAGGAGCGACTAGTTCTGCATCCATCGCCATTACCTCCTTTTTCTAATCGATATGTGTTTACGCTGTGAAGCGTGATATGAAAAACAAATGGCTTATTGTCGTAGGTACAGAAACAATTTCCAGGTTATGTTTTCACGAAATAAATATAAAACAGTTGACTTTATATTGTCAAAACGGTCTATTTGGAGTTTTTATATATTTTTAATAATATATTCCCTGAAAAGAGAGTCGCCAACTTAGCACACACATATTCTCGATTCCGGAGTGACATCACACAATGTAATTGACCAATCAATGATTATCAATTTTGAGATGAAGAAAATATTTGGAGGTGTTCAAAGCCAAGCAAAATCCTCGGGATGCTACATAGACTCCAATGTATATTAATTTATTCGCTATCTTCCAACAGAAGTTAAATATTTTAATTAAAATCACCTCTGGTCCTTATAGACACTAAATCAGATAACTAGTTTGATTTTCGTCAATTTATATCAGACAGGTTTATTTTAATTAAGAAAATAAAATTAAAATTTTCCATTGGAATCTAGGTAAAATCTAGAGGATTCCTGCTGACCTCACCCCAATGAATTATCAAATACCCGGATGTTCGGATATGAGAATACAATCAATATCGTGAGTGAGTGGGCGATTGTTGTTAATTGCAAAATGTGCATTTTTATTCCAGTTATAGGCAATCTAATTAAAATTAGATCTACACACTTGCTCCCTATTTTCTATCGGGTTTTTTTGGTCGCTCGTGTTGTAGCGTGTACTACACGAGCGACAAAAAAACCGATGTAAAGTGTGTAGATCTAATTTTAATTAGATTGAGCTATAGGTTACATTTCGAAGATATGATGATAACAATGATGATGATGTCCGCTTTGTACTAGACCAACACGCTTGGTTTGATTTGTATAGTCACGGCTGGTAATCGGCACAAGCAGAACAGTTGGTTCTGCAAAGAAATTCGTGAGGATAACTTCCGGTTTTGGTGGAGGAGAGTTCACGAAGACGCTTCGCAAGGTATGTACATGTCAAAAATTGAAATTTTCTTTTTTACTGCTCGAATATTGCAAAATCAAAGAATGCTATGCTGTGGCGAATGCTTTCACGATTAGAAACATGTATAGTTTATTCTTGTATATGAAGTGTAACTCTCGCAAAATCAATCGTCCCCCGAAAAACATGACGAAAATTGTGACACTCTTACATTTCTAGTTGTTCTTGACAAAGATGCAAGTTAAATTTTCAATATTTTTTCATCATGGGAGTCTAAATGTAATCGGGGATAAATTCCGATTCGTCAGAAGTAAATTGAAGTCTAGATTAATCTACAAACTGTCAATTTTCTCGTTTTCCTGCTTGAGGAGATCGGTTCTGATAGAGCACATTGCGAATGCATGAGGAGATTTGCTAGTTTTGTTAATTGTTTTCTGCAAAATTGATAAATTGACACTTTTAAGCACAAAACTGATAAATACTCTAATCAAAATAACTATTCTCTGTCCACTTTCAGGAGATGCCAGGATTCAAGGGAAAGAGGAAAAGGGGACTGACATTGACTCTTTACAAAAAACCATTTCGATATAGATTGCCTGCATCACCGCCAAGGAAACGAACAAAAATAAGTAGCAGTACACCAAATTTAAAATTCCCATTAATCAGGCACACCAAGTTTATTAAAAAAGTCTCTTTCAATTTCAAAATATTTATATCCTGTCAAACGGGTTTACACATCTATTCGGCGCAACATTTTTACTAAAGATGACGGAAACTTCACCGCAGATCTACACAAGTTATAATATTACATGATTTCAGCACATACATATGTCTAACGTAAATAAACATTCACTTAGTGCTAGTAGTCATGAATAAATTAAACACAAGATGTCAATTAAACTGGACATATCCTTAAAATCTGTAAAGCGCTTTACATCTTGTAACCACTACTAACAGAGATCTTTTTTATTTACAAGTGTGTACACATAACACACTACATAATAGAAAAACAAACCACAAATTAATATTATTCTCAACTGTATGATATTTAATTTAGAGTGTATCATTTGTATTAGAAATTATAAAGATATGATTCACATTAACTTTGTAAAATTATCTTACAGTGCGAATGCATAAGGAGATTTGCTAGTTTTGGTACGACACATGTAATCCACTGTATAATCACAAATTTTGCATGTCTGTCTGGTAATAAATTAACGAACTTCCCGTCGGGTTTTTAAATGTATAAAAGTAATATTTCATTGTTCATGGGCTGTCACCTAGAAAGAAACATTTCATTTAAGGAATCAATTCATAATTGTAACTGCGGTTTCCCATGATTAAACTGTATTGGATACACAAGATTAACTAACTTCCCTTACATTTGTACATTGGCAAAATTGAAAATGCACTGTAAGATAATTTTATAATCAAACTTAATGTGAATCATATCTTTATAATTTCTAATACAAATGATACACTCTCAATTAAATATCATACAGTTGAGAATAATATTAATTTGTGGTTTGTTTTTCTATTATGTAGTGTGTTATGTGTACACACTTGTAAATAAAAAAGATCTCTGTTAGTAGTGGTTACAAGATGTAAAGCGCTTTACAGATTTTAAGGGTATGTCCAGTTTAATTGACATCTTGTGTTTAATTTATTCATGACTACTAGCACTAAGTGAATGTTTATTTACGTTAGACCTATGTATGTGCTGAAATCATGTAATATTATAACTTGTGTAGATCTGCGGTGAAGTTTCCGTCATCTTTAGTAAAAAGGTTGCGCCGAATAGATGTGTAAACCCGTTTGAAAGGATATAAATATTTTGAAATTGAAAGAGACTTTTTTAATAAACTTGGTGTGCCTGATTAATGGGAATTTTAAATTTGGTGTACTGCTACTTATTTTTGTTCGTTTCCTTGGCGGTGATGCAGGCAATCTATATCGAAATGGTTTTTTGTAAAGAGTCAATGTCAGTCCCCTTTTCCTCTTTCCCTTGAATCCTGGCATCTCCTGAAAGTGGACAGAGAATAGTTATTTTGATTAGAGTATTTATCAGTTTTGTGCTTAAAAGTGTCAATTTATCAATTTTGCAGAAAACAATTAACAAAACTAGCAAATCTCCTCATGCATTCGCAATGTGCTCTATCAGAACCGATCTCCTCAAGCAGGAAAACGAGAAAATTGACAGTTTGTAGATTAATCTAGACTTCAATTTACTTCTGACGAATCGGAATTTATCCCCGATTACATTTAGACTCCCATGATGAAAAAATATTGAAAATTTAACTTGCATCTTTGTCAAGAACAACTAGAAATGTAAGAGTGTCACAATTTTCGTCATGTTTTTCGGGGGACGATTGATTTTGCGAGAGTTACACTTCATATACAAGAATAAACTATACATGTTTCTAATCGTGAAAGCATTCGCCACAGCATAGCATTCTCTGATTTTGCAATATTCGAGCAGTAAAAAAGAAAATTTCAATTTTTGACATGTACATACCTTGCGAAGCGTCTTCGTGAACTCCCCTCCACCAAAACCGGAAGTTATCCTCACGAATTTCTTTGCAGAACCAACTGTTCTGCTTGTGCCGATTACCAGCCGTGATAGTGCTCACTGAAACAACAGTCCGTGGGAAGACATGTCGCTCCACTAGATTGATTCCGAGCCAACTAGTCGTTGCCTTTGCTCCTGTGTCCAGCGGGCTTAGTGGAGACGCAGCAAATACATGGTTTGACCGGACCAAGCCGGGTCAATCCCACGATCTACAACACCCGACACGCACACGCTAACCATTACACAACCGATGCCGTTTGCATAATTGATATCAAAAGGGGGGTTTCAATGAATTCAAGGTTAAAGATTGTTAGATTGGAATTAATTAATCAGATTGATGTTAATAAGCATGCAGGTTTTATCAGATTTATCCATTGTTAATTATAATGCCCCCAAGACATATTCTTGTGAATGTTTACAGCTGTTATGCTATAACTTGTATACGTATGCTACCTCGGCTAAGGTTGTAAAATATAGTGTTACAGGTTATTTAGTGTCTTTTGGTAGTTCAATTCAGATGTTTTATAGTTAGATCATGATACCAAGTGAGAAATGTTTCAGCGATATAATACAGTATGCATGCATGACGAGAACAATTTTATAAACGACGTGGGTAGAAATGTTAGCACTTGCATGTGGCTGAGGAATCGTTCATTATGCTAAAACCATTCATAAGCTAAATAATGAAGGGAGGGGGCAGTTTGCTTCACCCGACCACGATTTTTTTTCACACAAAACAAACATCAGATTATCATTTTTTTAGGTATGGAAAATCAGTTATTTATCATAAAACTTCTCGTTGAAAACTAGTTTCAGATTCTTTATTTTTTTTTTACATCTTTTTAAGTCAATTTATATTTTTCTATCAAATTTGGGGAAGGAAATAAAAAAAACCCATCCCCTTAGGCCTAAAAGTTAAATAATAAAATCGGAAAATAGGACATTGACCATCATTGACATGCCAAGATATTTTCTCCAAAGACTTTCTTTTGTCCGAACTCATAAAAATTAAAATGACCTTAATCAAATATGGTTATTTAATTGTATACAAGTGGCAATATTCAACCAACAAATCGGAATTTTCCAAGTACTTATAAAGCGATTAGAGAATGTTCAATGCTAGATACGATATCGAACGCGATGCATTCATGATTATCTCCCCTTTATGGATTTATTCAGTGCATTCTCTATTATATATAATTTTTTAATTTGCATATTTAATTTGTACACGACGAGGCAATTACATGACAAATCACTGTGTATTTAGATAATTACATCGCATTTTAAACAGAGGAATGAGTGTATTTTTTTTTCTGATCTTGTTTAAACTCATTTTGTTTACTACTTGCGGATGCAGATTGATTTCATCATACAAATGTATACAAGCAAAATGAAACTGACATGTTATATACAAATATATATCTAAGTTACCTTGTCTCACGTGCAATATATTCCCCACAGTTACTTTACATTTTAATATTTTGATAAAAATTCGTGCAGTTTTGCGATTTTTTTTTTTTTACTAAAATTTAATCTTATTAAATACGATTTCCTATTTTTCTTACATTTAAATACATTAGTTTTCATGACTTACGTGTAATTAATGCAAAAGCTTTAAAACAAAGCTACTTACCAGATTTTTCGCTAAAATATTTTTTAGTCTGTTCTTTTACACACGTGGAAACGTTATGATGAAATATTGTATGATGCAAGATTTCGTAATCTTATATACAGTATGTTTGTACTAAAATAACATGTGGATTTCTAAAAATAGACAAGGTCAATTGCATTCGGATATACATATAAACTATAGTGTGTATATATTGGAAGAACATTTTAATCCGTAACATGTTTTAAGACATTTTTAAACTGGTGGATTTAATAAATAACGTATATTGTCTTATTGATCCACGATCTCCTACATTGGAGGTGAAGATAAGGAATACAGAATACAGAATAGGTCACGCTTTTTGTGAATGATCGGAATATTATAATGTATTCTTACGACATAATTTTTCTCAATACATAAATTGCATAATAGAACATAATAATTTAACTTTCAAATTCAAATCCTATTAACATGTTTACTTGAAAATATCGATTTTATGTTCTCTTTGTTACATGTTTATTTGTATAATTTGTATAACTGTCACAAACTGTATTGTTTAATGACAATAACATTTTTGAATTCGAATTTGAAATTTTACATTCGTCAGCACAAAACGATTTAATTGAAATGATATTTAGGTAAATGGGTAAAGTTGGAATTTATGAAAGTTAAAAGCCGGTGTCATTTTTCACATAATTATAGTTGGTTCAGTAATAACATAGAAATCAAATATATATCTTATTACCATGTAATATACCCATTCTTATTACCATGTAATATACCCATTCTTATTACCATGTAATATATCCATTCTTATTACCATGTGATATACCCATTCTTATTACCATGTAATATACCCATTCTTATTACCATGTAATATACCCATTCTTATTACTATGTAATATACCCATTCTTATTACCATGTAATATACCCATTCTTATTACCATGTAATATACCCATTCTCAATAAAACTAAAAAAAAAAGGATTTTCATTGGATACAATTTTTAATAACCTGATGTGCGAAAAGATGCATATTAAATTTTGTAAATCACTCCTTGGAATTCATAGAACTTCAACCAATTTTGCGGTCCTATCAGAATTAGGTCGGTTCCCAATTCATTTTGATATATTGAAGGCAATGCTTTCATATTGGCATCGTTTAGAAAATCTTGTTCCAGACTGCTGAAGTTTATTAAAGAATGCTTTTGTAGAATCAAAATATTTATTTCATATGAAGTGTCCATCTTGGTACGGAAGTCTACAGGTTATGGTTTCAAATATACAAGGAGTGGAATCTTTACCCTCAGTCAGATCCTACAAGTTAAATGATACTATCAAAAAAATACTATCGGAATACTACTTGAAGTGTTGGCACTCAGACTGGAATTTACATTCATCTTTTTTCATGTTCCCATTTAAACGAAGAGAGAGAAAACAATTTTGGATGAGATAAATCTATGTTATAACAACTTCAGTCGGCTAAATCCCACTGATAAACTGATTTGGTTGATGGCAGTTGATAATCCAGATATTCTTACTAGAATTAGTAACATGGTACAAAAAGCTAACGTTTAATTTCCAGAAAAATATTTATATAATACTATTTTTTCCCCCGATATTTACAGCATATTGATTTGATGGTCATTCTGCGGGGGGCACAAGACGTACAGATTTGTGATTTAATTCACAAGTCTGTTAATTGGCAACGTCCCTTGGTGCTCCCTGCTTGATGACCACCCACGATATGAATATTTTATCTTACTATTAAAATATGGTTAGGGATTCCACGTGCTGGCCATCATGCGGAGAGCACAAAACTTTCAGACTTGTGATTATATTGGGTCACAGGTCTGTTAACTGGCACCGTCCCTTGATGGCCACCCCACGATGTGAATACTTTACCTAATTTTTGTTTTTGCTTTTTAAATTCTTTCGATAATTTGAATTATAGAATAGTGAATCCACGGGCTGGCCATCTTGCGGAGAGCACAACATTTTCAGATTTGTGATTATATTGGGTCACAGGTGTGTTAACTGGCACCGTCCCTTGGTTCTCCCTGCTTGATGGCCACCCTACGAAATGAACGACTCATTAATATATTTTTAATCAATATTTTTTATTGTTGGCTTTCTGATACTGTTACTATAGTCACAAAACTGGCGTGACCCATAAGTTCATCCTAATGGCATGAACCCTTGGTACTTCAAGTAGTCATACTATTTCTTTATTTTAAGATACATTTTATTTCCTCCTCAATTGTTAGAGGGATCAATACACACCTAAGACTATGGCTCTAAACTAGAGGTGAAAACATTAGTGCTGTTTTTGTTTTTGTTTCCCATCTTTTTTGTTATGTTTTAAAACAATTGTAATAAATGCTCATATCACACCACCGATGCGGTTGGTATAAAAATAGAAATTTGCGTAGATAAGGTGTATTTTTTTTCAGGTACATGTACTTATTACCTGTGTAAATTAAGATATATACTCATAGGCGGATCCTGGGGGCCCAGGCTCCCCCTTTTTGAACCAAGTTATAGACTGGTAAAAACGTGTTTTAACAGAATATTTCCAATTTCGTCCTTGTCATTTTTCTTTTTACCATGTTTCCTGATTTTCTCTTTACATAGCACATCGGTATCTTTTGATTTTTTTTTAAACAAATTGTCTTGAAATCCGATTTGTTTTCTAATTTTTAATCCTTCTTCTCTCGGAGTTCCTTCTCCCTTGTCCATATCATAAACCTCTATCACAATTTGATATTCCAATATGCTGCCGTTCTCTCAAGTTAGTCCCAATTTGGACTGGAACCTTGTTTCATGGTACAAATTGCACTGCATTCTCAAAGATATATGGGAAAGGTGAGAGCAACCAATGCCAGAATTAGCCATCTTTTACCATTAAGAAAATGAAGTTTAAAAAGTGATTATTAACAATTCCACCAATATCTGAAACCGAACAACTTTCTCTCAAATAATATCATGAAAAAATGAGCCGATTAATGGATCACAACCATACTCCCTACTTTATAAGTGGATCTCTAATATCAATACAGATACATGTATGATCAAACAATATTGATAGTAAAGTCAGCAATCATTCATTTCCAGTAATTTTTCAAAAACGCATGCAATCACAGCAATGAAGGACAACATAAACATGGGCAGTAATACATCTGGATCAGTGAATGCTCATACTTAACTAACTATTAAATAAGAAGGTATTATGAAATACAAATCATAACATGTTTAATATCAATTAGTCAAAATACGTTTGCAGAAAATAGTCTTCTTGTGAGATTAGAATAAATAGGTGATCGATTTATTGGAATGAATGGGTAAGTGAGTGGGTGAGTATTGATTAACGGCAAATGAGCCAGTTTGCAGCTACATTGTGGAGAGAACTAGTTACAGTTGATGAGATGGTGATGAGGTCCGCTTTGTACTAGACCAACCCGCCTACTTGGATTTGTATAGTGCTAGCCCACTTAAACAGTCCGCGGGTATAAACGTCGGTCCACTCAGACACATTATTCTGATTCCCAGCCAACCAATCTTTGCTCTTACTCCTTAAATATTTGAACACTTAGGCTTAAATTTTCAATGCAGTGTTACTGGCTTAAATTGGCAGTGCAGTTTTTGTTGACTTAAATTGGCAGTGCAGTTTTTGTTCTTAAATTGGCAATGCACTTTTTGTTGACTTAATTTGGCAGTGCAGTTTTTGTTCTTAAATTGGCAGTGCAGTTTTTGTTGACTTAAATTGGCAGTGCAGTTTTTGTTCTTAAATTGGCAGTGTACTTTTTGTTGACTTAATTTGGCAGTGCACTTTTTGTAGGTTTAAATTGACAGTGCAGTTTTTGTTAGTTTAAGTTGGCAATGCAGTTTGCTTTACTTACAACATGTAAATTAGCAGTGCAGTTTTTGCTGGCTTAAATTGGCAGTGCAGTTTTTGTTGACTTAAATTGGCAGTGCAGTTTTTGTTAACTTACATTGGCAGTGCAGTTTTTGCTTACTTAAATTGGATAGTGCAGTTCTTGTTGATTTAAATTGGCAGTGTAGTTTTTGTTGATTTAAATTGACAGTGCAGTTGTGAGAACATTTATTGTTAAAAGTATGAATAACAAACAAACAAACAATACAATATCCATATTAATTTTTCCCCTTTTGATGATGATGATGATGATGTGTTGAATAATTATGCAATCTAATTAAAATTAGATCTACACACTTGCTCCATATTTACTATCGGTTTTTTTTGTCGCCGCGTGTGTAGGATCTAACAACCATGTATAATTATCGTCCAAATCCAAGAAAGCGTCTCTGATGTGTTCATGAGGTAGGAATGGCAGTGCCATAACCAGTCTGAGAAAAGAATACACATCACCCCTGTGGTTGTAAGCAGCCTAAAGAAAAAAAAGAATACAAACTTAAGTCAACAATTTATACGATATATTTTAAAATTTAAAGTTTTCGACCCCTGGGTTTGGTACCTCAAAAGATCTGTTAACCACTATGGAGTCATCCTGTAACAAAAATGCAGAACGTAATAATAATCATCTCTGTTATTATAAGAAAATAAAAGCGAATAAACTGTGTAATTACATACAGAAAAACATCAACAAATGCAAACATGTAATTATCTAACTGATACATTGTAGAATCATTGTATACGAAAAGTATATTTTCTTTTGGTTTTTGATCTTCCAACTGTTTTGATTTTATCTGGACTGATGAGACATAAGTTGTCTAAATGCCTTGTGCATTTGTGGTAATAACAATCCCCATTTTACTGTTTATGTCTTTCAATTCTGTGATAATCAGAATATTCACGACGTCTGAACATTCTGGAAGTTATGTATGTATAAATCTTTGATGCATCTGTTATAGAATTACAGTATATAATAGTCCTCGGAAAGTTCTGCTTTATGTCATTTAGAGCATCTATCAACCATGGCATTGCAATTTCTACTTCAATAGAAACTTTTGAAAATCTTAACTCGATGTTTTGTCTGTTTGGTGACAGGTGTTACTGTATTTCTCTTATGTCTGATTCAGTACCATCAAGACTTCTAACACTCAATTCAAGAAGAGTGGCAGATGGACAAATTGACCTCAGTTCACCAATATATGAAAACCACTTTCTGAATGCTGTCTTGTGTGTGTCATCCATGTTTTCACCACTAAAAAAATACAATTCATGTAGAAAATTAGAAATAAACCAACAGTAACCTTATGGATGTAAATTTTTTTTACAGTTTGTGCAAATATTTGCAGTTGGCAACATTTTTATATGTTATAGTATTCCATGTAAATGACAGAAAATTTTAATTTTATACAATGTAACATAGACAAAAATTGCTGCTGTCACGGGTTGGCATGTGTACATTGTAGCTTTATGCTGTGGCACATGTATCCACATTTTCATCTCAAACTCAAGTACAATGCTATATTCACTCTACTTTCAATGTGGACCTGGGGCTGCTTTGCTCGTGATCATATGATAGTTGGATTTACGACTACCTCTGCAACCAGTGCCTATCACCACTGATGTTGTGAGTTCAAATTTCGATCAGGGTGTACAACATTATGTTATAAAGTTGGTCAGTGACTTGCGAAAGGTCGGTGGTTTTCTCAGGGTCCTCCTGTTTCCTCCACCAATAAAACTGACCGCCACGATATAACTGAAATATTGTTGGAAGTGGCGTTAAACAACATCAATGTGGTTCTCACTTGACATATATGAAGTGAATTGCAGACAGTGTACAGGATTTAATATTGTTTGGATATACTATAGGGAAAACTTAAGTATTGTTTTCTACTTGAAATACACATGTACAACAAAGTAAGTAAATCTCTTTCTATGGATTTAAATGGAACTGAAAAGTAACTAAGTAATGTACGATCTTTTACAATTATTTTCTGCATACTTCATTTTTTTGTTTCTTTGTTTTTTATTTAAAAAATTAAGCGCCCTAAATTGAAACCATCATCTTGCAAAAAATCACAGGTTCCTCTTTTTTAAATCGTGAATAGGTAATTATAATAAGATATGATAATGTATTATTGACCTGCATAAGCCGTTTTCATATCTGGTATTTCGACATTCCCTCCTCTTGATCTTCTATCAAGGCTATAAGTCCTGAGGCTGAAGTGGACTGCATACGATCGTTTTGTCATTCGTTGTTAAACAAATGAATAAAAACTTGCTTTTGTTAGTGGTCGATTTACCAAATGGTAGTGACTTTCCAAAACCAGTTGGTAATATGGGACGAAGTCCCAACTATGGTAGAAAGAGCAATATTTTAATTCCAGATCCATATCACCAATGGCTTACATTTTATGCACCAGAACTGACACACCGGAAACCAATACATGGTTAAATCTGCAGAAAATAAGATGCGCAGTACTCTGGAACTACTTCCGGTTATTAATGTTAAAAGTCGTTCCCGATATATCGCGACCCTAAAGAAAACGTCGTCCCCGATATATCTCGGCCCAAAAAATCTCGACGCTATTTTGATGCACTGAATGAGTGTGAAATTGGCAGATAATTTTCAGATTCGCGAGCATTCATGGCCGTGCCTGTTTCAATAGATGGAAAGAGCATCCTTACATTGTACTACAGTACACAAAAGTAAGTAAAATATCTATTTCAATCATCCCAAGGATTTACATGATTTAAATATTAGATCATGTGGATTGTGCTTCGCTGGCACTACAGGTAGCACCTGTCTCGTATTATTGTTTAAAAAACATTATTGGATTTCGTCCCAAGTTAGGTAACACCTATTATCATATTACTGCCATACAATATTTTTTGTCGATGAGACTTTCCAGAATTGTTCTAAGCTACAATTCAACTCATCAAATAGTGGTAAAATATCTGTCGAAGCGCTGTCAATCATATCGCATGGAGGCTGCCATGGTTTTTTTTTTACACAACACCGACGACACTGAGAAAGCGGTTCTCTGATTGGTTGTTCTGCGAGATCGATTCTATTTCTGATTGGCTAATATAAATTTCAGATAATGCATTCATGTTGACCCCTGACGCGACCCTTAATGGGGTGTTGTTATCTCCTACACACGAGCGACCCAGAAAATAGGGAACAAGTGTGTAGATCTAATTTTAATTAGATATTGATAATTATGCGATAGAATTTGTGAAAAAAAACATTTTCTGACAAAAGGCAATAATAATTTATATTTTGCATATTGTTGCTGTCTTTGCCACAGATGACCATGGTTTGTTCGGTCTGTCGTATTCACAATTCCGTCTATATTTGCTCTGTCATGGTTTATCGCTAGAGAAACACGACGCTTACCACTAGTAGAGCAGGAACTGCTTACCCCCTCCGGAGCACCTGATTTGACACTTGGTTTATAGTGATTGGCATTAGTATATCCAGAAATAATTCGTCAAGGCCGCTTACAACATTGACTGATTTTTTTTTATTCGATAAAACGATCTAATTTGAGATAATCTGCTTTTATCATGATATCATCCCAGCTGATTTAAAAGCGGAAATGAAATTAACACTACTTTATTATTTTTTTATTTTTAAATATATTTCAGAATTATTTATGTCATTAATTTTTGGAATGGTTTCCGTACCAACAGAAAATGGTACAGCCGGAACCAATCTAACCATAACAGATTCCACGACGACTGTATAAGTATTAAATATGTGCAATCCTGTGTGGCTGTCATTTTAAAGTTGTGTAAACGAAAAAATATTGCTTCTGAATTAAAACAGATCATTGTTGCTATTTCTATTTGTAAAGCTAATTCCCAATTTGGAAATTAACCGTAATGTTTCTTTTACTAATGTTACACGAAGGAAACAATTTTGCAATTTTTAACGAAGTCGTACCAGTTAATTATCTATAATTATATACAATCCTTTTATACGTAAATACTGTATTAGTGAACTTATGTTCTCCTTCGCTTCGCTCATCCGAAGATAAACACATAATTAAGAAATAATTCATGGAAGCCATAGTTTGTATCTAGTTTTAACACGGGTAACATTATTTTCGTAAACATAAAATGCAACGAAAATAATGTCATCCATGTTAAAGCGTTATACAAACTATAGTTTCCATGACTTATTTCGATACTAGTAGGGAAAATCTAATTTATTTTATGAAGTGGACGTGAGTAATGGAAATGCATGTCATAACAAAATTCAATAATCTTCACGTTTAATGATTTCTGATATAGATAACTAAATTAAATTACTGATATTTTTCAGTTTAATGGCATTTTAATATTAGCAATTTAAGAAAGTAAAATGCTGATAAAATCGTTAAAATATCTATAGCCAGCTTGTGTCAATTCCACCAGCATTCCTTGTAAACTACTTCACCGGATGACGACACATTACAGAAAGTCAGTCGAGAGGATGGTTGTCTTAAGTACTTTTCCATACAAAAAAAATAGATGTTAAGAAACAAATATGAGTATTTAATGTTTTTATGCACCACGGTCCTGTATGAATACATGAAATCACATAGGAGTGATGATGATAATTTGTTCGACAATAAGCATGTGCGAAATATTTATATCGGGAGTTTTATCACGGTATTATTTAAATAGCCAGTGAAGGACGTCATGTTTGAATTTCTAATTAAATGAAACATTAAAACACATATAGTAAGGATGAATTCCAAATATACCAGTTGTATTCCTTTAAATGACAAACAAAATAAATTGTCTGTTAAATGTGACTTATAAAATGATTGAAACAATAGTTTAACATGTATTCTAATATGACGTCCTTCTTTCGCTTTGCAAACAAACGAGCGATTTATTTAGATGGCAAAATCTCATTAGCACATGCGCGGTGCACACATTTAAGCCAGGTGATAAAATCACAAAATCAAATTATTTACACGAATGTTAACGTTTTAAACATCTATGTTGAAAATAATTAACATATCTAAAATTAATAAATATGCGATGTGCAATTAAAACGTGCAAACACAATATTATTATCAACAAGGCTGACTTTCCCGTCGTAAAAGCACATGTTCCAGAGTTATCGTCTGCTCGAATTTGTCAGCATAAATTGTGTACACGACATTGTCCGCAAACGTAAATATAAATTACCGTCTTTCCTATCAAAGTGTACGATCGTATATGTACTGTTAGACATATCAGAATTGAAATAATTCATGGAAGCCATACTGTGTTGTGAGTTTTAACATGGGTTGGCAGGATATTAGTAAATTTTATCCGCCAACTCATGTTAAAATTCACAGCACAGTATGGCTTCCATGAATTATTTTTCAATTCTTGCTT
Organism: Bathymodiolus brooksi; assembly: GCA_963680875.1. NCBI lineage: Eukaryota > Metazoa > Mollusca > Bivalvia > Mytilida > Modiolidae > Bathymodiolus > Bathymodiolus brooksi. The sequence continues at coordinate 26,232,681 of OY804587.1, read as the reverse complement.
TCAAAAACTTTTAAATTACTTGACTTTACAATCGTTTGACGATGGAGATTCCAGAAACGTGTCGTGCATGCTAAATTAGAGTGAGCAATTGTTGTGTAATTCTAACTCACCATTTTTCAACTATATCATGGCGAGAACAAGTTATTTTCAATGAGATGATGATGAGGTCCGCTTTGTACTAGACCAACACGTTTAGCTGGATTTTTATAGTGCTAGTTCACTGAAATAACAATCAGCAGATAGACATGTCACTACACTCGGACACATTTATCCTGATACCGAGCAAATGTGTCTTTGCTCTCTCTCCTTAATTCTGTGTACTTAGAGAAGAAGCAGCAACTGCCCTTAGTTTGACCCGACCGAGATTGAACCCATGATCTACCTCATCCATCCAGTCGAGCACGCCAACCATCACACCATCAATACGATTTACACTGATATTACAAGTCTTGTGTAAGGTTGTTAAGTACTTGCCAGTGAAATATATTTACAATACGATTTGTGAAAATGTTATGACAGTTTTTTTTAAACATTGTTATTGTCCCGTCTGTCAAAATTGAATTATTTCAAATAAATGGCGTCGGGAATGTGATCAGACGTAATGACGAAGTGTTTAATTTGAGTGTCCATTATTTAGTTGTAAAATGCCTGGATAATTATACGGGACACTTGTTGAAAATCTTCTCTTTTGCATAAGGATGATTATTTCTGCATTTGAATCAATAATCAATCAATTATTTAGTAATTTGCAGTTTTTGAGGAGATAGTATCGTACTTTTATAATAATCCAGTTAGATTCTATGTCAAAATACGACCAAAAAATCTTATAGTGAAACGATGTTGTTCAGACAACCCATTTTAGTTACCGAATTTAGTTTAACGTCAAGTTGCATATTTTTATTGCAAATTTTGTGTTTCAGACCTATTTTTGTAAAAGTCAACCGAGAAAAAAATAAGAAACAATTCCAAAATCAAATATCAAAATCATCGTAGAAAGAGACAAAATCGATACCTCTAACACACAAATACATGACCGCTCACTTTCCTGTCTTGGTACAGGCACTTCAATAAAAAGTGACGGGGTTAACCTAGTTTTTATGGGCCCAAACCTTCTCGCTTAGTGAAATGATGCAGTCATGCAAGTGCTTTCCACACGTAAGTAAAATACCAACTCTCACATATAACCGGGAGAACAGCGTTATTACAAAGAACACTATAATCTTGAACATTATAAATAATATCTTTAATCTTCGTGACACAGAAGTTGTCTTATCGCTATTTTGTTTACTTTCCCTTTGATGTTTAAAAACAATATGTTTCATATCACGTAAGCGTTGAGAAGATTCAAATCATCGCTAATCGCTAAGCGTTGTCAAGGACGCATAGTAATATCGCTGTTTTCTAATATGACGTTATCATGACGTCACATTACCAAATCCTTGATAAACATACTATCATAGCGATAAAATAATTAAAGATTTTTTATTAAACTCGAGGACGTTTCTCAGCCATCTCTCATCTCAGCGTTAATCACTTAATATGCGAGCTTAAGCGAGCTCTTTATGGTATAGAATGTGTACTTAGGATTTTTTAACAAACATGGTTGAACATATTGTCGAAGAAAAAAAAATTCTACGTTTTGTAAACACCGGTTTCCGGGTAACACACTAACACACTCAACTAATGAAGATCTTCTTAACATAAAGCGTAAATGTGATCCTGAAGTCTCGTACCCTCTCTCGTACGTCCGATACCACTGAAACCTGGAACCCGTGTGTAATAAAAGTCATTTTGCCAGCTTGTTTTACTTATATTGATATTTTTTAATTTATTAAATCTCTTCTGACATACTGACAAGAATTTTTGTTTCTACGGGGAAGTTAACTTTTGAGATTTCGTAAGGAACGATAACTCGAATAAAGGAACGACAGCTCGATTGAATGAGACTAGATTCGGCCCTAAAAAAAGTCGTCCCTAATATATCTCGGCCCAAAAAATCTCGACACTTTTTGATGAAATTGTCAGATAATTTTCAGATGAGCGAGCATTCATGGCCGTGCCGATTTCATATTATGCGAGCTTAAGCGAGCTCTTTATGGTATAAAATGTGTACTTAGGATTTTTTAACAAACAAGGCTGAACATATTGTCGAAGAAAAAAAAATTCTACGTTTTGTAAACACCGGTTTCCGGGTAACACAATAACACACTCAACTAATGAAGATCTTCTTAACATAAAGCGCAAAGGTGATCCTGAAGTCTCGTACCCTCTCTCGTAAGGAACGATAACTCGAATAAAGGAACGACAGCTCGATTGAATGAGACTAGATTCGGCCCTAAAAATAAGTCGTCCCCAATATATCTCGGCCCAAAAAATCTCGACACTTTTTGATGAAATTGCCAGATAATTTTCAGATGCGCGAGCATTCAAGGCCGAGCCGGTTTCATATTATGCGAGCTTAAGCGAGCTCTTTATGGTATAAAATGTGTACTTAGGATTTTTTAACAAACATGGCTGAACATATTGTCGAAGAAAAAAAAATTCTACGTTTTGTAAACACCGGTTTCCGGGTAGCACACTAACACGCTCAACTAATGAAGATCTTCTTAACATAAAGCGCAAAGGTGATCCTGAAGTCTCGTACCATCTCTCGTAAGGAACAATAACTCGAATAAAGGAACGACAGCTCGATTGAATGAGACTAGATTCGGCCCTAAAAAAAGTCGTCCCCAATATATCTCGGCCCAAAAATCTCGACACTTTTTGATGTAATTGCCAGATAATTTTCAGATGCGCGAGCATTCAAGGCGTACCGGTTTCATATTATTAATATTACAATGTTAGTTCTATTGATAGCCTCGAGCGATCAACCATTATCTAAATATTAGATAGTATAGACCTTTTTATTCTTAAAAACATGGGCGCGGCCATTATCGACTTTCGAGTGTGTCCACCATTAGTAAAGTGTAAAAATATTATGTTCTCGGGGTTTATCGATACGCTAATGTATGGTTTCTCTAGTACAGGTGTCACAATATACTGTTATTTCGGCTTGAAATTCAATGATAACACCTGCTGTGAAGTGATTTGTAAACGGAGATATAATGACAATGATATAATGACAACAAATAAATTACCTGGTATATATTTCTTTTTTAATTACCGTTATTTTCCCCATACAAAATCAGTATAAATCCTACTTGATAAAAGAAACTGCATGCACTTTTTTTTCTTTTTGTTTTTTTTTGTTGCTTTTCAAACATAAGATAAAAAGGGGTAATCAAATTAATATTTTGTATGAAATTAAAATGTAAATATATAAATTATAATATACACTTTTTGAAATTATTACTATACGATTTAAAGTGAAATAATAATGATAAAAAGTGTGCCTAACTTATAAGAAAGAACTTAACTTTGAATGTGACATCTTAAGGTGCATTTTCCAATTCTGTTTTATTTTATTTATTTTTTGTTTGTTAAATTGTAAAACAAATTAAAACTTTTTGTCGGTCAATTTCTTTATAGGGATCTGTAGTGAAGATGAATAGGAATGTAAGTTTTATCAAATTAAAACATCTGAATATCTGAATTTCTATTTGCTCCCAGGTTTCAGATACGTGAACCGGACGGGCATTTTTCACCCCATTTGTCTTCTTTTTTAAATTTCTTTGCTAGGATTTCATAGTTTTATATTGATTTATTCTTTAATTTTATATGTTTTTGAAGATTAATTAAAATTTAATAATGACGTGTTAAGGAAGTGGTAGCGCTTTCTAGACTTGTAGTCTGCTGAAGGTCGCCCGTGTCAACAGCGATGCGATGCTTCCCGGGTTTGGCACTTAGGGGAATAGACAGTCGTGTCATTTTGCAACAAAGGTGTTAAATTCATAATGTAGAAAGATAACTATCATTATAACTGATAGTTAACTGTGTATTGCATAACAAGTTATAGCAAAGACATCACTAAAACACAAAAAAATAATTTATGTATTGGGTTGATTCTTAAATGTATTTGATCTGCAATATGACAGTTAAACTCTACCCCCTTCCCACAAAGGGTTAAAAATGATACAAATATATATAACTGAATTATAATGACAAAAAACTAAAAGAAAAAAAATCGCCGAATGTTGTTGCAGGACATCATGTCGTTCATTTTTACTTCTTACAGAATCAAGATTTATTTCAAGATTTATCTACAGAAATGTGATACCTCTTTGTAAAGTGTTAATTATTCCATGCGGCTTCTACATGAAAAACAATAATTCCCACACTGTTCACTTTGTTCCCGTTTCCTTTGTTTATAGTTTAAGTTAAACTTTCATTTAAGACATTTAACTCAGGTTTTTTTTCTATATTATCCTCTACCGCATACGGAAGGAACATTATTCCTCCACATATTTGCTACTCTATCATTGTGCAAATGATTGATTTTTTGGTCAATTGCATAAGTGCTCCCTACATCATAAAAATGTGCGACTTTGTGGCTTTGTGAAGTGAAGACAAAATTCGAAGGGAAGTTATATAGTTCTTTTGTACAAAATATATACCGTTAGTAAAATAAGTGTGTTGAGGGTTTCCATACCGACCGTTTTTTTTGTTGTTTTTTTTGTTTTTTTTTTGCGCACCCTGTTTTGTATTGAAATTCTGCCACATAAGCAAAGTTAAAATCTGAATAGCTACAGAACGATCTGTTAGCCCACATCTGGCAAAATGGCTAATTCTTTAATTTTGAACCACGGGAATAAGCCATAAGATATCAACTGAAGCGTGTTTATCTAATCCAATTATGAATACTGATTAATCGTAACTAGTGTAAACAACCGATTGTTACACTTTCTTAATGGCGGACGATAGTAACGCCACCTAGCGTCCACGAACGATAACTAGGTAATCACCGATTTCTGAAAACGTCTATACAAGGCCATCATAAGACATAATATTAATAGTGAAACAATAGTCAATTTAGAACTGAAATATAATTGTCATAGCCATCTTTGGTTAACCACGATAAGTATAATATGAAACCGGCACGGCCATGAATGCTCGCTCATCTGAAAATTATCTGACAATTTCATCAAAAAGTGTCGAGATTGTTTGGGCCGAGATATATTAGGGATGACTTTTTTTAGGGCCGAATCTAGTCTCATTCAATCGAGCTGTCGTTCCTTTATTCGAGTTATCGTTCCTTACGAAATCTCAAAAGTAAGCTTCCGCGTAGAAACAAAAATTCTTGTCAGTATGTCAGAAGAGATTTAATAAATTAAAAAATATCAATATAAGTAAAACAAGCTAACAAAATGACTTTTATTACACACGGGTTCCGGGTTTAAGTGGTATCGGACGTACGAGAGAGGGTACGAGACTTCAGGATCACATTTGCGCTTTATGTTAAGAAGATCTTCATTAATTGAGTGTGTTAGTGTGTTACCCGGAAACCGGTGTTTACAAAACGTAGAATTTTTTTTTCTTCGACAATATGTTCAACCATGTTTGTTAAAAAATCCTAAGTACACATTTTATACCATAAAGAGCTCGCTTAAGCTCGCATATTAAAGTATATTATCATGACAAGTAGGAGAGAGAGAGATAAAAGATCTAACACCGATAAGAGGGCAAGACGGAAACATTTCAGACACCCAAGGGAAAGATTGCTGGTCTCCAACGAGGCTCCGCCGAGTTGGAGATCAATAGAAATCTTTCCCGCGGGTGTCTGAGATTTTTCCGTTTTGTCCTCTTAACGGTGTTTGATTCTTTTTCTCACTAATTTAACAAAATAATTCCACATTTTTTCTTTACATTGTATAATAATAATAATAGAGTGCTCTCCCTTGTTAGTAACTAAGGTAAAGACAGAAATTACCCCCCTTTGACCAAATTCAAATACATTTTTTTACAGGTATTTATCGCTGTTGTAGTAGCATTTATAATATGTTTATTAAATACATTGTATTTTTATTATGAAATGCATTTACAATATTGCCAACACACGGATGTATATATCGATAAATCGACTATTTACTTCAGCAACATGGAAAACAATTTTGCGGGAAAACGCTCGATGGAATGTAAACAAAACAAAGCATTTGTAAGCGTGTGTGTTTTTGATGTGTACCGCATAATCTGATGCGAAAGGGATGCATGTTTCTATTGTAACCTAATTTTCAGGGGCAATTGATAAGTGGCTGACTAATTTTTATTGATGCAATGACATTTTGCGAAACGTAACATTTTTACGGGAAAAGTAGCGTGAAATTCGTATCTCACCCACCGGTTGAAACTAATAGGTTACGTTCTTGGGAACGACCGGGTGATCTTCCACGAGTGATAGAAATTTTATGTCTTTTCGCGAGTGGAGCGAGGCGAAACGAGCGAAAAGACACAACAATTTCTATCACGAGTGGAAGATCACCCGGGCTTTCCCAACAACGCATGCAAGTACCTATTTCTTCCGTAAACCAACAACTGTCACTATCGCGAACTCCTAGAGACCCCCGCCATTGATCAGTAACTAATTTGCATAAATTACCAGATCAATATCATTGAGCGTTATGAAATACACATCACATAAAATTGACTTTTGTGACACCGACTAATAAACTAAGTAGCTTTCTACTGATATTTGAGCTTTTCTCACTAATATTTTATTGAAAGTACAGTATTTTCCTTCATGAGACACCCCATACATGATCATACATGAAATATGACGTGACACATATTTTGACGTCATTGAAGAATGACGTCAAAGGTACGATAAAGGACATCTAGAAATACGAAAAAATGAAAATAAAAGACACCAATATATTTGATACGGTTGGAGTCTGTATTTGAAAAAAAACCAATTGTTAAATCCGTAATATATCTGTTATTCAGCTATCAGACAGGGTATATAATGTGACATTCCCGGCTTAGGATATATATTTAAACGATTTTTTTCTTGTTAGAGGCGTTCTGATTGGATGTCACAACGAGTAAAGACGAGTGCACGTGAACTCGTCTTACCTCGGTCGTCTCCACCCGAAAACGGCCATTTCCGGAAGAAATATAGAATCTAACACCGGGGAGAGTACAAGATAGGGAAATCTCCGACACCCGAGGGTAAGATTTCAATCGTTCTCTTTACGAAGCTTGCCGAGTTAGAGAACGATTGTAATCTTACCCAAGGGTGTCGGAGATTTCTCTATCTTGTACTTTTTCCGGTGTTTGATTTTATTTCTCACTAAACACCTAATTGTTTTTGTTTACATTCCATCGAGCGTTTTCCCGCAATTTATTTTCCATTGTTGAAGTAAATATTCGATTTATCCATATGCAACCGTATCTCTGCAGTATTTCAAATGTATTTCATCATAAAGTACAATGTATTTAATAAATATATTATAAATGCTACTACAACAGAGATAAATACCTGTAAAAAAAATATTTGAATTTGGTCAAAGGGAGGTAATTTCTTTCTTTACGTTAGTTACTAACAAGGGAGAGCACTCTATTATTTACTCAAAGTAAACAAACATTGACTGGAAGAGAGCCTGAAAAAAGAATCAAACACCGTGAAAGGTGCACGTTAGCTAGCAGAATATAATGCATAAATGAATTTAAAAATACTTATGTAGTAGAATCATGGTTAATTATTTGTTTTAAAAAGGAAAAGCATGGAGAATTGGGGGGCAGTTGACATAAACTGTACAGCATGCATTTGCCGGTAAAACGCACGTGATTTTTTTGTCTTGCACTAGTGCAAGATAAGAAAATCTCACATCGCTAAAAATAGGAACTGGTCTGTCTCAAAAGTGAGAAAAGGATATCTCACACGGCTTAAAATAGGAACTGTGCTGTCTCATTAGTGAGAAAGAGAGTTCTATTTACTCTGGTTTGCGCTCCTGAACCGTATTTTCATCAAACCAATGTTCCTGCTTTTACATAAGACACCCGTAGTGTTACTCTAGATACAAACATACAAACCCGATGATAATTCATGAATGAGGAAAGGATCGGATTGTCATTACGACAAACGGAACATATCGGTGGATATTTGTGACACAGATACTCCGTAGCGGTCAACCAAATCGCGGTGGCGACCGTAATACTTTCGAAGTGATGATTTCAATTTAATCACTAGGAACCATGGGTTCAATATATAATATAGCTTCTTTGTTAGCAGCAGTCCTCTATAAGAGAAATGAGATAGGAACCACAAGTTTTAACCAGACAAAAATCACTTTCCGCTAAACATGTTTTGTGAGCAAGTTGAATTCATTCTATTCCGTGTTGTCCCATTTGAATGCTTCATCCAGAATTACAAGAATTAACATCAATCTAAGATAGAAATATAAAATTAATATGACATCGCAATTCTACACGAATTAAAACCGTAGTTGCCTTACGTAGTAAAAGGGTCGTCATGGTGTCATAAAATAATCCGTCTTTTAATCAACTGAGCTACGACTTAATATAATTGTCAGTCGTTATGTATAAATGATATAAGATTTCACGCTTGAGTTATTTAGGACCTTATTATTAGATAAAACGCTTGAAATGAAATCTTTCTTTTATTCGTTAACTACCACACTTCCGATTATGAGGGCATGGATAAATCAATAATACATTTACACGAAACAGTTTTACGGTTTTTTTGAAAATGTTCTTTATTTAAACTGAAGATTAAATAACATCTTTTCTCATCTGCTTGATTTAAATTTATATGATTTTGAATAGCAGAATTGATGTGCAGTGAGGCATGTTGAAATACGTAAAAAATATAATTGATACATGTATAAAGAACTTGACTAACTAAAATAGGCACTGCATATTTAAACTATTTTCCCATCTTCATTAGGACATGCATTTTAATAGGTGTCCTTTCAACAATATAGTGGACAACATTTGTATTTGTTTGTAGGGGGACTTTTGTCTTATTTACGTTATGTGTGCTAGTGATGTTCAACACATATTGTGTTGTGTTTTTTGTTTTGCTTTCTTTGTCTTCGTCTTGTGCTTCCAGTTTCTCTGGATTGTTCATTTTTGATTGCCCCCTTCGGTATTCTCTAACGTTTATTTATTATAGTAGCTCACATGTTTGTGAAAAAGAATCTTTTTAATATTAAAATTCATCTCTTTCGCAGAAGTTGTATTTGATGTCATTAACACAACAACCATGTCATGTACACCCCCAATGATGTCATTTTGTACTCCAATTTGACGTCACGACATTAAGAAACGTTTGGGGGAAACCGCTTGTAGCCATTGGCTGTCGGCAATCCTCTTAAATAAATAAAGAATTAGATTAAACCAAACTCTACGGGTTTTTCCTGTCTATTAAGACTTCACTGTTATTCTCCGGTACAAACAGCAACAAACGACTGTGGTGATACTATAAAACAAACTTAACTAGGTAATCAGCGTTGATCTCGGTGATCCGGAGCAGTTACTACTGCACATGTGGCACCACTCGATGTGTTACTCGGGGAAATGTCAAAGCACAGTAAATGCTGAAAATGATCTTAAAGTGACGGATTGAGATTAAGAGAGTGCAAACAGATCCCGGGTCGTAGGGTGAGATATCCCTGTAAAAGCAGATTACTGATTAGCAGCAATCCTCTATATAGATAGGATGCACGCATGCACGGTAAAATCGTATTTTTCTAATATAGAAACCCCGTATGCAGATGGTGGAATGATTTCACGTCAATGGGGCTATGCGATCATACAAGATTCAAGAAGAGTTTAAAGATACCAAAGGAGTAATCAGAATCCGTATATCGAAGAAGAACAGACAACAAAATGGCCAAAAGAAATAGTATGAAAGGACAAACAACGATCTACAAAATATACACATAAAACTAATGATCGAGTTACACGAACCCCACTAAAAACCGTCTCCCATTATTGTGACTATGTCATGAAACAAGCTTCTCGTTTTCTGATTTCTATCATTGTTTGATAAAACAAGTTTCCCCTTATGTGACAATGCAATAGGGAAAAAAACTGGACTTCGACCATTGCCCGAAGTTACATGGTGTGTTCAACCTTTAGGACAGGAACTACTTTACCTTTCGGAACACACATAATAAGACATGACCCCTCCTAAAAACAGGAGGTAAAGACGAACCGAACATCGTTTTTATGCGGAAATCGTATCAGACATCATACTACGGAACTAAGAACGCAAAGACATATCATAGGACAAAATTAACAACACGAACACCACTATTTAAAACCGTGGACAAACTCAGATACTCAGTCACCAATGGGCACAAGACAATGAATAAAACCCTACAAATATGAGCAACATGGACCCCCACCAAAAATCAGAAAGTGCACTTAGATGCTCGAGAAGAGTGAGCAGTTCCTGCCTCTTAAAAGGTAACCGTCGTAAGTGCGGTAAAGGTCTTTTCAGTATTAGAGGAAAGAAAAAAAATCTACGTAAAATGTCAAAAGATCCATTGTCATTTGAGATATACATATTTCGTAAAGGTCAACTAGATCATGAACACGATCGTATAATTGTTCTAGTAATGACTTCCACCTGGGTGCAACGTAGTCTTGTTTGAGTAACATCTGCGTCAGCTTGTGAGCTCTGTCCAAAAATCACTGTACCTGTGCACACGCCCTAGAATAGCGTATGAGTAAAGCAATGTAAACTCCACACGCATGTGATGCTGGAATATTGCTACTGTTGAACGGGAGGTTGACTATTGGAAAATGAAGTTATCACGTTTGTCGTAGATGTTTGCTTTAAATCGTCTTCCTCAATTTTCGATTTCAAGTTGAACGTCAAGGTAAGAAGCAGACTTTTGAGTGTCGGTAGTATCCTTTACTGCAACTTCATTTGGATAGATGAGATGCATATAATAGCCGAGTCAGGAATTGTTCAGTGACAGAACATTATCTATATACCCCGGTAGTTGAAGCTGGAATTAAAGGTCTAGGCTAATTGTATAATTCTTTATTTTCTTAGGACGCTCTTGAGGGAAGTCTGCCTCATAAGCGTGTAGCGGAGTACAACTTTAACCCATTGGAATACCAATCGTCTGTTGAAACACTCGTCCACCAAAGTGGATAAATATGTTGTTGATCACCAAATCTAACATTTGAATGATCTCGTCCTATTTATATTTATTGATAGATTTTAAATGGCCTTTGTTAAAGGAAGACTTATCTCTACCAATAACAAGATATGTATACCTTTATTCTCCATTCCTCTTTGAGGGCAACGCTGAATCAATTCTTTAATTCTAGATTTTAGTAGCGTATGTGGAATGGTGGTATAAAAGGTAGAGAAATCAAATGTTTTTATGCCGTTACAAACATACTGAGATCTAGAACTTAAAGTCTCTAGCGAGTCTTTTGAGTTTTTTAATATCCATATTTGATTAACGCCACTTCTGATCATACAAGATTATCTCATTCTTTTGACTGTCAGATCAATCGTGGAATGCGTGTTGAAGTAAGATTAATCAACCGATAAGGTTACCTGATTCTTTGCACGGTAAATGAATCGGTGTACGGAGTTATAGCATACTTGTGACCGTACCCGAACCTATTTTATTATTCAGGTGACATTAACTGTAAGATACATAGAGAATATTTTTTTGAGTTTTTTCCATATTGCATCATGTATCAGCCCGAGATCTTTTAAAAATGTAAATTATCACCAAGAGGGAACAGCATAACAGAAATCAAAATCTGGATAGCCAATCAACATTAGTGAAACATAATTAAACCCGAATAAAATATTAAAAGATCGAACATTACGAAATCCCATAAAAATCATTATGTCAGACTGATAATCCCCCAACAGAGGTATCGACCCACTGATAGTAATAAACCATATATATCTATCTTAATGCACACGACGCTCCTCAATATTGGCTCAGGTCAGCTTTTCCTGCTTCATGAAGGAGGGGGTATATATTTCAGTTATATAATGGCGGTCAATTTATTGGTGGAAGAATCCGGAGTACCAGGAGATAACCACCGACCTGCCGCAACTGACTGACAATCTTCATCACATAATATTGTATTGAGTGCACCTCGCCATGAGAGGGATTCGATTCATTCGAACTCACAACGTTAGTGGTGATAGGCACTGATCGCATAGGTAGTTGTAAATCCAACCACCATACGATCACGACCACGACGGTCCCTTAGCCGCTGGATGCTAACCAAACAAACAATGAAGGATCAGATTAATGTCGTTGAACATGCAGCGCAATCAAGTCAAAGTAAGTAAGGTATGAATAAATGACAGAGAACACCGAAAGGCCAATTACAAATGGACAGTCCAGAGAAACTGCAATATTAGGTACACAAGCCGGCATCCGACGTCTTAAGCTTTAAGTTAATTGAACCTCAATTGTTCCTTTGTGTTCACATTGAAGATATATGTCTAAATATGAATCGAACCTTCTGGCAGATCGCTATGTTGTTTGTCAAAATTAATGTGACTTGCGGCAGGTCGGTGGTTTTCTCCGGGTTCTCCGATTTCCTCCACCAATAAACTGACCGCCACGATATAACAGAAATATTGTTTACGGTTGCGTTTAACACCATAACCCAAACCCTATAAGATGCATCTATGTATCGTAGTCAATAAAGGATTTTTGTCTTATTGTCTTTCAGGAGTCATTCGATAAATTAAGAAATTTGGGCAACTAAAATAATATAGGTATCTGACCATTAATTGTTCTTGATGATTGTTCATATGGTGGTGTCTTATCAATGACAGGAAGGTAGGGTCCGTGTTGCTCATCTTTTTAGTTTTTTGTGTTGTCTTATTATATGTCTTTACTTTCCGAGTTCACTGTTGTGATGTACTTTTACGATTTTCACATAAAACAATGTTCGGTTCGTCTTTATCTCCAGTTGTATGTAGGAGGGCTCATGTCTTACATTATTTGTGTTTGCTTGCGCGTAGTGTGTCCAATTCATATTGTGTTGTGTTATGTTGTGTTGTGTTGTATTGTGCTGTGTTGTGTTGTGTTGTGTTGTGTTGTGCTGTGTTGTGTTGTGTTGTGCTGTGTTGTGTTGTGTTGTGTTATGTTGTGTTGTGTTGTATTGTGCTGTGTTGTGTTGTGTTGTGTTGTGTTGTGTTGTGTTGTGCTGTGTTGTGTTGTGTTGTGTTGTGTTGTGTTGTGTTGTGTTCTGTTGTGTTGTGTTGTGTTGTGTTGTGTTGTGTTGTGTTGTGTTGTGTTGCGTTGTGTTGTGTTGTGTTGTGTTGTGCTGTGCTGTGTTGTGTTGTGCTGTGTTGTGTTGTGTTGTGTTGTGTCTTTGTTTTGTTTGTCTTCATCATGTTTGCACCTATGTTGCCAGTTTCTATGGATTGTCCATTTTTGATTCCCCTTCAGTATTCTCTAACGTTTATTTTAGATATGTTGTCATTCTCATGGCAAAGCGGCAATACCAAGGACACAGAAATGATGCCATCATAGAGTTATATAACCACAAAAATGTACATGGACAACATAAACCGCCATATTATTGTACTTTGTACCTGTGTAAGCCAGTACCTAAATATATCATCATTGTGGTACTAGAGTAATAAAAACTGTACATTAGAATAAAACATACAAAACCACATTTACAGTCAAACCTCGGTCCCTCGAACTCGGATGGCTCAAACTGATTTGAAAGTCCCCGTCAATTTTCCTTATATTTCTAAGTAAAAAAAACCTTTCGCTCGAACACTGATACCTCGAACAGTCGAACTCAATAAATGATCACGTCAATAATAAAATCACGAGTTTTACCATGCCAAACTCGAACATCGCAATTGACAGATGTATGTTATGGTTGAATGTGCTTACTGCAAGGTGTGATAAATGTCAGATTACCAACAGATAATTGTTTACTTAACAATTACAAGTCGAGGGATAAACTTGTCATCATTTGTGTTAATTACTCATTAAATTCAGCTGTGGCTAAATTATTAACCATTAATTACGATTAATAAAGAACAATTATTGAACCCGGGGCTCGTGTCGCTGATTGTACCAAGCCGAGCCTACACTCGACAATAATTAAAACAATCAAATGTTTACAATCGTAATAAAGTTTATTAAAACAATATTTAAAATTGTTATTACATGAATTATTATTATTGAGAGTGTTTTTTTATATTCTTATAGTTGCTTGGATCGAATAATATCAAACTGCGTGGTCTCAATGTTCATCTAAATACCCCCCAAAAAATAGAAATGTACTCGTACCGAAATTCCGATTAACTTGAGTTTTTATGTGTATATAATATCAAAAGAAACAAATATAATTGCTTCAAATTCAAATTAAAAAAAAAAGGCAATGGCTAAAATATGAAAATTGGCCATTAAAAATATATATCCGAATTATCAAGCATTATACCGATATCGATGCAAGTGTTAATACCCGACCTCATATTTCCTGTTTATAAAATAGATTGCGAACAAAGTGAAAACAAACGTTTCTAAGGTATGTTTGAAGATACCAAAGAGGTATCCAGAAGCCGTAGTCTTTGAGAACTTTCTAAAGGATTAAATATTTTTTACGAGAAAGACCCACTTTACTGTGCATCAGTTATCATAGCGTAATGAAACTGTCCCGGGTCAGAACCGGATTTTTTTCTCTCTAGAATTACGAGACCTCGGTGGCTCGAACTTCCGATAGCTCGAACAGATTTTGATAGTCCATTCGAGTTCGAGCGAGCGAAGTTCTACTGTATATGTTTTCTGCCTCTCCCAAACAAGGACCTAGCTATACTCTCTTTGCGGTAATAGCGTTACTACAATGTACACAGACAAAGAACGTACAGCGCCACTTTATTTTTAGACTTACAAAAATGTACATAGATATAGAACGTACAGCACCGCATTCTTATGTTTTCTGCTTCCCCGAAACAAGGACCTAAATATACTCTCTTTGTGGTAATAGCGTTACTACATTATACACAGACAAAGAATGTCGAGCGCCATTATGTTAATTATTCTGCCCCTCCCAAATCAGAGTTTAGATATACTCTCGTTGCGGTAATGGCGTTACTACAATGAACATAGACATAGAACGTACAGCGCCACATTTTTATGTTTTCTGCCTCTCCCAAGCCAGGGCCTAGATATACTCTCTTTGCGGTAATATGCTTACTAACATGTACATAGACAAAGAACGTAGAGCGCCACATTTCTATGCGTTCTGCCTCTCCCAAACCAGGACCTAGATATACTCTCTTTGTAGTAAAAGCGTTACTAACATATACATTTTTGTACATAGAAAAAAACGTGCTCCGCTATATTTTTGTGTTTTGTGTCTGTTCAAAGCCATGACCTTGATACACACTTTGGTTGTGGTAATAAAAAATGACACAGACAAGAACGTACAGCGCCACATTTTTGTGTTTTGTATCTGTCCCTGATACACTCTGGCTGTGGTAATAGAACGCTATCCGTATGTTTTGTGCCTACTAAATCCAGTATGTAGAAATGCCCTCATATTTGCTGATAGATTAAGAATTTTTTTTTAGACAAGAACGTACTCCGCTACATGTTTTGTGTCTGGGTAAAGCCATGACCTTGATATACTCTGGTTGTGGTAATAAAAAAATGACATAGACAAGAATGTACTCGGCTACTAAGCACTAGATATACTCTAGTGATGATAACAGAGAAACAAAAATGTACTTAAACAAGAACATACTTCGCTATATTTTTTGTGTTTTGTGTCTTGGCGAGGCCAGAACGAAGATATACCTTCAATCGGGATTTCAATCATCTTCTGTAGTTGTTGTATTTTTTTTAATGTGTACCCGAGATGCATTCTTGTTGTTTTTGGTTGAAAATATGATCGATCATCCCTGTTGAATGTTAGAGAAACAATAAACATGAACCATACAACAGGAGAATTAATAGTTTAATGACTAGTATATTTCATATTACATAATTTCGTATATTCTTTCTTCCATAGTATGTCTTTATAATATCATAGTTCCTTCTTTCTTTTTGTAATTAACTTTGTCTTGAACATATGAAGTGGTAAAGAAAGGGTAATTGAATATATAAAATACCCCGTGTGTTGTTCTAATTTGATTCAGTAATGAATATGTACAATTATTGATGAAGGAGAATTATTATAGAATGGAGAACCCTACAATGTCATAATAAGCATTAATTTAATTTTCCTTTGCTGGTTTGAACCGCTTCATTCCACTAAATACATTCTGCCAATTTTGATACGCATTCCTGTATGAATCAAATGATGAAAATGGACTTTTTCCGTAATTGACCATCCTTTTTTCTGCAGGCATGCGCTGTAACAGCTGGCCTAGGCTGATCAGTGTTCTGCTGTCAGTATCGAAGCCATTGTAAGAACTAGGATATCCAAATCCGAATCTCTTCTGATATCTGTCGTTCCATTTTTGCAGTTGTTTGTGATCAATGTTAAACGGTTGAAATCCTTGCGCGGTTTTTGGATTAAAAGAGACACCATACACAATCTGAGACAGCAGCATGGTTGTTACAAACACAACGAATGTTCCGAAATACCAGCTGTTCATCATCTGAAAGACAGAAATAACATGTTTTAGTCCAATAACATTGCAGATAAATAAACGCTAGAGAATACCGAAGGGACAATGAAAAATGAAGTCCAGAGGAACTGGCAACATAGGGCACACAATACGAAGACAAACAAAACAAAAACACAGAGAAACTGGCAACATAGGGCACACAATACGAAGACAAACAAAACAAAAACACAGAGAAACTGGCAACATAGGGCACACAATACGAAGACAAACAAAACAAAAACACAGAGAAACTGGCAACATAGGGCACACAATACGAAGACAAACAAAACAAAAACACAGAGAAACTGGCAACATAGGGCACACAATACGAAGACAAACAAAACAAAAACACAGAGAAACTGGCAACATAGGGCACACAATACGAAGACAAACAAAACAAAAACACAGAGAAACTGGCAACATAGGGCACACAATACGAAGACAAACAAAACAAAAACACAGAGAAACTGGCAACATAGGGCACACAATACGAAGACAAACAAAACAAAAACACAGAGAAACTGGCAACATAGGGCACACAATACGAAGACAAACAAAACAAAAACACAGAGAAACTGGCAACATAGGGCACACAATACGAAGACAAACAAAACAAAAACACAGAGAAACTGGCAACATAGGGCACACAATACGAAGACAAACAAAACAAAAACACAGAGAAACTGGCAACATAGGGCACACAATACGAAGACAAACAAAACAAAAACACAACACAATATGTGGTGGACACCACTATACGTAAGCAAACACAAATAACGTAAATAAGACATGAGCTCTCCTACAAACAACTGGAGGCAAAGACGAACCGAATACTGTAGAGTATAAAGCAATCATAGATACATTTTTGACCAATCACTGACACACTATAGAATTGAAAGGTCCATTATTTTTTTAATTCATTTGAAATTATTTTCATCGCAGTGAAGAAACGAGTTCAGAAACATTTGGTACATAGCGCCTAACAATGACATACTGTCTCCGGTGCGAAGTACCGCCAGGTCAAAGGTCAACTACTGATAATGCGAGACGAATCAAGCGCAAAATTCACCATGGAAGATAAATGAGTGTCACGTGTTTGGAGAACGACGCACTACTTACACATCAAAGACAATTTTCAGTAATTGGTTAATAGTAGTGGTTGGTGACCTGCTGCAAAATAAAACATTTCCTATGTTATCCTATCCTATCCTATCCTATCCTATACTATCCTATTACATCCCCTTTTACATGTGACAGTCAAATATCCATCGATAGGACAACCCCAGTGATACCTGTTTAAGATTGCTCTATTGTTTGTACTCGTATCCTGATAATAGACGCAACTGAATTACTGACCACTTGCCCTTAAACAGCAATCAATCAATTACAGAATATTACCGGAACTTTGATCAATTTATTTTACTCGGAACCATTTTTTATTCACGTATCACAAATGGACAGAGAAGGGCACTGGTGATAGTTCCCACAAAGCGATTAAGCGTTTCCCATTGTGGCGGATGAAGGTTGCCATCTTGGTTGTCAGGTTATGATACGAAAGGCCTGTCCGTGGACCATATAGTGGTTAACGTGTCTGAAGAATACCACGCTACATGTGTGCTCAAGAACTCTTTTGTAGAGTTTGCGCAATTAAAGGGGCCGTGGTTGCTCTATTCCTCACTCATGTCTGTGAGGTTTTTAGATATTGCTGAAATTGTTCTCGTCCTGAATATGCATGAAGATCAATTACTCAAATGGAACGTGAAGATCGTTCACATATACGTTTGTTAAGTGAAGGGGGTTATTGTGTTTAATGCCACTTTCAACAATATTTCAGTTATATCGTGACGGTCAGTTTGATTGGTGGAAGAAACCGGAGTACTCAGAGAAAACCAGCGACTTGTCGCAAGTCACTGACAAAATGTATCACATAATGTTGTATCGAGTACACCTCGCCATGAGCTGGATTCGAACTTACAACTTTAGTGGTAATAGGAATTTATTGTAATTTAAATGTAGTTGTAAATGTAACTACTATACTATCACGACCACGACGGCCCCTTGTTGGTCACGTGGTATTGCATAAAAGCTTCAAAACAAAACTACAAACGCTTGCTCATATGATACTGTATGATTACTACATTGAATGTATTAGTACATTTCTCTGACGTCACACCATCCTCCATTACGTAAAACTTTAGAAAAAATTCGAAATTACGGACATCTAATTTCTTTTGTTTGTTTCTTTTGCAATTAATTTAGGAAATACATTTGTATAATATTACCGAGTGCAAATAACGCTAGAATTAACAATAACATATTTCAATTTAATTTCAAATTACCGGCTTCCTTTCGAGATCAATTTCAGGAATATCTGCTGTACATTTATGGCTTTTCAAAACGGCAAGATTGGATTAAATTATTGCGAGTTAGTATAGCAAATTAAATCCCGTTAAAACTGGAATAGTCGTTTTCAGAAAACTTCTAACTTTCAAGGATGTAAATTTGAAACCCTGCAAATCTACAGAAATTTGACTGTTATCAACATAAAATTAGGTTTAGTTACCTTGTGTTAGCCCAATTTCCAAATGTTTCCAAATGGTCGATAAATTGACAGTTTCCATTTTGATCTCACGAAGACATTTCGGAACAACATCAAATATATGATGCTTTGGTAAAACGCAATACAATATTTGCTTCTGTTCTCTTAAGAGCCGTTTCTAAAGCATAAAAGACGCTATCACACGGACAAATGCAATTAACTATCCTACAAATTTCACTTAATGACGTGGTTTAATAAGATAAGTGGATTGGCTAACGCTTTAAAAATAACAGGAAATTGGATGAGAAAATTGAATGGAAAGTCTCGTCATGATGTTGGATAAAATATTGCTAGTTTTTTTTATCACTGTGTTTGACATGAAAAAAATGGGATGATTTAATTGATTGATCGAATGATTTTTTATTGCTTATTGATTGACGTCCAGCAAGCAGTATTACAGCTATATTCAGGACGAAAACAAGTTCAATAATATTAAAAAAGACACTATATAGAAATGAGGTAAGGGATGGGTCAACCGGTTCAACGATTTTTGACTGCAATTGAAAAAGCATAGAAATTTGGGTAGGGATGCACAATTTAGTCTTAAGCGTGCAGTGAGTGAGACACTCTCCAAACACGTTACCCACAATAGTCCACGACCAGGCTTTCCATATTGTAACATGACAATCCCCCTTTCTAGATGGCTCCTCCTATCCGTCTCCGAGGGAGTCGTGGGTCCTGGGGCCCTTCACCAGTACTCAATTGTTTAATAGAATTATTAGATATATATATTGAAAAGAAATCCAAAGCACAGGCATCTAATGACATGAAAAGCAAAAGAATTAACAACCGATATGCTTGAATAAAATATACTTCACGGGAAAAATATAATTGCATGTTTTAAACAAATGAACATATGCTTCTTGAAAGCGTTATTGCAAAATAACGACTCTTAATCAGAATCATGTTTCGACTCGTTTTTTATCATGATTTTGTTCGAAATGAACAAGTAAAATAAATATGTGAAAAATTTGGGAGGATAAAAAATTGATGCTTTCTTTTGGAAATGCCCCTCCCCTTTTTCTTGTTCCACACTTATATGGATATATTTGAAGAAAAATATAATTACTTATATAAGATATACATTTTGAACTGTTGTTTGTTTGTTTACTGGTTTACACCCACCCGGCGCACTAAGTAATTTAGGATTTTATTTTATTTTGTCAGATAATGCAATTTCTGGCGTCCAGTAATGCGATTTTGTATATTGAACCTTGATAAAATTGACATTACATGAAAATCAACCGACTGTATTTGTTCCCCATTAAAATGATTTCCGTAACTTTTTCAAAAGAGTCCTTCACAATTTAAGAAAATAAAATAATAATTTCCTCAAAGCGTGCTTTACTAAACATTAACAATCTTTGTACTGTTTTTGAGATTCAATTTAATCTCCCCTGATACAAAACTAATATCTGTTCAGAAAATCTTCCTGAAAACAATTTCTTCAATATCCTTTATCGATAATGAAATAAAATGAAGCAAAGGAAGAAAAAACGGAGTTGGCAACAAATGAAGGACCAAGCAAATACAACCGGGCTTTGAAAAGGTTATTTGTCTCTCATAACAAAGCTAGATTTGGTATGTCGATAGAATGCTGTGTAAATAAAGCAATAGTAAAGAAACATTGATCAATTTAATATCTATATTATTTTATTCTATTTATTTTAAATATATATTATTTTTTACTATTTTATTTATTTTATGTACGGTTACAATGCTATTGGTGGAGTTTTCAAACCAGAGATCACCTTAAAGTACATTATAGTCAATCAATCGCCATGGACGTAGCCGGAATCAAAACCAGACATTACAAGACGATGTACAGTATAGAACCGGGGTCAATGTATGTTAATTATTTACTGATTATTTTATAAGGTAGAATATGTTGGATACATACTTTTTTACACTAAAGATAAAACAAATCACCGATTATGAATTTCTAGGATTTAATATTATCTTAATTAAAAAAAATGAAGGAAACTAGATGTGAAGAATACGAAGCTTGAAGACACCAAATGGACAATCAGAAGCCATATAAATCGACGAACAGACAACACAATGACCAAAATCAAACAAAACAAGACAAACAATGGATAAACAAAATACTACACAGAAAACTTAATATTGAGCAACACAAACTCCACTAAAAACCGGCTGAACTCATGTGCTCAGGAAATGTAAGCTATTCTTGCTCCATCAGTGGCACCCGTCGTGTTACTATTGTTTACAATCCGGTAATAACTCATGGAATAGTAAAGGAGGACGGAATTATGAATACGACAAAAGCTACTATCCGTGGTCATCTCTGACACATATATTGTGTAACGGTTTACCATGTCATGGTGGCGACCGTAAAACTTTCGAATGGATGACTTCAACTGAAATACTAGGACCTCTTTGCTCAATAGCAGCCATCTATTGAGAAAATGCTAATTGGAATCACAAACACTGAACAATTGCATAAACTGAGAGATATATATGTATCTCGTTATAAATATTTAGGAATATGGTTTAACAACTCTGGCTCCTTCAACTTTGCTCAAAATGAACTTTATCAGAAAGCCTTAAAAGCCCTTTTTAAATTGAAGAGTGATTTTCTAGTCCACAACCCTGAAGTTAAAACCTCAATTCACGTTTTTGATCACACTATTAAGCCGATTCTGTTATATGGCTGTGAAATTTGGGGTTATTTTAACCCGTTTACCTCACGGTTTAGAAATGGAAACATTCCAATAGACCAAATTTTTTCTAAACTACATTGTGAAAAGTTACACTTGAAGTTCTGTAAATTTCTTTTGGGAGTGCATAAAAAAAGCAACAATCTTGCAGTACAGTCAGAACAAGGCCGGTTCCCTCTTCATTTCGATATATTAAAGTAAATCTTAAGATTTTGGCATAGACTTGAAAATTTGGATTCATCTTTCCCACTTCTTAAAGCTGCATATAAATGTACCAAAAATTTATATGAAGGCAAGCAACCATCATGGTATGGCTCTGTAAAACATATTTTGCAAAATATGCCAAGCTTAACTAATTTCTTGATAGACAAAACATCAACCTTTAAATATAAATGCAATAAAATTGTAAAACAACACTATTTGGAATTGTGAACAAAACAAGCCCATTCACTTAAAGAGGGAAAATTAAGAACTTATTTAAAAATAAAAACCAATTTTGGATATGAGAATTATTTGTCAATCATTAAAAATTTTGAGCAGAGAAGAAGGTTGTCCAAATTAAGAATATCAACTCACAAATTACAAATAGAAATAGGAAGGTACCAGGGTACTCTCCGGGAAAACCGAATATGCTGCAGGTGCACTTCGGGTCAGGTAGAAGATGAGATCCATTATTTACTTCATTGTACTTGCCATGCAAACCATAGGGAAATTTTTACTACATATTTGACATCTGAGTGTCAAAATTTTCAAAATTTAGATGACAAATGTAAACTCATATGGATCTTAAATAATGAAGACCCAACTATACTCAGATATCTTTGTCAATATCTTTTATCAACAACTATTTGATTAAATGGAATTGGAGATCTGCAAACTGGATGACCTGCATTGAGCATGAGAAAAAAAATATTCTTTTTGGCACCGTCCCTTGATGCTCGCTGCTGGTTATCCAAAAGCTCTGATCCCTTTCCATGTTCCAAACAATATTACACGTTGTGTGTCTCTCCCCTTTCCTTCCACATCGAAATTCTTCTATATCAATATGGCCGGTCTGCACTAGACACAAGTAGGACTTTATTCCTTTTAGCATCGACTCAAGGTGTCTCTTGCAGATTGGTGATGAATCACCTGATATATGTATATGTTCTCTCTCATCCCCCCTCATATATATGTGAGTTATGTGCATATATCTCTTTTCCTGCCCAAGTGTGCCTGCACCACAATTATTGATATTTCACCGCGAATATTTAGTTTGATGTATTGTTGTTGTGTATCAATCATAATTGTTATTTGTATTGTTGTTGTGTATCAATCATAATTGTTATTTGTATATGCCCTCCTGGGGCCCTGTTTTGGTTAATAAACTTATTTCTATTTCTATACTCTAAACGCAGGTGCTCATAGTATACAAATACAAATAATTACCGCATCGGTGGTGTAATGGTCAACGTGCTCGCCTCGAGTGCGGTAGATCGTGGGTTCGAGCCCCGATCGGGTCAAATCAGAGACTATATAATTGGTTTTGTATTGCTTCTCCGCTAAGCACGCAGCAATAAGGAGAAATAACAAAGACGGGTTGGCTCTGAATCAGGCTAATGTCTCCAAGTGGGGGCTACATGTCTATCCGCGGACTGTGTTTTTCAGTGAGCTAACACTATGCATATCCATCTAAGCGAACCTCATCATCATCTCATTGAAAATTAACGTGTTCTCGCCATGATATAGATGAAATATTGCTGAGTTGGCGTTAAACAGCAATCACTCTTTCACTAGTATACACACCAGAGTAAACTGATACTTGATTTAAGGGAACAGTAAGCATAATACACTTGTTGAAATAAAATATAATGTATTTATTTATCTATGTGATTATAGCTTCAATATATTATTTCAATGCAAAATATAGATTTTCGACAGACACCTTGACCGCAATGTTAGCTAAAATATTGCCAAATAGATTCAATCATTACATGTCATCAGTCCTTAAAATTGAGAAAACTGGGTTAAAGCACTGCGTAGGAATTTTTATAACATTGTTATCTTGAAATTGTTTGTTGCGTGTTAATGTTTATTGTTTCGTTCTTGTAGTCATGAACAATAAATAGATTTTCAAACAAAGAAATTTTAAATTAAGATTGATAGAAATACCCGTTTTATATCCTTGCCTTTTGCAACCCCCCCCCCCCCCCCCCCAAAAAAAAAACCCGAGTGCTATTATGGTCTGTGGAACTTGGTTTGAACGAAATAAGATGAAAAATATTATGATATGAACAGTGCCAAACACAATAACAAAACAAAAAAAAACAAGACAAAGAAAGAAAAAAGGAAGTCTTGCAATGATGTCTGCGCATGTGTTTAATATATACATAATGGTATCTGGGTACTATGGAATAATCCTATTCTTCACTCGCCTAGCTCCACAGAGTGTCCTAAGGTGGTACTTAGTGGATGGACTCTCGGTTGGGTGTTGTCAGATTAAACTACGGAAAACCTGACCGTGGACCATAGAGGGTAACGTGTTTACAGAGTGGCACCTCTCTCAACATTAAAGACTTCTTCTGTAGATTTGAAAAAAAATGTAGACGCATTGTAGTTGCTGACACGACTAAATTTGTCTCCACTAGTCAGCTACTCAACTATCAAAACTTATCGTCGTTTTCAAGTCGCAGTCAAAAGTCGTGCCCTCGTTGTCCCAATTCCTTTCCTGATTTTCGTGTGTTTATGATATTAAGGAATTTGAATATACATTCCGATTATCCGGTGGATGGTGGTTAGGGTTAGGGTTAGGGTTATGGTATTTAACACCACTTTAAACAATATTTCAGCTATATCATGACGGCCAGTTGTATTGGTGGGGGAAACCGGAATACCCAGAGAAAACCACCGACCTGCTGCAAGTCACTGACAACCCTGATCACATAATGTTGTATCGAGTACACCTCGCCATGATCGAGATTCGAACTCACAACGTTAGTGGTGATATGCCCTGCTTCCACAGGTAGTTATAAATCCAACTACCATACGATCACTACCACGACGACCCCTTAGCAGCTGGACGTTAAACAAACAAGCGACAAGCAAACAAACATAATATAAATAATTTGTGACGTGAAGTAGATGTGGGAATGTTTAATCTATTATATATCCGGGAACAAATTATCTATCTATTGTTTTAATCTTACCACTAACCGATTTGTACTTATTCTAATCCAGTAAATCATTAAATGATTCGCGTGATTATGTCTGTAAATAACTATTCTAATGAAATATGAAAAAAATATAATTATAAACCGGAACACGGTAAAAAACGTAATGACATCCGGGAACTAATCTGTATTATCTTGTCATGCAACTTATTTTAGTTTAATTTCTTGAAAACTATTTTTTGATTTATTACCACACCTTGTTGATCAAATGTTTGTTCTCTTCATCTGAAGAATTATTATTCAGCCTATATACATATTTACATTATATGTTTAAACAGAATATAGAGGGCCCGGGTGGCTCAATGAGTTAGGTAGTTGGATTACTTAACAACTCATACAAGCCTATCACCAATACGGCGTGGGTTCGCGCCCGGCTTTGTAAATTACAAAAAAGGGTGCACTCAACTCGCAGCCGCAAGTTATCAAGTTTACCAGTTGCTTGCCCATGGTCGGTGGTTCTCTCCGGGTACTCCCGGCTTCTTCCACCACTAAAACTGGTCCCCATGATATAGCTGAAATATTGCTGAAAGTGGCGTTAAGCACAATAAATCAAATCAAATCAGAATATAGAATTACATAAAAGATGCAATCATGAGATGTCCTTTGATTGCCTAACGTTTTATTGAGAGAGAGAGAGAGAGAGAGAGAGAGAGAGAGAGAGTGTGTGTGTGTTACATATAACGTATTCTTCCTTTGGTGTTTAACAATATCATTATTGTATATTTAGAATTTAAAATCTTTGCTAATTTTATCACATGTGTATTATACGCTGACTTTGTAAACGATTATTTTAGCGCCTTTGCCACATGCGTATTATACATCGACTGTACTTTGATCACATGCATATTATACATCGACTGTACTTTGATCACATGCATATTATACATCGACTGTACTTTGATCACATGCATATTATACATCGACTGTACTTTGCATATTTATGCATCATCTTAGATGAAAGATGAGATTGTCAACCACAGTTGTTAAACGAACCAAACATGAACATTCCATCCATGATTGGCTTAAGTTGGACCACTGATGTCAATGATAATGTTATCCTGCACTGGTTCTATTTGAGCAGTCAAACTGCATTGACTGGATATTTTTTTGTTATATACGATCACTGACCAAAATATAGCTTTTCTGGTACCTGGATCATGTAGAGCGACGATAAGAAACGGTAACAGTATAAGCGCAGACGTGGTAGAGAACACTATTGAAAACGATTAGTACGTCGCTTGTTTCTGGGTTTTTTTAGACATTTGGTAGTTGTTTTTGGACTTTTTGACAGTGCAGAATAAACACAATATACGTACTATTTGGGTAAATATAAAATTGATCTGCGCTCACTGCAAAACAGGCGAGAAAAGCTCACCAAAGGTCCGTTTTTCTTCTTGTTGTTAAAGCTCGCATAAATAAATTTTATTTCTGCCGACTATGTATGTTGTGGAAAAGTAGAATTTTAATTGGCGAACAGTCGTCTCCTGTCATTCATTGAATGCGGAAAGTAGAATTTTGATTGTCAGAGGGGGCCCGCCGAGGTTGTGATCGTATGGCAGTGGATTTACAACTACCTGTGCAATCTGTGCCTATCATTACTAGAGTTGTGAGTTCGAACCCCGTTCATGGCAAGGTGTACTTGATACAACGTTATGTGATAAAGTTTGGCAGTGACTTGCGAAAGGTCGGTGGTTTTCACTGGGTTCCTCCGCCTATAAAACTTACCGACATGATATAGCTGAAATATTTTTGAAAGTGGCGTTAAACACCATAAACCAAACCAAACCTTGAATTGCAGACCTTACATTTGCAAAATACATACTATTGCCTGTTTTCACAAAAACTGCAGACGATTTTTTCTCTTTTCTAACGAATGACGTCAATTGATTGTTAAAGTTCATCTGGCCTCTTTATTTGGTCTTAGATTATTAGTAAAATAGATTGATTTTCTACTTGAAGAAAGTCGTGGTCACAACATAGTAGTGGGACATTTGGTGACCCTTTTCTCTCTTAAATGATTCGTAGAAAATTTGATTAGAAGAGTTTAGCGACCTTGACCTAATATCACGCCGAGTCAACCAAGGGTCATATTCTAAGAATGAAAATTCAAGTAATATAAAGTTTCGTGACATTATTGATAATTTTCCTCTCCGATTGTTTTCTAAACATTTGTTTCTCAATTCCCCAGGTGGTGTATATACAACAGCAGGCCTACTATCATAGGTTTCTAGAAAACTTGGATTGATGAGCAGGTTAGAAAATAGATTTACATATAATATCCCTTGACATTTCTATCGTCTTGCAGTTTGTTTGCTTTCAACAATATCTTAGTTATATCTTGGTGATCAGTTTTATTGGTGGAGGAAACCGGAGGACCCAAAGAAAACCACCGACCTGTCGCAAGTCACTGACAAACTTTATCACATAATGTTGTACTCCTCGCCCTGATTGAGATTCGAACTCATAACATCAGGGGGATAGGCACTGATTGCATAGGTAGTTGTAAATCCAACTACTATGCGGTCATGACGGCCCCTTCGTTTTGCAGTGATTATATAAAGAATGAAATATACAAATATTTTTCGGCTGCCAAAAACTACGTAAAAATTGTCTTTTTGTATAACTTTATTAATTTCACCCAGCTCAATGTCGTGACAACATGTCTCACCTTACAAGGTACAACAACATGTGTTCCCAAATGAATTAAGAAACCCGATCGTAAGCGGATTTTTTCTTTTAACATGCCTATAACAAACTTTTATTTATTTTTTTTTTATTTTTTATTTTTTTTAAAGATATTTTGACATTCTAGCAAAATATTCTCTTTTGATTTGAATTTGACATTTAAACTTCAAAGGTAAAGCAATAATATGTATTTATTTATATACGACATATAATAAAGTTAATTAATTAAAAAGTCCGATTTTAATCTTAAATTGTGTTTATATCTTTTTCCAAATGCTTAATATAGTTTATTGGCCAATGAAATCTTGATTAAGAAGAAAACTGACCCAAGATATGCAAAAAAGGAGAAATATTTAAAGATCATTTTTAAATAATTTAATTTGATTTGAAATCTGCAATCTGATTGGCTGATCCGCCTGGAGAAAATTTTGGTTATACTTGATAACCTGGGTTGGTATTTTGACGTCACCAACGTGTTCATCCGCCAACGACAAATTCAAGTAGTCACATGAAATAATCGTAATTAAAATCCAGGAATCATTAAATTTTGATGTACAAATTAAATTATCAGGAATATTTGACATTTTTGAACAGGTTATACTTGTATAACCTGGTTTGGTTTGGAACAGTTTACGCTTTTCATATATCGTATAACCTGTTAAAAATTTCCAAATATTCCTTAATTAAATGTTTCATGAACACATATCACTGATATTGATGTGTTACAGTAAATTTTTGACTCCTCAAGTTTCATTTTGGCAATCCGTATATTAAAAAGAACATACTTTCGACATAGCTATCACACAAGACATATTTGATTGCAACTAAGCTTCATTGTTAGGTAAGTGGAATATTGTTTAAAAGATATATTGTGTTATATCTCCATATTTCCGCCTTGTATGTCTTTATTTCAAAAGGGCCCGGGTGGCTCAATCAGATAGGTAGTTGTAGGGCCCGGGTAGCTCAATGAGTTGAATTACCTAACAACTCATACAAGCCTATCACCAATACGGCGTGGGTTCGCACCCGGCTTTGTAAATTACAAAAAAGGGTGCACTCGACTCGCAGCTGCAAGTGATAAAGCTTACCAGTTGCTTGCCCATGGTCGGTGGTTCTCTCCGGGCACTCCGGCTTCTTCCACCACTAAAACTTGTCGCCATGATATAGCTGAAATATTGCTGAAAGTGGCGTTAAACACCAAAATTCAATCAATCAATCTTTATATCAAGAGACCTATCCTTATTTCGAAACAACTTTTGTTCAATAATTTCGATATGACCATCTCAGAATTTCAACATAGATGTATTTATAAAAACCCGCGTTGCGAAGCAAATAAAAAACGTCGATATTAAAACAGTACGCACGACGCGTCTCTGGAATAACCTTCATATGGTACCATAATAGTCAAAAGAGTGTAAGCTTATTTGAGAGCAAATAAAGTATAGAAGGAGGCAATCTGATGTTGCTATGGTAACTCAAAACCGAGTTATAATGCAAATGAATGGAAAAGAAGTGTAATATTAAACTGACATCAGCTCGTAATTCATATGAATGGAAAAGAAGTGTAATATTAAACTGACACCAACTCTATATCAGGAAGCACGCCAGTACAAATGATCCATTTGAGCAAATAATTAATGTTCTTCCTAATTAACCTCGGGTGAGAGAAATGTCCAGAAATGTTAGCCTCCTTCTAAATTAACACGTTCAAGAATTCAGAGAAAAATGTTTAGGAATAATATACAACGGAAGTAATCACTGTTGAACGTATGGCCAGAAAATTGCTTCATATATATTTGTAATGGACCAGGCTAATATGTTACTGAAACTAATCACGAAGAATAATACGTCATAATTGTGATATCAGCCTTATTAAAAGAGTTCATTTACTTTAATGTGGCATAAAGAAATGAATGATCAGTATTAAGTGCCCTAAAGCTTTTTGTCAATATACTTTGATACTGGCAAGGGTATTTGTTTCAGTATTTATTGCATCTCATAAAATTAAGAAGGTCTTAAGTAAGATTTTCCATCTTATTCCTATATGTTTGTTGTGCTATTGTTTTAAAAGTATACATACACACTTAAATATGGATAAAACATGCAAAGGACGATTGATTGTATAACATGAAACATAACAATTAATCTTTAGAATATGTAAGCCCACTAAACACTGTACATTAATATGAATAAATACATAATAATCATAAGATAATATTGTATAATTATCAAGGAGAGGGTTGAGAAGAACTCATTAACGGTTTAACCCAGCCACTTGTTTTTACTTGTCCAACTCCAGGACATGGAATTCCAACGTCACATGTCATGGTATTTTTTGTATTCAATTATTTGAGGTGAGAGGTGGTTTTTCGCTTTGTTGATATTGGTAAAATTGTTGGCCATAACTGTTTAAACTTTCTTTCATAACATGAGCGTCCAGCTTATATAATTTATAAAACGCATACCATTGCTCATATAAACGTAACATTTGGCATTTAAGTATTTTAACGTCAAGTGAATAATATGTCAGCTATGTCATGGGGAGAACAAGTTATAATTCAGTGAGATGATGATGTTTTCTTTATTCTAGAACAACAAACTTAGCTGGATTGTAATAGTGCTGAGGTACTCCTAACCAATCTTATGTTCACAATTATCTTTAATCGGACATCACCACCTCATTGATGGTGTGATGATTAACGTGCTCGCCCCTTGAGTGTGGAAGATCATGGTTCGAGCCTCGGTCCGGACAAATCATAGACTATAAAATTGGTATTTCACGGATTTCTGCTAAGCACGCAACATTAAGGAGTAAGTGCAAAGACTGGTTAGCTCGGAATCATTTTAACATGTGAGAGGGGAACGACATGTCTATTCACTGACTTTCTGTCAGTAAGCTAGCACTATAAAGCGTGTTGGTCTGGTGCAGAGCGGACATCATCAACATCATCTCACTGAATTGTAAGAAAAGTTTGAAAATATCAATGGACGTAAATCGATGAAGGACAGACAATACAATGGCGAAAAGAAAAAGGACAAACAATACAATGGCGAAAAGAAAAAGGACAAACAATACAATGGCGAAAAGAAAAAGGACAAACAATACAATGGCGAAAAGAAAAAGGACAAACAATACAATGGCGAAAAGAAAAAGGACAAACAATACAATGGCGAAAAGAAAAAGGACAAACAATACAATGGCGAAAAGAAAAAGGACAAACAACGATCTAAAATACATTACATAGAAAACTAAATATTGAGCAACTTGTACTCGCCATGATATAGTTTGAAAATTCCCCTCTTGGCGTTAAACAGCAATCACTGATTCACGCAAGTGGTGTTAAGTATTAAATATATGTGTGTCCATGAATAGCACTGGAATTAATATGGAATTCGTAGATACGAAAACTTCGGCATATCTGATCTCAATCTCAATGTTTTCCAATAAAAATAATTCCTATATATTTGTAGAAGCTGCGACCATACCTCTCAATCGTGCTTTCAACTTTCATAAAGCGTAATTCATTCTTTATTTTTTGTACACATTACTAGAATATGGTTAATTTACCACAATTAATGTTTATTACAATTGAACATTACGTTTATTTTAATATTAAT
The DNA here is from genome assembly GCA_963680875.1 of Bathymodiolus brooksi. Classification (NCBI taxonomy): domain Eukaryota; kingdom Metazoa; phylum Mollusca; class Bivalvia; order Mytilida; family Modiolidae; genus Bathymodiolus; species Bathymodiolus brooksi. The sequence continues at coordinate 26,201,355 of OY804587.1, read as the reverse complement.
TTACACACAATTAATGTTTATTCCATTTAAATATTATGTTTATTTTAATATTAATTTATTTCTACGTTAAAAGAAGAGGACAATAATAAAATGTTTGCTCCAATGCGTCCGAAGGTCCTTGGACTCAAACTAAATATGCAACAATAATATTTGATTAACGACATATTGCATTTATTAAATCATTTGTATGTACAAATCCAATAATCTCATCATAATGAAAATAGAAATGAGTCGTAAATATTTTGTAATAAATAAATATCGTTTTGACAAAAAAAAGCGTCATTATGTTTGCTTTACTACACAATTTGATTTGCAATATCTAGGATTAAAACCACAGCTTGCGTGTCATAAATATAATTCATAAATTGATTTGTAATATGGGAAAATCTTTTATATATACATACTCCACTGTTAAACAGTGACGGTAGACAATTCCATAGATTAAGAAAAGCTTAAGGATAACAAATCAAGAAAGACAGACAATTCGATGGCCAAAGAAAAGGGATTCAAAGACAAACAATGATCTAGAAAATATCACAAAAGACAATTTAAAAAAACCTGGCTGAAATCAGGTGTTCCGGGCGGATAAGCAGTTCCTGTTCGACTAATGGGCACCCCTCGTGTTACAATTGGTTACAATTCATATGATAAGTCATGTATGAGGAAATGACTGGATTTGGGATGAACAAAAACGGAACATATCCGTGGTCATTTGTGATAGAGATATTCCGTAATGGTTTACCAAGTCATGAAATAAAAATAGTTTAGTACAACCACTGTGACAAACGAAGAGTACATCAGTCGACAAATATTTGGGAGTTAAGGAACGATCCAGGTACTACGTTCAGAAGTAAGATTATTGATGTTTAATGTCAAGCGCAACACTAGTTCAGTTAAGAATTTTAAAGTATTTAGCTTTCAAATCATTTGATTATGGACGTACCTGATGAAGATTATACCAGAAACGGATCATGTGCATTTAATTAGATATCAACGGTTTTATGACTGTCACTTATTGTCGATACCTCTGCTGGGAGACTATTAGTCCCTGGGAGTATTATCGACCCAATTAGACTGTCTCACATGGTTAATTAGATATATTTATGCTTGAAATTTCCAATTCCTTAATAATGTCATTTATCAAAACTAACACGCAGCGGAAACTTTAGTTAATTGGGTTATCTTGTTTAAGTGCTTTGGTTAAATTGTTCTCAAAGACTTTTAGATAATTTGACTTTCCATTCTTTCTATATCAGGTGAAGGCTATTCCAGAAACGTGTAGTGCGCCTTTAATTAGATATCTGAGTTTTACGGTTTTCACAGTTTTCCGGTTGATGACTGATTTTGTCTGTTTATATACATATGAGTTTTGAATTTCCCTTTGTAAGATTGCTCAGAGTTCGGTAATTTTGTTATTACCCTTATTTAACTATATCGCACCGGTCAATTCTAATAGGTGGTAAAACTTATTGACAAAGTTTGTATCAAATACACCTCGTCAAGATCGGGATTGAAAAACAAAAACTCTATTTGTGATTGCAGATGAAAATCTAACAGTCATACGAACCGTTTTAACGCGACCACATTGTTGTGCCTGTTCCAAGACAGGACTTGTATTTTCAGCATCACATGTCATGGCCTGATTTGTGGTCAATGATATTGATATAGTTTTTGTTGATATTGGTGGAATTATTGGTCATCACTGTTGAAATTGTCTTTTCTAATTGAAAACGCACAACCCTGTATCTAGATACAATATAATAATGAACTACAACTAGAAAAGCAATCACCACCTCGAACAATAACCAGGAGCTTGACCAGATGGTATGCACGGGTATAGCATCTTCGCTCTAGAAATGGAACCACAATTTCTAGAAGCAAATTCAAAACAAAGCAACAACGTAACAAATTGTAATCTTAGTATCCGGTTAATTTACTTGTATATTAAAACTTAAAAGGTTTCGATCTCCATCTGACATATACTGTTTCCACCCTTCGGTTTCCTTCCTTCCAAAGATTCTCAAGTTGTTTGGCTCACCAAACTTTTTACTAAGATGAAGGTTATTCCAGAAACGCGTCGTGCGCACTAAATTTTACATTGACGTCATTAGTTATAAACAAGATGGAATATTGCATTGTTATTTGTGTTATTTGAAGAATGCTTAAGTTTGTCGACAGTTGATCTATACTGTTCTGTAAGTGATTTTGATAGAGAAATATAGGTAGTCTGATAAAGTAGATCATCTCCAATGTATAACAATACATTACTTCGGTTAAATGGTAATATTTTATCCAATTAAAAAATTATGATTATTAGATTTGGTTTAGGTTTGGTTTATGGTGCTTAACGCCACTTTCAACAATATTTCAGTTATATCGTGGCGGACAGTTTTGGTACTGGAGGAAACTGGAGTACCCGGAGTAAACCACTGACCTGTCGCGAGTCACTGATTAACTTTATCACATGATGTTGTATCGAGTATACCCCGAACGGGGTTCGAAGTCACAACTTCTGGTCACAACTGGTTATTAAGAATATCCAGCAATACGTCAATCATTATTATGCCTTGACTGAGGTTTGGATTGAAATAAACGTTTGTATATATAAACCTTAAATGTAAATACAAATGTAGTACAACAAATATTGTATCACGAATGAGCAAAATGTAACTTCCTCCTTGCACGCGATTCTTTTCAACTTCCTTTGTGGTCAGTGACTATCGCCTCTGAGGCTTGTCTGTTTTCGATTCAATGTAACTTTATATAAGGGAAAATAAAAATTATGTCAAACATTTTGCCTCCCGAACCTAAGTTTTCTTTGCTATAATGACAACTCATTGTAACATCACGAAATGTTGGAAACAAAAACGCACGCAAATTATGAAATATGACAAGCGTTTTACATTTCAACCATTTTTTTATTGCTATGAATCAATTTTTGTTCGTGAAATACCAATTTTCATGGTTTTTGTTGATTCAATCATACCATTAACAAGAACCAAGACCTAGATAGCAAGAAACAGATACAGGCCGTGGCGACTGATACAAACGTCAACTAAACTACAACAAGGAAGTCTTAGAAGATAACAGAAGTAGCACTAATCTCCACAAATGTCATCAGTCCGCAATACCTACAGATTGTAGCGGGGCGTTAAACCCAAATAACCAACAAAAACAAGAAACGTCATTTGCAAATATCAAAACTACGACTTGAAATGTCGACGAACATCTCAATTTCTGCCAAACCACGAAAATTGAAACCAGCGAAAGTAAATTGTAAATGATTTGATTTTGATTTGATTTGATTTATTGTGCTTAACGCCACTTTCAGCAATATTTCAGCTATATCATTATGACCAGTTTTAGTGGTGGAAGAAGCCGGAGTACCCGGAGAGAACCACCGACCATCGGCAAGCAACTGGTAAACTTTATCACTTGCGGCTGCGAGTCGAGTGCACCTTTTTTTCCACAAAGCCGGGCGCGAACCCACGCCGTATTGGTGATAGGCTTGTATGAGTTGCTAGGTAATCCAGCTACCTAAATCATTGAGCCAGCCGGGCCCTCTACATTGTAAATGAAAACCACGGTATCTTTCAATAATGCAATACGTATCACCGGGTTTGTAACTGTTTTTTGTGTAGTATTTTGTATATCGTTATTTGTTCTTTTGTCCTTTTTCTATTGGCCATTATGTTGTCTGTTCTTCTTCGATTTACGGATTCTGATTATCCATTTGGTATCTTCAAACCCCTCTTATCCTTGAAATTGATCCCTTTTAAGATTTTTATAACATATTTAATCTGCATAAATACGTATTATACCTATAATGGACTGGACATTGTCACAATATGTCGAGGAACGTATTGTCAATTAAGCGTTCTATGTAACGTATTTATAGCACTAATGCAGACATCTATTTCCCCTTAATAAATCACTCTGTATCATTTTAACAAAGGCGAGAACACCTAATCATGGAGAAAGCAAAGTCAAAATTATACCACCAACCGTAATAAAAAGACTTCAGTTAATTTTCGTTATATGGTATACAGAAAATTGGTATTAAGTAAATAATTATCTGTAAGATTTTGTCAATAGCTAACAGTACATCAAAGGTATTTGTTCTATCCATAAACGGGGTTACTTCTGGTTATTATGAGGTGTCAAAATGTTTATTAGCGTCACTATATTATCCGGGCAATGTCAAACGATATATCATCATTTGAAGAAAATATAATCATTTGATTGGCAGATTTAATTGATTTATCGCCCCTATCACAGAGGGGGCGCTTCTTACAAAGATAAAATTTCCGATTCTTTCAGATGTTTATTGTTACCAGTATTTATATGATTTAAAGGTACAATACTTTACAAGAAACACTTGAAGATGCCAAAGGTGGTGATTAGAAGCCGTGAATTGAAGAAGGGCAGCCAATACAATGGCCAAAAGAATAACAACGTAGATATCAAATTTAGTGCGCCCGACGTTTTCTTTGATAACCTTAATCAAGTACGCTCAAAGCAAAAATATTGGAAAGCCAAATAATTTAGGTGTATTTGGGAGCAAGAAAACCAAAGGGCCAAAGGAGGATAACGAAAATCGGCTATGGTCAACTATTTCCTGAGAGAAGAGAACATTTTGGTTCATAATAATCAAATTATTTAGGAATTGTAAATGTCGATAAAAACTATACGAATGAATGGATGAATTATATTATGGCGTTAAGATATCCTAGGAAACGAATTATAAGGGGTTCGACTCTATTTATAAGATTACACAGATTCAGCATCATATGATTTCAAATAGAATGTACTATGTAATATAATACCCAGACAACGACAAATGAGGTCAATGAAAACAGCAATGTTTCCAATAGACTTGCTTTCGTGCTTACTTGCGCCCACATTATGACATATTAAATATCTGAATAAAGCACTATATTGTGTATTCATCATTTCTGTCTTTGATACAAGAGACTGTGTATTTTGCAGAGTCATCTTTTGATATATTCTTTAATTAAATCGTAAAGGGTATTGGTGACTCAGATCTCCTTATTCTACATCACCGTCATTATGAGTCTTGGCATGGTATATATGTAAGTATGAATCAACACTCATGCATGACTAAGCACAGGGTTTGTACCAAGAGTAACACAATGGGTGTCACTGGTGGAACAGGAACTGGTTACCTTTCCGGAGCACCTGAGTTCACCTCCAGTTTTATGTGGTGTTTGTGCTGCTCAATCTTAAGTTTTCCGTGTAGTGTTTTATAGATCATTGTTTGTTCTCTTGTACTTTTTATATTGTTCATTATATTGATTGTCATCGTCATTCGTTTAAATTTACATTCATTTAAATATTAATCAAAAACTACATTAAAATCTCGATATACAACATTTGAAATTCGTTCAGTCAGTGAAGTACCACATAGAAATGTAACGGATATTCAAGCAATGTATGAGGAATAATTATTTAAGATAATCTTAAAATATTTTTTTGATAATCTGCACGTAAGTAGCCCAAGGTAAAGTAAGAACAGAATAACACAGATAGATCTGCACTTTTCTAAATATATAAGTGAAATTACGAATTGAAAATGGAAACGTTGCATTTTGAAAACGGATGGGTAAGTGAATGAGTGATTGTTGTTTAACGCCAACTCAGCAATTGTTCAGCTATATCATGGCGGGAACAAGTTAATTTGCAATGAAGTGTACGAGACCAACACGCTTAGTTGGATTTTTATAGTGCTAGCTCACTGAAGCAACAGTCCGCGGATAGACATGTCGGCCCAATCGGACACATTATCCTGATTCCGAGCCGACCAGTCTTTGCTCTTTCTCCTTTGCGGAGAAGCAACAAATACTAATTATATAGTCCTTTGTTTGACCCGATCGTGTCTTGAACCCACGATCTACCGCACTCGAGGCGAGCACACTAACCATTACACCACCGATGCGGTTGATGGGTGGTAGAAACAGCGAAAATAGAAGGTGCTATATAATATAGCACAATTTTATATTGATATTTGTAATTGTATGGAATAAAATAGTGTACAATAAAAGACATATATATTGTCTCTATATGACCTTAAGCTGCTGATCCGTTAATATTTGTCAGATTATGTAATAAAATATTCCGCTATAAAACAATTGTATTATGTCTCTGTGACCTTCTGTTCTGTTATCATAACTAAAGTAAATGTTAACAGGAACAGCCATACTACAACCGTCAAGGACAAACCAAGTTATAGAATGTAATCATAAAATAGACATTTGCAACATTATGAAATAAAATATACTACATTCTAACATCACCTCCTTCTTACGCTTTGTTAACAAACGAGCGAGTTATCCTTTCGGTATAATCTCATTAGCACATGCGCCGGTGAATGTGAATGACTTTTCCATTGGCAGCATAAATTGTGTGCGACATTTTCCGCAAACGTAAATATAAATTACCGTCTTCCAATCAAAGTATACTACCGTATTTGTACTCTTAGACATATCAGAATCGAAATAAATCATGGAAGCCAGAATGTGTTTTGAGTTTTAACATGGATTGACGGATATTAGTAAATTTTATCTCCCAATCCATGTTAATACTCCCAACACATTCTGGCTTCCATGATTTATTTCTTAAATAAAACCACTGGTATTATGTAATATGATCTTCTTGTCGTTTATAATGGCTAAATCGTTAAAAAAAGACATTTACAACCTTATGAAATAGAATTTAATACAATAAAACGGTTGTATTATGTCTCTATGACTTTCTATTCTGTTATTATAGCTAAAGTAAATGTTAACAGGAACAGCCATACTAGAACCGTTAAAGACAAACCAAGTTATAAAATTTAATCATAAAAAAAGACATTTGCAACATTATGAAATAAAATATAAGTGACAATAAAACCACTTGTATTATGTAATATGATATTCTTGTCGTTTATAATGGCTAAATCGTAAAAAAAAAGACATTGACAACATTATGAAATGGAATTTAATACAATAAAGCACTTGCACTATGTCTCTATGACCTTCTGTTCTGTTTTCATAGCTAAAGTAAATGTTAACAGTAAGAGCCATACTAGAACCGTTAAACACAAACCAAGTTAGAAAATTAAATCGTAAAAAAGACATTTGCAACATTATGAAATAAAATATAGTACAATAAAGCCACTTCTATTATGTAATATGACCTTCTGTTCTGTTTTCATAGCTAAAGTAAATGTTAACAGGAACAGCCATACTAGAACCGTTAAAAACAAACCAAGTTAGAAAATTAAATCGTAAAGAATACATTGGCAACATTATGAAATAAAATATAGTACAATAAAAACACTTGTATTATGTAATATGACCTTCTGTTCTGTTTTCATAGCTAAAGCAAATGTTAACAGGAACAGCCATACTAGAACCGTTAAACACAAACCCAAGTTAGAAAATTAAATCGTAAAAAAGGCATTTGCAACATTATGAAATAAAATATAGTACAATAAAAACACTTCTATTGCGACTTATGACCTACTTTTCATTTATCATAGCTAAAATAAAAAGAAGCTACAACGTTAAATCGTTAAAAAGGGTAATTGGCAGGCCACTGTAACAATGCGTTGTGATAAAATCACATGTATTAGATCATGATTTTATTTGCGTGAAAGCAGTACATCATATTATTTGTAACCATGAGGGTTGTATTGCCACTTAGTACATAACATATGAAAATGCTTTAGTTTGATTGGATGATTAGTGTTTACTGTATTTGAACAGTTTATACTTAATCTTGGCAACAGGTAACTATACTAGTTGAAAACGATTTTCCGCGGGTACTTTACCTGTGAACTATATTTTCCCGTGTTATGCTTACATATTTTTGGAAAGAGTTACCCCCTAAAAAGACGGCGCTGTAGTCTGTTTATCACTTACTGTTAACAGAAGTATGGTTTTTTTATGAATCGTTACCGCTCTCCATAAAAAATGTAATGTTGTCAACACTTTAACACGCTGCAATAAAACTACAAATGGGTGTCTTCAATTCTTAATTAAAACCCAAATACCTTACGACCGCGTTCAGGGGCACACAATTAATTTAGTATATCATGATATGTATACATTATTTGTCCTCGTAATGGATATTGCTCAGAAAACCGTTAAGAAGCTTGATCATGTCTTCGCATACTGTACTCATACAGCGTGTAAAATTATCTCTCTGCAACAAGATTTTCCCCTCGAAAACAAGTCTGGTTACCGAAGAGAAAGACGGTGTGTCTAAAACATGAAGTGAATTTTATATATAAAAAAAAAGTTTGACGATACCAAAGATGTAATCTGAAGCCTTAAATTTGAGGACAGAAAATGAAATTTTCAAAAGAAAAGGGACAATCATATCCAAGAAACAGTTCACAGAAAAGTAAAGAATGAGCAACATGAATCCCACAAAATATCAGAGTGAACTCCAGTGCCACGGAAGGAGTTAGCTGTTCCTGCTGCGCTAATGACACCCGTCGTGTTACTATTAAACGATACAAACTTTATCTCATATCGAAATAATGTTTGAGACAACATTAATCGAAATTACATAAAGTTTGTACGTGATTTGTGCTTTTTCCCGGTTAATCCGTTTCCTCAATAGCTGAAATATTGTTGAAATTGGCATTAAACAGCATATCCCTAACCCTAACCCCTCAATGGAATTTTCCTAGCAAAGAGTCGAAATTAGATACTGATTACTGGGTAATTTATTGCTTCAAATAATTTAGATAAATAATTCATGGGTTATGTATTATCGCTGTGTAACTGTTCAACAACGTTTCAGCTATTTTTTGTGAAGATCATTGTTATTGATGGACAAAATCGTAATATCCAGAGCAAACCGGTTGGACTATAAATATATTCCATCTTTGTTATATCTTATTGAGCATGCCAGCATAGCACATCAAAATAAGATTAGCCCATTGTTTACCTCCCTATAAATATTACTAATATTATTAGCTCAGAATCGGACATAAACAATTGTGAGTGTGTAGATTTCTTCATGCATGGATGGTATGTAAATAACCAAAAACCCACAAGACAAATCAAATAATGCGATTTCAAATGGAAATGTATCCTTAGACCGATATACAATGTATTACATACGACGCATGAATAACTCTTAAAACGTACTTATCGTTAATTTCTTAATACAAAGTTGTTGTTAACGAGGAAGTTACTGAACCAAAGATTCCTAGAAAACAGATGTCTTTTAAGAAGCAATTACCTGAGTTCATCCCCCTATTTTTGGTGGGATCCGTGTTGCTCATCTTTTCAGTTTTTTGTGCTGTCTTATTATGCCTCTTTACGTTCTGAATTCCGTGTAGTGGTGTCCATTACGATTTCCGAATAAAAACTATGTTCGGTTCGTCTTTACCTCAAGTTGTTTGTAGGAGGGCTCTTGTCTTATTTAAGTTATTTGTGTTTGCTTGTGTATATTGGTGTCCAACACATATTGTGTTGTGTTTTTGCTTTGTTTTTCCTTGTCCTGTGTACCCTATGTTGCCAGTTTTTCTGGATTGTCCATTTTTTATTGGCCCAGCAGTATTTCACTAACGTTTATTTTAAAAATAAATTTTGCTGGTTTCGGAATCCTATTGTACAATTGCTGTTGTTCTATTTATATATATCAGCTATACCAATAAAATATATTTATGCTAAAGGTTCCTATTGGTTAATTCAATTTATCACATCGAAAGTTTTACTGTCACCATCATCGATACTCAATTTCAGTGTCGCAGATGACTACGAATGTTCCAGACATCCTCATATCCTCTGTAATGATTTATCATCGGGTTTTTAACAAAAGTAACTCGTCAGACGCTTCTAGTGGAACAGAAACTGTTTATTCACCTGGAGCACATCAGCTGTGTTGCTGAACTGTTTATTCACCTGGAGCACATGAGCTATGTTGCTGAACTGTTTATTCACCTGGAGCACATCAGCTGTGTTGCTGAACTGTTTATTCACCTGGAGCACATGAGCTGTGTTGCTGAACTGTTTATTCACCTGGAGCACATGAGCTGTGTTGCTGAACTGTTTATTCACCTGGAGCACATCAGCTGTGTTGCTGAACTGTTTATTCACCTGGAGCACATGCGCTGTGTTGCTGAACTGTTTATTCACCTGGAGCACATGAGATGTGTTGCTGAACTGTTTATTCACCTGGAGCACATGCGCTGTGTTGCTGAACTGTTTATTCACCTGGAGCACATGAGCTGTGTTGCTGAACTGTTTATTCACCTGGAGCACATGAGCTGTGTTGCTGAACTGTTTATTCACCTGGAGCACATGAGCTGTGTTGCTGAACTGTTTATTCACCTGGAGCACATGAGCTGTATTGCTGAATTGTTGGTTTTCTGTGTAGTGTTTTGTAGATAAACGTTAGAGAATACCGCAGGGACAATCAAAAATGGACAATTCAGAGAAACTGGTAACATAGGGTACACAAGACGAAGACAATCAAAACACAACCACAAAACAGTATGTGTTGGACACCACAAACACAAATAACGTAAATAAGACATGGGCCATCCTACAAACAACTGGAGGTAAAGACGAACCGAACATTTGTATGCGAAAATTGTAAAAGACATCACAACACGGAACTCCGAACGTAAAGACACATAATAGGACAACACACAAAAACTAAAACGATGAGAAACACGGACACCACCAAAAAGCCGGGAGTGAACTCAGGTGCCCGTGAAGAGTAAGCGGTTCCTGCTTCTTATAAGACTTCTTATGTAGATCATTGCTTGTCCTTGGTGCTTTTATTGATTCCCCCTATGGTATATTCAAACTTTTCTTCTTCCTTCAAGTGTCTGTGGGACAGATCTGTCTGATCTTTAAACATACCATATTATTCCTTTTTATTTAATGTAATTGAGAATTCCAGTACGCAGATCTGTTTGATCTTTAAACATACCATATTATTCCTTTTTATTTAATGTAGTTGAGAATTCCAGTACGCGGGTAAGATTTATATAACTCCATTTCATACAGTTTATTGTGTGGGTTAAAACATTATAATGGTTTTGCAATTAAAATTATGACAGTATATAATTAAAAATAGCCAGCGCTCGGTGATAAAACACAGGTAGAATTAGATACTGATATTATTTTTTTACGTCTTTATGTGATTTCATTTTATATGGCATTTACAAGACATTATTAACTAGTAAATACGGAATATTATTTTAAAAAATGGAATAAGTATGGAGGTGGGGTGGATATTATGATTTAGTCATATTTTCGTTATTAGATAATGGTTCTCTTCCCTCAGGAATATGTGACCTTAACCTTCCCTCAGGAATAGGTGATCTTAGCCTTCCCTCAGGAATAGGTGACCTTAGCCTTCCCTCAGGAATAGGTGACCTTAGCCTTCCCTCAGGAATAGGTGATCTTAGCCTTCCCTCAGGAATAGGTGACCTTAGCCTTCCCTCATGAATAGGTGACCTTAGCCTTCCCTCAGGAATAGGTGATCTTAGCCTTCCCTCAGGAGTAGGTGACCTTGGCCTTCCCTCAGGAATAGGTGACCTTAGCCTTCCCTCAGGATTAGGTGACCTTGGCCTTCCCTCAGGAATAGGTGACCTTAGCCTTCCCTCGGGAATAGGTGACCTTAGCCGATGCTTGGCTATCCTGTTCATACTCTTGGTTATATTGCTCACAAAACATTAAATTACTTGGCCTTCAAATCTTTTATTTTGAGTGTACCAGATGAAGGTTATTACAGAAACGCGTCGTGCGCACTAAATTTGATATCTACGTTTTAATAAAAATGTACAAATTTCTAATATATTTTTGATAATTCATTGATATAATCATATATGTTGCATGATAAGCATTATTTTCGTTGAAATATTTCTCATTTCTAATTTCATTTGTTATAGTGACAGCCGGAACCTTTGAGCCATAATGAAAGCGGGAGGTTTAGCGCTTTAAAATCTGATTCAACCCACCATTTCTTTAGAAATATCTGTACCAAGTCAGGGTCATTACGGTTTTCACAGTTTTCCGGTTGTTGACTGATTTTGTCTGTTTATATAGTTATGAGTTTTGACTTTCCCTTTGTAAGATTGTTCGGAGTTCGGTAATTTTGTTATTACCCTTATTTGCTGGAGATCGGAATATGCATTGTAAACCTTCTCTTGTAAATGGTCTAGTGCTAGCAGCTCAAGAAGAAGTGTTTGAAGATACGAAAGGGGTAATTAGAATCCGTTAATCGGAGAAGGACAGACAACACAATGATACTTATTCATATCTTGTTTTGATTTTTAAATGTAATGGGATTTTTTTGGAAGCGAAGAGAAAACTAGTTAATCAAGCACAAAAAGTATTATACAGTTTATACAAAAATATAAGAAATCAAGCCTTTCCAACTGACATACAATTAATTTTTTTTTAGAACAAGTACATTTGATGTTTTGTAAGCGTGTTCTAAAAGTTAGGTCTACAACACCTAACTATATGGTATATGGGGAATTAGGTAGAATTCCTTTTGAGATTACAATTGAAATTAAAATGGCTTCATTTTGGAGAAATATGATATATGGTAACAAAATAAGTAGTTGTATGTATAAATTATTGTTTAGTTTAAAACAAAATGGAGTTCATACTTTTAAATGGTTGAATTTTATAAAATCAATATTAAACGATACAGGAATGGGATACGTGTTTGTCAACCAAGATGATTCTGATTATAAATTGTTGTTAAAGCAAATTTTACAAGATCAATATATTCAAAATGGCACCATGACATGCAGTTATCATCTCAAGGAAAATATTTGTTTTGAAAAATATTTGATAAAAATTCCTTACAACTTGAGAATCTGGATAACAAAATTAAGAACCTCTAATTTGAAAATTCTTATTGAAACTGGAAGGTAGCGTAATATTCCTGTTGAAGAACGTATATGTAATATGTGCAAAGAAAATATTGGAGACGAATATCATTATTTATTTATTTGCATTTTAATTTGATTTTGATTGTGTTTAACGCCACTTTCAGCCATATTTCAGCTATATCATGGCGACTAGTTTTAGTGGTGGGAGAAGCCACAGTACCCGGAGAGAACCACCGACCATGGGCAAGCGACTGGTAAACTTTATTACTTGCGGCTGCGAGTCGAGTGCACCCTTTTTGAATTTACAAAGCCGGGCGCGAACCCACGCCGTATTGGTGATAGGCTTGTATGAGTTATTAGGTACTCCAACTACCTCACTCCTTGAGCCACCCGGGCCCTTATTTATTTGCAAGTCTCCGGAACTGGTAAGAATTAGAGAAAACCTTATTCCTGAATATTACTCAAAGTATCCAAATAAACAAAAATTATCAGGACTGCTATCTTATTGAAATGTTAACTTATATAAAAAAAAAAAGTTTCATCTTTTATCAAAAAACTTAATGATATATTGTGAAACATTAATGTACTTGATATTGTAAATATATTTTGTGTTATTCATATATTATGAAGCATTATTGGTTTGTACCTTTTGTACCTGTTCATTTCGTCATTTCATGTTTAATATTGTATATTTACTTCATGTTACACATAAGTGTCTGAGCGTTGTTTAATAAAATCTTGAAATCTTGAAATGACCAAATGAACAAATGAAAAAGGACAAATGAGCAAACAACGCTCTATAAAACACTACCCAGAAAACACTAGAGATAGATCAACACGAACCCCACAAACATCCGCGGGTGAACTCAGATGCTCGGAAGGGTATGCAGTTCCTGCTCCACTAGTAGCACACGTCGTGTTGCTCCAGTTACAAACACGATGATAAGTCATGAATGAGTAAAGGACAGATGCAATAATACTCATATTGTCTTCCAACAGGAAAAGTAGTTAAACTTAGGTGCTCTTTCCGTGACCAATGTGCCGTTCTCTGATTTGTCAATTAGAAATCAGACAGACAAACAGCAAGAAGCTCAATTCCAATTTTTCAGGATTTTAGAATTTTAAGCATTTTAATTACCTATCTGTATTTTCAAATTTAATCAAATGTTAGTGGAATTTCTTTGGTGTCAACAATAATACAGCATAGCAGCGCTAAAACTAACTAAGGGAGATAATTCTCACAATGATGACGTTAGTCATAATTCTATTTCTTATTAAAGGGTTGGTTGTTTTACAAAAAACGGAGATATCTAATTTAATGCGCACGACGGGTTTCTGTAATATATGGTCTTTCAAAAGGTTTTTTTTTCATGCAGGGCTTTCTAAGAAAAATACAAAAATAAACTAGCCCGATCCCTTAGATTCCCGTTCCGCTATATATGATGTTCTTTCACTAAATAATTCCACGTTTTGTGAAAATGTTGATCGAATCTATTACATTAAGCTTGAAAAACAAGACAGTTCTGTTACAGTTTAATTACATTATCAGTGATGGCTGGTTAAAAACGAACCTTTAAATGATTTAAATTTTACCATAGTGAACTTTTTATATATGTAGTAACATTCCAGCAGAACCTGCATATGGAGTATATCTCTCTCAGTTGATAAGATATTCCAGAGCATGTGGTTATTATCAGAATTTCCTTGATAGAGGGTTGCTGCTAACAAGGAAGCTACTGAACTAATCGTTCCTAGTAGCTAAGTTGAAGTTTCCCCACGGATATTTTCCGTTTGTCGTAATCGCAATGCCGTCCTTTCTTTATTCATGGCTTATCACAGAGTTTGTAACAAGTGCCGCACGATCTGTTGCTACTAGTGGAACATAATCTGCTTAACCTTTCGTTGAATCTGTGCTCGTCCTCGGTCTTAGTGGGGTTTATTTTTCATTCTTTAGTTTTCTGTTTATTGTTAAAAATCGACGCTTGTTTGTCATTTTGTCCTTATTCTTTTGGCCATTGTCTGTCATCGGCTTCTGATTACCTCTTTGGAATCTTCTAACGTTTCATAATCAGTCTAATGTAACCTATTCATCCACAGTATTGTTAAACACCGACATTATTCTAAAGGAACAATTAACTGGGATGAAGTTAAACCTTGGTTATACTGGTATTGTAAGATAATCTTTGATTAGTTTTGATCAACACAAAGACATAATTAAGACATAATACCAACCTTGAGCCTCTTTATTTTATTAGAGTCATACATTTTACAATTTTAATCATTCCAAAGCCTTGTTTATTTACATTTTAAACAATTTGAATGAATATTATGAAAAGACGTAATACCAACCTTGAGCCTCTTTATTTTATTAGAGTCATAAATTGTACAATTTTAATCATTCCTAAACCTTGTTTGTTTACATTTTAAGCAATTTGAATGAATATTATGAAAGAGTTAAAATTCATTGCACGTTACGTTCTTTTGTAATTTTGTGCTAAATTAAAACAACCATTGTGTTTTTTAGTTAATGGTATTTTAATGAGACTGTTGTTCCCTAACAAATCTAATAAAAATTGGATCTTTTTTCTAATCTTTTGTTAGTTACACACTGACATCAAACTACATCATAGGTCATATTTTAAACCGACCAATCATCGACGAGCTTCGGGTGTCAACATGTATCTATCGAACGTTTTCTCATGGTACCTTTGTGTCCTCATACGCCAATATAACAAATTGTAATATTGTTGCAAGTGGCGTTAAATACCCGTAATGATAGTCTTTACCCAGGCCTGAGTTTATTTAAAGCACGTTTCTAATGTAAAATTGTGAATTACCTTTGCTTTTCCAAACTGCTTTGTATTGCGAATTATTACTTCTAATGAACAGTAAATACTTTTGGATGATTCTGAGTACTAATAAAGGAGATCAAATAAACTTCAGTGTTATTTAGGCATGGACATAATAAAGCGTTTCTGGTACCTGATTCATGTAAAGCGACAGAAAGAAACGGTAACAGTATATAAGCACTGACGTCACAAATGGCACCATTAAAAACGATTAGAACGACACTTGTTTCAGCTATTTTTGGACAATTTGGCAGTTGCTTTGGACTTTTTTATGTTGCATTATAAAAGCAATTTACGTACAGTGTCGTTAGATATAAAAATTAATTTGTACTCGCTGCGAAACAGGCTAGAAAAATTCGCCAAAGGCTCGCTTTTCTACCTGTTTCTAAAGCTCGTTCAAATAAATTATGTATTTTCGGACAATGTACGTATATTGTATATATCATGTGCTACTTCTAATCTTTAATTTGATATCATATTATATACATTTAAGCCAAGTTTGAAGCAGAAGCCGTAAGTCGAAGGACAAACAAAACAATGTCCAAAAATAAAAAGTACAAAACGATAAACAATGTTACATTAAACATCAAATAAAAACCAATGATTGAGCGACACGAACCTCATCAAAAACCTAAGGTGAACTCACATGCTCTGGAAAGGTAAACAGCTCTGCTTCACTCTTTCTGTCCGTCATGTTAATTGTGTTAAAAATCTAGTGATATGTCATGACAGGAAAGAAGAATTGTATTATGACTTCGACAAACGAAACACATGGCACTGATAATCTGTAACGGGTAACCAAGTCATGATGGCGACCGTACACATTTTGAGGTGATAACGTCAATTTAAAATATGGAACCTTCATTCGGAATACAATTGGAGGAAATTTCATATCATTTAGTGCCAAATTAATTATATGCACTGATATATGGAAATATGGAATACGAATACGAAATTCATTCGAAGGAACTTTTATGGTCATTTTGAATAAAAATTATATTACGTCTGAAGACGACGTGGTGTACCGAAGTCACAGATATCGAATTCTGCAAAATAGCAACAACTAAAAGTGCCATATAAAGAGTCAAGGACATGTGCAAATAAGTATCTGGTTAAAGGTGTCAAACCAATAATTCACCAATCAGAGCTTAGAGCATATACAAAAGTAGTCCCTTTTAAAGAAAATAGTTCCTTTCGCTTTGTTGTATTGTGACAAATACTGAATGGAATGGAATAATTAAAATTGATAATTGAAGTTAAATATATAAAGATTATTTTGAGCCCAAATTGATGCATTTAGTTGTATTTTAATACCTCTATGGAGGATTTGATGCATGACCTATAAATATTGAATTTCCCGGGGATGACCGAGCTATTTTTAGAGTAGGTGTTTTCCATAGCCTGGCATTTCACTGCAAGACTTTAAACATCCCCTGATATTTTCACAGAACATAGAGGAATCATGTACGTTTCAGAAAATATATGGTCTTAAAAAGGTTAAACTTAAGATAAAATAGCCAGGCAGGCGCGAAGAAACACAAATTTAGTAGAAAATGTTAAAGAAATTAATTATAGGTTTCACACCTAAAGAATAATGGATAATCGTGAAACAGTATGTGTAAATTAGTACCTTGTGGTGGAAGGATAATGGACGATCATATAATATATAATTAAATACAGGACAATGGTATAAACACGTGCACTGACGCGTAGAACTATATCTTCAAACTCTTTATATATCTCTTTAATAACTACTTCATATAAAAGTTTGTGTCTATTTAACCACTGTGTGATGAATTACATTCTACATAAACATGCTTAGTGAGGTGAAGTTTGAAAACTATATAAATCATGGGAAACATTTGTACAGTTTAACTAATGTCTTGTGAGTGAGTGAGTGAGTGCTGTTTAACACAGTGCCCCGTTCAATTAATGATTACGTCCCCAAAAAAAACTAATCTTTCAGATAAACTATTTAGTGATCATCCTACGGGATTTGAAATCTGTTTAACAACCCCTTACAATTCAGATGATATCTTAAAGAGGCATTAGCTACGATTTTGACCAAAAAAATTATATGTTTTGGAAATTGGTAAATAGCTTTAAAATGATGAAATACAGGTAAATATTTCACATTAAACAGCTTATCGTATCACTTTTCGCCTTTTGAGAACGAAAATTACCATCGATTTATTATTTCCTTGCAAGCAAATAATTTGACCTCGCTTTCTCCGTATGCAGCTGACCTTACTAGTGACAGGTAAAAACGAATAATTTGTATTTTGTCGCTTATTAACTGCAAACTTGCATGGTTCTTTGTCCGTAACGCCGACTAAAAGCAGATTCACAGAAAATAAGAAATAAGTGCATTGTTGTACTGATTTAATTACGATTCGGCAAACTCCGCAAACAATGCCGATAATTAATAAGATGGCGTCCATTTCTTGATCGATCTCAAAACACGAGCAATTGCACCTTTTTTCGGCGATGCGCGTACATTTCATAACATTTATAAATTACAGAAATGCGTTTTATTAAGGCATCAATCATATCTGATAGTTTTTATGGGTAACAAAAATTTACGATTTTGGCAGATAATGCCCCTTTAAGTGTGTTTCTCTCGTTAATAAGGGGGTTATGGTTAGGGTTGTGGTGTTTAGCGCCACTTTCACTGATATTTCAGTTATATCGTGGCGATCAGTTTTATTGGTGGAGGTAACCGGAGTGCCCGGAGAAAACCACTGACCTGCAGCAAGTCACTGACAAACTTTATCACATAATGTTGTATCGAGTTCACCTCGCCTGAAAGGGATTCGAACTCACAAAGTTAGTGGTAGCATACACTGAATAAATGCTTCAAATCACAGTGGACACGATGAAGCTCTAATCTAATTGTTATGTATTTAACAGGGAGTGATTGTCGTTTACTAAAAAAAGAGCAATTTTTCTAGCCATAATCCCATTTTAACAGTGAGATGATAATGATATCCGCTTTGTAATAGACCAGCATGTTTAGTCATTTAATTTTATAGTGCTTAGTCACTGAAACAATCGTCCGTGGGTAGACACGTTGCTCCACTTGGACACATTATCCAGTGATTACTCTAACCCTTTAATGACGTGTGCATAACAGAGAAGAATACCAATGTCATACTATTTGGTTTGAACAGACCATTGTTCGAATCAACGATATACCGCACTCTAGGCGAGGGCACTAACAATTACAAGATCAATGGCAATGTGGTGTTGCATTTAACAAAAGGGATATGGATTTAAGTGACCATGAACATTATTAATAAAGGTACTGACACTCTGGTGAGTATAACGCATTTTTCATCTTGATTGTGAGACGCTCCATATCATGAGTATGGGTGAAACTTGTACGATAAACGGTAGTGGAAATATCATGAAAGACTCGTACTGATATATGCAAAAGACATATCATCAAAGTCACATATGTGCCCCACACAATCAAATAATAATATAACACTGACACCGCCCTCATTTATTTCTCTCATGACTTATCATCGGATATTTAACCAGAGTAACACGACGTGTGCCACTAGTAGAGCATGAACTGTTTACCCTTCCGAAACGCCTGAATTCATCCTCCATTTTTGTGGGGTTCGTGTGTCCCGATCGTTAGTTTTCTTTATCATTGTATCTTGTTGTCCCTTATATTTTGGCCATTGTATTGTCTGTCCTTCTTCTATTTACAGCTTGTGATTACCCCTTTAGTATCTTCGAACTTTTTTAAATTATTTTATACAGACATTTAGAGAATGTCTTGGAAGGGTAATGCAATTAGCTGCCGTAATTATTCAAATCGCAATTACGTTAAAATAATGTTAGTGTTACGGTGTTTAACGCCACTTTCAACAATACTTCAGTTATATCGTGGCAGTCAGTTTTATTGGTGGTGGAAACCGGAGTACCCGGAGAAATCCACCGACCTACCGGAAGTCACTGACAAACTTTATTACATAATGTTGTATCGAGTACACCCCGCCTGAGTGGGATTCTAACCCACAACGTTAGTGGTGATAGGTACTTATTGCTTAGGTAGTTGTAACTCCAATTACCATACGATCCCGACCACGACAGCCCCTTACGTTAAAATAAATTTTGAAGAGAGTATGAAGTATTAAATAGTCTATTATGTGTAGTATATTTATCAGTATGCGGAACAAACATCTGAAGCACCGAGTATTGTGAGTACTTTCATTTGCTAGGGGGAAATAATTAGAGAATACCGAAGGGCCAATCAAAGATGGACAATCCAGAGAAACTGGCAACATAGGGAAGCCAAGACACAAGACGAACACAAACAAAACACCATACGCAAACAAACACAGACAACGCCAATAAGACAATAGCCCTCCTACAAACAACTGGGGGTGGTTATTGTCCTTTTGCTTTTGGCCATAGCATTGTCTGTTCTTCAATTTACAGCTTCTGGTTACACCTTTAGTATCTTCGAACTTTGTTTTATCTTGTAAAGATATTTAGAAGATGTCTTTGAAGGACAAAACAATTAGTTGAAGTCTTACTCAAATCGCAAGTACTGTCAAAATAAATTTTGAACAGAGTATAAAGTGTTAGTCTGTTATGAGCAATATATTTATTAGTATGCGGAACAAACATCTCAACCACAGAGTATCGTGGGTACTTTAATTTGTTAGATGAAAATGAACATTACAAAATAGTGAAAATACCAAAAGGGCAATCAAAAATGGACAATCCAGAGAAACTGATAACATAGGAGTATACAAGACACAAGACGATGACAAACAAAACAAAGACACAACACAATATGTCTTGGATACCACTATACGGAACAAACACAAGTAATGTAAATAAGACCTCTTACGAACAACTGAAGGTAAAGACGAACCGAACATAACAGGGGCGGATCCAGGATTTCAAGTTAGGGGGGGGGGGGGTACTTAAACAAATTGCGCCGAGGGGAGGGAAAACGAAAATTTTTGGGGTATTTCGTGTGAAAAATCACGATTTTAGGCCAAAAAATCATATTTTTTCCAATTTTAGCCCCTGCATAAGTTATATGCGGAAATCGTAATGGACATCACAACATTAAACTCAGAACGTAAAGACACATAACAGGGCAACACAAAAAACAAAACAAAAAGATTAGCAACACAGAATCTTGTTAAAAAGAAAACGGATAAATTTCCAATTAAGGAATATATATTTCTAAGATAGTTTATTATATATTTCTCAAGATATCGTACATATGATAAATGTGTATTGTCAGAGCTGCATTACAAAAGTATATCTGAAAAGAACCGCGTCTGTTAAATATATATTTGCTGTATTTTGTATAAATTTTAAAAAAAAACCATTATTTAACTAATTTTAAAATTGTCAAAATAAGTAAAACCAAATATTTAATTTTATATTTTATAATGCCTATCTTTCCAAAGAAGAAACAATGTTTTTGAAGCTACTAGATAGTGAGTACAACTATTTGTCAGGATTTTGAACCGTTCAATTAAGATCACCATAGAAATACATAGTAACAAATCTAATTATTGTAATTGAATTAATAGTTTTGTTCTTCATATGACAGGTACTTAAGTAATCTTCTAACTGGTCCAGGTAAACATTGCATGGTGTTTAACGCCACTTTCAACAATATTTCACTTATATCGTGACGGACAGTTTTATTGGTGGGGGAAACCAGAGGACCCGGAGAAAACCACCGATCTGTCGCAAGTCACTGACCAACTTTATCACATTAAAGTTGTATCGAGAACATCTCACCTGAGCAGGTTTCGAAATCACAACGTTAGTAGTGATAGGTATTGATTGCATAGGTAGTTGTATATCCAACTACCAAACGATCACGATTACGACGGCCCATGAATACGAATAGTAATACAGCTTATGGCTATATAGATAATTATAATGATAAAATTCAGAAGTAACACCATCTAGCCATTCAAACGAAACAATATGAAAAAAATAAATGAAAGATTAGAACAGTAAGGTTGTTTTACAATGTTAAATATTATATAGCGTATTAAACATATCGTGTTTTGAATATGCATTTTTCATTTTGCGCTTCAATTAAGCATTCAACCGCCACGATGTAACTGAAATATTGTTGAAAGTGGCGTTAAACGACATAAACCTAAACCTCAATTAAGCATTTTAAAATACATGTCATATATTTTCAGAACAATAAATAACAGACAAAAAAAAGTCTATAAAAATAAGAAAAAAACTTGTTTTGAATTAAATAATTTCATTGAATATAAAAATATGAAATAGAAATTATAGCCTACCGTGAAATAGTGTTGTATATACTTGGTGTGTATAGAATCGTCCCTGTGGCTCCAGTAACTTTTATTTTACGTAGAGTTCTATTCGTTCCTTTTGAATTTTGATCCAATCCTTTAATCGATGAAGGAATGCTGTAATGCTATTGGTTCTTGGAGCCTTAACGTTGTGTGTATGCTATTATATTGTCTGTTTTAAATAATTATTGGAGAGATTAGGGGAAAAAGACTGGTAGAGATTTAATTATTATTTGCCCACATAATGAACTATATATGTGGGTTGTAATAAGTTGATGTAAGTTAATACAAAGTGTAAAATAATGATAAACAATTTCTTGGTGATGTATATTAACTCAAAATAGAAAACAATGGTAATTTTTCGGCACTGACAGGGTTTATATGGTATATTTATTATAGAAATTGACAGTTTCTGGATAATGTAATTTTTATCAAAACTAAGATTTTCCTCCCTCAGGCATATGCGACAATAGCCGATTTGGCTATCCTGTTTAGGCCATTTGGTTTTATTGCTCACAAGCACTTATTTGACTTTCCAATTTTTCAATTTTGAGCGGTCCTGATGAATGGTTATTGAGCGTACATGATGAAGGTTATTGAGCGGTCCTGATGAATGGTTATTCCAGAAAAGCGTCGTGCGCACTAAATTAGATATATACGTTTTTATTACTATCACTGGGTCGGTACCGCTGATGGTGGACTATTAATTCCTCAAGGGTATCCCCCGCCCAGTAGTCAGTGTTTCAGCACTGAAATGGTTTATAAGATATTTATATATATGTTATTGAAATTGACAGTTTCTGGATAATGTAATTTTTATCAAAACTAAGGTTTTCCCCCCACAGGCATATGTGACCTTAGACGATTTTGGCTATTCTGTTTAGAACCTTTGGTTTAATTGCTCACAAACACTTAAATTATTTGGCTTTTCAATCTTTTGATTTTGAGCGTACCTGATGAAGGTTATTTTGAGCGTACCTGATGAAGGTTATTTTGAGCGTACCTGATGAAGGTTATTTTGAGCGTACCTGATGAAGGTTATTTTGAGCGTACCTGATGAAGGTTATTTTGAGCGTACCTGATGAAGGTTATTTTGAGCGTACCTGATGAAGGTTATTCTGAGGGTACCTGATGAAGGTTATTTTGAGGGTACCTGATGAAGGTTATTCTGAGGGTACCTGATGAAGGTTATTTTGAGCGTACCTGATGAAGATTATTTTGAGCGTACCTGATGAAGGTTATTTTGAGCGTACCTGATGAAGGTTATTTTGAGCGTACCTGATGAAGGTTATTTTGAGCGTACCTGATGAAGGTTATTTTGAGCGTACCTGATGAAGGTTAATCCAGAAACACGTCGTCAGCACTAAATTAAATACCTACGTCTTCATTATTAGAAAATGTGTGATGTAATGTTTGTTTAAAAATATTTGAAAGAACATATCAGTATTCACTGTTGTAAGACGAAAGCAAATTACTGAAATCAGAAGTAATCTTCGATCAAGGAGTGACGTGATTGTTGTCTAACATCAAATGAGCGCATTTTTTCAGCTTTGTCATTGCGAGATCAAGTTGCATTGCTATGAGATCATGATGATGTCCACTTTGTACTAGACTACAACACTTAGTTGGAATTTTTATAGTACTAGCTCACTGAAACAACAGTGTTGCGAATTAGGTAGGCATGTCGCTCCTCTCGAAAACATTATCCCGATTCCCAAAAAACCAATCTATCATCCTTCTCCTTATTGGTTCGTGCTTACAAGAGAAGATGGTAAACCTTGGGACAATTATTGACAGTCTGGATAGACGCGATTGTGATAGTAATACAAACGTAGGTATATCCAATTATGATAGTAATACAAACGTAGGTATAACTAATTATGATAGTAATACAAACGTAGGTATATCTAATTATGATAGTAGTACAAACGTAGGTATATCTAATTATGATAGTAATACAAACGTAGGTATATCTAATTATGATAGTAATACAAACGTAGATATCTAATTATGATAGTAATACAAACGTAGATATCTAATTATGATAGTAATACAAACGTAGATATCTAATTATGATAGTAATACAAACGTAGATATCTAATTATGATAGTAATACAAACGTAGATATCTAATTATGATAGTAATACAAACGTAGATATCTAATTATGATAGTAATACAAACGTAGATATCTAATTATGATAGTAATACAAACGTAGATATCTAATTATGATAGTAATACAAACGTAGATATCTAATTATGATAGCAATACAAACGTAGGTATATCTAATTATGATAGTAATACAAACATAGGTATATCTAATTATGATAGCAATACAAACGTAGGTATATCTAATTATGATAGTAATACAAACGTAGGTATATCTAATTATGATAGTAATACAAACGTAGATATCTAATTATGATAGTAATACAAACGTAGGTATATCTAATTGTGATAGTAATACAAACGTAGATATCTAATTATGATAGTAATACAAACGTAGATGTCTAATTATGATAGTAATACAAACGTAGATATCTAATTATGATAGTAATACAAACGTAGATATCTAATTATGATAGTAATACAAACGTAGATATCTAATTATGATAGTAATACAAACGTAGATATCTAATTATGATAGTAATACAAACGTAGATATCTAATTATGATAGTAATACAAACGTAGATATCTAATTATGATAGTAATACAAACGTAGATATCTAATTTCGTGCGCACGCTACGTTTCTGGTACACTCGAAGCCGAAAGATTGGAAAGCCAAATAATTTTTAAAAGTTTTTAGGAGGAAAAACAGCATAGCCAAAATCGACTAAGTTCAACTTAGATTTAATAATAATTACATTATTTAGGAACTGTAGATTGCAATAATAGATATATCCAATAAACCATGCCAGTACCGAAACACCGACTATTGGGCAGATGATACCCTTGGTAGGACTAATAGTATACCAGCAGAGGTATCGACCCAGTGATAATAATAAAAACGTAGATATCAACATTGAATAGATTGTGAGGCTAAATCTTGAAGCAATGACTGACATTTGAATTCGCACATTGATTCAAAATTTGTAATTTATAAATATTCATGGTGTATTACAATGGCCGTCGTGGCCATGATCGTATGGTAGCTGAATTTACAGCTACATATGCAATCAGTGCCTATCACCACTGATGTTGTGAGTGCTCTGAAATGCTAAGCATATCCTACTTCCTCCATCATGGCACCCGTCATGAAATCATATTTTGATATTCGGTGCATTGTACTAATTGGTCAACGGAACCAATATTCGAGTAGCTATGTCGGAAACACAAGCACGTGACGTCTTAAATGAAGGGTGACATGAATTTATGTGTTAGTGACAATCGATTTTGCCTCTATATACGATTTTGCCTCTATCTACGATGTTGCCTCTGTCTACGATTTTGCCTCTATCTACGATTTTGCCTCTATCTACGATTTTGCCTCTATCTACGATTTTGCCTCTATCTACGATTTTGCCTCTATCTATGATTTTGCCTCTATCGATTTTGCCTCTATCTACGATTTTGCCTCTATCTACGATTTTGCCTCTATCTATGATTTTGCCTCTAACTATGATTTTGCCTCTATCTACGATTTTGCCTCTATCTACGATTTTGCCTCTATCTACGATTTTGCCTCTATCTACGATTTTGCCTCTATCCACGATTACGATTTTGCCTCTATTTACGATTTTGCCTCTATCTACGATTTTGCCTCTATCTACTATCTTGCCTCTATCTACGATTTTGCCTCTATCTATGATTTTGCCCCTATCTACGATTTTGCCTCTATCTACGATTTTGCCTCTATCTACGATTTTGCCTCTATCTACTATTTTGCCTCTATCTATGATTTTGCCTCTATCTACGATTTTGCCTCTATCTATGATTTTGCCTCTATCTACGATTTTGTCTCTATCTACGATTTTGCCTCTATCTACGATTTTGCCTCTATCTACTATTTTGCCTCTATCTACGATTTTGCCTCTATCTACGATTACGATTTTGCCTCTATCTACGATTTTGCCTCTATCTATGATTTTGCCTCTATCTATGATTTTGCCTCTATCTACGATTTTGCCTCTATCTACTATCTTGCCTCTATCTACGATTTTGCCTCTATCTATGATTTTGCCCCTATCTACGATTTTGCCTCTATCTACGATTTTGCCTCTATCTACGATTTTGCCTCTATCTACTATTTTGCCTCTATCTATGATTTTGCCTCTATCTACGATTTTGCCTCTATCTATGATTTTGCCTCTATCTACGATTTTGTCTCTATCTACGATTTTGCCTCTATCTACGATTTTGCCTCTATCTACTATTTTGCCTCTATCTACGATTTTGCCTCTATCTACGATTACGATTTTGCCTCTATCTACGATTTTGCCTCTATCTATGATTTTGCCTCTATCTATGATCTTGCCTCTATCTACGATTTTGCCTCTATCTACGATTTTGCCTCTATCTATGATTTTGCCTCTATCTATGACTTTGTCTCTATCTATGATTTTGCCTCTATCTACGATTTTGTCTCTATCTACGATTTTGCCTCTATCTATGATTTTGCCTCTATCTACGATTTTGCCTCTATCTATCTATGATTTTGCCTCTATCTATGATTTTGCCTCT
Source organism: Bathymodiolus brooksi (assembly GCA_963680875.1). Taxonomy (NCBI): domain Eukaryota; kingdom Metazoa; phylum Mollusca; class Bivalvia; order Mytilida; family Modiolidae; genus Bathymodiolus; species Bathymodiolus brooksi. The sequence goes on along the minus strand of OY804587.1, from coordinate 26,174,627 downwards.
ATCTATGATTTTGCCTCTATCTACGATTTTGCCTCTATCTACAATTTTGCCTTTATCTACGATTTTGCCTCTATCTACGATTTTGCCTCTATCTACTATTTTGCCTCTATCTACGATTTTGCCTCTATCTATGATTTTGCCTCTATCTACAATTTTGCCTCTATCTACGATTACGATTTGGCCTCTATCTACGATTTTGCCTCCATCTATGATTTTGCCTCTATCTACGATTTGGCCTCTATCTACGATTTTGCCTCCATCTATGATTTTGTCTCTATATACGATTTTGCCTCTATCTACGATTTTGCCTCCATCTACGATTTGGCCTCTATCTACGATTTTGCCTCCATCTATGATTTTGTCTCTATCTACGATTTTGCCTCTATCTATGATTTTGCCTCTATCTACTATTTTGCCTCTATCTATGATTTTGCCTCTATCTATGATTTTGCCTCTATCTATGATTTTGCCTCTATCTACGATTTTGCCTCTATCTGCGATTTTACCTTTATCTACGATTTTGCCTCTATCTACGATTTTGCCTCTATCTACTATTTTGCCTCTATCTATGATTTTGCCTCTATCTACGATTTTGCCTCTATCTATGCTTTTGCCTCTATCTACTATTTTGCCTCTATCTATGATTTTGCCTCTATCTACGATTTTGCCTCTATCTATGATTTTGCCTCTATCTACGATTTTGCCTCTATCTATGATTTTGCCTCTATCTATGATTTTGCCTCTATCTATGATTTTGCCTCTATCTACGATTACGATTTTGCCTCTATCTACGATTACGATTTTGCCTCTATCTACGATTTTGCCTCTATCTGTGATTTTGCCTCTATCTATGCTTTTGCCTCTACATGTATCTATGATTTTGCTTCTATCTATGATTTTGTTTCTATCTACGATTTTGCCTCTATCTACGATTTTGCCTCTATCTACGATTTTGATATTTGATTTTGGAGTTGTTCCGGCAGTGTGGTATTTTTGGTTTTTCATTTTACATGAATGCAATGAAAAGCAAATGAATACCACACGGTCGATGTAGTTCAAATATGCAATCGAAAAGTCGTGGAACCAGGCGCAATATCGATACCCTTAACACACATATACATGACCACTTTCTTTTCTGGAAACGATGGTCGACTTGTCTTTTCCTACAATGGTTTGCAAGAGGACTCCTGCTTACATTGTTTGTGGGTTTTTGCGTATATTGGTGTTTTGCTTGTCTTCGTCCTGTGTCTTGTGTACTCAATGGTGCCAGTTTCTCTAGATTGTTCATGTTGTTATTGCCCATTCGGTGCTCTCTTACGTTTATTTGGTACAAGCACTTCAATAAAAAGTGACGAAGTTAGACTAGCTTTATTTCATGGGCCCAACCCTCCCCTCTTAAAATATTGCAATTATTATTAAAAATAAGGTTCGTCTTATTCAGCAATCGGCATCCTTAGCCATGTTTACTCTTCTGTTTGTGTCCTTTGGTCTTCTTGCTCCCAAAGATTTGTTTAGAGCCCGGGTGGCTCAATGAATTAGGTAGTTGTATTACCTAACAACTCATACAAGCCTATCACCAATACGGCGTGGGTTCGCTCCCGGTTTTGTAAATTACAAAAAGGGTACACTCGACTCGCAGCCGCAAGTAATAAAGTTTACCAGTTGCTTGCCTATGGTCGGTGGTTCTCTCCGGCTTCTTCCACCACTAAAACGGGTTGCCATCATATAGCTTTTTTTTAAAACACCAAAAATCAAAAATCAAAATCTCAAAGAATTTTAAATAGTTTGCTTTCCAATTTTTTGATTTGATGAAGATTATTCAAGAAATGTGTCGTGTGCAAAAATTAGACATCTACATTTTTATTCAATACACACACCCATGCACGTGTAAATTGCACTTGATACAGAATTATTTAATTAATATCTTCAGATATTTTCTTTTCAACGTTGGAGCAGTGCCGTCTTAACGTATGGGCACACTGGGCAGTTGCCCGGGGACCCTACGAGCATAGGGGCCATGCTAATCTATGTATGTTCTGTCCGGCATATTTTCTAATGTTTAAACACTGATTATGTTGGGAGTACCAATATAATAAATATGTTTTATTTTATCAACATTTACAGTTGTATTCCTGTGAGTAATTTGTGTAGGCATGGGACCCAGTGCACTACTTTGCTAGGGCGACAAGTATACTGTTAAGACGGCCCTGCGTTAATTGGAGGTATGTTTGTTATGCAAATAAGGAGAAACGCTAAATATTGTAATATGACAGCAGATTTTGTGTGATTAAGAATTTATCCAGTAGCAAATATAGATTTCATGTACATTGCACTATCCAACATTACAATAAGACACACATTAAAGTAAATTAATAGCACTAAAATTAATGTTAAACGGCCCATAGCCTGTTGACTTCTGTGGCCCATAGCCTGTTAATTCTGTGGCCCATAGCCTGTTTACTTCTGTGGCCCATAGCCTGTTTACTTCTGTGGCCCATAGCCTGTTTACTTCTGTGGCCCATAGCCTGTTGACTTATGTGGCCCATAGCCTGTTGACTTCTGTGGCCCATAGCCTGTTGACATCTGTGGCCCATAGCCTGTTTACTTCTGTGGCCCATAGCCTGTTGACTTCTGTGGCCCATAGCTTGTTTACTTCTGTGGCCCATAGCCTGTTTACTTCTGTGGCCCATAGCTTGTTTACTTCTGTGGCCCATAGCCTGTTTACTTCTGTGGCCCATAACCTGTTTACTTCTGTGGCCCATAGCCTGTTTACTTCTGTGGCCCATAGCCTGTTTACTTCTGTGGCCCATAGCCTGTTTACTTCTGTGGCCCATAGCCTGTTGACATCTGTGGCCCATAGCCTGTTTACTTCTGTGGCCCATAGCCTGTTGACTTCTGTGGCCCATAGCCTGTTGACTTCTGTGGCCCATAGCCTGTTGACTTTTGTGTCCCATAGCCTGTTTACTTCTGTGGCCCATAGCCTGTTTACTTCTGTGGCCCATAGCCTGTTGACTTCTGTGGCCCATAGCCTGTTGCCTTCTGTGGCCCATAGCCTGTTGACTTCTGTGGCCCATAGCCTGTTGACATCTGTGGCCCATAGCCTGTTGACTTCTGTGGCCCATAGCCTGTTGACTTCTGTGGCCCATAGCCTGTTGACTTCTGTGGCCCTTAGCCTGTTGACTTCTGTGGCCCATAGCCTGTTGACTTCTGTGGCCCATAGCCTGTTTACTTCTGTGGCCCATAGCCTGTTGACTTCTGTGGCCCATAGCCTGTTTACTTCTGTGGCCCATAGCCTGTTGACTTCTGTGGCCCATAGCCTGTTTACTTCTGTGGCCCATAGCCTGTTTACTTCTGTGGCCCATAGCCTGTTTACTTCTGTGGCCCATAGCCTGTTGACTTATGTGGCCCATAGCCTGTTTACTTCTGTGTCCCATAGCCTGTTGACTTCTGTGGCCCATAGCCTGTTTACTTCTGTGGCCCATAGCCTGTTGACTTCTGTGGCCCATAGCCTGTTTACTTCTGTGGCCCATAGCCTGTTGACTTCTGTGGCCCATAGCCTGTTTACTTCTGTGGCCCATAGCCTGTTTACTTCTGTGGCCCATTGCCTGTTTACTTCTGTGGCCCATAGCCTGTTGACTTCTGTGGCCCATAGCCTGTTAATTCTGTGGCCCATAGCCTGTTTACTTCTGTGGCCCATAGCCTGTTTACTTCTGTGGCCCATAGCCTGTTTACTTCTGTGGCCCATAGCCTGTTGACTTATGTGGCCCATAGCCTGTTGACTTCTGTGGCCCATAGCCTGTTGACTTCTGTGGCCCATAGCCTGTTTACTTCTGTGGCCCATAGCCTGTTGACTTCTGTGGCCCATAGCTTGTTTACTTCTGTGGCCCATAGCCTGTTTACTTCTGTGGCCCATAGCTTGTTTACTTCTGTGGCCCATAGCCTGTTTACTTCTGTGGCCCATAACCTGTTTACTTCTGTGGCCCATAGCCTGTTTACTTCTGTGGCCCATAGCCTGTTTACTTCTGTGGCCCATAGCCTGTTTACTTCTGTGGCCCATAGCCTGTTGACATCTGTGGCCCATAGCCTGTTTACTTCTGTGGCCCATTGCCTGTTGACTTCTGTGGCCCATAGCCTGTTGACTTCTGTGGCCCATAGCCTGTTGACTTTTGTGTCCCATAGCCTGTTTACTTCTGTGGCCCATAGCCTGTTTACTTCTGTGGCCCATAGCCTGTTGACTTCTGTGGCCCATAGCCTGTTGACTTCTGTGGCCCATAGCCTGTTGACTTCTGTGGCCCATAGCCTGTTGACATCTGTGGCCCATAGCCTGTTGACTTCTGTGGCCCATAGCCTGTTGACTTCTGTGGCCCATAGCCTGTTTACTTCTGTGGCCCTTAGCCTGTTGACTTCTGTGGCCCATAGCCTGTTGACTTCTGTGGCCCATAGCCTGTTTACTTCTGTGGCCCATAGCCTGTTGACTTCTGTGGCCCATAGCCTGTTTACTTCTGTGGCCCATAGCCTGTTGACTTCTGTGGCCCATAGCCTGTTTACTTCTGTGGCCCATAGCCTGTTTACTTCTGTGGCCCATAGCCTGTTGACTTCTGTGGCCCATAGCCTGTTTACTTCTGTGTCCCATAGCCTGTTGACTTCTGTGGCCCATAGCCTGTTTACTTCTGTGGCCCATAGCCTGTTGACTTCTGTGGCCCATAGCCTGTTTACTTCTGTGGCCCATAGCCTGTTGACTTCTGTGGCCCATAGCCTGTTTACTTCTGTGGCCCATTGCCTGTTTACTTCTGTGGCCCATAGCCTGTTGACTTCTGTGGCCCATAGCCTGTTTACTTCTGTGGCCCATAGCCTGTTTACTTCTGTGGCCCATAGCCTGTTTACTTCTGTGGCCCATAGCCTGTTTACTTCTGTGGCCCATAGCCTGTTGACTTCTGTGGCCCATAGCCTGTTTACTTCTGTGGCCCATAGCCTGTTGACTTCTGTGGCCCATAGCCTGTTTACTTCTGTGGCCCATAGCCTGTTGACTTCTGTGGCCCATAGCCTGTTTACTTCTGTGGCCCATAGCCTGTTTACTTCTGTGGCCCATAGCCTGTTTACTTCTGTGGCCCATAGCCTGTTGACTTCTGTGGCCCATAGCCTGTTGACTTCTGTGGTCCATAGCCTGTTTACTTCTGTGGCCCATAGCCTGTTTACTTCTGTGGCCCATAGCCTGCTTACTTCTGTGGCCCATAGCCTGTTTACTTCTGTGGCCCATAGCCTGTTTACTTCTGTGGCCCATAGCCTGTTTACTTCTGTGGCCCATAGCCTGTTTACTTCTGTGGCCCATAGCCTGTTTACTTCTGTGGCCCATAGCCTGTTGACTTCTGTGGCCCATAGCCTGTTGACTTCTGTGGCCCATAGCCTGTTTACTTCTGTGGCCCATAGCCTGTTTACTTCTGTGGCCCATAGCCTGTTTACTTCTGTGGCCCATAGCCTGTTTACTTCTGTGGCCCATAGCCTGTTGACTTCTGTGGCCCATAGCCTGTTGACTTCTGTCGATAACCGCGGAATCTTGGTATCTTTGTCTTTTTTATAGAATGTTATTTCTCAGTTGTATGTTTAATATTAATTTGATAGCGTGAGTTTTAAGAATTACTTTTTTTGTTTGTTTGTTTGTTTGTTTGTTTGTTTGATGGTGCTTAACGCCAGTTTCAACAATATTTCAGCTATATCGTGGCGGTCAGTTTTATTTGTGGAGGAATCAGAGGATCCGGAGAAAACCTCCGACCTGTCGCAAGTCACTGACAAACTATAACACATAATTTTGTACATCTCGCCCTTATCGAGATTCGAACTCACAACATCAGTGGTGATAGACACTGATTGCATTGGTAGTTGTAAATCCAACTACCATACGATCACAGCCACTTTTTGTAATCCCGTCTGCTTGTATGAATTTATTGTAAATATTCTATCAATTTATCAACACAAATCTACACATTTTCACACTTTAATACTTTAATTAAATGATTTATTAGTGTTTGTGTATCACATCAAGTAAGCTATGTATCAGTGGTGTAATGATTAGAGTACTCACTTCGAGTGCGACAGATGATGGGTTCGAGCACTCCACGTGGGTCAAACCAAAGACAATAACATTGGCATTTGCTACATCTCTGCTAAGCATGCAGCATTTAGGAGTCAGAGCAACGACAAGTTGGCATAGGATCAGGACAATGTGTCCAGGTGGAGCGACTTGTCTCCACCCAGACTGTTGTTTCAGTGAGCTAGCACTGAACAAGTCTATAGTAAGTGTACTGGTCTAATACAGAGCGGTGACGTCATCATCATCATCATCTCATTGAAGTGTAGCTTGTTCTCGCCATGACAGCTGAAATTTTGCGTTTAACAACAATCACTTACTCTCTCATAGATATATAAGAACCTATCTTCACATAATTATAATAAATCAGCATTAGGTTTGTTTGCTTGATGGTGCTTAACGCCACTTTCAATAATATTTCAATAATATCATGACGGTCAGTTTTATTGGTGGAGGAAACTGGCGGACCCGGAGAAAACCTCCGACCTGTCGCAAGTCACTGACAAACTTTATCACATAATCATAGTTTTATACACCTCGGCCTGATCGGGATTCGAACTCACAACATTAGTGGTGATAGGCACTGATTGCAAAGGTAGTTTTAAATCCAACTATCATACGATCACGGCCACGATGTCACTGAAATTGGTGATAGCACGTGACGATATTCTACAATGCACTTCATTGGATTCATAAATTCGTAGTTTGGTTGACTCATGAAATCCACGAAAATTGGTTCTCCACAATAGCACATTTTTCACAGAATTTGATATCAAATATTGCTACGTATAATACCAAATTAACTTTATAAGAAAACAAGCGTACTTGTATCCAGACAGGACAGTTAAGTCAACCGGAAGTGGTAAATTGGTCGCTCTTTCACTGGAGAAATTGAAATCACGATTTTGTGCTATTAATAGAAATCTTATCATAAGAAGAAATGTTGTATTTGTTGTATAAGTATTATCGCAACCTAAACAAGCCTCAAGTCTCAAGTGCTGACAATTTCAGTGCGTAATTGTCAAACAGAGCTAGTACCATTAAGTCCTTTGTACCGTGGGCAAGTCTTTTCAACATTAATCTCTACGTCTTCTCCAAAATTCAGACCCAGGTATGATATGAAATGCCTCGAGGCACTAGAAACATTAATTATAGCTGATCTTTTAGAATTATGATCAACTGCAACTTAAAACTTTCCCGGGGGTGCATTCTACAAATATTTGCAGCACCTGCTCATTCTAACAAAAAAACGGTTGTATTATCTTGGGAGTCCTTTATTTGTCGGCATCATTATATTCATAGCAACGTAATTTTCTCCAGAGCTACTTTCTGTAAAATACAGCTTCTTCTTTTCCATATTTTTTTTATATGTGTCATATGGACAAATGAAAATCATTTCAACAAGATTTGCTATATTTAAAGAATATGTTAAAGGTTTGAAAAGGTTATACGATTTAACCTGGTTTAGGGCGGTGTACGCTTAATAAACCGCGAAACATCTTATGAAAAGCATAAACTGTTCCATACCAGGTTATACAAATATAATCTGTTCAAAAATTGAACATATTCCTTACAATTTAATTTTTACAACAAAATGCAATGATTCCTCGATTTTAATTAGGATTATTTCATGGGACTATTTGAATTTGTCGTTGACGAATGTATATATGTTGATGACGTGACAATGCCAACCCAGGTTATCAAGTATAACCAATGTTGCTCTAGGCGGATCAACCGATCAGTTTGCAGTATTCACATCAAATCATTAATCTTTTATTTTATTCACTCTAAGTCTGTTCTATATACTAGTCCAATTATAGTAAGGGTGTGTTCGATTTGTCATTGGGTAAATAACAGATTGTTTTACACTCGTATATTTCATGTTTTTATTACTAATGAAATTTTAGCTTTTGTGTATTTATGTTCGATTCTAATATGACGTCCTTCTTTCGCTTTCCAAAGAAACGAGCGGTTTATTTAAAAGGAAAAATCTCATTAGCACATGCGCGGTGCACACATTTAAGCCAGGTGATAAAATCACAAAATATTTTATTGTTTACACGGTTGTTAACGTTTGAAACATCTATATTCACTGACAATAATCAACATATCCAAAATTCATAAATATGCGATGTGCAATTACAACGTGCAAACACAATATTAATGTTGCAATAAGACTGGCTTTCCCGTCGTAAAAGTACATGTTGAGGAGTTATCGTCTGTTCGAATTTGGCCGTATAAATTGTGTGTGACATTGTCCGCAAGCGTAAATATAAATTACCATTTTTCCCATCAAAGTATACTACCGTAGTTGTTCTGTTAGATATATCAGAATCGAAATAATTCATGGAAGCCATAATGTGTTTTGAGTTTTAACATGGGTTGGCAGGATATTAGTAAATTTTGGCTTCCATGAATTATTCCTGATTTGTATCTGCATGTTGCTTATATAAAGATGAAGATATTCTAAGTTGTAAAACTTGTATCTGATCCTATTGTCATTTTATTTGATTTGATTTGTTGTGTTTAACGTCACTTTCAGCAATATCATGGCGACCAGTTTAGTGGTGGAAGAAGCCGGGGTACCCGAAGAGAACTACCGACCATGGGCAAGCAACTGGTCACTGAGCGTTCCGGGCCCTCCTATTGTCATCTTTCTGAACAATAAAATAGGTTTAATTAACAAGATTTGTTCATATTCGTTCATATTGATTGATTGATTGATTGATTGATTGATTGATTGATTGATTGATTGAATCCACCTTATATCGTGACGTTATGATTTAGCTGGAGTGATATATGAGTGTATCTTTCTCAATCTTAAAAGATTTTACATTATGCTTAGAAGAGTTTGAAGATACCAAAGGGGTAATCAGAATCCGTATATCGAAGAAGAACAGACAAAACAATGGTCAAAAGAAAAAGTACAAAAGGACAAACAACGATCTACAAAGCATGCACATAAAACTACAGATCGAGTAACACGAACCCCACTAAAAACCGGGGTGGACTCGGGTGCTCCGGAAGGGTGGACAGTTCCTGTTCCACTAGTGTCTAAACGACATTTAATATGAATTTGTGGGTTCCACCTGCAGTTAATACATATACAGTCAAACCTGTATATAAAGGCCACTCAAGGGAACCTGAAGGTATGCTCTTTATGAGCAGTTGTCCTTTATATACATGTTAAAATTAATATTCATTAATGGGGAAAATGATACTACCCTTTATAGACAGTGATTTGTTATAGAGGTGCCATTTAAGGCAGGTTTGACTGTATATGGTGGCAATGTGTTTGTTGAATTCTTAATTTCGCGGTTGATGTCCTTTTTCATTTGGCCATTGTGTTGTCTGTTCTTCTTCGATTTACTGCTTCTGATTACTTCTTTCATATCTTCAACCTTTTCTTACTGCAGCTTAAATCGACACACATCCCAATAACCGGTTAATGTTGTGAGTTCGAATCCCAATCATGGTGGGTGTACTCCATACAGCATTATGTGATAAAGTTTGTCAGAGACTTGCGACTTGTCGATGGTGTTCTCCGGGTACTCCTGTTTCCTCTACCAATTAACCTGACCGCCACGATATAACTCAAATATTGTTGAAAGTTGCGTTAAACACGATAACCTTAACCCAATTACCGGTTAGCCACGCTAATTTTGTGCCATGCCTCGGCCTGGAATTCCAACGCAATATGTCGTGGTATCATAATAAGAGAACACGAAGAATTATTTGTTCTGAAAAGTGACTACGGATGGCTGTGTACATCTTCACCGGTAGCTGTTTAATACATTGCTTAACGATTGTTTTAGACAGGAATGTGTTTGCATTGGTTCGCGTGGTTGTACATCATGAGAACGTTCTAGTCCAATTTAGCGTTAGCCTCGCAAAGTGACTCGCCAAGTTGGACCTTTTGACAATATCCACGCTCCATACAACAGTCACAAAATGAATTAGAATTATACACAGGACGTATCGCTTTGCGGTCAATAAATGAATATCCCCAAGGGGTCCGTCGTGGCCGTGATTGTATGGTAGTTGGATTTAAAACTACCTATGCAATCAGTGCCCATCACATCATCACTGATGTTGTGAGTTCGAATCTCGATCAGGGTGAGGTGTACAACATTATGTGATAAAGTTTGTCAGTGACTTGCGACAGGTCGGTGGTTTTCTCTGAGTCCTCCGGTTTCCTCCACCAATAAAACTTACCTCCACGATATAGCTGAAATATTGTTGAAAGTGGCGTTAAACACCATCAAACAAACAAACAAACCAAATTATTAATTTTTGCAAGTAAACAAAAACAATGGAAATGAGTGTCTTCACATCAAGTTCTTATAGAAATGTCGTAAATACTTGAAAGTAGAATGGTTAATTTGATTTGATTTGATTTTGGTGTATTAACGCCACTTTCAGCAATATTTCAGCTATATCATGGCGAGCAGTTTTAGTGGTGGAAGAAGCCGGAGTACTCGGAGAGAACTACCTACCATGGGCAAGCAACTGGCAAGCTTTATCACTTGCGACTGCGAGTCGAGTGCACCTTTTTTGTAATTTACAAAGCCGGGCGCGAACCTACGCCGTATTGGTGATAAGTTTGTATGAGGTGTTAGGTAATCCAACTACCTAACTCATTGAGCCACACAGGCCCTTAGAATGGGTAAAAAAAACAAGTGTTTACTCTTTAAATTTATTATTCTTAATTTAGACAAACAAACAAAAGCAATGGAATAATAGTGTTCACATCAGACTTTTATAGCTATATTGTACAGACTTGACATTATGGAGAATTATTTAAGAAAACATGTGATTTTTTCTTATCTTCAAAATTTAGATTTTAGACAGACAATCAAAAGGAATAATAGTGTTGACATCATGCGTTATAGCTATGTCGTACATACTTGACATTATGCAGAATTATTTAAGAAAACATATTTTCAAAATTTAGATTTTAAACAAACAATCAAAAGGGATAATAGTGTTGACATCATGCGTTATAGCTATGTCGTACAGACTTGACATTATGCAGAATTATTTAAGAAAACATATTTTCAAAATTTAGATTTTAAACAAACAATCAAAAGCAATGGAATGATAGTGTTTATATCGAGCTCGTATAGCAATGTCGTAAAAACTTGAGAGTAGAATGCTTAAAGGGCAAGGACACCCAATAATAATGTAGGGCTTTAAAATGTAATTATTTATTTAAAAGGTAATCAACTATATTTTCTTGGTTAAAAGAATAACAGAAAGCTATTAATTAAGTATGTTAAAATCAAATATTATAAATTTCCAGTCTGTACAAACCAGTGACGTCAAACACTAGCTATCAACACAACACACATTTCCAACCAATCAAAAAATGTACATTTGCCGAGTTTCAATGAAAGGAAAACAACCAATATGGGTTTATTTCCTTATATTAAGCAGTCACCTGTATTAAAAGGTCACTTTTTACATTTCCTGTCATAGACAATTTCATATGAATTGAACCTCTTTTAGGAGGTCACCTGTCTGATAAGGCCACTATTTATTTGTCCCAAAGGTGACCTTAGAGATCCTGTGAATACTGACAGCTGCACAAACTGAGCATCAATATGATTACTGAAAGCTGCACAAACCTCAATCTGATTACTGAAAGTTATCCAAACATCAATATGATTACTGAATGCTATCCAACACTCAATCTGACTACTGAAAGTTATCCAAACCTCCATATGATTACTGAAAGTTATCCAAACCACAATCCGATTCCTGAAAGCTATCTAAAGCTCAATCCGATTACTGAAAACTCTTCAAATCTCAATCTGATTACTGAAAACTGTCCAAACCGCAATCCAATTACTGAACGTTCTCCAAACCTCAATCTGATTACTGACAGTTGCACAAACATCAACCTGATTACTGACAGCTGCACAAACCTCAATCTGATTACTGAAAGTTCTCCAAACATCAATCTGATTACTGACAGCTGTACAAACATCAACCTGATTACTGACAGCTGCACAAACCTCAATATGATTACTGACATTTGTACAAACATCAATATGATTACTGACAGCTGCACAAACATCAATCTGATTACTGAAAGCTGCACAAACCTCAATCCGATTACTGAAAGTTCTCCAAACCTCAATCTGATTACTGAAAGTTCTCCAAACATCAATCTGATTACTGACAGCTGCACAAACCTCAATATGATTACTGACATTTGTACAAACATCAATATGATTACTGACAGCTGCACAAACATCAATCTGATTACTGAAAGCTGCACAAACCTCAATCCGATTACTGAAAGTTCTCCAAACCTCAATCTGATTACTGACAGCTGCACAAACCTCAATATGATTACTGACATTTGTACAAACATCAATATGATTACTGACAGCTGCACAAACATCAATCTGATTACTGAAAGCTGCACAAACCTCAATCCGATTACTGAAAGTTCCCCAAACATCAATATGATTACTGAAAGCTCTCCAAACCTCAATCTGATTACTGAAAGCTGCACAAACCTCAATCTGATTATTGAATGTTCTCCAAACCTCAATCTGCTTACTGAAAGCCGCACAAACTTCAATCTGATTACTGACAGCTGCACAAACCCTAATCTGATTCCTGAATGATATCCAACCCTCAATCTGATTACTGAAAGCTGTACAAACCTCAATCTGATTACTGAAAGTTATCCAACTCTCAACCTGATTACTGAAAGCTGTCCAACCCTCAATCTGATTACTGAAAGCTATCCAGCTCCCAATCTGATTATTGAAAGCTGTCCAACCCTCAACCTGATTACTGAAAGCTGTCCAACCCTCAATCTGATTACTGAAAGATGTCCAACCCTCAACCTGATTACTGAAAGCTCTCCAACCCTCAATCTGATTACTGAAAGCTATCCAGCTCTCAATCTGATTACTGAAAGCTGTCCAACCCTCCACCTGATTACTGAAAGCTATCCAACCCTCAATCTGATTACTGAAAGCTATCCAGCTCTCAATCTGATTACTGAAAGCTGTCCAACCCTCAACCTGATTACTGAAAGCTGCCCAACCCTCAATCTGATTACTGAAAGCTATCCAGCTCTCAATCTGATTACTGAAAGCTGTCCAACCCTCAACCTGATTACTGAAAGCTGTCCAACCCTCAATCTGATTACTGAAAGATGTCCAACCCTCAACCTGATTACTGAAAGCTGTCCAACCCTCAATCTGATTACTGAAAGATGTACAACCCTCAACCTGATTACTGAAAGCTGCACAACCCTCAATCTGATTACTGAAATCTGCACATACCTCAATCTGAATACTGAATGCTATCCAACCTTCAATCTGATTACTGAAAGCTGTCCAACCCTCAATATGATTATTGAAAGCTGTCCAAATCTCAATCTGATTACTGAAAGCTGTCCAACCCTCAATCTGATTACTGAAAGCTGCACAAACCTCAATATGATTACTGACAGCTGTATAAACCTCAATATGATTACTGAAAGCTGTCCAAATCTCAATCTGATTACTGAAAGCTGCACAAACCTCAATCTGATTACTGGAAGTTCTCCAAACCTCAATCTGATTAGTGAAAGCTGCCCAGTCCTTAATCTGATTACTGAAAGCTATCCAAACCTCAATCTGATTTTTGTGTAGGATGTCGTTTGATAGTGTATGTCATTAGATAATGTTATTATATTCCATTAGGGGACCAAACGAAGATATCCTTTCAGAGGTCAATTTCATAAGTTTCCTGTGGGACATCATATGATAAGAATCCTATGGGAATCATACTATAAAATTCCAAATGGGAACCATATAATAAGATTCCTCATAAAGTAATACGGGTGAAACGAACCAATGTTTTCCATATTATTAAGTTCTACAATTACCTGCGCAAATCTAAGATTTCCAACTGCACGTCTTGAAAAGATTCCTTGACGATTTTCTGCAGAATTCGGATTTTTGTTGTCTTTTTGTGCATATTCTGTCAATGTTCTCTAATGACATTGCAGAGCGAACAATTTTTGCACTCCCGTAATAGTGGCTCAAAAGTCTCTTGGTTTTGACGTGTTCTTATGTTGTCTTACTTCCGGAACTCAATAAATATAGTGGCAAAGTTTGACAGATTAATTGAGTGACAATATACATGAGCATAACAACCCAACTGTTAAAAATAACGATACATGAAATAATTAGCAACAACCTAAAAGAGAATATTATGTTATAAAGTTTGTCAGTGACTTGCTAAAGGTTGGTGGTTTTCTCCGAGTACTCCGGTTTCCTCCACCAATAAAACTGACCGCTACGATATAACTGAAATATTGTTGAAAGTGGCGTTACATACCATAAAACCAAACCAAAACAACCAAACCTTAAAGAGGGTGCGAATTTCTTTTACAGACAAACGTCCATGTACTACCGTTAGTGTCTTATGAACCGGAATTTTTATCGTGATTTTTTTTAATCCGTTTTTTATAATTACCGTTTGTGTCAAATTCGGAAAAATAACTTTTAACGTTACCGTTAATATTTGCATTTTAACGTGAAACTTTTTACATGATATACCCCCATTCCCGTCCTCCTAAAAGACACTGTTATTCATTAGGAATATAACATTCAGGACAATCTACTCTAGCGTATTGGAATACATAATTAGTCCATCAGTTTCCAAATTAACATAACAGAATATTTTATGCTATAGCTAACCACAACTTAATCCCTAGTAATACAGAATACAAATTACAGTAATTTATATTGTAATTACGTAATTATTCCTTTGTAATAATTCATTTACAAAAACAACTTTTGGAATATCTGTGATTATTCAAAAGAAGAGTTTGAAGATACCAAAGGGGTAATCAGAATCCGTATATCGAAGAAGAACTGACAACACAATGGCCAAAAAAAAGTACGATCTACAGATCTAAAGATCGAGTAACACGGACCCCACTAAAAACCGGGGGCGAACTCAGGTGCTCCGGAAGGATGAGCAGTTCCTGCTCCACTCACGTTTCAGCATCTTTTTGAGAGAGAAAAAAATACTTGTAATAAAAAAACCAGACTTGAAATAAGAAAGAACAAATACATTCCCATAATGATTCCTATATCTACAGAATTTTATAGAAAAAAATGACCTGAAAGAAAAAAAAAAAAAAAAGGGAAAGTAAATAAATCTGACCCTACAGTTTGCCACCGCAATTTCGATAAAATTTGAAAAAAAGAGTTACCTTTTTAACATGTCTAAAAGGAAACAATCTCATTTTTGTTTTGTGTGGGGAAAAACATAGTCCCTTGCATAACAGTTAAATGAGGTTTTGGCAATCACAACAATTGTTAAAGAGGGAGAGGCGTTAAAGTGCGTAAATGGGCCCCACATTTTATTAAAAAATAATGCTTGACATAGAATAAAATCAATTTACTAATTTAATTGTTATAAAAGCAAATTTTCAAAAAATATATCTTTCCGTGAAATTGGGTGCGTTATGACGTCATAATGACATCATGATTAGACGGATAATGCTAAGAATGGACTATAAACGACATATTCAATGTACATTTTAGCTATTTTATATACCTCCACAGTCTTCCACCAACACCAAATTGAGCAGTTGCTTTGAGTATAGAGGGTTAATGATTGTATCAACATATTTTGCTGGTGGAGGATTGTGGAGGTTGTTAAATATTAATTTATTTATAACTTCGGCCAGACCCTTAAAATCAATATTTTCACTCTTCTGATTGTATATATGAGACCATTATGTATATATATACAATCTCTGTACATTTTATGATTCATTTCAAGTAATGAAATTCATCAGTGCGTGCTGGTGCAAATAACTAATGTTTCTGTAAATAATTGTATTTATTTTAAATACAGTTTGTGTACATTGAAACCAGGAGAAAAACTCAGTGCATGCAGTCCGGCGTCAATGCGATAAAAAGAACTGAGGACTATTTAGTGCCATATATGGCCCCATATTTAATGAATCATTATCTTAGAAAATACTTGATTAAAGGTGAACTCGGGTGCTCCGGAAGGGTAAGCAGTTCCTACTCCACTAATGACACTCGTCGTGTTAATCTAGTTACAAACCCGATAATAAATCGTGAATGAGGAAAGGACCGGGAAGTGTTTACGACAAGTGGAACATATGGATCCGTGGTCATTATCCAAGAATTTTATTTCGATTAGACATGGGGTTAGTTTATCATCCCGCTCATAGAAGGAACGATGTGGAATAAAAAAAAAACGGAAAAATATGTTAATTATTTTATTTTTTTAAATGCATCAATTAAATAAAAACTAGAACTGTACAACCACAAGCAAACCTTGTTACATTCGAATACATAAACATAAATACAAAAATCTGGATTAGCTGATCAAAAGAGAAAAAAAGAAATATTCAATTCCGGGAGACGACGGAATATTAGTAAAAATACTTACAAATTACTTCTACTTAAACCTTTAAGAATTTTTATTCTGGAGATTTATAGAAGTCAAACGTACTATATACCTGCATAGATCGAAAATGTAAAAACTTTTTTGATTAAATAGTAAGTAATAAGATGTCTAATGACGAGTGAAAGAAGTGTTCTTTTAGGATAGAGAACTTCCAATTTTCTCTGTAGTCCTTTCTTGTTTTTATGATTTTCATATTGATACATTCATTTACAAGGGATGGGCGGCTATTATCGGATATTGTGGTTTATTGACCACTTCAGAATGCGTTCCATTGCTTTTGAGTTCAAACGACAATTTGCGTGTGACGTTACGCACGATATTGCGTCAATGATTTAAACTCGAAGAAGATTTAAATACCACAGAAGAATCAACATAAATTTTTAAAGGAACAGGATTATTTGACTTAAAAAGAACCCAGATATATACTCATACATTTGCATGATCAGAAGTAATCGATAAAATAGAATTTTGGAGTGTTTGTATTGTGTATTGTGTTCAGAAACACATGCATAATTGTAGCTTTCAGTTCAGACAAGAAATCAAGATTTAGCCATACCTACATGTACATATTAAGATGCAGTAAACACTGAAACATAATTTTGAGATCATGGAGATAATTTAATTTAATTGTTAATAAATTATTTAATGACATGATATGTGTATCAGGGGCGGATTTAGAGGGGGGCGTGCGGGGCGTGCGCCCCCCTAAAATTCGCAAAGCATATGTTATACAACGTTAATTAAGCAGTTCAACAAACAACTTTTATATGAATGGTTAACTCGTGACCTGTAGTAAAATATTCCTACACATTGTAAATACACGTTGGGTGTGTTCGTTGATTCATATATGGATTCGCCGACAATTTCCGCTTTTGTTTGTCTATAAACAAGAACCGTCGAATCATATGTTTTCAATGAACGAATCAAACGACGAAAAGAAAAGCTCCATCCGGACGGGCAATATTAACTAGAACCACCCGAAAGGACATGCACCGAAAGTACAGACCAATTAGTGAAATGAGGAATGCGTTAAAACTAAACCAATAGTTCTTTGAAGGGTTAACATATCGTGATCGATCAGTCATGAGTTGAACAATTCGCATCACGGTTGTTCAAAAAAGTTTTACTTTAGGTTCTTATAATCTGACAAAAATATACTGTTAACAATTATCCGACAAAATTAAGACTCAAAATCAAGTTTTTTTGGTCTGATAAAAATGGTGTGGTTGGTTCAAAATTGTAGTTCAAATAAATGTCTGTAATTCCTAAAATCCCCAGAGCTTCAGGGGGGCTTTGCCCCCATGGGCCCCCTACCAGGGTTCTACCCTGTACCAGCCGGGGACCGTTTTCCCCAGACCCCTCGCCTACTCACGCCCCCCCCTAACCACAAATCCTGGATCCGCCCCTGTGTATAACAGTTCCCATAATTGTGTGGGAAACAATATTGTTGTAGTATTATTGGTACTTGTAAAGATATGCCACATTATGACCCAAAGGTGTTTTATGTTATGCACTACATACACAAACTTTTGATCCATCATTTGTCCATTGGAGTTTAGGTGTTTAACACCACTTTCAAAAATATTTCAGTTACTACTTTTGTGGCTGAAATTGGAGTACCCAGAGAAATCCACAGACCTGTCGCAAGTCACTGACAAACTTTATCACATAATGTTTTATCGAGTACACCTCGCCATGAATGGGGTTCAAACTCACAACTTAAGTGGTGATAGGCAACGATTGCACAGGTAGTTGTCATCCGGAACTCCTCGCACCTTTCCCCAAGTGAAAAAACAAGCTCGGATATGAATAGTATTCTTTGTACCGCGTGACTTATGAAATCAGATGATATAACAATGGAGGGTCGTCATCCAAGAAACGTGGGATTCAGTCATCAAGGATTCGTATAGGAGAAATTAGGTAATTACATGTTGATATTTATCTGCTAACAGTCTAAGCATGCAGTATTAAGAAGAAACATCAAAGACTGATTGGCTTGAAGTCATGATAATTGATCTAATGTGTGCAAACGCCAAAACTCCATGCTAGTTTGTTTACATATTAGAGGACAAGGTCAATGTCAAATTTTAGATAATTATTAGTTTTATTTATCGATTTTATATTTTTAATGCTTACTTGGCAATAATATAGATAAAATTTGATATGAAATTATTTTATAAAATACTTTTTATTTTTTTGGGGAAAGGATTATCATTTTTCTCTTCCTCTTCACAACCCTGGCCGAATAACCAGCATTTTAACGCATTTCATTCATATCGGAGCTTGTTTTTTTCACTTGGGGAAAGGCGCGAGGAGTTCCGGATGAGGTAGTTGTAAATTCAACTACCATACGACCACGACGACTCAAGTTCAGTTAAGCTGAAAGGTAAATTTTGTTTTATTGATATTGATGGAATTTATGATTATCACTGTTTATGAACTTTCTTTTCATATCAATCAATGAAAATAATTGGTTTGCTGAAAGTATGTTTTTTGTTGGGGTTCATTGGATGGAATTTGTATCTCATGTGAAGTTCCGTCAATTGTAGACACAACGTTAGGCATATCAGAACAATACCCTTTCTTTTGCCACCAGACTGGGATGGTTGGCCACTGAATTTTACGATTACACACTTTCTATAAGTCGACCCATGTTGAATTTAAAACTCTTGTCAACAGTTGAAACAGACACCACGGCATAAATAAATAAATAAATAAATAAATAAATAAATAAAGTTATTTATCTTAGTGAATCTCATGATCATCGATGAGCTAAAACAATTGACGAAGGTGCTCCGTTGCTGAGCATGAACAGTATAAAACTGGTGCTCTTAAAAGAAAACGACAAGTAAAACAAAGTGGAAATATTTTAAAATAACATTACTATCATTTGCAATATACATATGTATAATATGTATAAAAGTGTAGAAAAGTAGATGAATGGATTTGAATCTGAGGATCCCTAAACTTCACATCACCTTTTCATAAATTATATAAAGTTTCCCCTTTTGCGCCCAAATTAAACTTTTAACTTCTATCAGTTCCATTCTCTTAAATCAAAGGGAACTATCCATCCGGTGCCTTGAAAATGCGTTCTGTCATGTGCATAAGTTATTGTTTGCATGATTGACAGACAATATTCATCACATTGTTTTCTAGCTTCTGAACTGTCGATCGAGAAAAAAATTAAATATTCTAGACAGGCAACATATAGCCAGTCAATGGGGTTTGCAATTAATATTTCGCATGCACAATAGCGACCCACACCACAAGGTGTGGAAAATAGAAATATTCTTCTGTGGTTTAAATGCGTATTAACTGCATTACATGTAAACTGTATGATTCTGTTTGATTAAGTCCTTTAAAGTTTAACTAGAACAGGGGGAAAATGTACACTTGAGTGAAATAGTGTTGTAATAAGAGATCGTGAACGTGATGTACAAGTATGAAAAAATGTCAAGGTATATTTTAAATGAGGTTGAAACAAGTCACCATTTGATATCAATTCGGTTGTATTTCATTTTGACGATTTTAATTAGGGAAGAAGATCACAACCATTTTTTTTTTTAACAATTGCAACTCAGCTGGTTTTTTTCATAACCTATAATAAAATGAAAAAATATATATCACACTGTCGGAACAGTCCCAACATTCAATAGAAAAATCGTAGAAATATGTAAATTCGATATCCCTAACACACATATAAATGACCCCTCCTGGCTTAGTTCAGGTACTTAAAAAAAAGTGACGGGGTTAAATTAGTATACAGTAGATTTTTCTAAGGCATTTCTCTTATTTAATGAAAAAAAAAAAAAAAACAATAGAAAGCGAAAATCGCACGATTTTTGCACGACAATCGGTCAATGGTCGCCGATAAGGTATCAATAAGCCTAAAAGGGGATATTGTTTTACCATGGGACAGACAGGTTTTGGGAGAATGGAATCATTTATTTTTTTTTACATATGAAATCAGAAATGTTCCATTCAATATCCAGTATTACATAACTATTATACTGCTTGATTTTCCTTAGTCAGATTTTTTTTCTCTCCCAAGTCTGGCAAAATTATTTATTTGTGCGAAAATTTAAATCAGAAATATTAACAAAAATAAATAAATAAATTTGAAAAGCACCCCTCCTTGAAGTATATCTATAAATAGCGTTTGAGGAAAATATGTATTTTGTATGCAGACTGTAATGTCACTGTGAAACCATTATTTGGCCAGTGATATTAATTTTTAACTGTTTTATACACCGAAATGAAAAAAATATATATCTAATCACTTACACTCAATGAACAATTGAAGACAAATGTTGCAATAATGTCTCCCTCAATAGATCTTTACGTAAATTAACATTGTTTCGTTATGTTACGGGAAGATACGTTCGTTCGTCAATTATCAAGAAATCTCAATTAATGGAATCCATTTAGCAAAGTTCGTATTATTAATTGGCAGAACATCATCAATATACCTGGGAGTGAGATTAAAGGCTTTAGCCTCTATTTTTTTGTCTTTGATAAGTTTTTGTATAAACTCAGACTCGTAGGAGTATAGAAAAAGTTGGAGAGGAGAGGGGCATAGTTTGTTCCCATAGGGATGCCTACCTATGATTTGTTGAAAAATGTGCCATTCGAACTCGACAAATATATGTTATCGATAGGGAACTCCAATATTTTGATAACTTCATTTTATGTGTAGCACTTTTTACCTTTCGTTTCGTGCTTGACAAAATAAGTTAATTCGTGACCCAATACTATAAACTTGTAACGTTGCCACCATTTTTTAAAGTAAAATGCATTGTGAATAATTTACTTTAAAGAGGAAATGAAAGTGTAAAAGGCAAAAAAGTCAAATATTTGGCTAGATGAAATTTTCGAGAATTAAAATTATCCTCTTCTTTCAGTATCCACTTTTGATTGATTGAGTGAGTGAGTGATTGTTGTTTAATGCCAATTCAGCAATTTTTCAGCTATATTATGGCGAGAACAAGTTAATTATCAATGAGATGATGATGAGATCCGCTTTATTCTAGACCAACACGCTGAGTTGGATTTTTATAGTGCTAGCTCACTGAAACAACAGTCCGCGGGTAGAAATGTCACTCCATTCGGACACATTATTCTGATTCCGAGCCAACCAATCGTTGCTCTTTCTCCGTAATGCTGCGTGCTTAGCGGAGAAGCAACAAATACCAATTGTATAGTCCTTGGTTTGACCCGACTGAGGCTCGAACCCACGATCTACCGCACTCGAGGCGAGCACGCTAACCATTACGCCACCGATGCGGTGCTTTTGATTGATGTTACCACGTGAATATACTTTGTCACAGTATGATAGTAGTCCTCCTTTGACTGCATGCACAATTTTAGTCATACTTATAGATACCCGGTAGTTCTTTTGTTGAACAAGCTTAAATACTGATTCTTCTGAAATTTTGGTATCCACTATAAAGTAGATAATTCACATTTTTCATCATTTATCGGAATATTCAGTGATGACATGAATGACTTGTGATTTGCCTAAATGTCTTCTTTGTCAAAAATAGTATTTTTGTAAGGTTTACCAGAGTTCTTGGAAATATCAAGTTCTTCATATTGCTCGTTTGGCGTTAAACAACAATCACTCACTTCATGACTTATTTACCAAACCTTATTTTTTGTGGGTTTTGAATATTTTTATGATGTTTACCTATTTGAAATTAATTCGTTAGCAATTAGGCGTACAGTGACGTACAATGAAGAACGATGTTAAATGCACCCGTCGTAAGGAAAATGAGTGCGCTTACGGTCATATTTTCCTTGCATTGAAAACGTCGATATTTGACATTATTTAAGGAATTCGTGGAGAAAAAATAGATTTATAACCCCTCTTCGAGCGAAAACATATCCCCCCCCCCCCCCACCTTCAAGTTAAATGGTCGGTCCCTAACATTACCTGGTCAGACAGCAACTTCCGTTTTTGAAAACTGTCCGGCTATACACTGTGTTTATAGATTTGTGATGGTTGTCCGTAAAAATGTACTGGAATATATCATCGCATTGGTTGTCGTTAAGAATAAAGTACGGTTAAAAAAGTGTTTAAAAAAATTTCAAATATGACAAAGTTCTATTGTCCAAATAAATCTATCTATTACTTTAAGGTTAATACCAAAATTTCGACCAGTTTTCGACAATCAATGTTAATAAGTTTCTGAATTGATATGACCTCAATATGTACATTATCAATGTGATAGCAGACGATGAAACCAAAATTGGTCTGTATGAGATATATTTTTTAAATGATTAAAGCTTTGTTAAGGTGACGTAAAAATGAATTAAGAAAAAATACAATTTGAACGTGAAATAATAGATGTGGTACGTAGTTCTTACAGTTAAAGATGACATTTTTAGATCAGATTTCTTGAGATCATTCATGCAATTTCAGCATCATAATATAGCTTCGGAACATGTTTTTATTCCTGAAATCAATTCACATTGCATATTAAGTCAAATTTATGCTTTGTTTATTGAGTTTTATTATGCTTTGTTTTTTAAAGATATGCATTATAATACAATGCTACATACGTTCTGTATTCTGAAAAAAAATGACGTTCAGTGCTTTTCATTACCTGACTTTCTCGGTCCGCTGTGAGGAATTAGATGCACATATTAACTAACTGTATTTATTTCTGAAAAGCACATATTGTGAATACATTTTGGAGAAAATTTTATAGACATCTGAGGTGGTGCCGATTTTGGCCCTTATAGCTCCCAGTCCTTTACAATGGAAGCACGAGTTTATGTACAATATACCGTGGTTTACACAAAGTAAAAGATTATTTAAAGCTATGCCCGCTATATATTCAGAATTCATAATTTTATCCAAAAGTAACCAATATTTCATTTATATTTATGGCGAGAACAAGATTACAAACAATGAATTATTTAGGTAGAAAGTGTCATTGTAGACGGATGTATTAACCGGGAAAGGTGGGGATAGAGTTATGGTGTTTTACGCCACTTTCAACAATATTTCAGTTATATCTTTGCCCAGGAAAGGCAATAGTGGAGCTGATGCACCAGGTCGATACATTTTTTCCTAACAACGGCCAGCCAAAGACCTCTCCTAACAACTCTTAGCTCCTACACTCCCTTATTAGAAACTGTTGAAAGTTTATATGTGTTCGATTTGTTCAACACAATATACAGACTAGCACCTTTCCAGGGACGGTGTGTTGTACCCCGCGACGGAGAAATTAATTATGCACAGTTATATCATGTACCGTGTTTGTGAGAGGTACATTTGTATCGGTGAAATATACCCCGGTGTCGAGAGACAATAAAACTTAGTCTACAGACGAGTACCTATCCTGGAAAAGGGTGTTATACCCCAAGACAGAGAAATTAATTTTGCACTGCACCAGGGGCGTATCTACGGAAAATAGCGCCTATGGCAAGCACTAAAATTGCATTTTACATTTATTATTTATTAATAATTTCTCCAGGTATTCATGTCCATGTGTATTACATAGTTTTTGCAAAATTACTTCAAGAAAATTATTCCAAAAATCTTTTCTAGGACGTTCCCATATGGGAACATTAGGCGCTAAAACCTCTCAGTGGCGCCCCCTTCAAGTGGCGCCCATGGCACGTGCCCTACTTGCCATACCCTAGATACGCCACTACACTACACAGATATACATTTATGTACATGTATCATGTTTGGGAGACTTGCATTTGCGAAATATACCCGTCGAGAGACAATGCAATTTAGTCTCAGAACTGGTATTTTCGAACACTTGTTAAATATCCAATGATAAGTCATAAATGGAAAAAAGAACGTAATTGTGATTACGACAAACGGATAATATTAGTGGTTATTTCTGATACAGATACTCCGTAAAGGTTAACCAAGTCATGGTGGCGACCGTAAAACTTTCGAAGAGATGGGTTCAACTTAACAACTATAGGAACCCTTGGTTCAGTAACTTCCTTGTTAGCAGCACCCCTCTATCAAGTAAGTCATGATAATACACACAAGCTCTAGAATATCATATCAACTGATAGGAATCATACGCTCTAAAATATCATATCAACTGATAGGAACCACAAGCTCTAGAATATCGTATCAGTTGATAGGAACCACAAGCTCTAGAATATCATATCAACTGATAGGAACCACAAGCTCTAGAATATCATATCAACTGATAGGAACGACAAGCTCTAGAATATCATATCAACTGATAGGAACCACAAGCTCTAGAATATCATATCAACTGATAGGAACCACAAGTTCTAGAATATCATATCAACTGATAGGAATCACACGCTCTAGAATATCATATCAACTGATAGGAACCACAAGCTCTAGAATATCATATCAACTGATATGAACCACAAGCTCTAGAATATCATATCAACTAATAGGAACCACAAGCTCTAGAATATCATATCAACTAATAGGAACCACAAGCTCTAGAATATCATATCAACTGATAGGAATCACAAGCTCTAGAATATCATATCAACTGATAGGAACCACAAGCTCTAGAATATCATATCAACTAATAGGAACCACAAGCTCTAGAATATCATATCAACTAATAGGAACCACAAGCTCTAGAATATCATATCAACTGATAGGAATCACACGCTCTAGAATACCATATCAACTGATAGGAACCACAAGCTCTAGAATATCATATCAACTGATAGGAACCACAAGCTCTAGAATATCATATCAACTGATAGGAACCACAAGCTCTAGAATATCATATCAACTGATAGGAATCACACGCTCTAGAATATCATATCAACTGATAGGAACCACAAGCTCTAGAATATCATATCAACTGATAGGAATCACACGCTCTAGAATATCATATCAACTGATAGGAACCACAAGCTCTAGAATATCATATCAACTGATAGGAACCACAAGCTCTAGACTATCATATCAACTGATAGGAATCACACGCTCTAGAATACCATATCAACTGATAGGAACCACAAGCTCTAGAATATCATATCAACTGATAGGAACCACAAGCTCTAGAATATCATATCAACTGATAGGAACCACAAGCTCTAGAATATCATATCAACTGACAGGAATCACACGCTCTAGAATATCATATCAACTGATAGGAACCACAAGCTCTAGAATATCATATCAACTGATAGGAACCACAAGTTCTAGAATATCATACCAGCTGATAGGAACCACAAGCTCTAGAATATCATATCAACTGATAGGAACCACAAGCTCTAGAATATCATATCAACTGATAGGAATCACACGCTCTAGAATATCATATCAACTGATAGGAAAGACAAGCTCTAGAATATCATATCAACTGATAGGAACCACAAGTTCTAGAATATCGTATCAGTTGATAGGAACCACAAGCTCTAGAATATCATATCAACTGATAGGAACGACAAGCTCTAGAATATCATATCAACTGATAGGAACCACAAGCTCTAGAATATCATATCGACAGATAGGAACCACAAGCTCTAGAATATCATATCAACTGATAGGAATCACAAGCTCTAGAATATCATATCAACTGATAGGAACCACAAGCTCTAGAATATCATATCAACTGATAGGAACCACAAGCTCTAGAATATCATATCAACTGATAGGAACCACAAGCTCTAGAATATCATATCAACTGATAGGAACGACAAGCTCTAGAATATCATATCAACTGATAGGAACCACAAGCTCTAGAATATCATATCGACAGATAGGAACCACAAGCTCTAGAATATCATATCAACTGATAGGAACCACAAGCTCTAGAATATCATATCAACTGACAGGAATCACACGCTCTAGAATATCATATCAACTGATAGGAACGACAAGCTCTAGAATATCGTATCAGTTTATAGGAACCACAAGCTCTAGAATATCATACCAGCTGATAGGAACCACAAGCTCTAGAATATCATATCAACTGATAGGAACCACAAGCTCTAGAATATCGTATCAACTGATAGGAACGACAAGCTCTAGAATATCATATCAACTGATAGGAATCACACGCTCTAGAATATCATATCAACTGATAGGAACCACAAGCTCTAGAATATCACATCAACTGATAGGAACCACAAGCTCTAGAATATCATATCAACTGATAGGAATCACACGCTCTAGAATATCATACCAACTGATAGGAACGACAAGCTCTAGAATATCATATCAACTGATAGGAACGATAAGCTCTAGAATATCATATCAACTGATAGGAACCACAAGCTCTAGAATATCATATCAACTGATAGGAACCACAAGCTCTAGAATATCATATCAACAGATAGGAACCACAAGCTCTAGAATATCATATCAACTGATAGGAACGACAAGCTCTAGAATATCATATCAACTGATAGGAACCACAAGCTCTAGAATACCATATCAACTGATAGGAACCACAAGCTCTAGAATATCATATCAACTGATAGGAACCACAAGCTCTATAATATCATATCAACTGATAGGAACCACAAGCTCTAGAATATCATATCAACTGATAGGAACCACAAGCTCTAGAATATCATATCAACTGATAGGAACGACAAGCTCTAGAATATCATATCAACTGATAGGAACCACAAGCTCTAGAATATCATATCAACTGATAGGAACCACAAGCTTTAGAATATCATATCAACTGATAGGAACCACAAGCTCTAGACTATCATATCAACTGATAGGAATCACACGCTCTAGAATACCATATCAACTGATAGGAACCACAAGCTCTAGAATATCATATCAACTGATAGGAACCACAAGCTCTAGAATATCATATCAACTGATAGGAACCACAAGCTCTAGAATATCATATCAACTGACAGGAATCACACGCTCTAGAATATCATATCAACTGATAGGAACCACAAGCTCTAGAATACCATATCAACTGATAGGAACCACAAGCTCTAGAATATCATATCAACTGATAGGAACCACAAGCTCTATAATATCATATCAACTGATAGGAACCACAAGCTCTAGAATATCATATCAACTGATAGGAACCACAAGCTCTAGAATATCATATCAACTGATAGGAACCACAAGCTCTAGAATATCATATCAACTGATAGGAACCACAAGCTCTAGAATATCATATCAACTGATAGGAACCACAAGCTCTAGAATATCATATCAACAGATAGGAACCACAAGCTCTAGAATATCATATCAACTGATAGGAACGACAAGCTCTAGAATATCATATCAACTGATAGGAACCACAAGCTCTAGAATACCATATCAACTGATAGGAACCACAAGCTCTAGAATATCATATCAACTGATAGGAACCACAAGCTCTAGAATATCATATCAACTGATAGGAACCACAAGCTCTAGAATATCATATCAACTGATAGGAACCACAAGCTCTAGAATATCATATCAACTGATAGGAACCACAAGCTCTAGAATATCATATCAACTGATAGGAACGACAAGCTCTAGAATATCATATCAACTGATAGGAACCACAAGCTCTAGAATATCATATCAACTGATAGGAACCACAGACCCAGTGCCGGATTTACCATTTTGCTTAGGTGTACTTAAGCACAAGGCCCCGTTGTTTGTTGCAGACGCAGTGTACATGTCTGACCTAATATAACGTAATATTTTAACTATTCCTAATTTCTTGAACATGTATGTCTGACTGCCTGTGTAGGCCTACCGGGTCTACCTCCTTCAGAGCCCAAGTAAGGGGCCTCAAAACTTAACTGGCACAGGGCCTCATTTGTCCTAAATCCGGCACTGCACAGACCTAAAATATTATATCAACTGAGTAGACTAAATTCAAGTACAATACTTTTAATAAGATAACCACATTCAAAATGCATTCTCAACTTTATTCACAAAATTACGGGATCAGACCTATAATCCGAAAGCCCGATAGTCCGACAGCCCAGTAGGCCGACAGCCCGTTAGTCCGACAGTCCGGTAGTCCGTCCGTCCGATAGTCCAACAGACTAAGTACATTTAATATCTAATCTAGGAAAATAAAATATATGCAAAAGTGGTGGACCTTTGGGGGCAAATTGGCCATGGCTGATTAAATTTTTTATATTAACAGATCTTTTAAAAACTTTACCAGGGCCTATGAACATTCCATGCTCCTAGGAGCCTCTGGTTTACCTGTTCTTGACTTGATGTTGTCAATGGATTGCGCGTTCTTTTGAGGCTTGTTACTTATTAGAATAATTGGAAATTAAATCTAGACCAATTCTCAACGGGAATAAATAAAAAATAAACCAAAAGCCCAGAGTCCTACGAATAGTTATGAATATGGGGAGCTTTCAATAACTACGACCAAATTTGCCCATTTTGTTTCCCATAGACACAAAAACCATGGTGAATTTCTGAAATGATTATTTATATCTTGAGGCTCTAGGGAACATGAAGCGTTTAAATTTCTGGCACTCACTTGCCTCTCATACCAAACTGAAGACTTGAGTATATCTTGATATATATGAATCATTATGATTGATGGTACGGCCGCCATATGTACCAGTTGGATCATATTGCCTCGGATGAAGGTTCCGATACGCAAGTTTTTGTCTAGGCAATTCGTTTTAACAGTGCTAGGTGATTTTGACAGACCTGATTTTATTTAAACTTTACTTTCAGGAACTGATATACTGAAAGAGGGGGCTAAAAATTCATGATATTAAGCAAAGTTTAATTGCATTAATGTTTGGATTTCCCACTACATCCATTATTCAAGTCAAAACTGCAACTCCCCCTTTTCATATAGTCTAGACTGTTGTCTGCATTTGAACCAGTGTTTTAAGTTTTTGACTAACATTTTCTTGTGAGTATTTCTTCGCTTTAGCGTATTTCTTCATTCTTTTAGGTTAATATTCAATACATTTCCTTTAGAGAATTCAAAGAAAAAAGGTCCGAATATATTGCCTAGACCCGGAATGCGTAGCCTTTGTCCATTGTTCCCGTAGGCTCATCTAGCCAAGACAGTCTTTTCAGTCCGACCTAAATTGTCTGCTACGTCGGCTCTGTCGAAAAAACTAATTTAACGATGAAGAAGACGAACAGATTTAATTTGATCCAAAAATATCCCTCCCCTCCGAAAATCGTATAATCGTCCATTTGAGATTATCAGGTCATACAAGTACAAATTCAAACAAATATTCAAGAAAATTGGTCAACCTAAAGCTTTTGATCCTTTTTATGTATCCTGCCAACTTTTACTTTGTTACTGTTCTTACTTGAACGATGAAAGTGAAAAATAACCCATCTCTGTCGGACTATCAGACTGTCGGACCAGAGGGCTATCGGACGATCGGGCTGTCGGACTATAGCTACGCTCCCCAAAATTACTAGTTTGTTATGAATTTTTTTTTTATTATAACGTTATTTGTGTTATTATTTAAGTAATATTTGAAATTTTTGAACAGGTTATACGATAAACTGGTTTGGGGCAGTTTACGCTTAATAAACCGCGATTTTATTTACAATTATTTTATGTGACTATTTGAATTTGTCGTTGGCGAATGAATACATTGGCGACGTCACAATACCAACCCAGGTTATCAAGTATAACCAAAATTTTCTCCAGGCGGATTAAGCAATCAGATTGCAGTATATATTCAAATCAAATTAAGTTATATCAGGTTATTCATGCACGGTAATATGGTGTTCAATAATGTCATATTTTTTATTGATAGCTGATCAATTTTTGTGGGTGTGTGTCAAAATACATCGCAAATGAACGGCGATTGGCTAGTCGTGGGTGCATAGCTTCTGAATTCGGAAAACTCCACTTATTTTCTTGTTTGACTAAATAAGAAACATATCTCTGCTCCGTAAACAAAACATCTACAAGTGAAAAATGCAGTGTTAAAGTAATAGGCAACGTATAATTCGAAATTGCCGCCAAATTGCATAGGCACAGTCAGGACTTTACGAATCTATTTTTAGACAGTTTGGGAAGCCCCATAATATTACAAGCGAAGACATGGCGTAAAAAGTCCACAGGTAAGGATTTTGTATATTATTTTAAGCAAATGTTATTAAGGATTTTAATAAACTTTTTTAATTTTCCTACAGCGATCGATGGTTATTTAATATAGATCATTCACAGTGTCAGTGGAATAGTCAATATATATTGAAAGTGAAAGTAAAAATAGACATCTCATTCTATTAATTAATTAATTAGCCACAATATACATTACATTTAAAAGAAAGAAAACTCCATATTTGAACATCTTTTTTGTAACAGTGTAAAAATAATAGATATCACACTATCAACAGATAATCACCATCATTCTCTATCCAGAGTTGTCTCTGGATAGAGATGAATCACCATATGTTGACGATATAATAAGTAAAGAGAGATAACTCTTAGATAAATTGTGACCGATATCTACAAAATTATTACAAAACTTTTTATATACTCTGTCAGTCATGCTCACAAGTGATTAATAGACTCCATGACCAGTAAGAATGGTTGTCTACTGCATAGTTTGTCGATATTAATACTTGTATTTAGCATCCACAATCTCAATCTCATTCTGTTGTACCGGCTCCCGTCTCTCCTCCACCCCACCCCCACCACCGTGTCTTGTCATTATTTCATTTATTTTAATTAGCTAAATCAAAAAATTATAAAAAAAATCTATAAATGAATCTTTAAAGTATAGTTGGAACTAGTCCAGATGATATTCGATACCCACAATTTCCAGGGTACCTGTAAACTGCGAAACGAAACACGAAACGAAATATACCGAAACGAAACGAAACCAAACCAAACCAAACGAAACGAAATTCACCGAAACGAAACGAAATTTACCGAAACGAAACGAAATCGATGCGAAACGAAATAAATCGAAACGAAATTGACCGAAACGAAACGGTATAATACAAAATAAAATAAAACCTATTTTAACGAAACAATTTCTTGGGGAAAGACAAGACAAAAATTAAATGAAAAAAATAGAGAAAGTATCATTTAAGCGTAGAAAAAGATAGTTCATTGTTTTCCAGGTTATATAAAAAAAATCATTCTTCATCTAGCAATGACGAAATGATTGATTCATCGATTGTTGACTGCTAAACGCCACATCAGTGATATTCCAGCTATTCTGTGCCGAATGACGAAATGAAAACGATTTTTATGTCTGGCATGGGGCATACTTTTGGTCACAACTGTCTGAAAAGGGGTATAGGTTTTTGCTTGGATTATTCTTGAAAAATTGGGGCTTAAAGAGGATTTAGTTAGACAACAGTCTGAGATGGGGTCTAAAATTGGCATCAGAATCAGTATGTAAAGGGGTCGGGATTCAGCGGCCCCAGAAGAACACGTACCTCACCATTTTGTAAGGTAGGCCGGTACTGTTACTTGAGAATGATTAATAGTGCCGCTTCGAAATAATTGCAAAATTACTGTTGTTGTTTAATTATTCAATTATTTATTGCATGTATTTTTTTCAGTTTTTGCCTGTGGATTTGTTTTCGTTGTTTTCTTAAAGTTTACCCCTTGCTAACGATGAGATAAACAGCATATATTCATATTCAAATATGCAACAAATTATGGTTTCTATTATTATAAGAAAGACTGTCGAGATAAAAAAAGACATTTTAAACCAAAGTGACCAATCTGGCAAAAAACAAACAGTATACTGCAGAACACGGTACATTCGCCTTGCAAATTTACATGTTAAATTTCTTTTTTAAGACTTAGGGACCGACCATATAAGGCAACAACCATTTTCTTATCTGGGGGTGGGGGCTGGGATTTTTTTGAAAAAAATATTTTAATGCCCTAGCCGACCGGAAAAAAAATTTGCATTGTAGCTGAAAAAAAATTGCTGCCGTCACCGGCTAGAAAAAAAAATTGCGCTGCTGAATTTGAGTAGCCAATGTATTGTTTTTATGGAAAAATATATTTCTGTTCCACTTGATAGGATAAAATGTTTTGCTTTCCTTCTCGTGAGAAAAAAAATATTTTGACTTGAGGAAGGTTCTGAAAAAAAATTACGAGCACAATGAAAATCCCAGTGGGTGTGTTATGATGTTTTCCACCGGATTGGCCATATACAATCAAAGTCAATATAACTAATAGATTAAAGAAATCCAAATACAAAATATAAATATCTACAATATAAAATAAAATTATCTGAAATATAATTTCCTGTAAATAAAGAGAATTTGTCCTACAAGGAAAAATTAAACCAGAAGTCTGAAACAAAATAAATTCCTAAAACCAAAAGAAATTCTAAGAAATTTTATGAAATAAATATAAAAGTTTCTACAAAAGATCAAAATTAGTTAACTATTCTGAAATAAATATATAAGTTCCTATAAAAGATCAATATTAGTTATGTATTCTGAAATAAATATGAATTTATACAAAAGATCGAAAATTAATTAATTATTCTGAAATAAATATAAGTTTCTACAAAAGATCAAAAATTAATTAAGTATTCTTAAACAAATATTGAAAAAAAAATATGATCTATAAGCAAGTCTGAAAAGAAATGAAGTAATCTCGAATTAGAAAAAAAATCAATCTGAAATGTAGATCTTTAATAAAGTTTTAAATAACTGAAATTTCAAAGAAATTCTAAAAATGAAGTGAAATGTGCAAAACTAAAGTATATCTAAGATCAAACAGATATTATACAAATACAAAATCAATACAATTGAACTGCAAATGAATTCAACTAACAGTTTCAGAAAACTGTCATGTAATGAATCTAATAAAAAAATTGTTGACGTTTAACTTAAGTTGAATTATCTCCCCTGAAATATCAATTTATGATTAAATATAAATCAATCACTGTCTCTAAGTGATCAACTAATCTACAAAACAAAAATGTGTTTAATTAGTCAACCTACAAATAAACAAATATATGATTAATATACCTGTGAAAAGTAAGATAAATCAAATTAAAGTACCTATGACAAAAAAATTTACATTAATCAATCTATGGGAAAGGAAAAGACAAATTTGATCAATGTGAATCTAAACATTCAATAATTAATATACAAGATATATATATATACAACAAAATACACAAAAATATCAGACTAAAATACAATATATGCAGCACCTACCTCTGAATCAATATATCTGCTACTATACTGCTACAACCTGAAATATGGGGCAGATAAGAAATTTGCTAAGCTTGTACGTTAACAATCTCTCAAGTCAAACTACATGTAAATAAGAACTAATGAGTATACAGCTACAGGGTTTGAAGCTAAGGAAATATTTTAGGGGCCAAGTGGGCCCCCAATAAATTAATTTTGGTAGCCCACACAATTTGTTAGGGGCCCATCAGGCACGCATAGCTCGCCTGCCACCTCGCTTGCAAGGTGCCCTACGGCAGGGGGTCCGTTGAAGGCCCCCGGAAGCCCTGGGATAAATGGTGTAAAATCCTGCATTCTTGTCATTTCCTGGCAGCAAAATTGGCCATTCAGAAACTATTATTTAATACAGAAGATAACAGATTTCCAAAACATTTTCCTCAAAATAAAATTATTTTACATCCACCAATACACTATGACTTCAGAAATGTATAGATGAAGTCAAATTTCGGGGCGATTTAGAGCTTGACATATGGTGGGGATGTTTGTAGCTTGTACATCCTGTAGTAAATGAATTTTCATTTCTTTTGTTCTTTGCAATATGTATGTTGTGATATGTATCGACTTTAAATAAAAATTTATTTTTTATTTTATTTATTTATTAACAAACCATGCCAGTTTCACTTTCAGTATCAACTAACCATGGACGGTTTTGTTTCCATTCCTTTAAAAATTGTCTAGAACGTTTGGACTTTTCGTAATCTCTAAAATATTGTGTTCTCTGTTCATGTTGCCTTTTAAGAGGCCCAGAGTTCCCCAAAAAGAACTGACTTAAATCGTCTTGTCGAAACATTTCGCTAACCGGATATTTTGAACGAACATGTAAAATTAAAAATCAAAGTCGGAAAAGTATACTATAAAATTCCGTAATATGACTCAACAGAAAACGGCATGGTTTGTGCAATATAAAGACAACAGAGAAATCATCGTTGCTAAAAGAATTATTTGTTACTTAATTCCATTTACAACAACAACTAAATTCTTTATTTCAATCCTTAAATGACGCAAAATTAATGCAAAAATTGACATCCTTATACGGAGGTGTTAAATAGAACAGCCGTAGATCTCCTTAACTGGAGATAAGATTCGCATACATCAAAATAAGCTGGTTCCCGGGCTACTGCACTTCGCTACTCAGTTCATAGAGCGAAGAGTATATAAGCGAATATCAGTTTAATATCAAAACAAAAAATCGGGGCTTAAAATCGATCGATGGAAATGTCAATATTTTTCGGATTTCGATCTTGGTGAATAGGAATTATTACATATAGATTTACACTATTTTATTTTTTCTAATTTTCACTCGCCAAGTGGACGACTGAGATGAGATTTTTAAGGGCCCACACTGAAACTTACTCGCAAATGGCGAGTGGGCGACCGCTAATTTCAAACCCTGAGCTAGTGACCTGACCTCTCCCTCAAATACCAATGTAACCTAATACTCCACTGAAGGAAAGTTACTAAAGTATTCAGATGGAAATAGACAAAGAACAAACAAACTGAAAGTTAACTGAGAATGACAATAAAACCTTAAGTATATAAGATATAAGTACCAAGGGTTTACAGATAAAGTGTCAAGAGTGGTAGTTAAATACAGAATGCATGATTGTGCACAGAATCACTCATTACATACAACCAGAAAGCAAAGTTTATATTTTTAAATGAAATTAAAATTCTGGATTTTAACCGATTATTTCTAAATTTAAATTTTAAATTTTCAAAAAAATAATTTTATTTCAGTATTAAATTATTTTAAAACATTAAACAATACAAAGTACATGTACAATACACAATTACAATATTCAATAGACAAATATAAGTTCAATACACAACACTAATGACAACTAAGTATGATTCTCAATGTAAACACACAAAGTATGATGTACTCATATACAATGACAATACACAAAATATAAACAAAGACACAAAGTTACAGACATATAATAATACACACAATTACCATCTTCAAAGTACATATAAATGTGAATGGTGTTATGTTCTGTAACAAATTTACTAAATAAGTGTATGTAAATTTAGAAAATTAGGAAATGCAAGTTCAATTATCAAAAAGGTGTATGTAAATTTTCAAAAAAATTAAGTTAATGTAAACCAATACTCAAATATCACTTAATACTGCCTGATGAAATAAAGTGACAATCACTTAAGTATGTTTTTACATATGTTGTGGGTGTGTCCTCACTTCCTGTTTCCAGTTGACCTTGAACTCTGAGGGGGTCTATAAAATTCTAAGTATCACAAATTCTCAAATATGAATAAAGTCTATCACTAATATTATGATATTTGTAAATACTGTCTAAAACATGTTATCAGTTTATCAAAGTATGTTTCTAACACTAATTTTCTGGCGTAAATGTGTTCAAATATATATAGCTGACATTCAACATTTCACATTAAATATAAATAAAGTGATTATTATCTTGCACATACATAAATACTTAAAACTTTCTTCGTTTTTCTGTCGTCTGAAAGCACGTTTCTCCAACCGGATGTTGCTAATGTTAGGATATCCTAAATTATGAATCGATTCCGCACTGTTGATCTCCGGAAGTCACAAATTCACGTTGGGAGCCATTGTGGTCTTGTGGTTTTTTTATGGTGAAATAAATAAACAATTCTCAGGTTGTGGATATTTTATTTGCGAGTCCAAATCATCAACAATAATAATGAATATATACTATTACTTTTTATCTATATCATATCATATCATAGCATGACCCTGCAAATACATAAGTTAAAATAACATAAGCAAATGGCACAAAGAAAGATAACTCTAATTTGAATATGTCAAAAGTGCTTGTGTAAATAAAAATATACCAATTTGAACCAAACGATATAATAGTCTTGTATTTCATTAAACAATGAAATACTTACGTTGCAAGATAATAAAGTTTGTCAGTTATTGACTATATACATCTATATGTAAATCTTGACATCTACATGACATCTTCAAAATACTATTATATAAATAAGCAGAGCAAATAATAAAGTAAGCATAAGCATATTAAAAGTAATAAGCAAAAATACAATTAGTAAAATAATAAAAACAACACAATATCTTACCTCACATGAGGTGTAAAGGTCTTTGCAATAATGTGGCATATAATCATTTGACTCTGTTAAACTCATGAATAGTAGAAAACCTGTATAACAAAATTAATATTATAAGTCATGTGTTTCATGACAAGATAAAGGTTTTATACATTCAATATAATACATCATTAAAAGTAACCGTTACTATTTTATTAAACTTAAACTTTAACATTGCAATAAGTTAAAAATAATACTTTTATGTTTTAATTACATGTATTTAATCAAACTGGTTTTACCTGTAAACTTTCCACTGACTTATTTATATGTATTTTATATTCATTTTTTTATATTTTCATTCAAAACACTTGCATTCTATAGATATTAAATAAATCATGACTGTTAAAAATGGTTAATATAGAAATGTAATGAAACTGATCTTCAGATTAGAATACTGACTATCCATATAATCAAACAAGAAAATGAGACATGTCCAGCCACTAAACCAGAAAAGAAATATAACAATAGAAATGAAAGAGAGTTTCCCGCCTAAAATTCATCTGACCAGACTGACCAAAAAGAAATAAAAGGAGAAAATAGTATGGAGCATTAATTTAACATAAGTATTAAATGAATAAATAACTAAACTATAAATACTAATTAAGATATGTATATGTTCCTGAAACAGAAATAGAAATAAATTAAGGATTAAATACAAATGTATTTAATCATGATCAGCTACAAGTAGAAATAAATTAATAATAAAAATAATCATTATACTAAAAGATAATTAATATGTACAATTTCACTCTATCACAGAATCAAGTTCAGACACAATACTTGGGAATTGTACGTCTATATGAACTGAAAACCTAACCAGCGTGAAATGGGAAGTAAGTTACATTTGTTTCTAACATATACCCAGCCAAATTAATAAAAATTAATTACTTTTAATTAATTACTTTTTTCTTCCAAGCTTCAGAATCGGAAAATTTGCCTCCCCCTTCAAGTTAAATGGTCGGGCCCTAAGTCTTACACAAAATGGTGGGGGGTGTTCTTCCGGGGCCGCTGAACCCCGACCCCTTTACAGACTGATTATGATGCCAATTTTAGACCCCAGCTCAGACTGTTGTCTAACTTAAGCCTCTATAAGGCCCAATTTTTGAAGAATAATTCAAGCAAAAACCAATACCCCTTTTCAGACAGTTGTGACAAAAAGTATACCCCATATGCCAGACATGTGCCAGACAGATAATCAAAAATAGGACCCTGATTGTCAGAACATCACCATGTATATAGGAAGTTATCCCCCACACAACAGTTATTTTCATTTCGTCATTCGGCACATTATAGCTGGAATATCACTGATGTGCCACAGTGGTGTTTAGCAGTCGACAATCGATGAATCAATCATTTCGTCATTGCTAGATGAAGAACGATTTTTTTTTATATTACCTGGAAAACAATGAACTATCTTTTTCTACGCTTAAATGATACTTTCCTCAAGAAATTGTTTCGTTAAAATAGATTTTTTATTTCATTTTGTATTATACCGTTTCGTTTCGTTTCGTTTCGGTATATTTCGTTTCGCGTTTCGTTTCGCAGTTTACAGGTACCCCAATTTCCACAATATTATTTACATGTTTTTTCTAGTCTGGTACTCGTGACTCCTCGAGGTTTTATTGTTTATATTAGTCAGATAACGGCTGAATCCATATTTTAAATGGCAGCTTCGCTCAATATGCGACAAGAAACCCAATCTTGGCAAAGGTAAAGATGAAAAGCAACCCACCCTCATCATTTTCGTAATGTGACCAATAGAATATTTAATGGGTTGTCCTCTCCTTTTAAAATGTCTTAAGGATGAAAACAAATGTGTCTGGTTTGAATGTTGACTAATTTCAAATTAAGACACGCCTTCCATATATGCTATGCATCTTTACCTTTGCCGAGATGGAGATTCTTGTCGCCTATGGAGACTGCCATTAAAAACATTGATTCACCCGTTACCTGACCCTATAACATCAAAATCCGATGGGTTACAAATACCAAACAAATGTTTTTCGGGCTAAAACAGCAAAAGGTTAAAGTTCAAATACACAAGAAAAAAAAAGAAAATTATGTTGGTTCTTAAATCGAACAATAGTGTTAGATCAGCTAAAAATATTGATTAAACAAAGACATATTATCAAAAGGATAAGAATATATAATAATATAGTAGGTTGGTTTTATGGTGTTTAACGCCACTTTCACCAATGTTTCAGTTATATCGTGGCGGTCAATTTTATTGGCATAAACATATTTTATTGGTATAACTAACATATATATACAGTGCCTGAAATGAGGGCCAGCCCGAAAAATTTTGTTTGGGCCAGTAAAATATTAAGTCACTGACCCAAATGGCATAATAGTGGCCCATAAATTTTGTGACATTTATTTTATGAAAAAAAGACATCAGATATCAATATATAAACAGTTTTCAGGTTAATTGTTTTTTTTTATCAATAACATTAAAATTCATTCTTTCACTAGTCTCACGAGGGTTGGGGCTCTTCAAGGTGATTTTGTATAGTAACGGGTGTGCAGCTCAAATTGCGAAAACACCCCAATGCATATATTGCTATCAAATGAAACCTGAATTTACTTGTTATAACCTTTTCGACAACCTTGACGCCATTGGCTAGGGTGGTCTCAAGAAACGATGCTAGTCCGTCGGATGGGGACAATAAAAGGCTGGTTTGTGTAAGGGGAGATCAATGCCATGATCACATTAAAGACATCCGGAAAAGAGTAAGCTAATGCCACTACAAGGACTGCTCTTGTACTCCCCAAAGTGAAGAGTGACATCACTTGTTTCAATCCACTATGAAGAAGTGATTTTAAAGTAAAATAACCTCTCAGTTCGGGGTAATGTCAGTTGGTTATTCATTCCAAACAAGTATCTCACTTTGTTGAAATAACAAGCAGTGCTGTCATTTTCAGTTTCCGATTTCTGTAAAATGAAATTCGTACATGTACATTTTGAGCAGAT
Source organism: Bathymodiolus brooksi (assembly GCA_963680875.1). Classification (NCBI taxonomy): domain Eukaryota; kingdom Metazoa; phylum Mollusca; class Bivalvia; order Mytilida; family Modiolidae; genus Bathymodiolus; species Bathymodiolus brooksi. Next base: position 26,134,859 of record OY804587.1, on the reverse strand, counting down.
TGAATGAATAAATTTCCGAACCGTGGAAGATACCAGATCGCAAACATTATAAGTTGACAGAATTCTCTTTATTGTTCACAACTTTCCGCTTTGTCCGTGGGAAAGTTAACAATTTTAATAATTAAATCATAAAGAAACAAAAAAAACACGTTTCTTTTCTAATATTTAGTGAATACTTGTGTATTACATGAAAACGTGTAGGAAACGTGTATTGATTGGCTCGATAAAAATAAATAATTGGGGAGAACAGTAAATTACATTAGCTGTGTATTCATTGGCTACACAAATGTATTTGGACCAATCGCTGTGCTCGTAGCAAACCGTTTTCGACTAGAACAGAAGAGTTATCTACCGTTGAAGTTAGTTTATGTCCGGTTTCGGTAAAACAAAATTTTTTAACGGTCTTTTAGGCAATCGCCCAGACGTTTTTTGTTGGGCCAGTGACTACCTAATTTGGAGCAGTTTTTGGTCGCCCGAATAAGATATTAGTCACATTTGGCGACTGGGCGACCGTCCATTAATATACAGAACAATAGCAATCGTACAGTAGGATTCAGAAACAAGCAAATGCTTTTTTTTTAAATCTGTTTCCTATGAAGAACTTACAAATATGACAAAAAATATATATGCATGCTGATTTAAATTTTAAACTTGTGAGAATTATTTATACATTGATGGAGAAAGAAAAAACAAAAATGTATGTCAATTTTATTGGTGGAAGAAACCGGAAGACCCGCAGAAAACCACCGACCTGACAAACTTTATCACATAATGTTGTATCGAGTGCACCTCGCCATCCGCGAGATTCGAACCCACAACATCAGTGGGGATATACATTGATTGCTTATGTAGTTGTAAATCCAACTACCATACGATCACGGCCAAGAATATATAAGAATATTTATTATTGTCAATCATTGACAACTGATATTGGGCAGAAAATAATATTAATCAATTAAAAATTACAAAATAAAGAAAATGAATTTGATTATATGTTTGACTTAATCTGTCGACAAACAAGCAATGTTGAAGTTACAATTTTAGCTATTGAAAAAAAATCCTCCAGTTGTAGATCACCATGGCAGAACGAGAAGAACAGATTTCCAGAGAAATTAAGGTTGAATTTTGTAAGCGAGTGATACCCTCGGATCTTATGAGATATCTAAATTGCCTCACAGACCCGGATATTGTAAGTATTTATTTAATATTATACATTTATTTCACGTGGATAAGGAAGATATTATACATTTTTTAGTTCCCTTGCATAAGGGAGATATGAAGATTTTTTCACCCGAGAAAAGTCATATTTCCCGAGGGCAACGCCCCAGGGAAATATGACTATTTCAAGGGTGAACAAATCTTCATATCTCCCTTATGCAAGGGAAATAAATGTTTTATTCCACCAGGTCAACGTTTTGGTGAATTCTGCCAAATGAAATCTTTTGACCATCTTTGTTTACAAAATTATTATTTCGGAACATCTCTGGAGTTAATAGCGTTATTTGACCAAAGCGTTTAATCTTGAGAATTTCGGTATTGTTGAGATATTGTTGAGAGGGAAATACGATGTTTTGATAAATGTCACGTGGGACTGGTTCGACCAATCGAATTTCTATATAAGTAGAATAAATATTATAGAATGGAATAAGAATATTTGTTCACCCGAGAAAGGTCATATTTCCCGAGGACAACGCCCGAGGGAAATATGACTATTTCGAGGGTGAATAAATTTGCATATCATTCCACCAGGCCAACGTTTTGCAAGTGTGATAAACGAAGACGTTCCCGATCCATATCAGTGCCCGGGGCAAATAACCGGTTATTATGCCCTGCGTCGATGACGTCATTGTGACACGTGAGCAAACATCATACAAAAAACCGATACAACGGAGATGAAAAATGTCAATACAAGACGTAAAACTGAGAGTGACATAAGGATATTCAATGATTGACTATCAACAGTGGGAAAAGACCGTAATCCCGAGTATATTGGAGTCGAGGAGATATACATGCACCTGGCAAGATTTTTTTTTTCAGCACGCACGAAATTCAAACAGGATTACGAACCCGATTCATTGTTCAAAATGTATCCAAGCTTCCATCAGTAGATATCTTAGTGATAACGAATGTTGATATTCACGCCATCGTATCGACTATTGTCATACTGCAATAGAAAATCTAAGTGATCCGATTGGTTATTTACTCGATTTTACGAACCCATATTATACGGTTCTAGCCGGTAATATAAAAGCACGTGCCAAGAAAGATATGAAATTCTAAAAAAGGCAATATATGAACATTACAACAACTCATTGGATAAATCAATAGTTGTGCACACTAAAAGGAGCAAACTAGACAACAGAGATATAAGCATTGAACCTGTTATAACTGAGAAGTCCATATCTGTCAGGAATAGACAAGCAAGATCAAATAAACAATTATATAGAATCAATCTATTCAATACAACTAGTCGTATTGATGTCAATGGATATAAACTGGATGAATTTATACAAAGCCATCTGGAAACCATATGCGATAAGATGAAAGATGTCATAGACTACAAAACCCTAAATAGAAAAATTGGAGAAATATGCAAAAGATCACTGACTAACGTTCAAAATACGAAAGACTCTGAAACCATTCATAGCCACAGTCAAAACAGTTGTAGCAAAACAATAGCGAAAAGACAAACAGTACACGTGAACGGAAATAATGGTAAAATAACTGAAATTGGACAAGTGAAAGAAAATACCAGTAACGTCCCTGCTATAGAAAATGAAAAAAATAAACACCTAGACAAACAGGACCATATGACAACTATATATGCATCTTGTCTCAGTGACGAGTTAGTAACACATCAGAGAGAAGGGCTACTGGATACGTCATATGAAATAAAGTGCCATCAATGTAACGAGTATATCCTTGATGCTGAACCGGCAATAGACTGTATACAATGTACAAACTGGTACCACATTAAATGTACAAATGAACAGCAAGATCACTTAGAAATCTATATATGCGCAATGTGTGGAACTCTGGATGAAACCTTGCCATATGAAGAAACATCTCCTAAACTATTAGACATTACCGAAACTGTATCTAACAACCATAATAACTCGCCAACTATAGACAGGGAGGTAGATACAGAGCTCAAGCAAATACGAGAAGTGAACAACAAAACATCTGAGTTGAGACCACCTGTGGCCGAAATAGAACATTCAAATATGATGACAAGAGCTGCACCCCAAATTTTACATAGCCAAGCCAACTGCGTACATCCACTAACTATAGATGGGGATAAGCCAAAACAAAAACGTCAGGGAAAGAAAGAACATACTGCTCAAGCTAGTCTAGAAACTCAGCTAGCTGCTTGTAAAGCCAGGATAACGATGCTGAAAGAAACCAACAAGGACTACCAAAACACAATCCAATTATTAACGGCCAAACTTGGTATACCAAATCCGACCATCAGGATAACTGAACACAAAACTCAGGAACACCAATCATTCTCCTACAGGCTCGATATACTCGAATCGACATTCATGGACAAAATAGGAACACTTCAGGAAGATATGAATCATAAATTCGAAATTACCAAAATGCAAATGAAGCATAATATGGAAATGAATGAAATGAAATGCAAACTAAACTTTTTAGAGGCTAAGGAAAAACATACTAAGTGTAACATGCAAACTACTTTTCCAAGAGCTCAAAATATAGGGCATCTAGAGCAAGTCCAACCAAGTATCGTACATACACATGCACATGGCCAACATAACTCACAGAAGTATGAAATGGGAACAAACAACAGGAACCAAGATCCTATACATAAGGGCTATAATAGACCTGATATATATATATACAGAGCCTCCACCAATTCAGTACAATAAAAGATATCAAGACAACGATATACAACAATTCAACTGGCATCAACCAATACAAAGAAGCGAATATCAGCAAATAAAGAAGCAATCTAGCCACCAAACTCCACATATCTCCAAAAATTAAAACACCCTGGCCAAGCAATCAACATAGGATGAGTCAACATGACAAGATACAACAAGACAGTAGTCTACAACAACATAGACATAGAGTCCATAGACAAAGTGGAGAATACCGTACTCTGAATCTACAATGGAGAAAAAGTCAAAATAGAGATAAGACTCCGTTAGTAAATAGAGAAAACATGGGTGAAGGAGGTAACCAACTAATACCTGAAAATGTACACACAAACCCAACAAATGGAAGTCAGTCGCCTTTTTTAGGGGCTGGCCGAGCAACAACAGCTATTTGGCACAGGACAAAAAATCACGACCCGCCAACACAACTATAGGGTCAATCAACATCCAAAGCGCTAAAGGCAACTCGGTCTATCTCAAACAAATACTTGATGACTGTGATATTCTCTGCATACAGGAACACTGTCTACTATCTCTAGAGACAAAGATACTGAATAATACCAATGAAAAATACAACGTCACATCAAAATCAGTAGACGATGATAACATTCGATTAGACTATAGATCTTGGCGTGGAAATGGGGGAATTGCAATATTTTGGAAAAAAAAGTATAGATCACGCAATGACAGTAATGCCTGATGGGAACAATCGCATACAGGTCGTCACCATGAATAGCTCACATAAAAACTGTTGTATTGTTAACGTATATATGCCATCAGAAGCGAAAGAGGGTGATTATGAATATAAAGATAATCTTGACCAACTACAAGAGATAATACAAAAATATGACAACTCTTCCCTTATTATAATTTGTGGGGACATGAATGCATCGCTACATAGGGATGATAGAAGAAGAGACAACCTGTTCAGAAATTTCATACATGAAAATGGGTTAAAACTAGCAAACAACCATCCAGAGCGGCCAACCTTTTTCCATCACAATGGGAAGTACAAATCTCAAATTGACTATTTTTTATTCAAATCAACAGAACATTTGAAAATCAAGGAAATGGATGCTTTAAATACCTCTGATCATACACTTGTACTAGCAACTGTAGGAGTTGACGTTAAGAGAGCCGCCCCTAAAGCTGCCAAGATACTCACAAAACCAAGATGGGAAAAATGTGACCATAATATATATAAAAATTGTATTCAAAATGAAATAAATAATTTAGAAAAGGAACATCAGCCAGTAAACTTTAAAATAAAACAGCTAGACCAAATGTTACATAAAGCAGGAGCAAAAGCAATTCCAAATTATAGGAAAATAAAATCACTAAAAACATGTGGTAAAGGAATATGGAATAGTAAAATTAGTCAAAAATCAAAAGAAGCAAAAAGAACAAATTGGCAATGGAAAAATAGTAAGAAAACAAATTCAAATTCAGACTCAGAAAAGAAGGAGATGGTCAGAAGGAAAAGAGAATTACGACAGCTACAAAGGCAAGCTCATGCATCAAAAAAGGATAATATGATCTCCGATATAATGCAGGCCTCGGAAAACGACTCAAAAACTTTTCACAAGCTGATTCGAATGCAAAGGTCCAATTCAAATATAAACACTGATATACTGATTCTAAATGGCACCAAATATACAGAAGATGAATTAATGGATGGATGGAAGATCCACTTCGAAAAGCTTGCAACACCCAGTATGAATGACTCCTTCGATGTTGAACGGCAAAATCTATGCAAACTTCAAAACTACATTATATCAACTTCCACCAATACAAAAATACCAATAACACCAACCACCTGTAAAGAAGTTATGAATGCAGTAGAAAAGCTTAACACTGGTAAACCAGCAGACGAAAATGGAATACAAGCTGAACACTTCCGAAATGCAAAGGAAGAATTGGCTCCGCTCCTTTGTGAAATTATAAATCAGATTTTTCAAGATTTGGACATTCCAGATAGCATGAAAAGTGGAATACTAACGTATATATATCGTCACGGTCGTAAGGAAGTTTTCGTGAATTTGTTGGTTAGGAAAATAATTTATGCCGTAGATCTTGAAAATAATGAGAAATCGTGTGAATATTCAGCAATACAGTATGTGCACAGGCACTTGTTTCTGGTAATTTTTTTTTACCTAGATACTATATAGTATATATATAGTATCTAGGTAAAAAATAATTACCAGAAACAAGTGCCTGTGAGTATGTGGCCAAAAGTATTGCCACATGACATGTAAAAAAAAATCCCTATATAATCGACCAAAACCATATTTGTTCAAAAAAATATTGTGAAGTCATTTTTGGATAGATTTTAACCAATTTTACACCAAAACATTCAGAATTGTCTATATTTTGATTGTTTATTTGCTCATTATGTTTATATGAGTGGTTTTTATTTGTACATAATTTAAACAGGATTGTGAATTTTTAGGATTTATTTTTAGTTGAAATATATAGAAAAATCAAAGTCAATTTTTATTTGTTATGTTTAAATTATGGAGCATCAAATAAAACTTTTTAAAAGGCCCAACTTAAAACTGGTATGCCCCTTTTGTTAGAGAATGTATAAAGTCTCTGTGTGTAAGACACTTTTGATGTACTAATTTAAAAATGACTTGGTTCAACTATATATCATTTTATGATTTTTTAGAAGTCAAAATCCTGTAAGAATGCACACCTTTAGTATTTGTACATTAAACACACTACAAAATATTACAAAAACTCTAGCTCAAAACTATAGGGAGAGACAGACAGGGGTTAAATAGTATGCCCTGATACAGGGCTATACATTAACAGTCATGTTCCATTCTTACATGTATGTCAAGCACATTATTATGCTGTGGTTTCTGTTGGTGAGGCACTCCATCCTTTCTTGTTTATGCCAATGTCAGGAGACCAATAATAACATATAAGGATTAGTATGGAAAAAGTGCTATATTTAGGAACAAGTCAGTCTTTGTTGGGCAAAATATGTACATGCACATGTACATTGTACTTTATACATGATTCAACTCGATAACTTTTGTAAATCATAGAGCACAAAAATTAAACAAATACTCATTTTAGCAAGAAATATTTATTGCAAAAACAAAACATTATTTAAAGGTCAGCTACATGTATAATAACAATGTTGTAAAATAACAAAACTATGAACTGGAACATTGAAGAATGGGTAATAAATTAAAACACATTCCCCTCATCCTGGTGAAGTCTTAAGTTAATGATTGAATGAAAATTATATTGCTTTTAACATCAAAAAGTTAATATTGGGGGACACTATACAATTTTCTCTATCCTTTAGTTATTGAATTGAGAAGTTAAAAAATCTGACTAAAGTTCCACCCCCCTCCCCCCCCCCCCCCCCCCCCCAAAAAACATACTACATGTAATAAGGTTCAAAACTCCTTTAATTTCAAAATATTTCTCAGGTAAATGAACAAAGCCTAAAATATTCAATAATTTTACATGAAAAACAACACTCATATGGGGGATAAAAACATTCTATTCATAGGATTTTTAAACAATAAACAACAAGAAACATAAACTATAACATGTGATGTGTAAACTATTTAAGCATGAGCAACAGGAAACACATTTAGATACAAAAAATGAAAAGACCAACACCCTTAGTTGGATTTTTAGAGTGCTAGTTCATTGAAACAACAGTCTGTGGGTAGATATGTCGTTCCACTCTGAAACATTATTCTGATTCTGACCCAACAATTCTTTGTTCTTAGTCCTTAATGCTGCATTCTTACCAATTTTATAATCTTTGGTTTGACTAGACAGGGGCTAGAACCCATGGATCTACCACATTCAAGGTGAGCATGCTAACCATTACACAACATTTTTGCAGTCGTGTAAAAATCACACTGAAAAAGGAGTAGTTCTTCAAAACTTTCATTAAGCTAGGGACTTGTGTCCAAGTTAGTTAATGCAGTCAACATGATCAAGCATATATTAAAATAAACCCATAGATTAGCTTCCAGTCAGATTTGAACTGACATCTTTTCAACATTATTGAAATGTACTACCTTGTACTATAGAAGCTACCGTATATACATGTATTGTAATTGTTAGTAGTTGACAAACCTAATACAGTACTCCGATCATTAGCTTCCAGAGAGATTTGAACTGACATCTCTCAAACATTATTGAAATGTACTGATTCATTGACACCATAGTAACTACAACATTTTGTCATGAATTTGTTAGGAATATTTCAGCCAAGATTGCCCATCATTGGTTGCAATCCCTTCTGTTATTATCTAATGGTCCTGAATTGGCACTGCATAGACACGATAGAGAATTTAAAAAAACATGCATAAATTTCATACCCTGCAGAGCAAGAACAATAAGCTCCTTCTGTCAAACCATCATCTTCTTTGGCGCAATATGATATGTCTGTGATGGTGAACACTTTGTTCTTAAAATACACAAGAACTGCGTTATGTCTGTCAAAAAATGTGGTGGCCAAACTGCATACCATGATCATGTTCATCAAGCCAACCAGAATAAATCTGAAGGGGGTCTGTAATTCCACTCACTCAAAATGTTGTCGTAGCATCTCTTGTTGTCCTTCAAAACATCATCTTGTGATGGCACCAAAGGCAAGTTCAACTTGCATGCCGAAAAGCACAAGACCGCTAGCTCCTCCTTCGTTCCCGATTTCGTTAGATCTCTCAGTCTCATCGTCAAGAACTCCGAGATTCTCGACTTTCCAACATCGAAGCTCATCAAGAGTGTAGAGTTGATCACCAGGATCCATTTGTAGATGTATAATAAAATTTTGCAAATAAATAACGTGAATAAAACTTCGAAAAGGTTGAAAAATGATGTGGATATAGAAAATCATCGTATAATCCAAACAGAAAGGCCGCTTACCACCCGGATTTTACTCCGATTGGACTTTGGACTAAGGCCGCTTACAACAAAAATAGGTTAATGTGAAATAGGTCTATTACCTGTCTAAAGCCTATATAACTAATATTATCCCCGGTTTGAAAATTATAGCAACTTTTAATTGGTTAAAACCCCGGGTATAAAAAAAAACATATTCCCGGGTGTTGCTAGGCCATATTACCGGGTGTAACTAGCCATTTAACTAATCAAATGTTGTTATAATTTTCAAAACGGGGATAATATGACGTTAAAGCTCGCGACGTTGCGCTCCAAAATCAAATTTAGTTAATTTTGGCTATATATTGAATATAAAGCTGTTACTTTGATCATCTGTAGGGTACTACCTTTAGGGTTCTACCAAAGGTAGTACCTACACCGGGTAAAAAACACTCGAAACTTTCATATTTTTTACTTATTCTTTCCAAAAACAAAGAAAACGTCACTTTTACGTGGGCCGCCGGGGTCCAAAATGTTTTATTTTTGACCATAACCGGGGATAAGTTCGTTATTTACATGCCTATCCGTAGATATGTAGATTTTAACACCCTTCAGTAGCCTGTACACCCTTCGACTGCGCCTCAGGGTGTACTTGGCTACTTCAGGGTGTTAAAATCTCCATATCTACGGATCATAAGGCACGTAAATAACTTATATTGAGAACTATGAAAATAGAACAGTTACTCCAATTTTCGTCAATAATAACTCTGTCCAGTCAACGGTTACTAATAATAACTCTTTTAAGCAAACCGTTATTGATTTGGCTCTCATTTTGCCCAACTCCAGAATAACACTTCCCATACTCAAATATCCAGGGAAATGTAACAATAATTTTGTATGGCACAAATTATAGGAATTGGAACTCTGATTTACTGAAAAGTTATGTTTAATACCTGTGCATCGTCGGTAACCCACAGTTGATTCCGATACGTTCCTCTCTCTCCATCACCCGTGGGTCAAATCGCTTGGAAACATTCGTACTCATGAATAATTCATAAGTCTTCGCATTACAAACTTCAAATGCGATTCAACCAATCAAATCGTTCCTTTCATAATGAGTTTGGTTAAAAGTTAAAAATGTCGAACCTGTTGCAAAAATTTGGAGTGAAAGAATTGAGGGACTTTTACAAGTTGACTCATTGTTTCTATACAGCACTACACTTCATCCACACATTTTCATGGGTGCATCCATTACTGACAGAACGATTTTTACCTCCGATTCCAAAGAGTTTCACTTTCATAAACGTGATTTTGATTGGTTAATTCGAAACTTTGAATATTCATGAAAACGAATGTTTACAAGCGATTTGACCCACGGGTGATGGAGAGCGAGGAACGTATCGGAATCAACCGTGGGATACCTGTGATAAATACGGTGAATTATTTTGTTGATTTTTACACGTTATTTATTTTGTTGTTATTTTGATGAATAAACATAAATTCATTTATTCATTTACAATTCATTTATTTCAGTCATGGTTAAATATGTGATAAACAGATTATAACATGGCCTTTTCCATATACTATAGGTCCTGGTATCATCCCTCAACCCATATCAGCCCTTGGCTGTCGCCTTGGGCTGATATGGAAGTCTCGGGATGATACCAGGACCGAAATGGAAATGGCCATGTTATAATCTATATTTATTGCATCATATCCCATATCAAAATCTGCCTATAGTTTCTGAAAACGATAAGCTCTCACAAATATTAAAAAAGGCCCTTGGGCTAATATGGGCGTCTCGGGTTGATATGACATGTGATATGAAAAATTCCATATAATAATCTATAATTATTTCATAACTAAATGTGTCATATTATTTGAATTTAAACTTGATGTTCAGTAACGATCCAATTAACCAAAATACGCGCCCCGGTACCATCAATGCCGTGAATCGTGAATTCGAGTCCTCTTAACTTGCAGTATTTAGGAGTAAGAACAAATAGTAGTTGGCTCGGAATCAGGATAACACGTCCCAGTTGAATGATTTGTATAATGGTGCACTGCTTTTTGGTGAGCTAGCACAGTTAGAATCAAAGACACCTTGTTGTTGTGATACAAAGCAGACATCATTATTATCGCATCACAAATTCCCCACCCACTGATATATCATAGCTCCTAATTCCCTATCCACTGATATATCGTAGCTCCTAATTCTCTACTCATTGATATATCATAGCTCCTAATTCCCTATCCACTGATATATCGTAGCTCCTAATTCCCAACCCATTGATATATCATAGCTCCTAATTCCCTACCCATTGATATATTGTATCTCCTAATTCCACACCCATTGATATATCATAGCTCCTAATAATTCCACACCCATTCATATATCATAGCTCCTAATTCCACACCCATTAATATATCATAGCTCCTAATTCCCTACCCATTGATATATCATAGCTCCTAATTCCCTACCCATTGATATATCGTAGCTCCTAATTCCCTACCCATTGATATATCGTAGCTCCTAATTCCCTACCCCATTGATATATCGTAGCTCCTAATTCCCTACCCATTGATATATCATAGCTCCTAATTCCCTACCCATTGATATATCGTAGCTCCTAATTCCCTACCCATTGATATATCGTAGCTCCTAATTCCCTACCCATTGATATATCATAGCTCCTAATTCCCTACCCATTGATATATTGTATCTCCTTATTCCCTACCCATTGATATATCGTAGCTCCTAATTCCCTACCCATTGATATATCATAGCTCCTAATTCCCTACCCATTGATATATCGTAGCTCCTAATTCCCTACCCATTGATATATCATAGCTCCTAATTCCACACCCATTGATATATCATAGCTCCTAATTCCACACCCATTGATATATTGTAGCTCCTAATTCCCTACCCATTGATATATCGTAACTCCTTATTCCCTATCCACTGATATATCGTAACTCCTTATTCCCTACCCATTGATATATCATAGCTCCTAATTCCCTACCTATTGATATATTGTATCTCCTAATTCCCTACCCATTGATATATCGTAACTCCTTATTCCCTACCCACTGATATATCGTAGCTCCTAATTCCCTACCCATTGATATATCATAGCTTCTAATTCCCTACCCATTGATATATTGTATCTCCTTATTCCCTACCCATTGTTATATCATAGCTCCTAATTCCTTACCCATTGATATATTGTAGCTCCTAATTCTCTACTCATTGATATATCGTAGCTCCTAATTCCCTACCCATTGATATATCATAGCTTCTAATTCCCTACCCATTGATATATTGTATCTCCTTATTCTACACCCATTGTTATATCATAGCTCCTAATTCCTTACCCATTGATATATTGTAGCTCCTAATTCCCTACTCATTGATATATCATAGCTCCTAATTCCCTACCCATTGATATATCGTAGCTCCTAATTCTCTACTCATTGATATATCGTAGCCCCTAATTCCCTACCCATTGATATATCATACCTCTTCATTCCCTACCCATTGATATATCATACCTCTTCATTCCCTATCCATTGATATATCATAGCTCCTAATTCCCTACTCATTGATATATCATAGCTCCTAATTCCCTACCCATTGATATATCGTAGCTCCTAATTCTCTACTCATTGATATATCGTAGCTCCTAATTCCACACCCATTGATATATCATACCTCCTTATTCCCTACCCATTGATATATCATACCTCCTTATTCCATACCCATTGATATATCATACCTCTTCATTCCCTATCCATTGATATATCATAGCTCCTAATTCCCTACTCATTGATATATCATAGCTCCTAATTCCCTACCCATTGATATATCATACCTCCTTATTCCCTACCCATTGATATATCATAGCTCCTCATTCCCTACCCATTGATATATCATGCCTCCTTATTCCCTACCCATTGATATATCATACCTTTTTATTCCCTATCCATTGATATAGCATAGCTCCTAATTCCCTACCCATTGATATATCATAGCTCCTAATTCCCTACCCAATTTGATATATCGTAGCTCCTTATTCCCTACCCATTGATATATCATACCTCCTAATTCCCTACTCATTGATATATCATAGCTCATAATTCCCTATCCATTGATATATCGTAGCTCCTTATTCCCTACCCATTGATATATCATACCTCCTAATTCACTACTCATTGATATATCATAGCTCATAATTCCCTATCCATTGATATATCGTAGCTCCTAATTCCCTACCCATTGATATATAATACCTCCTATTCCCTACTCATTGATATATCATAGCTCATAATTCCCTATCCATTGATATATCGTAGCTCCTTATTTCATACCCAATGATACATCGTAGTTCCTAATTCCCTACCCATTGATATATAACGTAGCTTCTAATTCCCTACTCATTGATATATCGTAGCTCCTAATTCCCTACCCATTGATATATCGTAGCTCCTAATTCCCTGCCCATTGATATATCGTAGCTCCTAATTCCATAACCAATGATACATCGTAGCTCCTAATTCCTACCCATTGATATATCATAGCTCCTAATTCCCTACCCATTGATATATCGTAGATCCTAATTCCCTACCCATTGATATATCGTAGATCCTAATTCCATAACCAATGATACATCGTAGCTCCTAATTCCCTACCCATTGATATATCGTAGCTCCTAATTCCATAACCAATCATACATCGTAGCTCCTAATTCCTACTCATTCATATATCGTAGCTCCTAATTCCCTACCCATTGATATATTGTATCTCCTAATTCCCTACTCCTAGATATATCATAGCTCCTAATTCCTGCCCATTGATATATCATAGCTCCTAATTCCCTACTCATTGATATATCATAGCTCATAATTCCCTATCCATTGATATATCATAGCTCCTAATTCCCTACCCATTTATATAGCGTAGCTCCTAATTCCCTACTCATTGATATATAAGAGCTCGTAATTCCTACCCAATGATATAATGTAGCTCCTAATTCCCTACCCATTGTTATATCACAGCTCCTAATTCCCTACCCATTGATATATAATAGCTCCTAATTCCTACCCAATGATATAACGTAGCTCCTAATTCCCTACCCATTGTTATATCACAGCTCCTAATTCCCTACCCATTGATATATCAGAACTCCTAATTCCTACCCAATGATATATCATAGCTCCTAATTCCCTACCCATTGATATATAATAGCTCCTAATTCCCTACCCATTGATATATCATAGCTCCTAATTCCCTACTCATTGATATATCATAGCTCCTAATTCCTTAACCATTGTTATATCATAGCTCCTAATTCTACACCCATTGATATATTATAACTCCTCATTCCCTGTCCATTTATATTCATCGTAGTTGCTAATTCCCAACTCATTGATATATCGTAGCTCCTAATTCCCAACTCATTGATATATCGTAGCTGCTAATTCCATACCCATTGATATATCATAGCTCCTAATTCCCTACCCATTGATATATCGTAGCTCCTAATTCCCTACCCATTGATATATCATAGCTCCTAATTCCACACCCATTGATATATCATAGCTCCTAATTCCACACCCATTGATATATTGTAGCTCCTAATTCCCTACCCATTGATATATCGTAACTCCTTATTCCCTATCCACTGATATATCGTAACTCCTTATTCCCTACCCATTGATATATCATAGCTCCTAATTCCCTACCTATTGATATATTGTATCTCCTAATTCCCTACCCATTGATATATCGTAACTCCTTATTCCCTACCCACTGATATATCGTAGCTCCTAATTCCCTACCCATTGATATATCATAGCTTCTAATTCCCTACCCATTGATATATTGTATCTCCTTATTCCCTACCCATTGTTATATCATAGCTCCTAATTCCTTACCCATTGATATATTGTAGCTCCTAATTCTCTACTCATTGATATATCGTAGCTCCTAATTCCCTACCCATTGATATATCATAGCTTCTAATTCCCTACCCATTGATATATTGTATCTCCTTATTCTACACCCATTGTTATATCATAGCTCCTAATTCCTTACCCATTGATATATTGTAGCTCCTAATTCCCTACTCATTGATATATCATAGCTCCTAATTCCCTACCCATTGATATATCGTAGCTCCTAATTCTCTACTCATTGATATATCGTAGCCCCTAATTCCCTACCCATTGATATATCATACCTCTTCATTCCCTACCCATTGATATATCATACCTCTTCATTCCCTATCCATTGATATATCATAGCTCCTAATTCCCTACTCATTGATATATCATAGCTCCTAATTCCCTACCCATTGATATATCGTAGCTCCTAATTCTCTACTCATTGATATATCGTAGCTCCTAATTCCACACCCATTGATATATCATACCTCCTTATTAGTTCACCTGGACCAAAGGTCCATGTGAACTATTGCCATCACTTGGCGTCCGTCGTCTGTCGTCTGTCGTCTGTCGTCTGTCGTCTGTAAACTTTTCACATTTCAAGCTTCTTCTCCGAAACCACTTGGCCGATTGGAACCGAACTTAGCAGGAATGTTCCTTGGATGGTCCTCTACAAAGTTACTGTTTTTCGTTCCAGTCGGATATTCAATATGGCTGCCAGGGCCAATAATATGCTCTGATTGGCTGAAATTTCAAAGATCTTCTTCTCTGAAACTAATGAACTGACTGAACCCAAACTGTAAAGGAATGATCATTGGAATGTCCTTTACCAAGTTACTGTTTTTTATGCCGATCGCAAATCCAAGATGGCCGCCATCGCAGGACATAGATTAACATTGGACCCTATGGGAAAATGTTCAAATGCCTTCTTCTCAGAAACTACAAATATGATTAAAGCCAAACTGTACATGAATGTTCATTGGATGGTCCTCTACAATCTTAAGGTTTTTTGTTCCGATATGAAATTCAAAATGGCGGCTACGGCAGGACTTAGTTTAACATTGGACCCTATGGGAAAAATGTTTCAAAATGCTTCTTCTCTGAAACCACTTGGACAGTTGAAACCAAACTGCCAAGGAATGATCATTGGAAGGTTCTCTACAAATTTTCTGTTTTTTATGTCGGTCGGAAATCCAAGATGGCCGCCACCGCAGGACATAGATTAACATTGGACCCTATGGGAAAATATTCAAATGCCTTCTTCTCAGAAACTACAAATATTATTAAAGCCAAACTGTACATGAATGTTCATTGGATGGTCCTCTACAATCTTAAGGTTTTTTGTTCCGATATGAAATTCAAAATGGCGGCTACGGCAGGACTTAGTTTAACATTGGACCCTATGGGAAAAATGTTTCAAAATGCTTCTTCTCTGAAACCACTTGGACAGTTGAAACCAAACTGCCCAGGAATGATCATTGGAAGGTCCTCTACAAATTTTCTGTTTTTTATGCCGGTCGGAAATCCAAGATGGCCGCCACCGCAGGACGTAGATTAACATTGGACCCTATGGGAAAATATTCAAATGCCTTCTACTCAGAAACTACAAATATGATTAAAGCCAAACTGTACATGAATGTTCATTAGATGGTCCTCTACAAACTTTACGTTTTTTGTTCCGGTATGAAATTCAAAATGGCGGCTACGGCAGGACTTAGTTTAACATTGAACCCTATGGGAAAAATGTTTCAAAATGCTTCTTCTCTGAAACCACTTGGATAATTGAAACCAAACTGCCTAGGAATGATCATTGGAAGGTCCTCTAGAAATTCTATGTTTTTTATGCCGATCGGAAATCCAAGATGGCCGCCACCGCAATACATAGATTAACATTGAACCCTATGGGAAAATGTTCAAATGCCTTCTTCTCAGAAACTACAAATATTATTAAAGCCAAACTGTACATGAATGTTCATTGGATGGTCCTCTACAAACTTTACGTTTTTTGTTCCGGTATGAAATTCAAAATGACGGCTACGGCAGGACTTAGTTTAACATTGAACCCTATGGGAAAAATGTTTCAAAATGCTTCTTCTCTGAAACCACTTGGACAGTTGAAACCAAACTGCCCAGGAATGATCATTGGAAGGTCCTCTACAAATTTTCTGTTTTTTATGCCGGTCGGAAATCCAAGATGGCCGCCACCGCAGGACGTAGATTAACATTGGACCCTATGGGAAAATATTCAAATGCCTTCTACTCAGAAACTACAAATATGATTAAAGCCAAACTGTACATGAATGTTCATTAGATGGTCCTCTACAAACTTTACGTTTTTTGTTCCGGTATGAAATTCAAAATGGCGGCTACGGCAGGACTTAGTTTAACATTGAACCCTATGGGAAAAATGTTTCAAAACGCTTCTTCTCTGAAACCACTTGGATAATTGAAACCAAACTGCCTAGGAATGATCATTGGAAGGTCCTCTAGAAATTCTATGTTTTTTATGCCGATCGGAAATCCAAGATGGCCGCCACCGCAATACATAGATTAACATTGGACCCTATGGGAAAATGTTCAAATGCCTTCTTCTCAGAAACTACAAATATTATTAAAGCCAAACTGTACATGAATGTTCATTGGATGGTCCTCTACAAACTTTACGTTTTTTGTTCCGATAAGAAATTCAAAATGGCGGCTACGGCAGGACTTAGTTTAACATTGGACCCTATGGGAAAAATGTTTCAAAACGCTTCTTCTCTGAAACCACTTGGATAATTGAAACCAAACTGCCCAGGAATGATCATTGGAAGGTCCTCTACAAATTTTCTGTTTTTTATGCCGGTCGGGAATCCAAGATGGCCGCCACTGCAGGACATAGATTAACATTGGACCCTATGGGAAAATATTCAAATGCCTTCTACTCAGAAACTACAAATATGATTAAAGCCAAACTGTACATGAATGTTCATTGGATGGTCCTCTACAATCTTAAGGTTTTTTGTTCCGATATGAAATTCAAAATGGCGGCTACGGCAGGACTTAGTTTAACATTGGACCCTATGGGAAAAATGTTTCAAAATGCTTCTTCTCTGAAACCACTTGGACAGTTGAAACCAAACTGCCCAGGAATGATCATTGGAAGGTCCTCTACAAATTTTCTGTTTTTTATGCCGATCGGAAATTCAAGATGGCCGCCACCGCAGGACATAGTTTAACATTGGACCCTATGGGAAAATGTTCAAATGCCTTCTTCTCAGAAACTACAAATATGATTAAAGCCAAACTGTACATGAATGTTCATTGGATGATCCTCTACAAACAATACGTTTTTTGTTCCGATATGAAATTCAAAATGGCGGTTACGGCAGGACTTAGTTTAACATTGGACCCTATGGGAAAAATGTTTCAAAACGCTTCTTCTCTGAAACCACTAGAACAGTTGAAACCAAACTGCCCAGGAATGATCATTGGAAGGTCCTCTACAAATTTTATGTTTTTTATGCCGATCGGAAATCCAAGATGGCCGCCACCGCAATACATAGATTATCATTGGACCCTATGGGAAAATGTTCAAATGCCTTCTTCTCAGAAACTACAAATATTATTAAAGCCAAACTGTACATGAATGTTCATTGGATGGTCCTCTACAAACGTTAGGTTTTTTGTTCCGATATGAAATTCAAAATGGCGGCTACGGCAGGACTTAGTTTAACATTGGACCCTATGGGGAAAATGTTTCAAAACGCTTCTTCTCTGAAACCACTTGGACAATTGAATCCAAACTGCCCAGGAATGATCATTGGAAGGTCCTCTACAAAGTTTCTGTTTTTTTATGCCGATCGGAAATCCAAGATGGCCACCACCGCAGGACATAGTTTAACATTGGACCCTATGGGAAAATGTTCAAATGCCTTCTTCTCAGAAACTACAAATATGATTAAAGCCAAACTGTACATGAATGTTCATTAGATGGCCCTCTACAAACTATAGGTTTTTTGTTCCGATATGAAATTCAAAATGGCGGCTACGGCAGGACTTAGTTTAACATTGGACCCTATGGGAAAAATGTTTCAAAACGCTTCTTCTCTGAAACCACTTGGACAGTTGAAACCAAACTGCCCAGGAATGATCATTGGAAGGTCCTCTGTTTTTTATGCCGATCGGAAATCCAAGATGGCCGCCACCACAGGTCATAGTATTAACACAGAACCATATGGGGAAAATACAGAAATATATTCTTCTCTGAAGCTATTGCACTGATTGAACCTAAACTGTGCATCAATCATTGGAAGGTCCTTTACAAACTTTGTGTTTTTTATGTTGATCGTAATTCCAAGATGACGCAGGACATAGTTTTTACATAGGACCAATTGGTTTTTTTTATTACCAGGTGAACGATACAGGCTCTTGAGAGCCTCTGGTTCCCTACCCATTGATATATCATACCTCCTTATTCCATACCCATTGATATATCATACCTCTTCATTCCCTATCCATTGATATATCATAGCTCCTAATTCCCTACTCATTGATATATCATAGCTCCTAATTCCCTACCCATTGATATATCGTAGCTCCTAATTCTCTACTCATTGATATATCGTAGCTCCTAATTCCCTACCCATTGATATATCATACCTCCTTATTCCCTACCCATTGATATATCATAGCTCCTCATTCCCTACCCATTGATATATCATGCCTCCTTATTCCCTACCCATTGATATATCATACCTTTTTATTCCCTATCCATTGATATAGCATAGCTCCTAATTCCCTACCCATTGATATATCATAGCTCCTAATTCCCTACCCAATTTGATATATCGTAGCTCCTTATTCCCTACCCATTGATATATCATACCTCCTAATTCCCTACTCATTGATATATCATAGCTCATAATTCCCTATCCATTGATATATCGTAGCTCCTTATTCCCTACCCATTGATATATCATACCTCCTAATTCCCTACTCATTGATATATCATAGCTCATAATTCCCTATCCATTGATATATCGTAGCTCCTAATTCCCTACCCATTGATATATCATACCTCCTATTCCCTACTCATTGATATATCATAGCTCATAATTCCCTATCCATTGATATATCGTAGCTCCTTATTTCATACCCAATGATACATCGTAGTTCCTAATTCCCTACCCATTGATATATAACGTAGCTTCTAATTCCCTACTCATTGATATATCGTAGCTCCTAATTCCCTACCCATTGATATATCGTAGCTCCTAATTCCCTGCCCATTGATATATCGTAGCTCCTAATTCCATAACCAATGATATATCGTAGCTCCTTATTTCATACCCAATGATACATCGTAGTTCCTAATTCCCTACCCATTGATATATAACGTAGCTTCTAATTCCCTACTCATTGATATATCGTAGCTCCTAATTCCCTACCCATTGATATATCGTAGCTCCTAATTCCCTGCCCATTGATATATCGTAGCTCCTAATTCCATAACCAATGATACATCGTAGCTCCTAATTCCTACCCATTGATATATCATAGCTCCTAATTCCCTACCCATTGATATATCGTAGATCCTAATTCCCTACCCATTGATATATCGTAGATCCTAATTCCATAACCAATGATACATCGTAGCTCCTAATTCCCTACCCATTGATATATCGTAGCTCCTAATTCCATAACCAATCATACATCGTAGCTCCTAATTCCTACTCATTCATATATCGTAGCTCCTAATTCCCTACCCATTGATATATTGTATCTCCTAATTCCCTACTCCTAGATATATCATAGCTCCTAATTCCTGCCCATTGATATATCATAGCTCCTAATTCCCTACTCATTGATATATCATAGCTCATAATTCCCTATCCATTGATATATCATAACTCCTAATTCCCTACCAATTTATATAGCGTAGCTCCTAATTCCCTACTCATTGATATATAAGAGCTCGTAATTCCTACCCAATGATATAATGTAGCTCCTAATTCCCTACCCATTGTTATATCACAGCTCCTAATTCCCTACCCATTGATATATAATAGCTCCTAATTCCTACCCAATGATATAACGTAGCTCCTAATTCCCTACCCATTGTTATATCACAGCTCCTAATTCCCTACCCATTGATATATCAGAACTCCTAATTCCTACCCAATGATATATCATAGCTCCTAATTCCCTACCCATTGATATATAATAGCTCCTAATTCCCTACCCATTGATATATCATAGCTCCTAATTCCCTACTCATTGATATATCATAGCTCCTAATTCCTTAACCATTGTTATATCATAGCTCCTAATTCTACACCCATTGATATATTATAACTCCTCATTCCCTGTCCATTTATATTCATCGTAGTTGCTAATTCCCAACTCATTGATATATCGTAGCTCCTAATTCCCAACTCATTGATATATCGTAGCTGCTAATTCCATACCCATTGATTTATCATAGCTCCTAATTCCCTACCCATTGATATATCGTAACTCCTAATTCCTACCCATTGATATATCATACCTCCTAATTCCTACCCATTGATATATCATACCTCCTTATTCCCTACCCATTGATATATCATAGCTCCTTATTCCCTACCCATTGATATATCATAGCTCCTAATTCCCTAACCACTGTTATATCATAGCTCCTAATTCCCTAACCATTGTTATATCATAGCTCCTAATTCCTACCCATTGATATATTGTAACTCCTAATTCCCTACCCATTGATATATAGAAGTGGACAATTTACCACCCAATCATAAACAGTAAAGCATTCCCATGTGGTCACCTCTGTTTAGCAGTCACCTGTATCAAAAGGTCACCTTTTCTTGTTCTGTCATAGTAAATGTCATATGAAATATACCTCTTTTAGGTCATCTGTCTTACAAGGCAATTTTTTCTGTCCCAAAGGTGACCTCTTAATACAGGTTTGGCTGTATTTGGAGGCTTAAAAATCTACTCATTCCAGCGGCATATCAGTGCATACATGTATATAGGAATTAACTCCCCGTGTACAAAGCCCTATTTCATGATATAAGTATTTATTTGTCTATTATTGGAGGCGATACAACTCATTTGATGATAAACACTGGTAAATTTTGTTATCCAGGAGAAAATACAGGCAAATGAGAAGCAGAATGGTCCAAGCAGTGCTGCGGAAGCCTTACTCCAGAGGCTTAAAAGACGTCAAGATTGGTTGAAAGAACTTATAAAAGCTCTCCTTAATCCAGATATAGGTTTGGTGGATTTTGGAGAAAAAATTGAAAAGAAATATGGTGAGTTAATATTTAAGAGGGATTATTTGTCCACTAACATGCACTTGATAATCCCATATTGTTTTAAGCAGAGTCGTGTAGTATGCATAGGCAGGTGAAGCAGTTTCCTCCTATTTCGTTGCTATAAAACAAAATCATAAATGTGTCTTTCCGTTGTTTGTAAATGAAGTGATTTGTATATATATGCAATCGAGATTGGGCCGATACCTCTACTAATGGACGATTGCTAGTAATACGGGAGGGTATCATCCACCCAGTAGTCAATTATTGGGTGATATGTGAAGGAGGGAGGTAGTGGGTTAGTGAATAATTGAATGAGTGAGTGTTGGAGGGAAGAAGGGGTGTTCTTTAACGCATATTTTTTTCAACTGTATCATGAAGAAAGCTACTTTATTACTTTTTGATCAGATGACCAACACCCCGAGTTAAACTATTATAGTATTATCTCACTAACAACAATCCATAGATAGACATGTCCTTCATTCAGGTTCATTAAACTGGTCAGTCTTTGTCCGTACTCATTAATGCTGCGGTCTTTGCAGAGAATCAAGAAGCACCAATTTTATAGTCTTCTGTTTGACCGGACCTGGGTTCGAACCCACGATCTACCATACTCGAAGTGAGAGCCCTTATCACTACACCACGCCAGTAACAGATGAAATTGAAGTTACTTATTTGACGCCCATCTTTAAACAGGAGATATAACTGTATGCCGTTGTCCGACTAACGAAAATATGTCGCCAACTCCTAACTTTACAATAATTTTAGGAATGTGTTCTACGATTTTTACTTCTGCGGCTCCATAGTCCGATAACAAATAGCCTGTCGTACACCTGTTACTAAAGTGTAGCTCTACAGTCCGATAACAAATAGCCTGTCATACACCTATTACTCAAGTGCAGCTCCATAGTCCAATAACAAATAGCCTGTCATACACCTGTTACTCAAGTGCAGCTCCATAGTCCAATAACAAATAGCCTGTCATACACCTGTTACTCAAGTGCAGCTCCATATTCCGATAACAAATAGCTTGTCGTACACCTATTACTCAAATGCAGCTCCATAGTCCGATAAAGAATAGCATGTCATACACCTGTTATTCAAGTACAGCTCCATAGTCCGATAACAAATAGCCTGTCGTACATCTGTTACCCAAGTGAAGCTCCATAGTCCGATAGCAAATAGCCTGTCGTACACCTGTTACTCAAGTGCAGCTCCATAGTCCGATAACAAATAGCCTGTCGTACACGCGTTACGCAAGTGGAGCTCCATAGTCCGCTAACAAATAACCTATCGTACATGTGTTAATTAAGTGTAGCTCCATAGTCCGATAACAAATAGCCTGTCGTACACTTGTTACTAAATTGCATCTCCATAGTCCAATAACAAATAGCCTGTCGTACACCTGTTACTCAAGTGCTTCTCCATAGTCCGATAAAAAATAGCCTGTCGTACACCTGTTACTCAAGTGTAGCTCCATAGTCCGATAACAAATAGCCTGTCGTACAGCTGTTACTTAATTGTAGCTCCATAGTCCGATAACAAATAGCCTGTCGTACAGCTGTTACTCAAGTGCAGCTCCATAGTCCGATAACAAAAGCCTGTCATACACCTGTTACTCAAGTACATCTCCATAGTCCAATAACAAATGGCCTGTCGTACACCTGTTACTAAAAGTGCAGCTCCATAGTCCGACAACAAATAGCCTGTCGTAAATGTGTCACTAAAGTGCAGCTCCGTAGTCCGCTAACAAATAGTATGTCGTACACATGTTACTCAAGTGCAGGTCCATAGTCCGATAACAAATACAAATGTAGCCTGTCATACACCTGTTACTCAAGTGCAGCTCCATAGTCCGATAACAAAAGCCTGTCATACACCTGTTGCTCAAGTGCATCTCCATAGTCCGATAACAAATGGCCTGTCGTACACCTGTTACTCAAGTGCAGCTCCATAGTCCGTTAACAAATAGCCTGTAGTACATGTGTTACTACAAGTGCAGCTCCATAGTCCGACAACAAATAGCCTGTCGTACATGTGTCACTAAAGTGCAGCTCCGTAGTCCGCTAACAAATAGCATGTCGTACACATGTTACTCAAGTGCAGGTCCATAGTCCGATAACAAATACAAATGTAGCCTGCCATTCACCTGTTACTCAAGTGTAGCTCCATAGTCCGTCAACAAATAGCCTGTCGTACACCTGTTACTCAAATGCAGCTCCATAGTACGATAACAAATAGCCTGTCGTACACCTGTTGCTCAATTGCAGCCCCATTGTGCGATAACAAATAGCCTGTCATACACCTGTTACTCAAGTGCAGCTCCATAGTCCGATAACAAATAGGCTGTTGTACACCTTTTGTTCAAGTGCAATCCCATAGTCCTATAACAAATAGCCTGCATGTCGTACACCTGTTACTCAGGTGCAGCTCCATAGTCCGATAGCAAATAGTCTGTCGTACACCTGTTACTTAATTGCAGCTCCATAGTTCGATAACAAATAGCCTATCGTACAACTGTTACTCAAGTACAGCTCCATAGTCCGATAACAAATAGCCTATCGTACAACTATTACTCAAGTTTGCATTGGCTGATTTTCTACAAATCTTACCAGATTGTGGTATCAGAGACTGTGTACATTTTGACTTGCTTCAGATATATTATGACAGAGTTGTGGAACTTTATACGGACGTATCATGCACAAGCCGCCTACATGTCAGGACACCGGAAGTCACGGACAAACTGAACTACAAGGTCATTTTGATATGCAGTAATTTACCACACGATTGCCACACGACGGCCCACAGGCACATTAAGCATTTACGTGGTAGTTGTATATTTAAGTGCTATATACAATTATTTCCTTCATATGATGTGAACATAGGATAACAACTAGATGTTCACCTCATATGAAGGCAATAAGTGTTTTATTATACAGAAACTGCCCTGAGATGTTTTAAAATTGAATGTCGTGTTTTGTAGAAGATAACAAAATATTTTTTTCGGTATAGAAAATACAATTACGGAACCGTACTGACACAAAAAACTGATTTTCAACACACTTCCGGTTGTCAGGGCTAATACACCGGTCGACAACTTATTATCTACCTCTACATTATATATGTTTGGGTTGTCTTCCTTGTCACCATTTTCCGTAGAACTGTTATAATATTAGTCGGTAACATA
This sequence comes from Bathymodiolus brooksi, assembly GCA_963680875.1. Classification (NCBI taxonomy): domain Eukaryota; kingdom Metazoa; phylum Mollusca; class Bivalvia; order Mytilida; family Modiolidae; genus Bathymodiolus; species Bathymodiolus brooksi. The sequence goes on along the minus strand of OY804587.1, from coordinate 26,109,681 downwards.
ACCTACTGTTATAACCAACACTCGGGAACCACTGGTTTATAAGGATTCTGGAACTGACGTACCTGTATATCTATATATATTTGCCAGTTAACAAATAGTCATCAACAAATGTGAACTGAACCAAAATTGTCTCATTACTTTTAAAAAGTAAATATGTACGGTATAATATTAAGTAACATTTGTTGTTCTTTTGTGTGTGTTTCAATAGAACAATTGGCAGTTACAATAGATGTAGGTAGTCACTGTACAGGAGGTCATTGTGAAAAGGAGGCTACATTAGTCAAGTCCAAGGATGACAAGGTAATATTAAGAACATGCAATATACAGTGAAACTTGTCTAAACCGAACCCTGAATAAACTGAAGTCCTGCATAAACCGAACTTTAAATCAAGTCTTAGTGTAGGAAATCTTTGTTAATTGAACCTGTATAAACCGAACACCTGTCCATTCTGAACACAAAAGTTAGTCCCAAGGAGGTTCAGCTTAGACAGGTTTCATTAATTGATGGCAATTGGGGAATATTTGATTTAATATTTGTTTAATTGAAGAAATAATTCATGGAAGCCATTGTTGGTAGATCTACGTAACCACTGGTTACACCAAGCAGTCGTTATAAAAATAATTATGATAATAATGGTAAAACAAACAACAAAACAAACTATTGTTTTTATGATTTTTTTCGATTGGAATATGACAATCGCATGCAATGCTATTTTGGAAGGGAGTAGAGAAAATGTAGACAAATTATCACCTTATATTTCAACGTTCCAGTACGTCCTAAAATAATAATCTTTCTCGAGGGAAGAACATATCACCCCTCCTAAAACACAATGGTCGGTCCCTAAGTAATTTCTTTCCATGCATAGAAGTAAAATACGTTTGAAGTAGTATTTTTGTAGATTTACCACAGATAACTATTTTAGTTCATTCAACTGCTACATAATGAGATTGTACTGTTTTGTATTAACAGTGTGTGTATATATATATATACGTCTGAAAATTAAACCAAACGGTGTTAGAATTAGATTTTAGAGCTGTCAAATTTTTGTTCTTCCCTCGACGGGATTTGAACCCACACCATTGATACACTGCAGCACCATTCGCTTAGCCTTACGTCCAGCGCCCTAGACCACTCGACCACATCCAAAAATCAGTGCCGGATTTACCATTGTACTTATGTGTGCTTAAGCACAGTGCCCCGTTGGCCAGGGGGCAACTTCCTGCCAAAAATAGCTTCGAGTTTGTTGCAGACGTAGTGTACATGTCTGACCTAATATAACGTAATATTTTAATTATTCCTAAATTTCCTGAGGATGTTTGCCTGACTGCCTGTGTAGACCTACCGGGTCTACCTCCTTCAGGGCCCAAGTAAGGGGCTTCATAACTTAACTAACACAGGACCTCATTTGTCCTAAATCCGGCACTAAAAACAGTAAAATCTCATTTTATATATATGTTTTTTACTCATTACATTGCAGCGTGAAGACAACATGGAAAAAGTCCAGTCAAGAAAACGTGTTTATTTATTACAACATTCCGATATTGTATTGCAATTTGTTCAGGCACTTCCGGAGACACATGCATATATAAAATCTATCTGGGCTGAAATTAAGGAGATAAAACACGAATGTATAGTTCTAATGTTCCAAATGGAAACAGTAGATATATTAGAAGCTTTCTGGAATCTGTATCAAACTGGTGGATTGCTTACATCATTATCACATGACATACTTCCACCACAACGACGACAACATATGATAATGGACGCAAAGAATGATGGAATTGAACTGGAAGAATCTGATTTCTGTCTTCAAATTACTATTAAAGAAAGTGACTACTTATTTGTAAAAGATGTATTGACAAGAAAGAATGGTAGGTTTGAAATTGAACGAGATATATATTTTACAAATAGCCTGTCTGTCATATATATATATATATATATATATACGTCTGGAAATTAAACCAAACAGTGTTAGAATTAGATCTTTGAGCTGACAAATTTTTGTTCTTCCCTCGACGGGATTTAAACTCACACCATTGATGTACAGCGCCCTAGACCACACGACTATATCCGCTATATAAAAATATAGCTTCAATAGTCGAAGTGTTACCTTGTCTCGTAAGGAAAATCTAGAGATAGACATAAGACATGTGTCTAAGCGTGTGTAGATGGTACATATATACTTAATATTATAATTTGACAGCAATCTAACTCAGCAATTTTTAATATATTGTATAGGATAATGAAGTATTCATCATACAGTCACAGGAAATAAAGTATATTATACAAACATCTAAGCAGGTGACAACCATGCAATATATCTGTCCCACTGGATCTCAAAGTTACTTGTGATACTAGGTTATATAAACGTCTAAAATTGTTTGTAAAACAACATCAAGTACACAATACAAAGTGATAAAGAATTAAACACTTTGTTGAGAAAGTCTCTGATGAGAAGAAAATGTTGTCATTCACTTTGTTTTGTGTACTTGGTGTTGCTTTACAAACCATTTTAGACGTTTCTAATTTATTTTACTTGTATACACGTTATACCGTAACGATCCAACACCCCGTAAGATTGATCGTTGACTGGTTTTTCAAACGTTGTATATATATATATATATTACGAATTTAGTTTGTTACACATATTTTCATTGGATCTTCAACCCTGAATGTCAGCATATATTACGAATTTAGTTTGTTACACATATTTTCATTGGTTCTTCAGCCCTGAATGTCAGCATATATTCGGAAAACAGACGGGGTATATATTTCAGTCCCCAAAAACGATTAAAACATTGACGACAAAGCATTACGCTTCACTGAATCAATGGTATAATACGGAATAATAAATGTATTTTTACCAAATTAAATGCTGTTTTTATACTCAAAACGGCTGCATGAACAAAACAATATTACAACGGTTAATTCCGTCACAAATACCTGATGATTCAGCAAACTCCGATGTTCCACGGCTGTACCATAACAAATAAACAAAACGTTGAACCTTGAAAACTTTCGACGTCATGGGGCCACACCAAGGTTTTATTTACATGTTGTTAACATTTAAATTATTGAAATTTATTTAATACAGTTGGATGTTGTATTTATATACCCCGTCTGTTTTCTGAATATATGCTGACATTCAGGGTTGAAGAACCAATGAAAATATGTGTAACAAACTAAATCCGTAATATCATATAATATAATGGAGTGGATGTGGTCGAGTGGTCTAGGGCGCTGGACGTAAGGCTAAGCGAATGGTGCTGCAGTGTATCAATGGTGTGGGTTCAAATCCCGTCGAGGGAAGAACAAAAATTTGACAGCTCTAAAATCTAATTCTAACACTGTTTGGTTTAATTTTCAGACGTATATATATTTATATATATATATTACAAAAATACCTTTTCACAGTACTGCTCATATGAGTGCAGTAGATCTTGGGTTCGAGCCCCGGTCTGGTCACACCAAAGATTATAAGATTAGTATTTGTTGCTTCTCCGCGAAGTATAAAGCATTAATGATTAAAAGCAGACTGGTTGGCTCGGAATCAGAATAATGTAAGTGGAGCGACATATCTACCCGCTGACAGGTTGCTTCAGTGAGCTAGCATTATAAAAAAAAAATCAGCATGTTGATCTCGTACAAAGTTGACTATCGTCATTATCTTCTCATTAAGATTTAACTTGTTCTCGCCATGATATAACTGAAAAATGACTCGTTTAGTATTAAACAATAATCACTCGCTCACTTTTTTCACATTAAAGTGATTTGTTATATGTCACATGCATGCCCACCTCATTTCACTGAGAAGGGATGTTGGCAATGATAACGCTTTACAGAGAACCAGTAGCCAAAGGTCTCTAAAATGTGACCTGGTCTCCGGAAATTTGTCAGACAGTAGCCCACCTGGCCACTGAAATTTTATTGTGCAAATTCAGTTGCTAGGCTTCACAATGTTTTGTTGGGTTACTAAAATTGTTACTTTAAGGAGCCCAGCTGGCAACTGCAGCAAAAATGGCAAGTTTTAGCCCTGTCGTTTTGGGCTCATAAAACTAGCTTAACCCCGCCACTTTTTATTGAAGTGTCTGTATAAAGCACAAAACGTGAGCGCTCATGTGTATGTGTGTTATGGGTATCGATTTTACCTCTTTTTACGATTTGTTGATAGGATTTTGAAAATGTTTTGAAGTTGTGGGTTTTTTGTGGTTTTTTTTATTTTCTATCGGACTATGGAATGAGTGTATGAAATTACACGATGAAATATTATGTTGATGCACCTTCAGGACCAACGATTCCACCCATGTTTATTAAGCTGGTGCTTAGGAAACTTTTTTGTGGTGAAAATTTGATGTAAATACATTTTAAAAATCTTTTTTTTTTCAGTTCCTTTGATGCCTAGAAATACTGTTGAATCAGTCATTCTTCATGGTAAGCATATGCGTGATTACACCCAAACCCAAGTTAAAAGAAACCAGCAGTTGGCATTTTTTAGACGTGTATTACCCTTAAAGCTCCAGATGTCCTTTGATGACCCTTTCGTCCAAGGTACCATACCTGATTTTTTAACCGGAATAGAGATGAGGGATGCCGTTAATTTACCTCATTATTTCTACCAAAGAATTGTTGAAATCCTGCGATTACAATTTCCAGAACCAGAGAAGGAAGAACTCTCCCATATTGCATACATTACGTCAACCTGTAAAGATTATAAATGTATTTTAAAACACCAAGGGGATAACGTAGAATTTGAAGCAGGAAACATCCATGTTTGTGTCAGTAAAGAATACTGGGAAACTTGTTCAAAGTATTTTTACGTAAGTTCAGATAAAGTGAGCTTTGTAAGTGAGCTGGTTTTGACATTTCTGGCATTTGAGTACATTGATAAAACAATAATAGACAACAACGAAAAGCAAATGATAGGTTTGTCAAATTTGAAATTTTTCCCTCTTATTTCTGGAGCATTATACGGTTGGGATTGTGACAAAATAACGTGTTTAGTGGAATCACTTTCTCACCAGGCGATTGTTGAACATCTGTATTATAAATGGCTTTATACTGGGAAGGCTACAGATGTACCAATTAGATGTTTACCATCGTTGAACGTGGACTTGACAAACGAATCGAAATGGTGTCTGGATGATCCATTCAAAAGAGGGAGACAATTACAACTGTGGATATTTGCGCCAGTAGGCTCTTATCTTGAAGATAATCCAAATCCCCAATTAGAATCTACAGAGCCTTTGAAAGACGAGGATGTTCAACCGGTTGTTCTTCACAGAGATTATGAAAATGATAGAAACTTATTGCTGGTCTGTTTTAGAAAACATGGAACCATGTCGAAACGCCTGTATCTACCAAAGAGCACGGAGGATGCATTTTCGTTCATGCTTTGTATCGCCAACGTGATCAATCTATTAGGCTCAGGCGAAATAACGTTAGATATTGCGACCAACCAAAATGTGACTGGCAAAGCTACAAACTTCTTTATTGTACAGTATCATATAGTTCAAAGATCTGGAGAAGTTTATATGCCAGAAATCATTAGAACTGAAGACGTCTGGAACAGTTATGTCAAAAGAGAAAGAGTATCAGATAGATCTCTAAAGTTGGATGTCTCGTCATATGAATTACGCGAGAGGGATGTTTCCATATTGGCAAACTCTTTTACAAGTGGACTTGAAGTAACAGAGTTAAACTTGACCGGAACTGGAATAAAACCGGAACAGATCACACATTTGTTCAACGCTGCAATAACAGCAAACATCACGCACCTAATAATGAGTGATAATAATCTCTTTTTCTCTGACCAGAGACATGGTATTGGATTACGAAACTTAGTGTCTCTAGAATTACTGGAGATGAGGAATTGTTGTTTAGGAGACAAAGGTATGGATGCACTGAAGAAGGATATCTTTCACTTGCAAAAATTGAGAGCCATTGATTTTTCTAAGAACGATTTCACTGCAGATGGACTCAGGTTATTTTGTAATTCCTTACTGAATAGTAATGGTATACGAGCACTAAGAATCCATGAAAATAATATTGGTCCAAACGGTGGGTTAATACTTTCCATTTTCCTTGAAAGATTGGAATTCCTGGAGATAATAAATGTTTGTTATTGTGGGTTAGGCGACGTCGGCATTGTGGCCTTAGCTAAAGCTCTCCAAAGCAAGGCAATGAAGAAAATGAACCTACGCTGTAATAAGGTGACAATGAAAGGTTCAGTACAGCTCTTCTTGTCTCTTGAAAACTCGGAACATCTTAATCATTTTGAGTTTGGAGAAAATGAGGTTGGCATTTTGCATAAGCAAACGGGATATAGTGCTATGCCAGTTTCGTTTGACCAACCAGAAGATGTCAGCCAGGCTTTTGCTGAAATGTTGCTGTCTTGTAGAGAATCTATGGAACATCTAGGTCTTTGGAAATGTGGTATTGGAAACACGTCTATTCTTGATGACCCCAAGGTGTTTTCAAATTTATCTGAACTAACTGAAGTTACTCTACAAGAAAACGAATTGGAGGATAACCATGCAGCAACTCTCGGAGAATGTCTACCTTCACTGAAAAATCTACAGTCTTTGATGCTGCGCTCTAACAATATCGGACCAACAGGAGCCAGAAAATTGACCAATGGTATTGGGAGATGCCCGTCACTGAGGAGCATCTTTTTAGACCGGAACAAGATCAGCGACTTCGAAGTTTTAACAGAAATTGTAGAAGTTGCGACGAAGTCATTGGAAAAGTTGCAAGATCTGGATATCTCCTACAATTTCGACATGTTGGAAGTTGCACGAGATAATAAGAAATATAGAAGATTACTCGAAAGCGCAGTGAACAGCTTTCCAGATTCTTTGGTGAAAGAAGGTGATATGCAAACGCGTATTGAAAGTACATCCGTCACCATAGTGATATAGTGATACATCAGATGCCTACAATTTGTGTAACAAAGGACATTGCAAATCAAGTGATTCATAGGTAAATAAGTTATAGATTGTATTTTGTAATCACATCAACCACAGAAGAGTAATGAAACAGTAATTTTCTTAAGAAACCATCAAAATGAAAACTTGTTTGTTATATTATTTGTATATCGACGTAATTATTGCAATCTACGTCAGAATCAAAAATTTTTGTTTCTTTTTATTTCCTTTTTTTTTTTGTCATTTGAATGTACAATGTTGTACATACATGTACGATGTGTACCACATACTTGTACCTTTTTGTTTATATGTATATTGCACAGCACCCGATAAACTTTTATCACAGGCTTGGGGTCTGTATCCACAAAAAGGGGGTGGGGTAGTTTGTATCCGCAAAAAGCCACAGTAGTCATGTGAAAAAAGAAATCTTACATTTATGCTCGTCAAGCATCCAATCGTTTGCAGGCATCTGTAGTGGCATTGGATATCCAGCTATCAAGAGGAGAGGGGTGGGATCCCATTAACCGATTTAACTCCGCCACATTGTTGTACCTGTCCCAAGACAGGACTTTGATATCCAACGTCATATGTCATGGTAAGAGGTGATTGTTCGTTCTGTTGGTATTGGTTGAAATTGTACTATTACTGTTTAAACTTTCTGTTCATAATGTATGTGTTGTATTTGAACAATGATGGGCGTGTAATTTCTAAGTAATAAGTTGATTTCCCCGTACATTATAATCAATTTCATAATACATGCATGTATAATTAATAAAAACGTAGATATCTAATTTAGTGTGCACGACGTGTTTCTGAAATAACCTTCATCGGGTACGCTCAAAATAGAAAGATGGGAAAGCCTACTAATTTAAAAGTGTTTGGGGGGGGGGGGGGGGCAATAAAACCAAAGAGCCTAAACTTGATAGCCAAAATCGGCTAATCAAAATCGAAAGATTGGAAAGCGAAATATTTTAAAAGTGTTGGGGGAGGGCAATAAAACCATAGATCCTAAACAAGATAGCCAAAATCGGCTAAGGTCACCTATGACTGAGGGAGGGGTACCTTAGTTTTGATTTTTTTTTTAATTTATATAATTTTTCAATCTTACACGAATCAATCTTATGGAAGTTTAGAACCAATTCATCAATTAGTTTGTTGTGCAGAAGAACTTTTAGATATACAGTGCCGTATCATATGTCTTCTAATGATTCCGAGAGAGACTACATTGGGAAAACAAAAAAATGTCTTTGTAAATTTGGTATTAAAGGAAAGATAAATCATTCTTCTTTTCATCGATGTAAAACTTCTAAGATTCTATAAATATAAATAACTCATAAAACGAATGGAAAAAATGTACATACCCTACGTTTTTTTGTTGACATGTTTTTTATGCACCGTTTTTTATTAGTCTGCGCATCACTGCCTGTATCAGGTGTATAGGGCTTGGTATTCAAAAATTGGGGCGAAACGTCAGTGACGAATACGATATTTGGTAGGTGTGAGCTTGCTGTAGCAGATGATGTTTACCTTAGAAACGGAAGCGGAAGCAATATTGGTGCGCAAGACTTACAATACTTATCAGTATTTATGTTTGACATTTACTTTTTTTTAAATAATGTAATTTATCAAAAGTAAGGTAAATCTTCCTTAGGCGTGGGTAACCTTAGCCGATTTTTAATATTTTGTTAAGGTGGTACCATACACTTCAGGTCAAATTTGATCTGCTCGTTTAATTTTCTTATTTTTTTGGCAGTGTGTTTGAATATATCCACTGTGATAAATATCCAAATTTTAACAAATTCCAACCAACAGACTCAGAGCTATAAATTCACTAGCCACATAGCAGCTTTTCTCTCTGTGGTTTTGATCACCGAGATGCTTGAAATCTGCATACAAACATCATATGATCAAAACGTTCAACTGATTTTAAAGAGTTATCTCCCTGTAGTGTATGGTACCCCCTTAAGTCTCTTTGTTTTATTTGCTACCAAAGAATTAGTTGGCTTTCCAAACTTTTCACTATAGCATACCTTATGAAGGTTATTCCAGAAACGCATCGTAGCATTAAATTATATATCTTCTTTTTTATCCCAAGACACTATGACATTTATACATTATATATTTTATATTTATTTCTAATTATTATTATGTAAAAAATACTACTACTACAGAGATCATTTCTATTTTCCCATTGTGAACTTTCCATTTACATGTTTTTATGTAGCAATATTCCAGCTGTTCATGCATATGGAGTATATCTCTCTGAGTTGATACGATATTCCAGAGCTTGTGTCTCCTTTTGAGATTTCCATGGTGGAGAATTGCTGCTAACAAGGAAGCTACAAAGCCGAGGTTTTGTAGTGGTAAAGTTAAGTCATCGCCACAAAAAATTACAGTCCCTCTCATGACTTGGTTATCCGTTTTAGAATTTTATGTAACCTATGACCATGGAACAATCATCTTTCACCTCAAATCATTAAACATAACAATGGCCGTGACATATGCTGATGGAAATCGAGTTCTTCCCAAAAGATAGACACACACATTAGCTGACTTAATCCGGTTAATGGGATCTCACCCTCCTACATTAGCTGACTTAATCCAGTTAATGGGATTCCACTCTCCTCAATTAGCTGACTTAACCCGGTTAATGGGGTCCCACCCTCCTACACTAGCTGACTTAACCCAGTTAATAGGGACCCACCCTCCTACATTAGCTGACTTAACCCGGTTGATGGGGCCCCACCCTCCTACACTAGCTGACTTAACCCAGTTAATGGGGACCCATCCTCCTACATTAGCTGACTTAACCCGGTTAATGGGGCCCCAACTGCCTACATTAGCTGACTTAACCCGGTTAATGGGGCCCTAACCTCCTACATTAGCTGACTTAACCCGGTTAATGGGGCCCAACCCTCCCACATTAACTGACCTAACCCGGTTAATGGGGCCCCACCCTCCTACATTAGCTGACTTAACCCGGTTAATGGGGCCCCACCCTCCCACACTAGCTGACTTAACCCGGTTAATAGGGTCCCACGTTAGCTGACTTAACGGGTTTAATGAGGTTGCCATCCTCCCTCTCATGACAGTGGATCGCCAATATATGTAATTCTGAAAATTAAACCAAACAGGGTCAGAATGAGATAATTTTTAGCTAACAACTGTTTTGTTTTCCCTCGAACTTATTGATTATTTGTAATTAACAAAAATGTACATTTTTATTTTTTAAATTGTATTTTTATTCTTGATTTCTGTCATTTGTAATTTTAAAAGATGAGCATTTTTTATTTTTTAAATTGTATTTTTATTCTTGATTGCATTCTTCTTTTTTATATTTACTTATATAACACTTTAGAATTTATTTTTGATTGACTTAAATGTATATTTAAGAAATAAATCATGGAAGCCAGAATGTGTTTTCACTTTTAACATGAATTGTATTTAAAATACTAATATCCACTAATCCATGTTAAAACTCAAAACACATTCTGGCTTCCATGATTTATTTCAATTCTGATATGTCTAAGAGTACAAATACGGTAGTATACTTTGATTGGAAGACGGTAATTTATATTTATGTTTGCAGAAAATGTCGCACACAATTTATGCTACCAAATTCGAGCAGACGATAATTCATCAACATGTACATTTACGACAGAAAAGTCAGTCACATGCACCGGCATATGTGCTAATGAGATTACGCCCAATCGATAAATCGCTCGTTTGTCTACAAAGCGAAAGAAGGACATCATGTTAGAATATTCTTTATATATTATACCTTTTAAATCCTATGCTTCATATACAGATCGTAGGGAGTCATTGTGATCGTGTTCGTATGGTAGTTTGATTTACAACTACCTAGGCAATCGGTGCATATCACCATTAAAGTTGTCAGATCGAATCCCGTTCATGGTGAGGTGGACTCGAAACAACTTAATGTATCATAAAGTTTGTCAGTGACTTGCGACAGGTCGGTGGTTTTCTCCGGTTTCCTCCGCCAATAAAACTGACCGCCACGATATAGCTGAAATATTGTTAAAAGTGGTGTTAAACACCATAAACCGATCCATCTTTTGTGATCAAACGTGCATGAGATTTTTCAAATATGAGAGAACTATGAATAAATCACTGTCTTGTATATAATTTGTATAGTGTGTAGAGTGGTTTTTAAATAATCGTTACTACATATATGTATATATAACTTGTGCCTAATCCAAATGGTTAATTATAATTTGAGCTACTTGTATTAACATATATTCCGGGTTATTCTGTGAAAATTTTCTTTCCTCCAATTTATACCGATTATACAAATTTGGCATATTTTGATAAACTTATTTAAACACATTTAAATCTCCTCTGAAACCACTCAACAAAATTACACCAAATTTTGATGGAAGGTTCCATGTGTGGTAACCTTTCAAAAATATATCTGACAGCCCTGCTATCCATTTAAGATGGCAGCCTTTATTAAAAAAATAGATTTTTTTTTTAATTATATATTGTTGCTTTATTAAAAGTCAAAATGAGCTCAAATTTTAACTGCAGCTACATGTCCATTGGTAGTTCAACAAATCTTCCAGATTTTCTTTGATTTTTTTGTCAGCCAATTTATACCAATTATGCATATTTTGAGGGGGAAAACATCACAATGAAATCTTCCCCTCAAAAATTTGAGCAGAAATTATCTTTAGTTGGCCCACCTTCAAATTTTTGAGTGACACCCCCACCCTTTCTTCCAAAATCCTGTCAATAATATTGATAAAAAATTTATTAAATTGCAAAAACAAGAATTAGCTGGAAATTTTTCAATTAAAGTTTAGAAGTCAAATTGAAAATCAGGTGAGCAGTTACAGGCTCCTGTGTACCTCACACACATTTATCTTTGTTACTGTGATGTTCAAATTTAAAGTACAAATGTAGTCTTTGCAAATTGCAGACGGAAATTATTTTCAATGTAATTCTTAACTTCAAAGGCGTTTATATTTTTTTCTCATAAATTGTTATTATAATCAAAATTAAAGTTTTATCTATATGTAGTAAATGAGAGTTAATTTTAGTATTAGAAATATTTCATTTTTATATTATTTTTATATTGGGCTTTTTATCATGTATGTTAATAGATTTAATAAGTGAAAATATTTTAATGACGTCTTATGATTCAATTGTGTGACTGGATTTGAATTCATACGATTGGTTTGTGAATACATATTAGTTGCAGTGTTTTAGTGATCTAATATGATATATACGGGGTCAGTAAATTCCATATGCAGCGAGTACTATATATACGGTGTCAGTAAATTCCATATGGGACGAGAATTTATATCGTATTAGCAATCGTAACTACTCGACCATTCTCGCTACCCTGCAAATAACCTTGTACGTACATAGTAGAAATTCTTCTTAAATTGTTTGCCGCTAAGTTAAGCTGCACAAAAATATAGTCCACGAAAATCCAATATGGAAGACATACTAAGTAAAATCTAATCATGCAAAACTAATTAAAACTTTAATTGAAATATAGAACATTGTTTAAAATATAACTTTATCAGACTTTCATGTAACTAACATGTGAAAAGTAGTGCGATTTATACGCCTAATGCATACGAGGTTATTTGCAGGGTAGCGAGAATGGCCGAGTAGTTATGATTGATCGTATTGGGTCACTAGTACACTGTGTAACGAATATATCTTACCGATTACCTTTAAATGAGGGATTTAGATGTAACTGCATCAAAACTAATAAATATAAACAAATTTTATATCATAGAATCAGGCCGAAGCATTTGCTTGTACCAATCTTTGTTTTCAAAAGGGACGTAACTCTACCACTTACCCTGTATTAAAAATACAACAGCCTACTGACCCGTGTATTGAATATCCACGGTTTCCACGTGTTCACTTTAAGCCAAAGATATTCCTAGAAGCTTGTAAGGAGTAAGATATTATTAGTTATATAGGCTTTAGGCAGGTAATATGGGCTCATATAACCTGTCTATGTTTTATATTTCCTGAGCCGAAGGCGAGGGAAATATACAACTCAGACAGGTTATATGAGCCCGTATTACCTGTCTAAAGCCTATATAACGAATTTGTCATACTGCAATACCATGGGTCCATATTACCTGTGTAAAGCCTAAATAAAGAACATGACTACTATACATGTATTGTCTCATGAACATTTAACCCCAGCTATGACTTTGCTTTAAAGAAGAAATTAATTCTTCAACATATTTAATAAACAACTTAACAATTTTAACAGAAAAATAACAAATGATTTAGAATTGCTTCAATATCGGCGTTAGAGTGACAGGCGAACCTGGGCATCTTGATTACGTATGATTTCAAGATTTCCAGTCAAATCGGCCCCAAGTCAAATCGGCCCCAGTCAAATCGGCCTCAAGTCAAATCGACCCTAAGTCAAATCGGCCTCAAAATGAAAGTCATATCGGCCCAAAAAAATAAAAAAAGAATAAATAAATAAATAAATAAAAATTATATATTAATATAAATTAATATTTTTAGTTAAAAGATGTAAAATTTAAATCTTATTGGTGAGTGGATTCTTTTGTAAGGATCAAAGAAATTAATTAATGATTAATTTATGGCATAATTAAGTGATTAGCAATTTACATAAAACGTGATTGGCGGCAATTATATAATGATCTTTATGTTGATTAGGAACATTCTTTGATTATTTTTTCTATTGTCTATAAATTGGCCTTTTAATAAAAAGAGGGCATCTAAATAACCATGCCAAGAAAAACAACTCGAATTGAGAAATTCTTTAGTTTATAAAAGAGAGTCAACTTCAATCGCGATCATTCTTTTTGAATACTTCATTATGTCTTTTCCTTGTGTAATATGTTATAATGATGTTAGACCAAGACAGCATGCCTTAGAATGTGACTCCTGTCAAAGCTGGCAAAATATTTCATATCGGTTTAATCTTATTTTTTAATGGTTTTACGTATACGCCACTCTCAACAATATTTCGGTTATACGGTAATAGAAAACCAACAACCAACAAATGCAAGTAATTGACCAACTTTATATTTAGTTTATTTTCGTATCAATGGTAAACATTTACTGGTACAAAACACAACTGTACTTACTAGACAGTTTTAATTCTTCAATAATTAAAACGTATTGGATATATTTAAATATTTTGCTGAATAGTGTTCAAACTATTTAACTTTGCATGTTGACAATAGTAAACAACAAAAATGGGGCCGATTTGACTTGGGGCCGATTTGACTGGGGCCGATTTGACTTTGGGCCAATTTGGTTTGGGGCCGATTTGACCTGCTTCCGATTTCAAAATGAGTTATCTTTCATATTACCGGCTAGAGCCGTATAATATGGATTAGTAAAATCGAGTAAATAACCAATCGGATCACTTAGATTTTCTATTACAGTATGACAATATTTGATATTGTAGATTTTTGATGATGTGATCAGACACTTTAGCAAAATATGTATTTATGAATTATTATTTAATACAGTTCTCTATTACTTTATTTACATACAATATAATAATAAATGCTAATTATATCATATGATTTGTTTGATGGTGTTTTTAGGTCACTTTCAACAATATTTCAGTTATATCGTGGCGGTCAGTTGTATTGGTGGAGGAAACCGGAGGACCTGGGGAAAAACCACTGACCTGTCGCAAGTCACTGACAAATTTATCACATAATGTTGTACACCTTGCCATGACCGAGATGCGAACTCACAATATCAATGGTGAAAGGCACTGATTGCATAGGTAGTTGTAAATCCAACTACCATACGATCACGGCCATGATGGCCCATATATATACATATATATATATATTTGAATTGACAGAATGTGGTTGACCACAAACAAATTGTCTTAAAAAGGAACTTGCATTGCATTGAATGAAATTGAAATAATAGCGTTAATTTTTATCAAATTTTTTTTAAGAAAATTTTGTTTTTCTCAATCACTGTTAAGCCTATTTTGACCTGGATTGCCAATATCATATACCGTGGTCTTTTTGTGTTCAGTGAGTTAAGGTGACAGGTGATTATTCACTTTCTTTACATTGGTGGAATTGTTGACCATCCCTGCTTATACTTTTTTTTCATAATTATTACACATGAGGCAAATCACATTATTTTCCTGTCGCAAGTCACTGACAAACTTTATCACGTAATGTTATGCACCTTGCCTTGATCGAGATGCGAACTCGCAACATCAATGGTGAAAGACACTGATTGCATAGCTAGTTGTAAATCCAACTACCATACGATCACGGCCATGATGGCCCTATATATATATTTGAATTGACAGAACATGGTTGACTGCAAACAAATTGTCTTAAAAAGGAACTTGCATTGGATGAAATTGAAATAGTAGCGTTTTATTTTTATCAATCTTTATTAAGAAAAAACAAATTTTCTCAATCACTGTTAAGCCCATTTTGACCGTTTTCGCCCTAAAATAAGGTTACTAGTGCAATATACAGAAATATGATTTTGTAAACATTATCTTTTCCTTTTATGTAGATTTTCAGCTCACCTGGCCAAAAGGCCAAGTGAGCTATTGCCATCGCTTGGCGTCCGTTGTCTGCTAACTATTCACATTTGAAACCACTTGGTCAAATGAACAGAAACTTGGTAGGAAGATCCTTTATAAAGATTGCTCATTTTGTCCCAATCCGTTAACAAACATGGCCGCCATTGGCAATTCCTGTTTCTGGTCGGTCGATTTCTAAAAATATTCTCATCTGAAACCACTTAATAATAAAGCAAAATTTGTATGCACATATTCACGGTTACACCAATAAAGATGTGGGGTTCGAGGCTTCCGGGTCCAAAGTGTTATTGGCTGCATTATAATAATTTTTTTAATAGAATTCTCAATTCTTTTTCGAGTACTCTGGTTTCCTTCATCAATAAAACTGACCGCCATGATATAACTGAAATATTGCTGCAAGTGACGTTAACACTCGTAACGAATAATTCTACTGTTTACAGACAGCGTTGGTGGTGTAATGGTTAGAATAGTCGCATCGAGTATTGGTAGATCATTGGTTCGAGACCCTCTCTGTGCAATTCAAAGACTATTTAAAAATACTATATATATTTAGTGCTT
Organism: Bathymodiolus brooksi; assembly: GCA_963680875.1. Taxonomy (NCBI): domain Eukaryota; kingdom Metazoa; phylum Mollusca; class Bivalvia; order Mytilida; family Modiolidae; genus Bathymodiolus; species Bathymodiolus brooksi. The sequence goes on along the minus strand of OY804587.1, from coordinate 26,093,633 downwards.
TTTAATTAAGCACACAGTATTAAAGAGTACGAGCAAATACTGGTTGGCTTGGAACCAGGATATGTCCGACCAGAACGACACATATACCCACAGAATGTTGTTTCAGTGAGCTAGCACTGTAAAATGTGTGTTTGTCTAGTTCAAAGCGGATATCACTATCACCTTTGTCATCGATATGTAACTTGCCCTCGCCCTGACATAGCTGACAAATTGCTCACTTGGCATTCAACATCAATCACACACTCCCTCTACTGTGTACTATATGTTAAACAACTGTAACAATAGTATGATGCTTTAATAATGAAAATGGTGATGTTGTGATAAACAGTAAAATTATATACATCACAAAATGGAGACATAGAAGATGAGATGTATGTATTTACAAATTTGATTGTACACAGGAACAAGTCTGTCGTCATCGTAGTTTCCCTACGGAATAAATAGGAATAAAAAGAAAAAAGAAAAAAATTAAATGGATGTAGTCATCTGAATTTTCTACAAAAGAAAAAAATGTTTGGGATCCCGCCGTAATATCGTGCCTGTACAGATGAAGTAAGAGGTATTCTGAAAATGAGGCATCAAGATGGAGATATACAGACAATCAAGGAAGAGATCCTACCTATGACTTACCTCTGATTCAGAAGTACCTCGATAGAGTGTCCTTTTTACGATATATACCATTCTGTCCTGCTTTAGTGACAACCACTGTTAAGTAATAACTTGTATAATGTGAGCGAAATTTAATTACATTCACCGTGTATTTCATATTAATTAAACCTGTATTAAGCAACCACCTGTCTTATGTGACACTATTGCAGTGTTCCCGTAGAAGGTCACATACATGTAAGTCAGGTTTGACTGTAGTAAATTTGTAAAACTTCTCACTGAGGGTTCAAGTCGAGTACACCTCTGGGTTAGCTGAGATCGAATCTATACCTCATTTGCGATATGATAATTGTTACAATGGATGAACAATCGACTTATCGATCAACCATATTCTTATCTCGTAGAGGGAGCTGGAATTTCTTGTTATTCGTTAGTCTCTGGGTCGACATGTAATTTACATAGGGTATGTAGGTGGATTGAGTGAGTGAGTTAGTGATTGTTCATTCAGCAATATTTCAGGTATACCATGGCGAGAACAAGTTAAGTTTCAATGAGATGATGATGAGGTCCTCTTTGTACTAAACCAACACGATTAGTTGGATTTTTATAGTGTAAGCTCACTGAAACAACAGTCTGCGAGTAGACAATTCCGAGCCAACCAGTTTTTACTCTTTCTCCTTAATGCTGTGTGTTTAGCGGAGAAGCAACAAATACCAATTTAATAGTCTGGTTTGATCCGATCGTGGGCTTGATACCACGATCTTAAAGCACTCAAGGCGATCTGGGTGTTTTCCTCTTTACCCTATCGTTTGTGCAGTTGTTCTCATCATGAACATAGCTAACACTGATCTCACCTCATGTTACACGGCAACTGATTACTTATGTCAGTTTATTATGTCATCATGAACATAGCTAACACTGAACTCACCTCATGTTACACAGCAACTGATTACTTATTTCAGTTTATTGTGTCATCATGAACATAGCTAACATTGAACTCACCTCATGTTACGCAGCAACTGATTACTTATGTCAGTTTATTATGTCATCATGAACATAGCTAACATTGAACTCACCTCATGTTACGCAGCAACTGATTACTTATGTCAGTTTATTATGTCATCATGAACATAGCTAACATTGAACTCACCTCATGTTACGCAGCAACTGATTACTTATGTCAGTTTATTATGTCATCATGAACATAGCTAACATTGAACTCACCTCATGTTACACAGCAACTGATTACTTATGTCAGTTTATTATGTCATCATGAACATAGCTAACATTGAACTCACCTCATGTTACACAGCAACTGATTACTTATGTCAGTTTATTATGTCATCATGAACATAGCTAACATTGAACTCACCTCATGTTACACAGCAACTGATTACTTATGTCAGTTTATTATGTCATCATGAACATAGCTAACATTGAACTCACCTCATGTTACGCAGCAACTGATTACTTATGTCAGTTTATTATGTCATCATGAACATAGCTAACATTGAACTCACCTCATGTTACACAGCAACTGATTACTTATGTCAGTTTATTATGTCATCATGAACATAGCTAACATTGAACTCACCTCATGTTACGCAGCAACTGATTACTTATGTCAGTTTATTATGTCATCATGAACATAGCTAACATTGAACTCACCTCATGTTACGCAGCAACTGATTACTTATGTCAGTTTATTATGTCATCATGAACATAGCTAACATTGAACTCACCTCATGTTACGCAGCAACTGATTACTTATGTCAGTTTATTATGTCATCATGAACATAGCTAACATTGAACTCACCTCATGTTACGCAGCAACTGATTACTTATGTCAGTTTATTATGTCATCATGAACATAGCTAACACTGAACTCACCTCATGTTACACAGCAACTGATTACTTATGTCAGTTTATTATGTCATCATGAACATAGCTAACATTGAACTCACCTCATGTTACGCAGCAACTGATTACTTATGTCAGTTTATTATGTCATGGTTGATGAGACCATAATACACAGGAAGAACTGTCGACTTGCATCAAGTCTCTGACAAACTATATCTCACCGAGTATAACCCACAATTGCCAAGAATCGTACTTTGGTTAATGTAACAATGATATATGATAGGCACTGATTGCACAAGTAAATCTAAATACCATAGACTCGTAGCCATGACTACCCCTACTTGGTATGATACAAAATAATAGAAATGTTGCATATTTTGTGATACAGCACAAACCATATTAAATTAAGCAAGTAGGGATTTAATAATTCTACAATACAGTGTGAATCATTATATCTAAGACTGGATTCATAATTCTAAACTTGGTACAAGTGACGGTTCCCAGGGATCAAATCCACAGAGCTGCTCAACTCAGCCCCTGGGTGGCGGATAAGGGAAGCCATCTTGCCAGGTTATATTCCGCAATGCCTGATCATTGATCATAGTGGGCAACGTGTTTGCAGAGTGCCATGATCCATGCAAGCTAAAGGCTCTTTTTTATATTTCGAAAAAAAAAAAGAGTGGGGGCAGTTTTTGTCCTTACCCAAATGCCAATACTTCTTCAGTGGCAATCAAAAGTCGTTGATCCGTTTATTCCATCCATTCCCTCATTTCTATATAGTTTTTATATATATACTTTAAACTTGTTCCCGTCCTGAATATAGCTGAAATGTTGATCATCTGGACGAATGACATTGAGCATAGATCAAACAAGAATCATTGTAATACAATGTAGCAGAAATATAATGCCAATTCTCAGATAAGTATGAAGATTTGATTTGATTTTTGGTGTTTTAACACCACTTTCAGCAATATTTCAGCTATATCATGGCAACCAGTTTTAGTGGTGGAGGAAGCCGGAGTACCCAGAGAGAACCACCAACACTGGGCAAGCAACTGGTAAAATTTATCACTTGCGACTGCAGGTCGAGTGAACCCTTTTTTGTAATTTACAAAGCTGGGCGCGAACCCACGCCGTATTGGTGATAGGCTTGTATGAGCTGTTAGATCCAACGACCTAACTCATTGAGCCAGCCGGGCCCCTAAGTATGAAGAAAACAGAAGAGGTAACCAGAAGCCGAAAACAGAAGAGGTAACCAGAAACCGAAAACAGACAATACGAGGACCCAAAGAAAGAGGACAAATAAACAAACACTGGCTCATAAAACACTACACAGAAATCAAAAGATTGAGCAACATGCATCTCACTAAAACAGGGGGTAGACTCCTGTGCTCCAGCGGATGGGTAGCCAGTTACTTCCTCACTAGTGTCTACCCATCGAATAAACAGTAATTTTCTTAAATATGTGGTTAGGGTTAGTACTATGGTGTTTAATGCCACTTTCAACAATATTTCAGTTATATCATGGCGGTCAGTTTTATTGGTGGAGGGAGGCAACTGGAGTACCCAGAGTAAACCACAAATCACTGAGAAACTTTATCACATAATGTTGTATCGAGTACACCTCATCGACATTGGTGGGATTCGAACCGACAATGTTAGTGGTGATTGACACTGATTGCATAGGTAGTTGTTAATCCAAGTACCATACGATCACGACCACGACGGTCCCCTCCTAAATATGACATATAATCTTACCTGGAATTGTTACATCTAAGACAAACCCTATGACACCACCTACAAACATACTGAGCAAAACAGATAAAATTTGATCCACTGCCTCGCTACCTGAAACACAAAATGTTTTTAACTTAAAAATAGTAAAGTGAAAGTAGGTCAACCAATTTTAAATACAACACTTTTTTCACATCAAAATAAATGTTCGTCTCCTTCAGACATAATATATCCTATTTAAGCTCTTTGGTATTCTGACCTAAAACTTTTATAGTATTTGCTTATTATCTGATATAGTGCACGTGCCTACATACATTTTTTTCATGAATAAATCTGAAATAGTGCTTGCACGACGTTAAACAACAATCAATCAATTTAGATTAATAATACCAGATTGATTATCTCCCTTTGTATGTACATGATAACACCATATTGATTTTGTCCCCTCATATGAACACATTAATACCATCTCGATTGTCTCCCTTCGTAGGTAGAAGTAGAACACTTACCAGTATTAATGTCATTTTTATGTTCTGCCATCCATGATGGAAAGCATAATCCAATAAAAGTGCAATTCCCAAGATAAATATATTTCTGGATAATCTCATATCACAATATTGCAAATTTGACAATCCTACTGCAGTGATGATACCTATAATAATACAATATCATGTGATAAGTAACAATAAAATTAATTTATTCCTGAAAATTGTTAATTGTATAGTCGTAGGGTTGTTGACATCTGTAGAAATCCAGATTGATTCACAAATAAAAAATGTACAATCAAACCTTGTGACTAAGACAAATAAAATCACCGGTGGTGTGCTAGATTGAAACTAAGCATTTTGATCTAATACAAAGCAGACATCATCATCTCATCGAAAAATAATGTCTTATCCCCACAACATAGCTAAAAAATGAGCATTTGATGTCAAACAACAACCACTCACTCGTTCACTCCAAGTCAAAAGAAATTAATAATTTTACTTTGAAATATTCGTGTATCCGATTTATCTGTAATAAATTTAAGCATACAACAGTTGAATCTACTACAAAATTACCCAATTATATTACCTCGAGCTAACAAAGTAATAGACTTTTCCTTATCCGCGTTCGAGGTAGCGAGGTTCGACTCTGTAGCTGTATTTAATAATGGGTAACCATTATACATCATTTATGTTGAATGATAAGCATTGCTCAATAACACATGTTAGTACTAGTGGAACATATACAAAAACTGCTTACCCTTAGTTAATAATAACACATGTTAATACTAGTGGAACATATGCAAAAACTGCTTACCCTTAGTTAATAATAACACATGTTAATACTAGTGGAACATATACAAAAACTGCTTACCCTTAGTTAATAATAACACATGTTAATACTAGTGGAACATATACAAAAACTGCTTACCCTTAGTTAATAATAACACATGTTAATACTAGTGGAACATATACAAAAACTGCTTACCCTTAGTTAATAATAACATATGTTAATACTAGTGGAACATATACAAAAACTGCGTACCCTTAGTTAATAATAACACATGTTAATACTAGTGGAACATATACAAAAACTGCTTACCCTTAGTTAATAATAACACATGTTAATACTAGTGGAGCATATACAAAAACTGCTTACCCTTAGTTAATAATAACACATGTTAATACTAGTGGAACATATACAAAAACTGCTTACCCTCAGTTAATAATAACACATGTTTATACTAGTGGAACATATACAAAAACTGCTTACCCTTAGTTAATAATAACACATGTTAATACTAGTGGAGCATATACAAAAACTGCTTACCCTCAGTTAATAATAACACATGTTAATACTAGTGGAACATATACAAAAACTGCTTACCTTTAGTTAATAATAACACATGTTAATACTAGTGGAACATATACAAAAACTGCTTACCCTTAGTTAATAATAACACATGTTAATACTAGTGGAGCATATACAAAAACTGCTTACCCTTAGTTAATAGAAGGGTTCGTGGCGCTCAATCTTTAGTTTTATATGCATTGTTTTTTAGTTTAAACATATTTTTATTTGCTAAATATAACAAATAGGGATCGGACACAAGTGTTTCCAACTTATGAAGTCTTCTCCCGAAAACAATAATTTACAATATGGATTAGCATGCGCAATGAAAGGATGTAATATGTATATAATAGCATAGAGTTAAATATACAAAGAATGATTATATACAAAAACAATATACGAAAAAAAAGGAAAAAGAAAAAAGCATTGTTTAGTAGATCATTGTTTTTTGTCCGGTTTCTGTTGGCTATTCTATTGTCTGTCCTTCTTCAAATTACGGCTTCTAATTACACCTTTGGCATCTTCAAACTTTTCTTAATAGTTATTACAAGTCTATATTACAACCATAATACACAGATTATATTATTATTGTATGATGCTCTTCTTGTGTGTGGAAGAAATTGGCAGTTACTGTTTCTCTGCAAAACACAATTCATTAGGGAGTAAGACAGATAAAGGTTTGATTGACTCTGGAACTGGGTTATCACTGTACAGTCCATATCTTAGTAATGATCTACTACAAAGAAAGTATCTGAATCATCTGATCATTGTTCTCACCAAGTTATAGCTGAAATATTTAGTCCTTTTTAGACGTCCAACAAAAATCACTCACTCAATCTTTTTGTCTGTTGATGCTGTCGAACATAATTACAATTATTGCCCCTCTCAAAGCAATCATAACACCAGTATAATGTACATTAGAAATGTGATGCCATGTATCCCTCCTAGTCTGTGTATTATTTGTTTGCTCTTGCTGAGAACAAGAATACAAATATAACTCGTGTCTTATTTACATTATTTGTGTTTGTTTGCACATAATGGTGTCCAACACGGGGTCCGACCTATAATCCGATAGTCCGACGGTCCGATAGTCCGACAGTTCGATAATCCGATAGTCCGACAGTCCAATAGTCCGACAAATGCTTTATTTCTTTGAAAGTTAACACTATAACATGTGTAATATGGGGCCAGAAACCGAACCGTTTACTCACCAAAAGAAAGGTCCAGAACATCGGAAACACGATATCATAGACGGACAAACAATTGGCAGTTCCACACAAGAACTCAAAAAATCATATATATGAACAACACGGACTCCATAAAAACCTGGATCCAGTCGTGATAAACCGGTAATGTAAGTATCCCGTATATTTTTTAGTAGCGACTACTTCAGGCTTTATTTAAGTAGCGTGTAGCCGAGTCCAGCCAAGAAAAGTCACTATTGAAAAGAAAGATGAAATAAATGAATACAAAAAAAAATGAAATACAAAAAAAAGTAAAAGACAAAAAGAAGAGCATACCAGTGTCCCCCGTCCTTTATCGTGGAATATTTATGTTAAAAAGCAATGTTGAAACACATCAATAGAGCTGGATACAATAATATGTGCGAATTGGTTGATTGATTGATTGCTTATGGTCCAGCAAGCAATATTTCAGTCATATTCAGGATGAGAAAAGTTTGTAAACAAAAAATTAGAAAGAGGGGACTCTGGGATGGGTCAACATGGGCAACGACTTAACACGGGAACTTGTTTTTCTGTCTTTTCCGACGACAAGTTGGTCCTATTTTTATTCCCCGGGATTCCGACGGGTGACCCTGCTATAGTCGCCTTCTACGACAAGCGCATATATAAAAAGTTACGATTGAAGGAATTGTCCCTAAGTGACCCCTTATATCACGGAAAGAAACAGCATAGGAATCTGACAAATTAAACAACTGTGCCATGACGCCCCCCCCCCCCCCCCCCCCCCCCCCTCCCTTGTGACAATTGCAGGTCAGTTGCACGGCGTGAGAGCAGTAATTAATATGCCGCATTTTTTAAACCAAACAATTATACCCCCGCAAGCAAAGTTTGGGAGGGGGTATATAGGAATCCGTCCGTCCGTCCGTCCGTCGTCCGTCCGTCCGTCCGTCTGTCCGTCCGTCCATGTACCTTGTAAGCGCAACTCTTCCTAAACGACTTATTGTATTTTTATACCGTTGCTGTCTTAAATTTAGAAGGGGAGATAATTCAACTTATACTTTCACGAAAAGGGCTAGTGTAAATATCAAGTATTTGGCCATGCATCCATTATACCTATTTTCACGAAAAAAGGGGGGCATGTACCTTGTAAGCGCAACTCCTCCTAAGCGACTTATTAGATTTTTATGAAACTTTACACATTTGTAGTACACTACCTGCAGATGTGCATGAAGGAATATGGTTGCTGTCCAAAATTTAAAAGGCGGGATAATTCAACTTATACTTTCACGAAAAGGGGGGGGGGGCATGTACCTTGTAAGCGTAATTCCTCCTAAGCGACTTATTGGATTTTTATGAAACTTTACACAGTTGTAGTACACAACCTGCAGATGTGCATGAAGGAATACCGTTGCTGTCTAAAATTTAGAAGGGGAGATAATTCAACTTATACTTTCACGAAAATGTATAAGTTTTGTGGGAAAATTAATTAATAAATCTGCTTTCTTAATTAATTGTGTAGGAGGGGATGGATAAGGGAATCCCTTTTCATTTTTCTTACCAAAATATTGTGTGAATAATTGTCTATGCGCATGTGTACTTTTCATTTATTATCTTGTCTATCAGCCGCAAGGATTATTTTAGTCTTCTGCAAAAGGGGGAGCAATTCAAGATTTAATTTTAAATATATTGTGAATTTAGCCAAAAATCAAACCTTTTATTGCCTTTAATTCAACCGAATGGCGACAAATAGCACGGTGACTAGAGACATCATTTCCAAAATTTAATCGTCATGAATACTATACGGCTGTGTCATATATCATTCGACTCGGCAATGTTCGTACTTTCAAAATAATTTGGTCGTCAAAAGAAAATATGGTGCAGTTTTTCAGAAATTAAGGTCAAAGGTCAAAAAACATTTTTCACACAAAAATTCACTGAATACCAAATTTCAATTAGAATCCCTTTTTCATTAAAGAAAGATGAAAAATTGCATATTTGGTTTTCCTTATTCAATTTTCTATCTGAAACGTCGGATGTCATCAAAAAATAATTGTTCTGTGCAAATGTATGTGTTTTCACAAAAAGGGGGAAGGGTTTTTGCTTAAAAACCTGGTAATTTTCCAAACTGTCGATAATAAAGCCATTAAAATTTATCCAAACGTAAAGAAAATATAGAAAAATATGTATTCTACAAAATAAATATAAATAATAGCCCAATTATAATGAGGAATATAAGTTTTGTTCACATAGATTTGTGTTGGTACATGTCCAATTGGCAACATTAACTCATACAAAACATACTTATAAACAAAAACACAACTTCTTGTATGCAACAAAATGCATCAACAGAATATTAATCAGCAAGAAATAGGGCAAAACAACTGTACAAGGCATTCTGAGTGACGGGAACTGCCTTTTTCATGTGGAAATTGGAGCTGTTCTACACAAGACTTAAGCGAAACAAGACCTTTGCAGAACAATGAAACAGCTCGTCAAAAAGTGTACATGATTATGCTGTTAACACATTAAACGTCTTCTGCAAGGGTATATGAATGGACGTTTTTACGTGATTCTGATCCTTGGCAAGAACATAAGTCAGTACATGCAAGGTTCTGCTCTGCACAAACACAGGACTTTTTACATTGCGATTTCCCCTTGCATGAACACACTAGATCACGGAGAAATTCTGCTGACTTGTTTCCTTCAAAGTAGAATGGATGGAAAGAATCCTTGACAGTTCGCCATCCGTATTCCATTGGTGAAGGCAGAGGTGATTTTACCAGACAGAAAGCATGCCAAACTTTGGTCTGTAATGAGGCACAAAGAATATGCTGACGAAGCGCCGCTTCTGAAGGTGGTAATCTAACCAGACTTGCATCCCGACTTGTAGCAAGTTTTACTTGAAGTTTGTTAATGTTATGATGGGAGGATGCACAAGACTTCTTCTGATCATAAAGCCTAGCTACAAACCGTGAAGAGCATGAAATAGCAACATCTTTGTCGGGATCTCCCAAATTGTCTAAATCGTGGAAATCTGGTGCTTTCAGTATTTTGTACACTGACTTTTTGCCAATTCCAAAGAAGGAAGAGGTAGTGTCACACCCAGAGAGAGCATGTGCGGCAGGAAGAATTCTACATGTGATTTCTGAGAGAAGAACATAGTTCATGAATAGGTAAAAACCTACGACCGTCCTTAACACTAATAACGTTTCCCATTTGAACCCACAGTTCACTGGTGTATTCATCTGCTTATAAAAATAAATACAGAGAACAATCACATCTGTATCAGAGGTTTTGATAATGATCCTGCCTTGCTTTCACAATTCTTTGCGCCTTTTGTCAGCATGTGATGCCTGAAGGATCATACGGTGTCCGCCTCTTCTTGTGTGCTGTACAAGTCAGGACAATCAAAGACTTCCTGGTCTGAAACAACGTTCACAATTTCCGGATTTCCAAATGAACCGGCAATGTAATACAGATTTCCAGTTGGCACTAATGGGTTACTTTGATTGAATTTGACAATGAAGTCACCGAAAAAGTTTATGAGTGCCTGCTTGTTTTCTTTGACATATATAAATTTCTTCCAGTCAGGAATATTTCTGCCTTCTATGACTTGGAACACCTTTGTATGGGCAGTCACTTTGGTACGACGCTCTCTTTCAGCCGACTTAATGGAATTTTTTCCGAGTTTTTTACGTCATACCGGTCAAATACATCTGCTACTGTATGTGCTTTTGCAAAGCATGATGTCAACTGTCTGCAGTAGTCGGTAGCAAGGTCTCCAAAGGTTCTATGTTTCTTTGCATCCATGCACTGTACTAGTGCCATGCCATCTCTGATGTAAGTTGTCAACGAAGGGTCAAAATCCGGCAACGAAAGAACTGGGGAAACTTCTTTTTCGAACTGCTGCACTAGATCTGATTTACAAAATTTCTTCATTGTACCATCTTCATGGAACATGGACACCGGGATAGGCCCTACAGGATGTGAAGAATGTTGTCAATTGTGACATCATCTCTGCTATTAACCAAACCCAGAGCACGTCTGAAAACATTTTCTGGATTGATATGACCGGTTATGATTTCACCAGATTTGCATTTCGGGGATGTTTTGGCATTCATGTGTTCAAATGTTTTCAATTGTGACTGAGATAGGGCTATAAAAACTCACAGACTGTCCTACAGAGAGAGCACTGTTAACAAACTTTCTGCACTTTTTTTCACCTTCGTTGACAGCAGACAACAAAGAATCCTGTACTTCTCTGGTAGCATGCATGCCTGTAGAAATATTCATGAGACAAGGAGGGTGGGCCTCTATATCAAAGGAATCAGTCATGGTTTCGTTCAAATGGTTTACTATTGATTGGACTTGTTCCTCATCTCTCTTCAAAGCTGTTTGCTTCATTTTTCATGTGAGGTATTGCTGGTGCATGTAATACCTGCCCTGTCATTTATTGCACTACTAAGTGATGCTATGAAATGTTTAGTGAGTGTCCATCTAACAAGGGCAGATTTCTGATTCGTTATTCCTACGATACCACCTGAGCCCTTCAAATCTTATATGATGTTTTTTTCAGTGTCCACATCGCTCCAATTACCATTAAAACTGCCGGATGTTTGTCTAATGAAAAACTCGCCTTTTTCAAAAGCTGATTTTATCTCGGCTGAAAGGTCGAGCATATCAAGTATATATACAGGCATCCATCTAGAGTAATTTGTACGGTTAGTAATGAAGAAATATGGCAACATTTTTGATGAAGACATCAGATGTGCCGACCAATCACGCTCCCGTTCTGCTCGTACATTTGACAACATAATTTGAACCGCCACCAGAAACATATCCCAGTATTTGAATGTAGGTGATGCATCGCATCCCCATTGTCTAAACTTACAGATTAGAGGCTGTACATGGTCTTCAAACAATTCTTCAACTTTAATTAGTAGTACTGATGTTTCAATCGTCTGATCACAGATATTTCTATGAAATTCAAACAGCGCATTCCAGAACGCTGATGGTGTCTGATCGATGTAGTCAAAGGTCCTACACCAGTGTATGAATGCTGCGTAGGGCTTCAAATACAAGTGTGAACCCCCTGACAGCCCTGTTAAATTGTTTGCCAACCAACATAAGCTCAGCTGTATTTCCAGCATACACGCCAGAATCAACCAAAAGATCACGAAGACCGCCATCGGCCCAAAGTTTCCCTATCGAAGATAAGAAACAAGACAAACTGTGAAAACCACCAAGTCTAAGAATATGGCGATTGAAAATGTCAGGCCTTGACCATTTCACCTGTTGGGCAATAGCATAAAGTTGCTGGTCGAATGTTTGTATAGCATACTCCTCAACTCAATAACTAAATTTTCATTTTTGTTCATTCTAAGATGAACAAAAATAAAAAATAACCACAACCTCAAATTCGAACAAACAACATTTAAAAGTCAAAAGAACAAAGACACACCAACAAATACAAAAGAAATCAATCCATAGTTAACGTAATTAATCGAACATAAGGTGCACTGGAAGTTCAAGATCAATATGGTGAACAAAGTATTCAGATCTACCGGGACCGGACACAACATTCCGAAAAATTAAGTAAGGTAAAGATTTGTTACTCTGTATTTTGGGTGGTATATAAAATCCCATTAAAGAAACTTAGATAAAAAAAAAGGTGTGTCACTAAATAGGGTAATGATTATATTTTTAATTTCTACTAGTTACTTAACTATTTATCAACTGACGCATTATTGAACAGAATTAAAATCTGGTGAAACTACAAAATGACCCCATTTACAATATTTGTTATTGTTATTATTTTTCAATTATAGGTTTATTGTGTTAGTTTTTTCGCTTAATGAATAAAACATTATATGTAAACTTTGAATCCAATGCGAAAGAAATATATTTCTATACAGTTTTTAAATACCGGAGCAAAACTGTTAGCCACTCGAGGTCCAAATTTAAGTAAATTGTGCTAACTATGCATAGAATTTTAGAAAACTGCACCATACGACTTTTTGACGACCAGTCTAAAATCAAAGTAAAATCATTTTCCTACAAGCATGCCAATTTTAAACCGTATAGTATGAAGTGAAATTAAACTCCGTTAATATGCGACTTTTGCGGGGTTGGTCACCGGGCTAAAACAAATAAACAAACAAACAATAACATATCAAATATAATTAGTAATGACATGAAGTATTAGACTGTAATCTCTGGGTGTATTATTGATCTCCTAGATGGCCAATAGAAAGTCAGATTTTAAAAGTTTAATACCCTGTTGATACTTAGTAACGACACACCGGCTAGTATAAATATCAAGTATTTGGCCATGCATCCATTATACCTGTTTTGCTCACACGACACCTCAAGTCTCAGTGAGCTTAGACTTTTTGTTTTTATTTTAAAAACTCAACAACCAAACTTTCAACATGGTAAGTGTTTTCATTGTATATTTGTAAAGTAATTTGAGATTTTTTTTTAAACTTCAAGTATAAATTCGAAAAGACAGTTCTTATTTTTTTTTGCTCCGTCTTTATAAATAAAAAAGTTTTGAAAATATTTTCGCCATTAAAATTGAAAATCTGTTTGCCATTGAAATTGAACATGTTTTCCCACTGAAATTGAAGTTTCAAATGAACTACGTGTATAATGATTTTATACTTACCCATCTAATATTCATTTTTATTCTAACTTTTGTTAATCTAAATTATACTCTACTTGTATTGGCAGTAATTTGTTTTTGAAATGATACTATTAAAGAAAAGACATTGGAAGTACGATATATAGTTAAAAACATATTTACCATGTATTTTGTCAAATATTAATATTTTTCAATCATCTTATTTCAGAGGGAATGTATCTCCATCCACGTCGGACAGGCCGGAGTCCAGATCGGTAATGCCTGTTGGGAATTGTACTGTTTGGAACACGGTATCCAACCTGACGGTCAGATGCCATCAGACAAGACCATTGGAGGCGGTGATGACTCTTTCAACACCTTCTTCAGCGAGACCGGAGCTGGCAAGCACGTACCAAGAGCTGTCTTTGTTGATCTGGAACCAACAGTAGTCGGTAGGTTGAATTTTCGTATTTGTAATTTACTTTTCTATTTAGTTTTGAGTTATAGCACTATAGTTGTTCATCTGTGGTACCCCGCGACTGATCACGCCCCGATGCTCTTCCCTAACACTCATCAATGGGGAATACGCGAGCGTGATCATACGTGGTTTATCATAGGATACCCATGATGCAGTTCTCTTTGACATAGTTTTAGATAACGTAAGAGTGACTTAATAAGGGTTAAATAATGTCAAATATTTTCATGAACAATAAAAAAAAACCCAACATGATCGTACACGCAGACATTCCTTTGTCTACATTTAAAAACCTATTTACTGAAAGTTGTATGAATATGAATTCAATATGGTAATTATTAAATGATTGTTTGTTTAAATTCAATACATGATAAATTTAATATTTCAAGTGTGTGGTTTATACGACACTGTGAAATCAATAGCTTTAAACAGCTGTGCTCAACATTAAGTATAAATTAACTTATTTAAACCAACGAATCCGAAGGATGAGTTGGTTTAAATAAGTTCATGAGTAAGATCCGTGGTATATATGTTTTGTAACAGAAATTACATGATTGACAGATTTATGACGTAAAAATCATGGAATAACAGATCTATGACGTCAAAATCATGGAATAACATCAAGATCTTCATGTTAGACCATGGTTTGTAAAAGTTCACTATTTTTAAGTTGATTATTGCATAAAAACATCAAAGGAAAAATACGTATTTATGTTACAACTTATTATAAATTATACAAGAAATACAAGAATAACCAAAATAGGAATACATTTATTTTACAAAAAAATGAATTTCAATAATTAAAAGGGCGGGGGGGAGGGTCTATATAGATTATCATTGAGACTACAATTATGTTCTTCAATATTGGGTACATTAAGCAATAATTAATCTTCAGCGGTGGAAGTATGTTAACTTTATTTTGAGGACAAAATGCAACCTTTTTTTTTTTGTCTTGAGCACAATTTAGAGTTGAAAACACGAAAAAAAAAGTATACAATAAGCTGAAGTTTTAAACATTATTTTTTCGAATGTCGATATTATACATGTACCCTCTCAATGTATATTGTATATAGCCACGTGTAATTCAGCAACAAAACTCATTCACCAATAGCTCATTTGTGACTTCTTTATTTTGCAGATGAGGTCAGAACTGGTACATACAGACAATTGTTCCACCCAGAACAACTCATCACCGGAAAGGAGGATGCCGCCAACAACTACGCCAGAGGTCACTACACCATTGGTAAGGAGATCGTCGACTTGGTATTGGACAGAATCCGTAAATTGGCTGACCAATGTACCGGTCTCCAAGGTTTCCTCATCTTCCACAGCTTCGGTGGTGGTACTGGATCTGGATTCACCTCACTCCTCATGGAACGTCTCAGCGTTGACTACGGAAAGAAATCAAAACTGGAATTCGCCATCTACCCAGCCCCACAGATCTCAACCGCCGTTGTTGAGCCATACAACTCCATCCTGACCACCCACACCACCCTTGAGCACTCCGACTGTGCTTTCATGGTAGACAATGAAGCCATCTACGATATCTGCAGACGTAACTTGGACATTGAGAGACCAACCTACACCAACTTGAACAGATTGATCGGTCAAATCGTCAGCTCAATCACTGCCTCACTCAGATTCGATGGTGCCCTCAACGTCGACTTGACTGAGTTCCAGACCAACTTGGTACCATACCCACGTATTCACTTCCCTCTGGCTACATATGCCCCAGTCATCTCAGCAGAAAAAGCATACCACGAACAATTGTCTGTTGCTGAGATCACCAACGCCTGCTTTGAACCAGCCAACCAGATGGTCAAATGTGACCCACGTCACGGTAAATACATGGCCTGCTGCATGTTGTACAGAGGAGATGTTGTCCCCAAGGATGTCAACGCAGCCATTGCCACCATCAAGACAAAGAGAACCATCCAATTCGTCGACTGGTGTCCAACTGGATTCAAGGTCGGAATCAACTACCAACCACCAACTGTTGTACCAGGAGGTGATTTAGCTAAAGTACAACGTGCCGTCTGCATGTTGAGCAACACCACCGCCATCGCTGAAGCATGGGCTCGTCTTGACCACAAATTCGACTTGATGTACGCCAAACGTGCTTTCGTCCACTGGTACGTCGGAGAAGGTATGGAAGAAGGAGAATTCTCAGAGGCTCGTGAAGATTTGGCCGCTCTTGAGAAGGATTACGAAGAGGTCGGTGTTGACTCCGTTGAAGGTGAAGGTGAAGAAGAAGGAGAAGAATATTAAACAGTGAAATAAAAACAATGAACTGTAAAAACTACCATTTTGAATTAAAATGAAACAACCGCCATCTTGAAAATAAGGGATAGATCAAACGTAAGAACAGTTTAATCAAATGTGCAGTATATTTTTTAAACTTATACAAATGTTGTTGAAATTGTTACATTTTTTATAAACTTGTTAAAAAAGTAAAAGTTTATAAACTGATATTTATTCTTTACTATTATCTTACTCTGTCACTGCTCTATAGATGGGTTATGGTGTTTAACGCCATTTTCAACAATATTTCAGTTATATCCTCTATAGATGGAATGAAGTAAACAAATAGTTAGAGTGATTGAAATTTATCATCACCTTCAGAAATTTTTCAACTTATATCATGACTACAATAGAATCATTTTGGGGAGAAAGACTTCAGAAAGTTGTCATCTATATCGTGACTACTAAGATAAATTCACCAGTATTGAACGACCCTAACCATTTGACAACGAGGCTAGAATTTAAATACTGACAAGTATTATTGTCCAGTTTATCCTCTATTAAAATTCAAAAACTTAGTTGGTCTGAATTTGTTTTCTTGTTATGGCATACAATGAAATACTTGTTATAAAAACATCCACTCTGAATATACAGGAACGGAATTGACTTGAATTAAACATGTACACACTAAACATACAGGAATCACATGGACTTGCACATACAGGGACCACATTAAGTTGAATTAAAACATACACATTGAATAAAATGGTCTTTAATTAAAACATACACACTAAGCATACAGGGACCACATGGACTAGAATATTAAAACACTTACAATGAGCATAAGGGACCACATGGACTTGAACATACACGGACCACATAAAGTTGAATTAAAGCATACAAACGGCATAAACAGGAACCACATGCAGTGCCATCTTAACAGTATTATAGGCCCCGGGCAAAGCAGTGCTCTGGGACTCTACCAACACAACACTCACCGAAATAAAATTAGGATATAAGTTAGTATTGTATTTGAAAATTTCACGGCATCAGTTGGAGATTTGATGGTCACAAATAACGCGTCGCCAGTAAACGGATATTTGCGACCATCAAATCGACAATTGATGCCGTGAAATTTTCAAATACATTTACAGTTATCTCCATTCTAATGTAATCATGTGTATAGATGTGTATTGCCACATTATTGACAAGATGACGTAAGCGGTAATCAGCTGACAGATGAGTGAATAGTGGAAACATTCCTTCGTCCGTGAAAAAAGTAGCTTCATGTAAGACCATTAAATCGACAATTGATACCGTGAAATTTCCAAATACAATATAGTTATCTCCATTGTAATGAAATCATGTGTATAGATGATTATTGCCACATTATTGACAAGATGAAATTCTAAAAAAAAATATCTCGTGCTATTTCAACCGTGGAATTGATACCGTGAAAATTACAGCATTGTCCAATCACAAACCAGGAATATTAAGCAACTACATTAGAATTGTAAATGGTCGATAAAATTAAACATATATTTAATGTATTCAAACAAAATCTGTGTTAAACCATTAAAAAAACATGCTGTAAACAACATACATAGATTAGCTGGGGCCCCTATGTTCGTGGGGCCTACGGGATCTGCCCAGTGTGACCATGTATAAAGATGACACTGACCGCATGGATTTAACACATATACTAAGCATACAGGAATCACATGGATTTGAACATACAGGGACCACATAGAGTTGAATTAAAACATACACATTGAATAAACAAGAACCACATGTACTTGAAACTGAAAGTATTTTCCAGACACGATGCATTCATTCTCGCCTCGTCCTAAGATTGACTCACCGCGCTCACTATCTAACGCTTAAGAAACAGATAAAAAGGCGAGCCCAATAAGTGCAATTGAAGTATATATTTTCTGACAATGTACGTATGTTGTATCTATCCTACACTGTCAAAAAACCTAGTACAACTGCCAAATTGTCTATATAAAAAAGCAGAAACAAGCGTAGTTCTAATCACTTTTGCATGGTGTCTTCTGTGAAGTCCGCGCTTATATGGTGCTACAGTTTCTTATTGTCGCTCTACATGAATTAGGTACCAGGAAAATGATATCTTGAACAGTTACTGTACATAGCAAAAATATATGTCTATGCAATGTGACTGCTCAAATAAAACCAGTGCAGAGTAAAAAGAAATATTAGTACATACGAGTGGCATTTGTGATCCTCAAATATGACAAAATGTGATTTATTGGAGATATATGTCGTAGGTGCAACGAAGTGAGGGGGGGGGTGGTGATTGGAGTATGCTGGTTTCAAAGTGTCGTATGTCTGTAAACACAATCTAATCCCGTACAGAACGTTTTTGTCTAAAGGCCTTCATATTTTGAGTGGATTATATGTATTAGGACATGACGGAGTGTCGGCTATCAGAATGAGGTCGCTAAGACCTTGACATTTGACCACAAGGTCTATTAATTCATTTATCATACATCTTTTTCCGAGACGGAAATCTTTTTTCTATAGACCCAGTGCCTTCATATTTTATATGTACATGTATATGTTTTAGGATATGCAAAGTGAGCATTTCTATATCAGTCATGGCAGGAACACAGTACATTCGATGAGATGATGGGGTCTGCTTTGTACTAGACCAACACGCTAAGTTGGATTTTTATAGTGCTAGCTCTCTGAAAAAACTGTCCGCGGGTAAGACATGTGGCTCCACTCGGAAACATTATCCTGATTCTGAGACAACCAGTCTTTGCTCTTACTGCATGATACTGTGTGCTTAGCTTGGAAACAGCCATACCAATTTATAGTCTTCTGTTTGACCCGAGCGAGGATCAAATACTTAGAGATCAAACACTACATAAAATATTCAATGATCTATTATGCAACCATAACCGAAATTATTATACTTCTCATACTTTTTTCTATATAAATTTGATTGCAATAAAAATACTATTTCCATAGTTTCATTCAATTTGTCTGAAAAGTACTATTCACCGGTGAATAGCACAAATGACTATTCACCGGTCGAGGTTTTTTTTAAATTAATTTCTTCTTCAAATGCACACATGAAAATGTATTAGTTTTAAAAAGCATTACTAAAGTAGACTAGAAATCCATCAGAAAAGGACCTAATTTAGAATTTTGAATTGCACAGTTGTTCAGTATAATAAAACACTTACAGACTTGATATTCGGGTAATAGCACTTTAATTGTCCCCTCTGTACCAACTATTTTCCTCGGCGTTGCCTCGGAAAATAGTTGGTACCTTGGGGACAATAAAAGTGCTGTTACCCTCATACCCAGTCAATAAGTGTATAGTTTCAACTCTAAAATTTTATTTAGCTTAAATAATAATTCTAATAGCAAATTTAATGTTATTTATTGTATATAGTTCACACTTCAAAACTAAAGTAATAGGGGATGAGTGAGTGATTGTTGTTTAACGCCAACTCAGCAATTTTCAGCTATATCATGGCGAGAACAAGTTAATTTTCGATGAAATGATGACGAGATCCGCTTTGTTCTAGACCAACAAGCTGAGTTGGAGCTTTATAGTGCTAACTCACTGAAACAACAGTCCGCAGGTAGACATGTCGCTACATGCACTCGGACATATTATTCTGATTCCGAGCCAACCAGTCTTTGCTCTTTCTCCTTAATGCTGCGTGGTTAGCGGAGAAGCAACAAATACCAATTTTATAGTCTTTGGTTTGACCCGACCGGGGCTCTAACCCACCATCTACCGCACTCGAGGCGAGCACGCTAACCATTACACCACCGATGCGGTTCACTCGTGGCGAGCACGCTAACCATTACACCACCGATGTGGTTCACTCGAGGCGAGCACGCTAACCATTACACCACCGATGCGGTTCAACGATTGTAATATATGAATGTCAATCTGTCATTGTAGGACTAAAACATGTCTTATAATACATTTGAAAACCGAAAAGATCGCGGAAATTTAGGCACTAAAATGCCATGCCTGACAGATGTTTGTTTTTAGTTTAATCATTCATATGAGTACTTATTCTCCAAACTTCTATTCATACCAACATGATGCCGGTGATATTTTCCTAATCAAATAATGGTGTATTTTGGAAAATTTATTTCGTCACTTTACGATAAAGGAAAAAAAACTAAGGGATAAAACCACAGGCTGTTAGTCCCCTTTTCAAGTTAAGTGGTCGGTCCCTCACTCAACTTCATATTATATTGGAAATGAAATCTTGGATAGCTACCTGTAAAGTTAAAAAATTGTGATTATTTGGCCGAAAAACGTACAATCAAAGGACGAAAAACGAAATGATGTGCTAATTCCCAAGAACCACGGAGCTTCGGGGGGCTTGACTCCATTGGACGCCCCACCAGGGTTTTCTCTAGTACCAACTGGGCGACCCCTGACCTCTCTCCCAATTTTATTCATCCTGATAATCATTACCATAGCTACGCCCCTGTCATCGATGACCGAGTCAAGATTGTTCGGTCTTTCGATATTACCTAACGGTATTCACAGAAGTGATACAGTGGGCGAAATCAATACCACTTCAGTACTAAAAAATGGGACGCATCTGGACGACGCAAGATCGCTTTTGATGTTGACAATGTCAAGCAAGTTAATGAACAGTTGGAATAGGCCTGACTTTTCATAGGAGGTGCTGTTTTTGCCTAGAAAGTGTTGTTTTTGTCATATTATTGTCTTTGATTAAATTATTAATTTTAAGCATATCGTTTTTTGTTTTTTTTTTATTCATCATTTCCTGAAACTCCTATTCAGTCTGGACACAAAATAAGTCTTGGGATTTCTGAAAAGCAAGGATTTTGTATCATAAATTGCTCAGCTTCTGAGGGCTTGGGGGATCACAAAGCATCGCATGAATAACTGCTCCCTCCATAACCAGTGCCTATATACGAGAGGGGGTTCAGTCGCTACATCGGTCCGGGGCACGGAGAGCCAAAAAGGGGCCTGTGAATCTCTGAAGGGCCCCATAGACTTAGCCACAGACGTTTTATTTTGATTTTTTTCATATTTTTGGTGGGTATTTTCAACCATTTTTAGTTTATTTAGAAAAATAATTATGTAAAATTCCCTTAGACTTTTATGAAAGTTACCAGTGGTTTTATTGGACAACAAATCCTCAATTTTGAGAGAAGTCTCAGTCTGTCCCCGGGTCCCAAAAGCAGTCTTGTTCCGCTGTTTCTTGGAGGCCCTGTCCATAACTAGGATTAATTTACGGCCATGATTATTCATACACACACACACACACACATATATATACATGTGTATATATACCAAAGTTTTAATTGGTCACACGGACAAAATCAAACGGCTTATATTTAAATAGTTACTGTATTAAAGGTATTATTAATAACAATCTAACCTATTATACTGAAAATATAATCCCCTTCACTGGTCACCGGTGTACTGGACGACAAAATAAACCCTTTTTTTATTTTGATTGTCACAGAGCATTAAAATTTCATAATGCTTCCATTATAATTACAGAATTTTTTTTAATAAAGCTTGAATATAATTATTTTTTTGGTGTAGAAGTCACGAGATCAAAAACTAGCCGATGACATACACACAGACGGCACCTGATACAAGATGAAGATTATACTACCCTCCCCCAACCCCCAACCCTCCAAGCTGACGCAAGATGAAGATGATGCCCCCTTCCCGTTAGAAAAACTTATATAATGTATAAGTTTTGTGGGAAAATTAATTAATAAATCTGCTTTCTTAATTAATTGTGTAGGAGGGGATGGATAAGGGAATCCCTTTTCATGTTTCTTACCAAAATATTGTGTGAATAATTGTCTATGCGCATGTGTACTTTTCATTTATTATCTTGTCTATCAGCCGCAAGGTTTATTTTAGTCTTCTGCTAAAGGGGGAGCAATTCAAGATTTAATTTTAAATATATTGCGAATTTAGCCAAAAATCAAACCTTTTATTGCCTTTAATTCAATCGAATGGCGACAAACAAATAAACAAACAAACAATAACATATCAAATATAATTAGTAATGACATGAAGTATTAGACTGTAATCTCTGGGTGTATTATTGATCTCCTAGATAGCCAATAGAAAGTAAGATTTTAAAAGTTTATACCCTATTGATACTTAGTAACGACACACCGGCTAGTATAAATATCAAGTATTTGGCCAAGCATCCATTATACCTGTTTTTCTCACACGACACCTCAAGTCTCAGTGAGCTTAGGCTTTTTCTTTTTATTTTAAAAACTCAACAACCAAACTTTCAACATGGTAAGTGTTTTTATTTCATTAATTATTTGTTGAATATTTTTTGTTGTTGATGGTGAATTCAAGTTTTAATTGAAAAAAAATAATTTGCTATATTCGTAATGTTTTGTGGTCTTGTTTAAGGATTTTTTTGTCCTTGAAGTTTGAAAATGGCTACAGGTTCAAAGACTTGAATTGACCTCTCCAAATTGTCCCTTTTATTCTCAAAATTGACAAAAATTGTCGAAAATATACCAATATGAACGGTCATTTTTTGTTTTCAAGAAAATTAATTAAAGAATAGACATCGAAAATGAAATTCGCAATCAATATGGTATACTGAAAAACTAATTTCTCTTGACAAATTTTAATATTTTTTATTTAATCATCTTATTTCAGAGGGAATGTATCTCCATCCACGTCGGACAGGCCGGAGTCCAGATCGGTAATGCCTGTTGGGAATTGTACTGTTTGGAACACGGTATCCAACCTGACGGTCAGATGCCATCAGACAAGACCATTGGAGGCGGTGATGACTCTTTCAACACCTTCTTCAGCGAGACCGGAGCTGGCAAGCACGTACCAAGAGCTGTCTTTGTTGATCTGGAACCAACAGTAGTCGGTAGGTTCAAATGTCCATATTTACCTTCAAACTTCTTTTAACAATTTAAACTAACCAAAAAAAAAACACACAAAAAGTAAGAAAGAAAAAAAGAAGAGAAAGAAAAAACCCAGAAAGAAATAAAAAAGGGGGAGGGGTAATGTGTCTAGCTTTGAAAAATGAATGCAGTGACTTGCAGTCCTTTATTTTAATATGCCTTTTGGTTTTTTTTCTAATTTTCAACAAAACATAGCAATTTTTTTGGAGTTTTCGTTTATATCACTGATTTTATTTGACTACATTTGTGTTTGAGCTGTCGATCTTTGACAGACATGTACATGTAACGTTGAAGATCATTTGAGAAATGACTCAAAGCTTGTTAAATAATGTGAGAAATATCCATGACCACGAAAAAACACGATTATTTAAAAACATGATTGTACAAGTAGCTAGACGTGTCTTTGTCTCCATTTAAAAGTCCGTTCATTGAAAGTCGTTTTTATTTTGAATAGTCTAACCTATTATTTGTTTAAATATTTATGTTCTATAAGTGAGATTTACACGTCATCGTGAAATCAATACCTGAACCAATTAATACCAGTTATGACGATATTAAATAGTAACAAAGACAGGTGTACAATTACATAAAGAATTGATTTTATGATTTTTAACAACAAATTTAATCATCATTGATAAAGATTGTAAATAAAATTTAAAGAGTTATAATATATCAACATGATATTGAGAGCACAAAAAATAAATATAAAAGAGGTAAAAAAAAATAATTAAAAACATCCATTTTATGTATATACCTACGTCTATTCGGCAATACACCAAATCCTAAACTTTATTGAATACTTGAGTACTTTCTCAACAGAAAACTTTCGTTTCTTTAAATGTTTTGAAAAAAAAACCCAAATGTTTTTTCATTGAACTGTATATACGTACTCGTGTATATAAAATGTACGTACTCGTGTATATACAATGTACGTACTCGTGTATATACAATGTACGTACTCGTGTATATACAATGTACGTACTCGTGTATATATAATGTACGTACTCGTGTATATACAATGTACGTACTCGTGTATATACAATGTACGTACTCGTGTATATACAATGTACGTACTCGTGTATATACAATGTACGTACTCGTGTATATACAATGTACGTACTCGTGTATATACAATGTACGTACTCGTGTATATACAATGTACGCACTCGTGTATATACAATGTACGTACTCGTGTATATACAATGTACGTACTCGTGTATAAACAATGTACGTACTCGTGTATATACAATGTACGTACTCGTGTATATACAATGTACGCACTCGTGTATATACAATGTACGTACTCGTGTATATACAATGTAAATACTGTTGTTTCTATGACTTTTCATGAATATTTTATATATAAAAAATACTAATCATTTGTCTCTTCTGTATTTTCCAGATGAGGTCAGAACTGGTACATACAGACAATTGTTCCACCCAGAACAACTCATCACCGGAAAGGAGGATGCCGCCAACAACTACGCCAGAGGTCACTACACCATTGGTAAGGAAATCGTTGACTTGGTATTGGACAGAATCCGTAAATTGGCTGACCAATGTACCGGTCTCCAAGGTTTCCTCATCTTCCACAGCTTCGGTGGTGGTACCGGATCTGGATTCACCTCACTCCTCATGGAACGTCTCAGCGTTGACTACGGAAAGAAATCAAAACTGGAATTCGCCATCTACCCAGCTCCACAGGTCTCAACCGCCGTTGTTGAGCCATACAACTCCATCTTGACCACCCACACCACCCTTGAGCACTCCGACTGTGCTTTCATGGTAGACAATGAAGCCATCTACGATATCTGCAGACGTAACTTGGACATTGAGAGACCAACCTACACCAACTTGAACAGATTGATCGGTCAAATCGTCAGCTCAATCACTGCCTCACTCAGATTCGATGGTGCCCTCAACGTCGACTTGACTGAGTTCCAGACCAACTTGGTACCATACCCACGTATTCACTTCCCTCTGGCTACATATGCCCCAGTCATCTCAGCAGAAAAAGCCTACCACGAACAATTGTCTGTTGCTGAGATCACCAACGCCTGCTTTGAACCAGCCAACCAGATGGTCAAATGTGACCCACGTCACGGTAAATACATGGCCTGCTGCATGTTGTACAGAGGAGATGTTGTCCCCAAGGATGTCAACGCAGCCATTGCCACCATCAAGACAAAGAGAACCATCCAATTCGTCGACTGGTGTCCAACTGGATTCAAGGTCGGAATCAACTACCAACCACCAACTGTTGTACCAGGAGGTGATTTGGCTAAAGTACAACGTGCCGTCTGCATGTTGAGCAACACCACCGCCATCGCTGAAGCATGGGCTCGTCTTGACCACAAATTCGACTTGATGTACGCCAAACGTGCTTTCGTCCACTGGTACGTCGGAGAAGGTATGGAAGAAGGAGAATTCTCAGAGGCTCGTGAAGATTTGGCCGCTCTTGAGAAGGATTATGAAGAAGTCGGTGTTGACTCCGTTGAAGGTGAAGGTGAAGAAGAAGGAGAAGAATATTAAACAGTGAAATAAAAACAATGATTTCTAACAAAATACCATCTTGAATTAAAATAAACTTGTTATAAGATCAAAAATTAAAAGTTTATTGACCGATAATTATTATATTACTTTTTTTTTATTGATTGATCGATTGGTGTTTAAAGCCAACTTAAGCAGTATTTCAGCTATATCGGGACGTTCTTACTTATTTATGTTGTTCTCTTCTATGAATATTGTGGTTAATATTGAAAAACGATGTTGGTCTAAATCTGTTTACTGGAATAAGATACAATAGGGTTAATTGCTGGCGGAGTTGTCAGATACTAATAGGGTTAATTGCTGGTGGAGTTGTCAGATAATAATAGGGTTAATTGCTGGTGGAGTTGTCAGATAATAATAGGGTTAATTGCTGGTGGAGTTGTCAGATAATAATAGGGTTAATTGCTGGTGGAGTTGTCAGATAATAATAGGGTTAATTGCTGGTGGAGTTGTCATGGTTTTCAGTTTTAGTTTCTTTGGTTTGTTTTAATGTTTAAAGGAAATTAGCAGAAGTTCTTTATCACATTCTTACTACTAGTCACAACACCATGATACATTTAAATACTTAATATAAGAAAAGAGTAACCAGAAGATACCAAAAGGGTAACCAGAAGACACCAAAAGGTAACCAGAAGATACCAAAAGGGTAACCAGAAGACACCAAAAGGGTAACCAGAATAAGAAGGGCAGACAATACATTGGTCAAATGAAACAGACAATGATAAACAAAACACTACACAGAAAACTAAAGGTTGAGCAAGACGAACCTCGCTAAAAATCGGAGGTGAAA
Organism: Bathymodiolus brooksi; assembly: GCA_963680875.1. NCBI lineage: Eukaryota > Metazoa > Mollusca > Bivalvia > Mytilida > Modiolidae > Bathymodiolus > Bathymodiolus brooksi. The sequence continues at coordinate 26,066,793 of OY804587.1, read as the reverse complement.
TCGGGTGTTCCTGTTTTTTTATCTAAATGTGTGTACTACAATAATTAAAATACAAAAGGGATAATTTCTGATGGTGTTGTTGGGTACTTGTTTTCAATTTATCTTAGTGTCTTTAATCTGTTTTTTTTTTTTTTTTTTTTTTTGGGTGGGGGGGGGGGGGGTCTTTTAAAGGAAATTAACGGAAATTCGTTACCGCATTCTTACTGTTAGTCGTAGTACGACTATACAATTAAATACTTAATAGAAAAGATGAACACCGAAGATACATGAACTGCATGAGTTTGAACACATGGACTTGTTCACGGCATATACACTTGGTTGCCATCACGTGTAACCAACTGGTAACCAATATAACCCAATGAAAACTACCCTTTTTCAGTGGATTACACATTTTATAGTAAGCACAAGAATAGACCGGGAACAAGTCCCTTTTTGAATTAAATAAACTGAACATACACTTTACATGTATATTGATTGATTTTTATTTTTGGTGTTTTAACGCCACTTTCAGCAATATTTCAGCTATTTCATGGCGACCAGTTTTAGTGGTGGAAGAAGCCGAGAGAACCACCGACCATGGGCAAGCAACTGGTAAACTTTATCACTTGCGAAACCACGCCGTAATTGGTGATAGGCTTGTATGAGTTGTTAGGTAATCCAACTCATTGACCCACCCGGGCCCTAACTGAACATATAAAAAACAGGATAAGTGAAACATACAAACGGAAAATACAGGAATCAAACGGACTTGCAATAAAACATGCAGAAACCGCATGTGCTTGATATAATCATATAAATTAAACACCAAGAAACCGCATGGACTTGTATTAAACATATGAACTGAACATACAGATTACACATGGACTTGAATAAAACACACAGAAACGGAGGGCCCGTGTGGCTCAATGAGTTAGGTAGTTGGAATACCTAACAACTCATACAAGCCTATCATTCTGAACCAACCAGTCTTTACTCCCCAACGATGCATGCTTTCCAGAGATTTATTGTTTTTGGTTTGACACGACTGCGACTCGAGCCCACGATCTACCACACTCATAGAGAGTAGGACAACCGATAGGTCCAAATAAAACATATCTTAGAATTAAAAATAATATTTTACATAAAGAAGTTGTTTGAAGTCATATTGTACTGCCTATCGACACAACAACATTTATATCTGGTTCCTATGGTACCGTGGTAGTTGAATAAAGAAAATTGGCGGCGAAAATTGGTTGAAATATCATGTGAATAGCCATATGTCCCTCACCACAACAAAAAGAGGTGTAATGTGAGTGAGTGATTGTTGTTTAACGCCATTTCAGCAAATTTTCCAGCTATGTCATGTTAATTGTCAATGAGATGATGATGAGGTCCGCTTTGTACTAGACCAACACACTGAGTTGGATTTTTATAGTGCTAGCTCACTGGAACAACAGTCCGCAGGTAGACATGTCGCTCCACTCGGACATATTATCCTGATTCCGAGACAACTAGTCTTTGCTCTTTCTCCTTAATGCTGCGTGCTTAGCGGAGAAGCAACACATACCAATTTTATAGTCTTTGGACCGGGGCTCGAACCCACGATCTACCACACTCGAGGCGAGCACGCTAACCATTATGCCACCGATGTAATGTATGTTATCTATGTGATATATTTATCAGTAAGCCTATCCTCTCTATTGTGTTTTCAAAATTCAAGTCTGAATATCAGCCCTTGTAGAAGACAGCAAAGCAATGGAATTAGTTCTAAAAGTTGTATTACTTCCTCTTGCAAATGTCAGACTAGTAATAAATGGTTTGATACCTTTCACATATGAACTTTTGTTAAGTATCTAAAATACCATGGAATAGCTTATAGAGTTGTACTTTCACGAGTCATGGGCAGTAAAATACCATGGAATAGCTTATAGAGTTGTACTTTCACGAGTCATGGGCAGTAAAATACAATGGAATAGCTTATAGAGTTGTACTTTCACGAGACATGGGCAGTAAGATACCATGGAATAGCTTATAGAGTTGTACTTTCACGAGACATGGGCAGTAAAATACCATGGAATAGCTTATAGAGTTGTACTTTCACGAGTCATGGGCAGTAAGATACCATGGCATAGCTTATAGAGTTGTACTTTCACGAGTCATGGGCAGTAAGATACCATGGAATAGCTTATAGAGTTGTACTTTCACGAGTCATGGGCAGTAAGATACCATGGAATAGCTTATAGAGTTGTACTTTCTCAAGTCATGGGCAGTAAGATACCATGGAATAGCTTATAGAGTTGTACTTTCACGAGTCATGGGCAGACCAACCAGTTTAATATAGTAATAAGCATGAAACATAAACTGTTACATTATGTTTAAAATATTAAAAGTCCCATAACTCCTACAAATGTTGTGGATCAACATGGCACCAAAGCAGGCTCAACTACATGTTTTAGTCTAATAATCCTACCTAATATTCTGTTATAGTTTCAGAGGAGTCACATTAACAAGATCTTAGTATGTTTCACTATGTATAAAATAGTCAGTACCATAACTCCTACACATTTTGTCAAATCAAAATGGCAGCATAACAGGCTCATCTACATGCCATGACTAACAAGCCTACCAAATATGAAGAAATTCTGTCATACGATTTCAAATGAGTTGCATTCTCCTAGTATCACGGATGGAAACCATTATAATGTTCCTCTGTGCAGAGAGAGTTGCTCTCCGAGATGGGGACAAAAAACTCAAATCTCTTAAACACAGAAATCCTTACAGCTGATAAGCATCATAAGGATAAAGCACCTCACTTTGTACAGGCAAAAAAATATGGCTGGATTAAACCAGTTAAAAAGATCATGACCCTCCTTCTTCACACCTAGATCCCCAGCAGTCAATCAGAAATAAATATAAACAAACTAACTGTGTACGGATTACTGTGAATACACATTCCTTATTATTTGAGGGTGATCTCAGGAACTGATTTCAGTAGACATTTAAAAGCAAATCTCCATTTTATTGTGAAACGGTCTAAACCAAACTTCCTGGGACCAATTTTTGTGTTCAAAACTGATAAGGTTTATACAGGTTAAATTAACAAAGTTTTTCTTCATTGGGATTTTATTTTATAAGACCAGAGGCTCACTCAGCCTGTATAGCTCACTCATCTGATTATCTTTAATATTTTGTTAGTTTCTAAGAAAAGGTCTTTATTCATTTTCCCATAGCATACTAAAAATTAAATACATTGTAGGAGGCCATCTTGGATTTCTGATCCCAACTTTGTAAGAGACCATCCAATGACCAAATGCAATTCATGTACAGTTCCAGTTAAATAATGCATGTAGTTCCTATTTGAAAACTGTTTATTTCATTTTCCTAGTGTCATAATCAATACTCTGTTAAAAACTAAGTCCTGTGTTGGTGGGCATCTTGGATTTCAGATCCACATAAAAAAAAATCCAATTCTACAAGTGTTCAAACGACCATTCACATACATATTGGGTTCAATCATGCTTGATCTTTTAAGACCAAGCTATTATTCATATGGGGGCAGGGGGGCCATCAATGTACTATATTTTCTTCTCCTGGTTAAAATGAATTTTATACTTCTGGAGTTGTTGATCATTTGTAATTGTTGCCTGAAGGTCAATTGTTTACCATCATTCTTATTTTACTTTTTTAACGATTTGCTTGAAATAAAAAAAATTTCCAGATATTATCGTGGTTTTTCAGGTAAAGTTAAGAGGAGGCAAGAGTACCCATGAAAACCAGTCTACCTTACAACTTCTCTGACTCCTAAAGTAGGAGGCCAGTCTACCATATAACTTCTCTGACTACTAAAGTAGGAGGCACTCCCTATTAAAATACGAGTGAGTAATTGCTGTTTAATGCCAAATGAGCAAAATTTCAGATATATCATGGTGAGAACAAGTCAGAGATGAGATGATAATGATGTCCGTTTTGTACGAAACTAACACGCTTAATTGGATTTTCACAGTGCCAGCTCCCTGAAATAAGTCCAAGGGTAGACATGTCGCTCCACTCGGGACACATTATCACTATTCTGAGCTAACCGGTGTGTGTTTAGCAGAGAAGCAACAAATACCAATTTCATAATCTTTGTCTTGACACGACTGTGACTCAAACCCACGATCTACCACATTCGAGGAAAGCAGGTCAAATTATCAGTGACTGGCGACAGGTCGGAGAGTTTCTCTGGTTTCCTCCAACAATAAAACTGACCGCCACGATATAACTGCAATATTGTTGAAAGTGGCGTTAAAAACCCATAATCCTAACCCTTAGCAGGGTAGCAACAAATACAAGTTTAACAGTCTTTGGTTTGACCCACCTGGAGCTTGAACCCACGATTTACCACACATGAGGAGACAATTTTTGGTTTGACCCACCTGGAGCTTGAACCCACGATTTACCACATGAGGAGACAATCTTTGGTTTGATCCACCTGGAGCTTGAACCCACGATTTACCACATGAGGAGACAATCTTTGGTTTTACCCACCTGGAGCTTGAACCCACGATTTACCACACACGAGGAGACAATCTTTGGTTTGACCCACCTGGAGCTTGAACCCACGATTTACCACACATGAGGAGACAATCTTTGGTTTGACCCACCTGGAGCTTGAACCTACGATTTACCACACACGAGGAGACAATCTTTGGTTTGACCCACCTGGAGCTTGAACCCACGATTTACCACACACGAGGAGACAATCTTTGGTTTGACCCACCTGGAGCTTGAACCCACGATTTACCACACAGGAGGAGACAATCTTTGGTTTGACCCACCTGGAGCTTGAACCCACGATTTACCACACGAGGAGACAATCTTTGGTTTGACCCACCTGGAGCCTGAACCCATGATTTACCACACACGAGGAGACAATCTTTGGTTTGACCCACCTGGAGCTTGAACCCACGATTTACCACACACGAGGAGACAATCTTTGGTTTGACCCACCTGGAGCTTGAACCCACGATTTACCACACACGAGGAGACAATCTTTGGTTTGACCCACCTGGAGCTTGAACCCACGATTTACCACACACGAGGAGACAATCTTTGGCTTGACCCACCTGGAACTTGAACCCACGATTTACCACACACGAGGAGACAATCTTTGGTTTGACCCACCTGGAGCTTGAACCCATGATTTACCACACATGAGGAGACAATCTTTGGTTTGACCCACCTGGAGCTTGAACCCACGATTTACCACACACGAGGAGACAATCTTTGGTTTGACCCACCTGGAGCTTGAACCCACGATTTACCACACACGAGGAGACAATCTTTGGCTTGACCCACCTGGAACTTGAACCCATGATTTACCACACAGGAGGAGACAATCTTTGGTTTGACCCACCTGGAGCTTGAACCCACGATTTACCACACACGAGGAGACAATCTTTGGTTTGACCCACCTGGAGCTTGAACCCACGATTTACCACACACGAGGAGACAATCTTTGGTTTGACCCACCTGGAGCTTGAACCCACGATTTACCACATACGAGGAGACAATCTTTGGTTTGACCCACCTGGAGCTTGAACCCAGGATTTACCACACACGAGGAGACAATCTTTGGCTTGACCCACCTGGAACTTGAACCCACGATTTACCACACACGAGGAGACAATCTTTGGTTTGACCCACCTGGAGCTTGAACCCATGATTTACCACACATGAGGAGACAATCTTTGGTTTGACCCACCTGGAGCTTGAACCCACGATTTACCACACCCACCTGGAGCTTGAACCCACGATTTACCACACACGAGGAGACAATCTTTGGCTTGACCCACCTGGAACTTGAACCCATGATTTACCACACAGGAGGAGACAATCTTTGGTTTGACCCACCTGGAGCTTGAACCCATGATTTACCACACACGAGGAGACAATCTTTGGTTTGACCCACCTGGAGCTTGAACCCATGATTTACCACACAGGAGGAGAACACTCTTAACCATTACATCAATGATGCAGTTGCTACTTAAGTACGAACCATGGTCAACACTCACATGACTGGAACCAAATCTTTACAATATTGTTCAAAGAATAGCTAAAAAAATCTGTTTCTAAAAAAATCACTCCCTGAACAAAAAGAAAATAAAAACAAAAATGACATGAAAAATATTAATTTATTATCCTTCACAACTGTGTGATGGGTATAACTGTACACACTCTCTCTCTCTAACATTCACACACTGTCTGGTCCATTAAACATGAAAGACTTGTTACAGACTGACAGTAAAAACTTGTTACAAACTTACAGTAAAGACTTGTTACAGACTGACAGCAAAGAATTGTTACAGACTGACAGTAAAGACTTGTAACAGACTTACAGTAAAGAATTGTTACAGACTTACAGTAAAGAATTGTTACAGACTTACAGTAAAGACTTGTTACAGACTTAGTAAAGACTGACAGTAAAGAATTGTTACAGACTGACAATAAAGACTTGTTACAGATTGACAGTAAAGTCTTGTTACAAACTTACAGTAAAGATTTGTTACAGACTTACAGTAAAGACTTGTTACAGACAGTTAAATGAGTACATTATATTCACAGACTTGTCAATAAATACTAGAATTATATAACATTACAATCTGTACCTAGATTCTTCAACTGAGTAGAATTCTCTAAAGTTACAAACTAAAATTATTTTATTTCACTTTTTGCAAATGTCTGCCATCGAAAGAAACTCTGCAGCAAAGTGTCGCTTTTTATAATATACTTTTATGTGCTACCGTTTCAAAATCATTTGATTTTTTGGGGTTTAAATATTTCATTTTTCGGTCAAAATTTAATTATTGTAAAATATACAAAATATTGTTATATACAAAAACATGAATTAGACTTGAAGAAGACAGACAGGAAGAGAAAAGTAAGGGAATTAATACCTTTACAGAAAATCAATAAAGGATTTGCATGATCATTGAAAAATTGATATTACAACGAATTTTATTGGTAGAGATTGTGGTGAACAAAAGCCTGCATAGATAATACCACGTCTACTTTTGATTTTGTCACATCTAATTTTGCCGAGTGTCCATAAAAAAAAAATAGAGGCTCCCAGGAGCCTGTAATCGCTCACCTAATTTTCAATTTTGACATCTAAAGTTGACAGAAAATGGGGGTGTTACACATAATTTTGAAAGTGGGCCACACCAAAGATCATTTCAACTCAAATTTCTGAGCAAAAGATTTTGATGTGATTTTTATCTCATAATATTCCTAAACGGAATAAACTGGCAGAAAAAATCTCACAGAAAAACCCAGAATATATGTTAAACTACTCATTGCCATATAGCTGCAGTTAAAATTTGAGTTCATTTTGAATTGTAATAAAGCGGAAATTGACAACTAAAGAAATTTCTATTTTTAGTAACAGCAGCCATTTTGAATGGAGGGCGGGGCTGTCAGACACAATATTGAAAGGGGACCACCCAAGGACCATCCCAGCCAAATTTGTTTTAATTTGGTTCAGCGGTTTCAGAGAAGATTTAAATGGGATCTTTAATCAAAATATGTCTAATTTGTATAATCAGTATAAATCGGTTGAAAGAAATATTTCACAGAAAAATCCAGAATATATGTTAATCTACTTATTGTCAGGTAGATGCAGTTTGCAATTTGAACTCATTTTGATTTATAATAAAGCAGCAATGGACAATTGAAGAAATTTTCTATTTTTAGTAACAGCAACCATCTTGAATGGAGGGTGGAGCTGTCGTACACAATTTTGAAATGGGATTACCCAAGGATTATCCCTGCTAGGTTTGGTTTAACTTGGTTCAGCGGTTTCAGAGGAAAAGATTTAAATGTGATCTTTTATCAAAATATGCCTAATTTGCATAATCGGTATAAATCGGCTGAAAGAAACATTTCACGGAAAAGCCCAGAATATATATATGTTAAGCTACTCATTGCCATGTAGCTGCAGTTAAAATTTGAGCTCATTTTGGTTAATACTAAAGCAGCAATGGATAATTGAAGAAATTTCTATGTTTAGTAATAGCAGCCATCTTGAAAGGAGGGCGGGGCTGTCAGACATAATTTTGAAAAGGACCCACCCATGCCAGGTTTAGTGTAATTTGGTTCAGCGGTTTCAGAGGAGAAGATTTAAATGTGATCTTTTATCAAAATATGCCTAATTTGCATAATCAGTATAAATCGGCTGAAAGAAAAATTTCACAGAAAACCCTGGAATATATGTTAAACTACTCCTTGCCATGTAGCTGCAGTTAAAATTTGAGCTCATTTTGACTTATACTAAGCAGCAATGGACAATTAAACTTTCATCCCCCCTTTTTTCTATTTTCAGCTTGGTGGCCATCTTGGTTGGAAGTCGGGATCACCGGACACAATTTTGGAAGGGGGCCATCCAAGGACCATTCCACCAAAAGTTTAGTTCAAATTGGCCCAGTGGCTTCAGAGGAGTTGATTAAAATGTGAAAAGTTAATGGACGGACGACAGACGACGGACGCTCAGTGGTGACAATAGCTCACCTGACCCTTTAGGTCAGGTGAGCTAATAAAAGGGAAAAAAGGAAGATGTAGGAAAACTTAAAATCTTCCATAAAGTGTCTGCAAATGACTTATATAAATTTGTTCTTTTCTTTAACTTAACTACGCATTGATTTGGCTTTATTCTATTCTTTCATATATAAATATATATACGTCTGAAAATTTAACCCAACAGTGTTAGAATTAGATCTTTGGGCTAACAAATTTTCGTTCTTAACTCGACGGGATTTGAACTCACACCATTGATACACTGCAGCACCAATCGCTTAGCCTTATGTCCAGCGCCCAGACCACTCGGCCACATCCACTATAAAAAATATAGCTTCAATAGTTGAAGTGTTACCTTGTCTCGTAAGGGAAATCTAGAGATAGACATAAGACATGTGTCTAAGCGTGTGTAGATGGTACATATATCTACTTAATATTATATATAATTTGACAGCAATCTAACTCAGCAAGTTTAATATATTGTATAGGATGATATATATTTTGGCATCCATTAAATAGACATGATTCAGAAAACCAAACATCTGCCCAAAGATTTTTTGTTTAATAGCTTTATTTGTAATTTTTATCGATTACATATTAATTTCTCTACGTTTTGATTTCTGATTTTCTACGGGATAGTGCAAAATAACAAGCAATGTATTTACATATACACAATGATAACATGTTAAGATCGTTGGTAAGTCATGTTCTACGTATTTCTAATGGAATGAAATAATTGTAAGTTTTGTCATTTATGTCATGTTTCGTTTCTATGTTAACAAATATATCATCTATCTTGCTTTTTTTCAAACCATATACCCATGTACATTTCTACAAAAAAAAACAAAACTTATAAAATAAATAATTACCAATCAATAAAAACCAGAAAATCACAAAGTTTGAACAACTTGCTAAAAAAAAAGTATTGTTTCAAGTACAGAAATAATATATATATATATATATATAAAAAGAACTGTATATATTACAAGCATATCATGTTCCTTTAAAATATTCTCCAAGATATACAACATTAAAATCTCATGATTAAGAAATAGTTCTCATAAAACAGCAATGACATGATTTTCTAAAATGTCTGACCAGACCAAAAATCTGCTCAAAGGACCCACTCTTACACATTTTGCATAAACTGTTTTTCTCTCTTCAAACTCACATATTCTTGGCTGCACACACAATTTAATCATACCCCCAACACAATTCACATTCTGTACAGTCATGTACATTTCATAAAATACATGTACAAATCATTAACAAATATCATTATTATCATATGTCTTGCTTTTAAGCAACCAACAACAAAATAGGGGAGATAATATATTACAGGGATTTGAAAGACATCAAGAGTTATCTCCCCACCTTGTTTTTGTTTCTTTGCTCCATTTTGGCATAGAAAACAAAATGAAATTAAGGTCTTCATCAAGACAATGTTTCTCCTCATCACACTCATATATCTTATAATAGATGATATTGGCACCAAAATTCAGGTCAAATCTAGAATGTCTACATCTCCTCAAAATTATTGTGTTGTAAGAAAACATTTGTGTACTGCAAAATTCTAAAACCAAAAATTTAGCATCGTGTCAACAGAAAATTAATTGTACATATCATGTTAAAAAAAAGATTTCTCGTCAAAAACAGCAAACTTTTGTAAACGAAATTAAAAATAATATGTGTGTTGTAAGTTATGATTGAAGCGTGTGAGCTAATGAAACATGATGTTTAGATAAATACAATTAAATAGTGTGATGCAACAGTTGTTAACTTTGAGGATATGCAACATATTAGACTTATTGACTCTGCTTAGCACTTTAAAATAATAAAACAATTTATTGCTAAAAGTTCCACACTCCATTAAAATGTAATCAACATTACCATTAAACATTCATTGTTAATCTATAACTTACTTCCTGGTGTCGTGTGTTTAAAAATAAAATACCCATCATTTATCAACTTTCTTGTCTCCATATTTTTTTCTTTTTTTGGAAACTTTCTCTTTGAACAATAACAAATACATGGAGGAGAATGATTAATTTCATTTTTGTCCTAAAACTTTCTTGTTTCTATAGTAACAACTTTTTTTCAACAAGAAAACTATTTTCTCTCTCCAAAATTTGGACATTTCTTTTTGAATAATTAAAAATAAGAGAATAATTAATTTCATCTTTTTTTTTGCTTTACATTTTGCCATTGCTTCTTTCATGATAGAGATATTAAACATTACATTACTATTTTTATCCTTTCAGGGTTATATAAATTGGTACCTGGGTCTACCGTTGTTATTTTTTCTCTCTCAAACACTTATTGAAAAAACTAATTAAATAATACAAATAAAATTTACATCAAATTCAGGAATTAAAAAAAAAAGATCTAAAGGTTACAGAAATAAAGAAATTTTGAATTAATGATAAAATAGAAATTAAGACAAGATCAAGGATAAAGCTTCCCCTTATTAAGAGATTAATGAAGATATTTTTTTAAATACAATTTCCCACCAAAAAATGAAATCATTGCCAACATTTGTTCACACTAATTCTTCAAACACGTTGTGCATAACTAACATAAACAAAACACACACACAAGCAGCTAAATACACACAAACTGCATTCATTTTCTCAATGTAACAAATATTAAACCTTCAGGAACCATTTATGACTATGTATTTATTTTCAACCTTTCTAGAATTACACTTTTTCATTTCAAGTCACATGATTTAATGTATAGCAGTCACATGAATTAATGTATATCAAGTCACATGAATTTAATGTATTTCAAGTCACATGATTTACTGTACACATAGATTCTATTTTAATTCTTTCTACCTCTGAACCCATAGAAATCTGTAAAATATATTATTAATTTAAAAACTGAAATTATTATTAACTTTAATTGATTATTATTGATTGATTAGTGTTCAATGCCAACATTAGCAGTATTACAGCTATATCATCAGGTGAAAATGTTTATAAATTAATTGCATCAAACTTAAGTTATGGTTTAATTAATACATTTGTATTGATGTAAATGATGATTAAATACACCTAATTTCTCAAAAGTTTTGACAATTTTTTTTTTTATCTGTTCTTCAAAATTTGAAAACAAAATGGATTGTAAATTTTAGAATAAGAAATTAAAAATGCTCAAATTTAAATTAAACACGGTTTTCTGTTTGGTTCATCATTTAAAAAAACCGATAACCAGCTGGTATTAATGAGTTATCTCCCTTAACATTGATGAAACAAATTTTATACAAATGTTACAAAAATAACAAGCTAGAGGTTACAATAGATTGTTTGTGGAGAACAGCATCCCATGAATGTTTAAAGTAACCTGCAAAACAAGAATCTTAGAAAACATTTCTTCTTCTTTGTTTTGTGTGTGTTACTTTTCAGGCAGTTTCTAGCAGTAGGGAATATCAATGATAATAATGCTAGTAAGACAAGCTGTGATACCAGCGATAATATATGTCATGACCTATAAAACTGACGTCATTGTTTTTATCAGTACGTCATAACGAGTTTGAAGTCTGACCAATAAATTCCAGCGACAGTACATTGATAATGACAATATCACTGGAAAAGAGAAAAAAAAATTCAAATTACCAATAATACTGAATTTTATACAGATTCTACTCTTTGTAAAGAAACAAGATTCAAATTTAATAATTCACACAAAACATTTTCATTTCAAATTTCTCTTACATACTAAGTCTCCAACTTCTCAAGATAAGTATAAATTTAGAAATCAAATTAATTTTCTTGGTTCTACAAGGAATGTATAAAAAAACTTCCAACTTTTAATAGAAATATCAACTGTATTAAAACTTATTATTGGCCAGTGTGACATCATTAAAACTTATTATTGGCCAGTGTGACATCATTAAAACTTATTACTGGCCAGTGTGACATCAAACGCATTATCATGTTGTCAAAAACGTCAGTTTGAAAGGTCCCTACATACATTATCACTAGTATCACAGCTTGTCCTATCAGACTCGTTGGTATACTTGTGATAATGTCTGTCTCAACCTGCACAACAGTTGATATTCCATATTTATTGTTTAGAATGAAATTTCACCTCTTAAAATTTGTTGACAAACATCACACAGACATGTACAACTGATCCATCTTTTCATAATAACATTGTTTACGTATGTACATTGTTTGACTTTTATAATACTGGTCGTCACGGTAACAATTCAATCCGTTGACTGACAAAATAGATGTAGTATCATAATGTTCACAAAATGAAAACATTTCTTCTTTGAAGATGTCGAAACTAAACACATATCCATAAATTAAATATTAGCCGGACAAGAACATTTCGTAGAGTTCACTACAACATTTAGATTTTTTGGTTTTTCTCCAGGGTTATCCCCCCTGAACAAAACAAAAAAAGAGCGTTAGAATGGCAAGTGTCTCTCCATGTCACAGTTTATCTCCAAACGTGAATGAAGGTTGACTAGGCTGATTAATGCTAGAGTTACTAACACTCCCTCCCGTATGATTCATTGTCATACTGATACTGGAAATTCCATCTATAGTATGCCTGAAACACACAAAAAAATAATATCAATATTGGTTTCATAAATTTAGAAAAAATGTGAAATCTAGACAAAATTTTGAACGAAAAAAAAGAAGAAGATGTTTTCTTGCAACTGTCACATTGTCCTGAATATAGCTGAAAAATTGCTCGCTGGACGTTAAACACCAATCAATCAATCAAGCAACTGTTACAGTAGTCCCCCTCTTAAAAAGCCACACCTACTGTAATGAAAATGTGGCTCCCCTCTTAAAAAGCCACTCCTACTGTAATGAAAATGTGGCTCCCCTCTTAAAAAGCCACACCTACTGTAATGAAAATGTGGCTCCCCTCTTAAAAAGCCACACCTACTGTAATGAAAATGTGGCATTATAAGAGGGGTGGCACTCTTGAGGGGACAACTTAGTAGTGTCTCAGTACATCTGAAAACTGGCCTCATAAGAGGGGGGGGGTCTACTGTCATTAAATAAATCTACTGTGATATAAAGTGAGTGATTGATGCTTTAACTCCAAATGAACAATTTTTCAGCTATATCATGGTGAGAACAAGTTCAATGAGATGATGATGATGTCTGCTTTGTACTAGATCAACACTGATGGATTTTCATAATTTCATTGGCTTTTAGTTTAACTTGTCCCTACTGTACTTGAGACAAGCACAATAACCATTACACTACTGATGTCGTTTGTCAATATTAATTGATATCCATAGACAAAATTTTCATCTGCAATTCACAGAAAAATATAATTGTTATACATAAATGCTTGACCGAAGAAACCTGCATGGATTAAATATATCCTTAGTACAGTTCTTTCTTAAATTGGGAACAAACAAATATAAAGTATTTTTGATTTGGTTTTGCACAAATGGATTTCTAAAAGCATCAAAGACGAAGCCCGAGATGGGAGATGCGATGAAAAGTCCATTTTGAGTAAAACATTTGAACAATAGTACATTTATAAAGGATTTGTGATGTAAATATAACATAAAACTTGTTGACCGACATATTTTTGTGTGCAAAGATTAAAAGGTAAATTTACAAACCACCATTACAGATATTATCATGTGTAAAGAGCGAGTGATTGTTGTTTAAGATTTACAAACCACCATTACAGATATTATCATGTGTAAAGAGTGAGTGATTGTTGTTTAAGATTTACAAACCACCATTACAGATATTATCATGTGTAAAGAGTGAGTGATTGTTGTTTAAGATTTACAAACCACCATTACAGATATTATCATGTGTAAAGAGTGAGTGATTGTTGTTTAAGATCAATTGCTCAGCTATATCATGGCAAGAACAAGTTAACTGCAATGAGATGATGATGAGATCCGCTTTGTACTAGACCAACACTCTCAATTGAATTTTTATAGTGCTAGTTCACTGAAACAACAGTCCGCAGAGAGTCATGTTGCCTCACTCAAACACACTATCCTGATTCCGAGCCAACCAATCTTTGCTCTTTCTCCTTAATGTTGAGTGCTTAGCGGAAAAGCAACAAATACCAATAGTCTTTGGTTTGACCCGATCTGGGCTTGAATCCATGATCTACCGCACTCGAGGCGAGCATCTTAACCATTACACCATTGATGCGGTAGCGTGTAAATATCAAAGGGAAAATTTACAAATCATCGATGTACACCTAAGACACCTTATACGATGAAATATTTACCTAACTTACCCCTTTGACTTTAGAGAACTAGGCTTTAGATAGTCATGAAATGACAACTGTATCACATCAGGTCGTTCCTCCTTCTTATACCTGAGACATGCCCTTATAAAATTCTGTAAAACAACACATGTCTACATTGTATATTGTATGTTTTTTAATGACAATACTGTAAGTAGGGGAGGCAACCACATACCATTTGGGGAAAAGGGGGAAAAAAATGAATGCCCCAAAAAACTAGCTTAACCCTGCCACTTTTTATTTAAGTGCCTGTGCCAAGCCATGAAAGTAAGCAATCATGTATATGCATGTTTGGGTATCGAATCTGGTAGTCACGACATAATTGAAATACTACTGAAAGTGAATCCTCTAATAATACACATACAAAGCTAGTGTTGAATTAAATTATTACTTTCAAAACTTTAATATATACAAAGAGTCTCCATCATTCCTGCAAAGAATAACTTGTACAGTAAAACCTGTGTAAACCGAACACCTGTCTATTACGAGCACAAATTATAGGGTTCAGTTTAGACAGGTTTCAATGTATGTTCAAAGAAGTCTCCATTGACGATGAGAAATAACTGGTATTACATGTTAACATTGACGATGAGAAATAACTTGTATTACATGTTGACATTGACGATGAGAAATAACTTGTATTACATGTTAACATTGACGATGAGAAATAACTTGTATTACATGTTAACATTGACGAAGAGAAATAACTCGTATTACATGTTAACATATGACATAAGGTCAGGTGACCTACTGGCTGATTTAGGTGTAAACCAAATAGGGTTGACTCAATATGTATTGTTACTTAGAAACCACAGTTAATGTTTATTGATATGTCAGATATCATTGCCTAGTTGACAACTACAGGACAAACATTCTTTGTTGACCTATGAAGTTGGATAGCTGCCAAACTTGACATGCTTAATGCTGCCACCACTGGAAACAAATAGGCTCACCTGATCATGCATATGCAAGTTTGTGTTCAATCTTCAATGAAGTCTAGATTTTAAGAAATATAATTATATTCATTTTTTCAAATAATCTGATGTTCAATTGTAACCCATTAAAGTAGGACTTCAATAAAAAATAAAAGGACTCTGTTCCCTTTTAGTTCCCTATTACTCTTCAACAGTAAAAGCTTCAACAAATCTGTTGGAACACATCAGGCAGGAATTTTCAGAAATTCAATTGAAAATACTGCATACAAATACGACTTTGTAAGGGGCCATCCAATGAACATTCCTACCAAGTTTGGTTCTAATTTGCCCAGTGGTTTCAGAGAAGAAGATGAAAATGTAAAAGTTTACAAACAACGACACCGACCAGTTGAGCTAAACAGCAATACCTGTTTTGTTATAATTTTTTTTTATCGTAACATTACCTTAACTTATTACTGACTTGGCGTTTAGAAGTAAAGATCTATAGTAACATTACCTTAGCTTCATTACTGACTTGGGGTCTAGAAGGGAAATCCACTTCTGTTGCTTTAAGAATTGTATTTTCTTCTAAAATGGCGGCTTGGGATAAATTATGACCAAATGGCTAAAATAGAAATACACAACAATAAAAAACTCTTAATAAAACTATGTAACAAGATCTGGTGATAAGTGAGTGAGTGATGGTTGTTTAATGCTAACTCACCAAGTTTTCAGCCATATCATGGCGAGAACAAGTTAATTTTCAATGAGATGATGATGAGGTCTGCTTTCTACTATATCAACATGCTTAGTTCGCTAGCTCACTGAAACAACAGTCCATTGCTAGACATGTTGCGCCACTCGGACACATTATCCTGATTTTGAGACAACCAGTCTTTGTTTTCTCCTTAATGCTGCATGCTTAGCGGAGAAGCAACAAATACCAATTTCATTGTCTTTGGTTTGACCCAATCTGGGCTCGAACCCACGATCAATAGCACTCGAGGTGAGCACGCTAATCATTACACCCCTGATGCAGTTGATCTGGTGATAAAAAACAGTCAAGATAATAGTTGCAGAAATCACAAGTCTTACTTTGGAAATTCAAAACATTATCTGTATATATAACTTTTATACATACATGTAAATACAATCATATACATTATAACTGATATACATACTACATGTAAATACAATCAAGTCGAGTAGATTCAAAACAGAATGAAGAAAAAATCTCACCTTTTTGCCATATAAACACTGATAAAATATTACACCCACCGACCAAACGTCCACTTTGGAAGATATTTTTGGTGGATTTTTCCCAACAACAAAACATTCTGGTGGTAAGTACCTACAAATAAGTTGTCAATATGTATCAGTAATTTCACTTATATAGGCAATCTGCCATATCACAAAGTTCATTTAACTAACTAGTTCAACATGTTATCTGACAAATCACAAAGTTGATTTAACTAACTAGTTCAACACGTTATTCGACAAATCACAAAGTTGATTTAACTAACTAGTTCAACACGTTATCTGACAAATCACAAAGTTGATTTAACTAACTAGTTCAACATATTATCTGACAAATCACAAAGTTGATTTAACTAACTAGTTCAACATGTTATCAGACAAATCACAAAGTTGATTTAACTAACTAGTTCAACATGTTATCTGACAAATCACAAAGTTGATTTAACTAACTAGTTCAACACGTTATCTGACAAATCATAAAGTTGATTTAACTAACTAGTTCAACACGTTATCTGACAAATCATAGTTGATTTAATTAACTAGTTCAACACGTTATCTGACAAATGACAAAGTTGATTTAACCAACTAGTTCAACACGCTATCTGACAAATCACAAAGTTGATTTAACTAACTAGTTGAACACGCTAAGAATAATAGAAACCGTGATTCCCTCTATATAAATCTATGAAAACACTGACTTTGAACTGTTCCATTTAAACATACATTATACAGATGGAAGGTAATTGGAATATAAGGTTACAAACCATAGTAGAAATATTAATGTCTCTGCTGCATCTTCACTTGGTAAAAATGTTTGGACAAACACGAACATCAACGTTTTATAAACTGTGATCATGGAAAAAAAATGATTCAACTTGTATAATCAGAAAATATTGACTACAACAAAACTACACACTAAACACATACCAGTAGGTTCCTGCCCCCTGGGACGTGAGATCCATGCCGTCTGACGTAATGTTCTCATCGTCCATAATTTTACTGAGACCAAAATCAGTGATTTTAATCTCGCCACTAACTGACCCACTACCAAGTAATATATTGCCTGAAAAATACCAATCATATACTAATAACAACTGTCAATACTTTTTTTCAGAGATCGATTGTTGTTTAATGCCAAGTGATAAATTTTTCAGCTATATGATGCCGAAAACAAGTTACATTCCATGAGATGATGATGATGTGCACTTTGTACTTGACCAACACAAATAGCTGGATTTTTATAGTGAAATATTTTTGTTTAAAGTCCATGAAATGACAGTCCACAGGTAAAATTGTCTCTCCACTCAAACACATCATATTGATTCTAAATGCTTATTGGAGAAGCAACATATACCAATTTCCTAATCTTTGGTTTGACCCAGCCTACGTTCAAACTCATGATGTAACGCTTGAGAAGCAAGCATGCTAACCATTACACCAACGATGAGGTTCTTAATTTTCCACATTGTTTCAATACAATTCACAATAGATGAAAAAATATCTATTTTTAACTTTATCACATAATTAACTAATAGGAAATATTTTTTATCTGTAGGTTATCGATCTTATATACCCACCAATGTGTAAATTTGCCAGTCACAAACTGAATATGAAATCCTGTCTGAACAACTTTGTGTCAAGTTTTTTAACAATCAATGAGCCATATTCCAAACAAGTTTCTCAAAGTTGGCTTTATCCAGGTTTCACTGTATCATTTAATCACATTTTTTCACCTGATGTACCTGTAACTTACCTGGTTTAAGGTCATAATGAATCACAGGTGGTTTGATCTCATTTAAATATTTCAGAGAACTAACAGTTTGGGAGACAATGGAACGAGCCTCTTTCTCCGGAATGGATTTATTTTGTTTCAGATAAAAGTCCAGATCATTCCCTTCACAATATTCTAGCACTGTACAAAATCTGCAAACAAAAACATAATCATCTTGGTTAAATATTTACAAAATATTTATTTTTTAAAAACTAAATTTATACAATTTTCAAAAGAGCATGAATCCAACATCATGTTGTAACTAAGTTTTTACCCAGTCAGGCAAACAGTGCAGATACTAACATAGATAGAAACGTGGAGTGTCAAACAGATACTAACATTGATAGAAACGTGGAGTGTCAAACAGATACTAACATTGATAGAAACGTGGAGTGTCAAACAGATACTAACATTGATAGAAACGTGGATTGTCAAACAGATACTAACATTGATAGAAATGTGGAGTGTCAAACAGATACTAACATTGATAGAAACATGGAGTGTCAAACAGATACTAACATAGATAGAAACGTGGAGTGTCAAACAGATACTAACATAGATAGAAACATGGGTGTCAAACAGATACTAACATAGATAGAAACGTGGAGTGTCAAACAGATAACTAACATAGATGGAAACGTGAAGTGTCAAACAGATACTAACATAGATAGAAACGTGGAGTGTCAAACAGATACTAACATAGATAGAACCGTGGAGTGTCAAACAGATACTAACATAGATAGAAACGTGGAGTGTCAAACAGATACTAACATAGATAGAAACGTGGAGTGTCAAACAGATACTAACATAGATAGAAACGTGGAGTGTCAAACAGATACTAACATAGATAGAAACTTGGAGTGTCAAACAGATACTAACATCAGTAGAAACGTGGAGTGTCAAACAGATACTAACATAGATAGAAACGTGGAGTGTCAAACAGATACTAACATAGATAGAAACGTGGAGTGTCAAACAGATACTAACATAGATAGAAACGTGGAGTGTCAAACAGATAACTAACATAGATGGAAACGTGAAGTGTCAAACAGATACTAACATAGATAGAACCGTGGAGTGTCAAACAGATACTAACATAGATAGAAACGTGGAGTGTCAAACAGATACTGACATAGATAGAAACGTGGAGTGTCAAACTATGTCTTAGTTAATTTTGTTTTGACAGAATGGGGCAAGGGTTTTTATTGTTGTTTAACACCAAATGAGCAATTTTTCAGCGATATCATGACGAGAACAGGTTACTTTTTGATGAGATGACAATGAAACTGTTAGCTTTATACCAGACAAACATGCCATTGAAGTTGGATTTTTTAATAGTACTTGCTCGCTGAATTAACAATCTGCAGGAAAACATGTCTCTCCCTAGATTTGGGCACATCATGGCTTAGCAAGCTACTATGAGGTCTGCTAGCTAATCTATTTAACAGTTGAGAAGCTCAACAACTACAAATATATAAGTGTATTTCTTGAGAGAGAAAAAAAAAAAATTATGTATCTGTTCCTTTATTAATCTTCTTCTCTCATTTTTTTTTTAATAAATCCTCTCCTTCGTTCTCATTTTCTTCTTTTTGTAAATAAATAGTACATGATACTTACGTAAATAAATAGTACATGATACTTACATAAATAATAGTACATGATATTTACATAAATAAATAGTACATGATACTTACGTAAATAAATAGTACATGATACTTACGTAAATTAATAGTACATGATACTTACGTAAATAAATAGTACATGATACTTACGTAAATAAATAGTACATGATACTTACGTAAATAAATAGTACATGATACTTACGTAAATAAATAGTACATGATACTTACGTAAATAAATAGTACATGATACTTACATAAATAAATAATACATGATACTTACGTAAATAAATAGTACATAATATTTACGTAAATAAATAGTACATAATATTTACGTAAATAAATAGTACATGATATTTACGTAAATAAATAGTACATGATACTTACGTAAATAAATAGTACATGATACTTACGTAAATAAATAGTACATGATATTTACGTA
This sequence comes from Bathymodiolus brooksi, assembly GCA_963680875.1. Classification (NCBI taxonomy): domain Eukaryota; kingdom Metazoa; phylum Mollusca; class Bivalvia; order Mytilida; family Modiolidae; genus Bathymodiolus; species Bathymodiolus brooksi. Next base: position 26,046,009 of record OY804587.1, on the reverse strand, counting down.
AATAAATAGTACATGATATTTACGTAAATAAATAGTACATGATATTTACGTAAATAAATAGTACATGATACTTACGTAAATAAATAGTACATGATACTTACGAATTATTATCAATTTCAAAAACATCATATAATTTGACAATTCTGGGATGATCCAGACTTTTATGAATGTTGTATTCTCGAAGTGCATGTCTGAAAAAATAATAATACATCACAAATTATTTCCCTAGTCCTAATTAAATACATCTATACAAGTAACTGAATGATTGCTGTTTAATGACACATGAGTATTTTTTTTTTTAGCTGTATCATGGTAGAACACCTAAGTTCATCCCCGGTTTTTAATGGGGTTCGTATCTTTAGTTTTATGTGTATGTTTTGTAGATCGTTGTTTGTCCTTTTTCTTTTGGCCATTGTGTTGTCTGTTCTTTCGATATACGGATTCTGATTACCCCTTTGGTATCTTTAAACTCTTCTTACATTTCAATGAGATCATGATGATGACAGCTTTCTTCTAAAACAACATACTTTGCTGGATTTCATAGCTCACTGAAACAACAGTCAGCGGGATGACACATTGCTCCACTCAGATACAATATCCTGATTCCCAGCTATTCTGTCATTATTCTCGCTCCTTGATTAGCGGAGAAGCAGTAAATTCCAATTTTATAGTTTTTGGTTTGACCTCTACCACACTAATGGCCATCACGCTAACCATTATACCATCCATTAAGCTTAATTTAATTAAGTGATAAACAATAAACGTAAGTTGCAAAAATGTGAATTAAAGGTTGTTTTAGACATAAATACCATGTTTCTAACATATGATCTGAGAATTACTTTCACACATAAAACTGGTTTCCCATCAGAACACCATCTGTTTTGCAGAATACAAGGTTTCTGGTGGAAAGAACTATTGGAATGTGTGGCTTTCAGTTTAAAACTGTCATTTTCATAGAAAAATTTAAGTTTTCTGGAATGTTCTCACATTACACGAATTTGAATGATTAATTATCCAGGTTTCAGACAAAATCTTATTGAATTGATAATTCAATGAAAATTTATGTTAATTGTCAAGACTTAAATACACTTTAATATAACCCTTTTCTATATTAGTTTTCTTGATGTAATTAGCCACGATATAACTGAAATATTGTTGAAAGTGGCATTAAAAACCATAACCTGTAATTTGTTTTTGATAAATTTGAAAATTAATCTGCACTTGTCAGGAATCAATTTCTAACTGGAAATTAATTTTTGATACTGATCAGATACCCAGGTTTCCGTGCGAGAACACTGTTGTTTTACATTTATATGACTATAGTCTGCCATATTTGATAGTATAACATAAAAATTCATGACGATCAGCTAAGCAATTCTTTTGCTTTTGTTACTTATAGCACATATCTTGTTCTAATTTTCAATTTGTGAAAAGAAAAAGGAAACTATAATAACTTCGACCAAAAATTGTCAAATATTAAGGTAAGGTCACATGATATGATTCCTTATCTAATTTCCAAATGATTTTGTATCTGCGGCATAGGAAAGTTGAATGGCCAAGCATTCACCCAGTTTGACTTTCCATTCCATGTTGATACCATTTTATATTTCTTTTACCGTTCTCATGATAACATTCTTATCAGACTGTCGGATGGAAATAATATGCCAACCAATTTTGAAACGTTTCAATTCGACTTCTGTGTTCACACTACGATATTTGTCTAAAGCGTGTCAAAAGGAACAAGAAATGTGTGCATCACAAAATACACCCGTCTATATAAATCATCAAACAGTATAATGGTAATGACCCCAAAATAAATAGGGTTCTTCCCCTTCCAAAGGGGAATCATTTGGCCAAGTTTGGTAAAGATCCAATATACAGAACTAAAGTTATCATGCGGAAACGATCCTGTTGTCAAAAATTATATTTATAGTAATGGTGACTTTGACCTTTGACCTAATGACCCCAAAATAAATAAGGTTCTTCCCCTTCCACAGGGGAATCATGTGGCCAAGTTTGTTAAAGATCCAATATACAGAACTAAAGTTATCGTGCGGAAACGATCCTGTTGTCAAAAATTATATTTATAGTAATGGTGACTTTGACCTTTGACCTAATGACCCCAAAATAAATAAGGTTCTTCCCCTTCCACAGGGGAATCATGTGGCCAAGTTTGTTAAAGATCCAATATACAGAACTAAAGTTATCATGCGGAAACGACCCAGTTGTCAAAAATTCTATTTATAGTAACCTTGACCTTTGACCTAATGACCCCAAAATATATAGAGTTCTTCCCCTTCCACAGGGCAATCATGTGGTCCAGTTTGGTAAAGATCCAATATACAGAACTAAAGTTATCATGTGGAAACGACCTTGTTGTCAAAAATTGTATTTATAGTAATGGTGACCGTGACCTTGACCTTTGACCTAATGACCCCAAAATAAATAGGGTTCTTCCCCTTCCACAGGGGAATCATGTGGCCAAGTTTGTTAAAGATCCAATATACAGAACTAAAGTTATCGTGCGGAAACGACCCTGTTGTCAAAAATTCTATTTATAGTAACGGTGACCTTTGACCTAATGACCCCAAAATAAATAGGGTTCTTCCCCTTCCACAGGGAAATCATGTGGCCACGTTTGGTAAAGATCCGATATACAGAACTAAAGTTATTGTGCGGACGCCCACCCACCCGTCATACCCAATCACATAATACGGCCCCGTCTTGAGACGGACGTATAAAAATCAAATGGAAAGTTGGACAGAAAACTGTGTGACCGCACCTTTAAAGACAATGATATAAATTAGATAATATTACTTGATATAATTAGCCTTTTTATCATCCTTCCACTCTCTGTTGAGTTGATGGATTTTACAGGCTACATATCTCTGCTCCTTCAAGTCAAAACCCTACAAAAAAACAGAAAAAATGACCTGTCACCTCTGTTGATATATTTTAAGTGATTTTGGAATATTACAAGATACAATGTCACCTTATTAAAGGTCAGTTAAACTGATGGGGAAACAAAAACGGCTGTGTTGTATCAAACTAAAGTGCATCTGAAAGATTGAATCTGGTACAAATTAAATTCAACAATGATTTATTTTGTTCTTGAATCAGTTTTACATATAGGTGTTTTTTGTGTGTGTCTTAGAAGATTTAACACTGGCTTTTCGACCATTGTTTGTATCAGAAGAGCGTTCAGGTGGATGTACTTGGATGTCTTCTTAATGTCAACTGACATGTAAAATGAAAGCGAAATATTAGTAGACGATATAACATAACTTAAATGTTAAAGTCACAAACAAACATCAAATATGCCTAAACATCAACAAAAAGTTGTTATTAAGAATGTAGAAGTAAAATTTGCGATGCGAAGTAAACATCTTTGGCTCCGTTACAAAGATGGTGACCATGTAATGTTAAATCTCCATAGAGAAAGTCAAGGATGTATTCATTCATTCACATAATCATGGGAGAATATAAAACATGGACCATTTATCTTTGGATGTAGTACAGTATTTAATTTTCAATGAAAAAGGGTAAGAAATGGGCATATGAAAAATAAGTACAATATTTGAGAAAATTAGCTCATGTGACACAGAGTATAGTAAAATAAGGAAGAAAATTAGCTCATGTGACACAGAGTATAGTAAAATAAGGAAGAATATTAGTTCATGTGACACAGAGTATAGTAAAATAAGGAAGAATATTACCCTCTCTAGTTGTCACTTTATCTACAACTTACTTTATGAACCTCACTGAACCCTCCTTTCCCCAGTAAGTTGAGAAGTAGATATCTATCATTTAATATAGGATGATCTTTAAATCTGAAAAACAAAATTTAAGTATAAATCAGTAGGTTGGTTTAGTTGGTTTATGGTGTTTAATGCCACTTTCAACAATATTTCAGCTATATCGTAGTAGCCAGTTTTGTTGGTGGAGGAAACCGGAATACCCAGAGAAAACTGCTGATCTGTCGCAAATCACTGACAAACTTTCTCACATAATGTTGCATCAACACTGATTGCACAGGTAGTTGTAATTCTAACTACCATACGATCCCGACCACGACAGAAGAATGAATACAAATATACATAAGTCATGTTTTATTTTCAAAACATCAGTGGAAAATAACTAGTGGACAACAGGAGTACTTGTGTTATAACTTATAACTAGTGGACAACAGGAGTACTTGTGTTATAACTTATAACTAGTGGACAATAGGAGTACTTGTGTTATAACTTATAACTAGTGGAAAACAGGAGTACTTGTGTTATAACTTATAACTAGTGGACAACAGGAGTACTTGTGTTATAACTTATAACTAGTGGACAACAGGAGTACTTGTGTTATAACTTATAACTAGTGGACAACAGAAGTACTTGTGTTATAACTTATAACTAGTGGACAACAGGAGTACTTGTGTTATAACTTATAACTAGTGAACAACAGGAGTACTTGTGTTATAACTTATAACTAGTGGACAACAGGAGTACTTGTGTTATAACTTATAACTAGTGGACAACAGGAGTACTTGTGTTATAACTTATAACTAGTGGACAACAGGAGTACTTGTGTTATAACTTATAACTAGTGGACAACAGGAGTACTTGTGTTATAACTAATAACTAGTGGACAACAGGAGTACTTGTGTTATAACTTATAACTAGTGGACAACAGGAGTACTTGTGTTATAACTTATAACTAGTGGACAACAGGAGTACTTGTGTTATAACTTATAACTAGTGGACAACAGGAGTACTTGTGTTATAACTAATAACTAGTGGACAACAGGAGTACTTGTGTTATAACTTATAACTAGTGGACAACAGGAGTACTTGTGTTATAACTTATAACTATTGGACAACAGGAGTACTTGTGTTATAACTTATAACTAGTGGACAACAGGAGTACTTGTGTTATAACTTATAACTAGTGGACAACAGAAGTACTTGTGTTATAACTTATAACTAGTGGACAACAGGAGTACTTGTGTTATAACTTATAACTAGTGGACAACAGGAGTACTTGTGTTATAACTTATAAGTAGTGGACAACAGGAGTACTTGTGTTATAACTTATAACTAGTGGACAACAGGAGTACTTGTGTTATGACTTATAATTAGTGGACAACAGGAGTACTTGTGTTATAACCATTGTCCTTATAACTAGTGGACAACAGGAGTACTTGTGTTATAACCATTGTCCTTATAACTAGTGGACAACAGAAGTACTTGTGTTATAACTTATAACTAGTGGACAACAGGAGTACTTGTGTTATGACTTATAATTAGTGGACAACAGGAGTACTTGTGTTATAACTTATAACTAGTGGACAACAGGAGTACTTGTGTTATAACATATAAGTAGTGGACAACAGGAGTACTTGTGTTATAACTTATAACTAGTGGACAACAGGAGTACTTGTGTTATAACTTATAACTAGTGGAAAACAGGAGTACTTGTGTTATAACCATTGTCCTTATAACTAGTGGACAACAGGAGTACTTGTGTTATAACCATTGTCCTTATAACTAGTGGACAACAGGAGTACTTGTGTTATAACTTATAACTAGTGGACAACAGGAGTACTTGTGTTATAACTTATAACTAGTGGACAACAGGAGTACTTGTGTTATAACTTATAACTAGTGGACAACAGGAGTACTTGTGTTATAACTTATAACTAGTGGACAACAGGAGTACTTGTGTTATAACTTATAACTAGTGGACAACAGGAGTACTTGTGTTATAACTTATAACTAGTGGACAACAGGAGTACTTGTGTTATAACTTATAACTAGTGGACAACAGAAGTACTTGTGCTATAACTTATAATTAGTGGACAACAGGAGTACTTGTGTTATAACCATTGTCCTTATAACTAGTGGACAACAGGAGTACTTGTGTTATAACTTATAACTAGTGGACAACAGGAGTACTTGTGTTATAACCATTGTCCTTATAACTAGTGGACAACAGAAGTACTTGTGTTATAACTTATAACTAGTGGACAACAGGAGTACTTGTGTTATGACTAATAATTAGTGGACAACAGGAGTACTTGTGTTATAACTTATAACTAGTGGACAACAGGAGTACTTGTGTTATAACCATTGTCCTTATAACTAGTGGACAACAGAAGTACTTGTGTTATAACTTATAACTAGTGGACAACAGGAGTACTTGTGTTATGACTTATAATTAGTGGACAACAGGAGTACTTGTGTTATAACTTATAACTAGTGGACAACAGGAGTACTTGTGTTATAACTTATAAGTAGTGGACAACAGGAGTACTTGTGTTATAACTTATAACTAGTGGACAACAGGAGTACTTGTGTTATAACTTATAACTAGTGGAAAACAGGAGTACTTGTGTTATAACCATTGTCCTTATAACTAGTGGACAACAGGAGTACTTGTGTTATAACTTATAACTAGTGGACAACAGGAGTACTTGTGTTATAACCATTGTCCTTATAACTAGTGGACAACAGGAGTACTTGTGTTATAACTTATAACTAGTGGACAACAGGAGTACTTGTGTTATAACTTATAACTAGTGGACAACAGGAGTACTTGTGTTATAACTTATAACTAGTGGACAACAGGAGTACTTGTGTTATAACTTATAACTAGTGGACAACAGGAGTACTTGTGTTATAACTTATAACTAGTGGACAACAGGAGTACTTGTGTTATAACTTATAACTAGTGGACAACAGGAGTACTTGTGTTATAACTTATAACTAGTGGACAACAGGAGTACTTGTGTTATAACTTATAACTAGTGGACAACAGGAGTACTTGTGTTATAACTTATAACTAGTGGACAACAGGAGTACTTGTGTTATAACTTATAACTAGTGGACAACAGGAGTACTTGTGTTATAACTTATAACTAGTGGACAACAGGAGTACTTGTGTTATAACTTATAACTAGTGGACAACAGGAGTACTTGTGCTATAACTTATAACTAGTGGACAACAGGAGTACTTGTGTTATAACTTATAACTAGTGGACAACAGAAGTACTTGTGTTATAACTTATAACTAGTGGACAACAGGAGTACTTGTGTTATAACTTATAACTAGTGGACAACAGGAGTACTTGTGTTATAACTTATAACTAGTGGACAACAGGAGTACTTGTGTTATAACTTATAACTAGTGGACAACAGGAGTACTTGTGTTATAACTTATAACTAGTGGACAACAGGAGTACTTGTGTTATAACTTATAACTAGTGGACAACAGGAGTACTTGTGTTATAACTTATAACTAGTGGACAACAGGAGTACTTGTGTTATAACTTATAACTAGTGGACAACAGGAGTACTTGTGTTATAACTTATAACTAGTGGACAACAGGAGTACTTGTGTTATAACTTATAACTAGTGGACAACAGGAGTACTTGTGTTATAACTTATAACTAGTGGACAACAGGAGTACTTGTGTTATAACTTATAACTAGTGGACAACAGGAGTACTTGTGTTATAACTTATAACTAGTGGACAACAGGAGTACTTGTGTTATAACTTATAACTAGTGGACAACAGGAGTACTTGTGTTATAACTTATAACTAGTGGACAACAGGAGTACTTGTGTTATAACTTATAACTAGTGGACAACAGGAGTACTTGTGTTATAACTTATAACTAGTGGACAACAGGAGTACTTGTGTTATAACTTATAACTAGTGGACAACAGGAGTACTTGTGTTATAACTTATAACTAGTGGACAACAGGAGTACTTGTGTTATAACTTATAACTAGTGGAAAACAGGAGTACTTGTGTTATAACTTATAACTAGTGGACAACAGGAGTACTTGTGTTATAACTTATAACTAGTGGACAACAGAAGTACTTGTGTTATAACTTATAACTAGTGGACAACAGAAGTACTTGTGTTATAACTTATAACTAGTGGACAACAGGAGTACTTGTGTTATAACTTATAACTAGTGGACAACAGGAGTACTTGTGTTATAACTTATAACTAGTGGACAACAGGAGTACTTGTGTTATAACTTATAACTAGTGGACAACAGGAGTACTTGTGTTATAACTTATAACTAGTGGACAACAGGAGTACTTGTGTTATAACTTATAACTAGTGGACAACAGGAGTACTTGTGTTATAACTTATAACTAGTGGACAACAGGAGTACTTGTGTTATAACTTATAACTAGTGGACAACAGGAGTACTTGTGTTATAACCATTGTCCTTAATATGCATGAAATATTTGACAGTGTACGTTAAGCAACCAACAATCAATCAAGCATGTTCATAACAATATCATCAGGAAATGTGCTTTACTAAATATGCTTTGTTTATCATTGATTTCAGGATTTCAATTTTCTTTCCTCTGATAAAATTTCTGCAGATGTATATATCTTACTTTCTATATCACTAGATGACAAATATATGTCCAAATCTATTTCCTATAAATTTTGTGATATTTCAACATAAGACATATTATCCTTATTCCGAGCCAACCAGTATTTGCATTTTTTCCTTAATGCTGCATGCTTAGCAGAGAAGCAACTAATATCAATTTCATAGTCTTTGGTTTGACCCCACCAGGATTCAAGTCTATGATCTATCACACTCAGACCCCACCAGGATTCAAGTCTATGATCTATCACACTCAGACCCCACCAGGATTCAAGCCTATGATCTATCACACTCAGACCCCACCAGGATTCAAGCCTATGATCTATCACACTCAGACCCCACCAGGATTCAAGCCTATGATCTATCACTCAGACCCCACCAGGATTCAAGCCTATGATCTATCACACTCAGACCCCACCAGGATTCAAGCCTATGATCTATCACACTCAGACCCCACCAGGATTCAAGTCTATGATCTATCACACTCAGACCCCACCAGGATTCAAGCCTATGATCTATCACACTCAGACTCCACCAGGATTCAAGTCTATGATCTATCACACTCAGACTCCACCAGGATTCAAGTCTATGATCTATCACACTCAGATCCCACCAGGATTCAAGCCTATGATCTATCACACTCAGACCCCACCAGGATTCAAGCCTATGATCTATCACACTCAGACCCCACCAGGATTCAAGCCTATGATCTATCACACTCAGACCCCACCAGGATTCAAGCCTATGATCTATCACACTCAGACCCCACCAGGGTTCAAGCCTATGATCTATCACACTCAGACCCCACCAGGATTCAAGCCTATGATCTATCACACTCAGACCCCACCAGGATTCAAGTCTATGATCTATCACACTCAGACCCCACCAGGATTCAAGCCTATGATCTATCACACTCAGACCCCACCAGGATTCAAGCCTATGATCTATCACACTCGGACCCCACCAGGATTCAAGTCTATGATCTATCACACTCAGACCCCACCAGGATTCAAGCCTATGATCTATCACACTCAGACCCCACCAGGATTCAAGCCTATGATCTATCACACTCAGACCCCACCAGGATTCAAGCCTATGATCTATCACACTCAGACCCCACCAGGATTCAAGTCTATGATCTATCACACTCAGACTCCACCAGGATTCAAGTCTATGATCTATAACTCAGACCCCACCAGGATTCAAGCCTATGATCTATCACACTCAGACCCCACCAGGATTCAAGCCTATGATCTATCACACTCAGACCCCACCAGGATTCAAGTCTATGATCTATCACACTCAGACCCCACCAGGATTCAAGTCTATGATCTATCACACTCAGACCCCACCAGGATTCAAGTCTATGATCTATCACACTCAGATCCCACCAGGATTCAAGCCTATGATCTATCACACTCAGACCCCACCAGGATTCAAGCCTATGATCTATCACACTCAGACCCCACCAGGATTCAAGCCTATGATCTATCACACTCAGACCCCACCAGGATTCAAGCCTATGATCTATCACACTCAGACCCCACCAGGATTCAAGCCTATGATCTATCACACTCAGACCCCACCAGGATTCAAGTCTATGATCTATCACACTCAGACCCCACCAGGATTCAAGCCTATGATCTATCACACTCAGACCCCACCAGGATTCAAGTCTATGATCTATCACACTTAGACCCCACCAGGATTCAAGCCTATGATCTATCACACTCAGACCCCACCAGGATTCAAGTCTATGATCTATCACACTCAGACCCCACCAGGATTCAAGTCTATGATCTATCACACTCAGACCCCACCAGGATTCAAGCCTATGATCTATAACACTCAGACCCCACCAGAATTCAAGCCTATGATCTATCACACTCAGACCCCACCAGGATTCAAGCCTATGATCTATCACACTCAGACCCCACCAGGATTCAAGTCTATGATCTATCACACTCAGACCCCACCAGGATTCAAGTCTATGATCTATCACACTCAGACCCCACCAGGATTCAAGCCTATGATCTATCACACTCAGACCCCACCAGGATTCAAGCCTATGATCTATCACACTCAGACCCCACTAGGATTCAAGTCTATGATCTATCACACTCAGACCCCACCAGGATTCAAGCCTATGATCTATCACACTCAGACCCCACCAGGATTCAAGCCTATGATCTATCACACTCAGACCCCACCAGGATTCAAGCCTATGATCTATCACACTCAGACCCCACCAGGATTCAAGCCTATGATCTATCACACTCGGACCCCACCAGGATTCAAGTCTATGATCTATCACACTCAGACCCCACCAGGATTCAAGCCTATGATCTATCACACTCAGACCCCACCAGGATTCAAGCCTATGATCTATCACACTCAGACCCCACCAGGATTCAAGCCTATGATCTATCACACTCAGACCCCACCAGGATTCAAGTCTATGATCTATCACACTCAGACTCCACCAGGATTCAAGTCTATGATCTATCACTCAGACCCCACCAGGATTCAAGCCTATGATCTATCACACTCAGACCCCACCAGGATTCAAGCCTATGATCTATCACACTCAGACCCCACCAGGATTCAAGTCTATGATCTATCACACTCAGACCCCACCAGGATTCAAGTCTATGATCTATCACACTCAGACCCCACCAGGATTCAAGTCTATGATCTATCACACTCAGATCCCACCAGGATTCAAGCCTATGATCTATCACACTCAGACCCCACCAGGATTCAAGCCTATGATCTATCACACTCAGACCCCACCAGGATTCAAGCCTATGATCTATCACACTCAGACCCCACCAGGATTCAAGCCTATGATCTATCACACTCAGACCCCACCAGGATTCAAGCCTATGATCTATCACACTCAGACCCCACCAGGATTCAAGTCTATGATCTATCACACTCAGACCCCACCAGGATTCAAGCCTATGATCTATCACACTCAGACCCCACCAGGATTCAAGTCTATGATCTATCACACTTAGACCCCACCAGGATTCAAGCCTATGATCTATCACACTCAGACCCCACCAGGATTCAAGTCTATGATCTATCACACTCAGACCCCACCAGGATTCAAGTCTATGATCTATCACACTCAGACCCCACCAGGATTCAAGCCTATGATCTATAACACTCAGACCCCACCAGAATTCAAGCCTATGATCTATCACACTCAGACCCCACCAGGATTCAAGCCTATGATCTATCACACTCAGACCCCACCAGGATTCAAGTCTATGATCTATCACACTCAGACCCCACCAGGATTCAAGTCTATGATCTATCACACTCAGACCCCACCAGGATTCAAGCCTATGATCTATCACACTCAGACCCCACCAGGATTCAAGCCTATGATCTATCACACTCAGACCCCACTAGGATTCAAGTCTATGATCTATCACACTCAGACCCCACCAGGATTCAAGCCTATGATCTATCACACTCAGACCCCACCAGGATTCAAGCCTATGATCTATCACACTCAGACCCCACCAGGATTCAAGCCTATGATCTATCACACTCAGACCCCACCAGGATTCAAGCCTATGATCTATCACACTCAGACCCCACCAGGATTCAAGCCTATGATCTATCACACTCAGACCCCACCAGGATTCAAGTCTATGATCTATCACACTCAGACCCCACCAGGATTCAAGCCTATGATCTATCACACTCAGACTCCACCAGGATTCAAGTCTATGATCTATCACACTCAGACCCCACCAGGATTCAAGCCTATGATCTATCACACTCAGACCCCACCAGAATTCAAGCCTATGATCTATCACACTCAGACCCCACCAGGATTCAAGCCTATGATCTATCACACTCAGACCCCACCAGGATTCAAGCCTATGATCTATCACACTCAGACCCCACCAGGATTCAAGCCTATGATCTATCACACTCAGACCCCACCAGGATTCAAGCCTATGATCTATCACACTCAGACCCCACCAGGATTCAAGCCTATGATCTATCACACTCAGACCCCACCAGGATTCAAGCCTATGATCTATCACACTCAGACCCCACCAGGATTCAAGCCTATGATCTATCACACTCAATCAGAGCATGCAAACCATTACACCACCTATATGGCTATATCAAAATAGGACTAACCTCGAACTGTCTTCATTATGGATTCGTTTTAATTCTCTAATATGTAAATTTCTTTCTCTTTCTAATTTTTCTAATTCTAACTGTACATCTGCATCCTCCTTCTTTAGACTAGCTTGCCGTAATTTGAGAATCTCATCCAATTCATAATATTCTGCTATCGATAAACTGTAAAACAAAAAAAGAACTTCATTGAATTCCATATTCTGTATCTACGTACATGTAACATGTATATGGCAAATAATAACTAGTAAAACCTGCTTTAGTGACCACCTTTATTAAGCCATAATTAAACCTGTATTTAGCAACCCCTGTCATATGTGACCCTATTTCAATGTTCCCTTGGAAGATCACTTTAGAAAAGCTTGACTGTAGTACCAACAAACAAAATTTCTTTGGTAAACCCAGACTTTTTATTTCAAATTTAAGATATCCATCATGTCTTCTTCCCACTGCTGTGTCTCCTCCACTACCCAAAATGCTATATGTACATCTCCACATGCTTACTATCAGGCTTGTATAATCATATATATAAATATTGGTTACTGTAACGCAGAGCGTTACAAATGTCCCCCAAACGAACAATACAAGTACTAGTGGTATGAATGAAGAATAGTGTGAGAACATAGCAAGAAATAACAAGATATATGATCTTAAAGATCATAATTTGGCTCCCAAACGATGGATATCAATTCGCAACATCATAATCTACTTGGAAACCAACTTTCGCTCAAATCAGAGGATTTATGTATTTTGGTGGCCATTTTTGGTTCAAAATGGCCACCATAGCAAACCAAAATGGTCGCCATATGGTGCAGCATGTCTTACTCCCTGTAAATATCCATTTCCATTGAAATCTGTTCATTTTTGAATTTTTAACGATTTTCTTAATTTTTATATTGGCGACCATTTTGAAAATTTTAAAAACAGAGCACAACTTTGAGTGATAATCTATTTTTGTGTCAAGTTTCAAAAGGATCCGCTGTACGGTTTGAACTTAACATTTTTTTGCACCTTAGTTACCATGGCAACGGCCACCATTTTGGATTTTTCAACCCCCCCAAAAGCTGCCACACACTACGGTGGATATTCCTACAAAGTTTCATGAAGTTTGATGAAAGGAATCCAATTTTTTTTTTAATCCTCCCTTTTTTGTTTCTATGGCAACTGTGGCAAAGTTTGTCCAACCGATTCTGATTTTTTTGGCTTATCTCGTTCCACTAGATATGGATGTTGTTCCTAACAAGTTTCATCAATTTCTGTTCGGCGAGTAATCTGCTATGATCATTTTTGTATTTTTCAATTTTTTAGCATTTTGGCCGTTTGCATGGCAACGGCAACGATTTTGAAAATTCCGAAAGTAGTCTGCACATCTACTCATAGTGCTTAACATTCCTGTGAAGTTTCATTGATTTCCGTTCAGTAGTCGCCGAGAAATGTTTCGGACAAACTTTTGGCACAAGAAAGAAAGAAAGTAGAATAATAATAATAATAATAATAAGAAACGGAGCAAACACAATATGTCTCCCCAAACAAAGTTTGGTGGGACATAATTATCTTAACTGAAAGTGAAAAAGATGCTATGATCCAGGGAAAAGTGACATGATCCTAGCAAAAAAATATTAAAATTGTATCAATGCAGATAAAATCTAGTCATGAATATCTATCTACATGTTGTTGTAATGTGATACACATGTTTATAGAGTATACTCCCCCCCCCTCCTTTTCTTTTTTGAAACTATTCACTTAAGGTATGTTGGAGAACAAAATATATGTACAACTGACCTTTTTTCTTGACCAGGTTTAATAAATTCTGGTTTTATACTTTTAGGTCCAGCACCACCTGGTTTTCTTTTCGTTAAACCTTTTCTATGTTTTTCAATTTCATCTCTATCTGTTGATATTCTTTCTTGTTGTCTGTTGTAGATAAAAAAAAAAATGATTAGAGCATTACAGATATATTGGAATATCAAAATATTTCTCTTTTTCCTTGGTGAGTGAGCGAGTGACTTATTGATGTTTAAAACCAAGCTTGCAATTTTTTTCAGATATATCATGGTGATGACAAGTTTTTTGTTGTTGACCAAATGGTGATTTGTCTATTTTGTGTGTTGGGATTTTTACAGAGTTATCTCACTGAAACAACAGTCCATAGCAGGCCTCTACATTAACATATTTTTCAACTTGTCCCTTCGGACAACTAACTAAAAAAGGTACTTGTCCGACTCAATCTTTTAGTTGTCCGAAAAAATTAATAAAAATTACAAAAACTAGAGAATAATTATCCAGGGCACCCACTACTTTCAAATTAGAAGGAGAAGTGACTTCTCTTTCAGAGAGCTCACAGGGAGAAGTGGGGAGAAGTCAATTGCGATTAATTGAAACATTGTTTCGCGACCCCTCTGACGTTACCCTGCCCAAATTTAGTAAATAGTTAAAGCTGCCTGAACTGATTTGTTCTGGGTTTTTTTTTATTCATAACTACCTTAAGGACATATATTCAATGTCACATTTCTATTTCTGTCTACCTTGATTGGAGTCTTGCATACCAGTGATTTTTATATGTTGCGCCATCGAAAGGGAGGCAACAAATACCAAGTTTATAGTCTTATGTTGAACCTGATCAGATATCGAACCCCCAACCTACCACTCAGTGAGAAATGTAAAAGGACAGAGGCAGTTCACATTTTGTCCCCAGCTTCCAATCAAGCAGAAAATGGAAATTTATCACCCAAGAATAGCATTATAATAAACATTTTTTTTGCATATGACCTACTTTAGTAAATCGGTGAAAGCCCATCCATCGTTCCAGTTTTCTACAAATGTAGCTCCTTGTCTTTGAGTAACAAACTGACCGAGTCGTAATCTGTTACTCATACTCTTTTGTCGAGTCGTCTTCTTTTCTAATTTACTCTGCAAAATAAATATTTTGAGAACCATGTTATTTATCATGTATATAAACACATTCAAGTATGTTAAAAAATACATATCAGAAGCTAATTAACAAGACTTTGTTAAAAGTGAAGGTTTAAAATTTGCTATAATAGGCCTTTATCCCACTTTATAATCCTCATATACATAAACTATGTTTTTTAAGACACTGAACTAATATTGTTTATTTAATGAGTCATCCATATACAGCATGGTTAAATAAAATTTGTAGTTTCTATAAATAAGCCTTTTCTACATTTTCCCATACAATCCTTAAAGCTTAATAATATCCTATGATGATGACAATCATGGATTTCAAATCAACAAAGAAAGTATTAGATTTTCAAAATTTGGTCCATTATATCTATATCTGCAGTGGTGGCCATCTTCAATTTCTTATGAATGCTAAAATGATAACATTCTAAGAACAACATTTTTCTACATAATCCAAGACGGTGGCCATTTTGGGTTTTAAACAAAAAAGAAACCCACAAACTTTGTATGATTATATGAGCATTTCTGCCAAATATCAATTCCATCACATGTGCTGTTTGAGATAATTAATCTTAGCTGCCATGTTCCAAATTAGAATGTTGTAACACAAGTAATATTTCTGCTAGATGATTTGAAACATAAAGTTAAGTCAACAGACAACAGACACAAAGTGATGACAACACTTTACATTGCCTTTAGGATGACAACACTTTACATTACCATTAGGATGACAACACTTTACATTACCTTTAGGATGATGTGCAAACATCTGAAGTAGACAGACACATTGGGACAACAATGCCAAACATTGCCCAGCTGAACTGTTGGATGATGATCGAGATGCAGTTGATGAAGCCAGATACAAATTGATAACAATAGTGTGCAAAAAAAAAAGAAGAAAAAAGAATAATACTTTACCTTTTCAATCAGTAAAGATTTATTTACATTCAGACATTTCTGCAGATTATCTTTGTGTTTATCTATCAATTTTTGTTGTGCAGTGATCTGCCGCCGCTGTTCGTCATTTTGCTGGAAAAAAAAAAGAAATAAATTATTTATGAAAAAAAAAGAAGGAAATTTCTCAAATATATCAAATCTGCATGCATCCTAATGTTCAGTTAGCTTGAAACAAAACTAAATCACAAATCTCAACTGATTATTTATAAAAATATGAACTTATTTCAAATGTTCAATACAATTTCTACAGGTATAAAGTCCTTTGATTTTGCTAATTTTTCACTTCTTTTCAACATGCAAAGTTTATCCTGCACTACAAAAGAGGGGTTTTCTTATCACAGGTATTACTAGTGATAAAACCAATATTATAATATACTCAGCAAAAAAAGTTAAGGACCATATTTTTTCAGAAGTATTAAAAGGTTCTAGTTTATATATGAAAGTTGCTTTGTTGCTAATCTGGTCCTCCATACATCAATAATCAATATTATTATTTTTCATTGATTGGAGGAATTTGTGACACGTGATAAAATACATAAACACGCTTGGCATGCTACAATAAAATTGTAAACCTAAAATAGATTCGTATTAAAAAATTTCATAAAATTTCAAAATTTTCCAAAAATTTCAAAATTCTAAAATAAAAAAAAAATTATTTTAAAGTTCAAATCAAAAATTTCAAAATTTTCATAAGATTTCAAAATTTTACAAAAATTTCAAAAAGTTTAAAAAATTTCAGTTTTCATAAAATTTCAAAATTTTAATACATGTATTTAAATAATAATATTGAAAAATGATAAAACAATTATAGCCTACCATTTCGATCAATACAAGGATTTATAGACCTAAGAATATATATCGACCTCGGACTTCGTCCTCAGTCAATATATATTTATAGGTCTATAAATCCATGTATTGACCTCAATGGAAGGCTATATTTGTATATTATCGAGTACACCTTTTTTGTGTTTACATTGCGTACGTGACACTGAGTCTGCACTGCATTGATATTGATTTTATGCTGTTTCCAAAGTGGTCTATAGACAGTGATTTTTTCCAAACAGCTGTAGAAAAATGATTTCTTAGTAAATTCGTGTATGATTGTCACATGATTGTTATATCAAGATCTTACTCTAATGAGTTCTTCTATTCTGGTATCTTTCTGTTCTATGTCTGTAGATGCTTTGGTTTCCCATGCTTGTATCTGATGACATAACACATCTGTCTAAAATGATAAAATTAGCAATATTGTAATATTATATGTTGTAACATGAATGCATTCATTTCCTTTGATCTTTTTATGGTTTATATACCAGAATGTAAGCAACAGCTAAGAACTATGAAATAATACACACAGATATGAGATATTGGACACTTTAAATATGGGCTGTAGTTTAATTACTCTCAGACAGCTGTGCAATAATCAATGACCTAGATGTGATATTGCATGGCTTCATGTTACAAATCATTTATACCACAGTTTTCCGAGTTAAGCAATCTCATGCTTCACGTTCAATTTTTTAACCATTTAACTGGTATAAATACATAACAGACACAGTATCAATATAAAAAGTGAGGTTATGGCCTGTGGGTAGTCAACATACATTGTTATTATACTGTAGTATATATTTATTCCATAAAATTAGCTCCATGTAAAACTAGTATTACTGTGAGCACAGCTCACTAAGATATATTCCCCGCTCCGTACATCTGTCCAACCTATTTCCATAACCAAAACATTACTGATTGTTCCGACCAAAAATGAAAGGGACCCTCCTCTCTTCACTGGTAAGCTGCTGATAAAATTTCAAAACATTCTGAGAAACACTACTCAAGTTATCATACGACATAGGGTAAAAATCCTATTTTCCGTCATATCAAGTCCAATAACTCTGGAACGACAAAAGTGAAAATCGTCAAAAAAGAAAGGGATCCTCCTCTCTTCACCAGTAAACAGCTGATAAAATTTTAAAAGATTCTAAGAAACACAACTCTAAGTTATCGTACGACATTGGATTTGTCTACAGACGGACGGACATGGTGAAACCAGTATACCCCCCTACAACTTCGTTGTGGGGGGTATAATGACATAAATATAAAATTGTGAATCTTGGTTAATAGTTCTAATGACTATTGTACCTGTAGTCTTCATTCAGCACATGTTTCCTGCATTTTTTTTGGTTCGGTTCTATACAAATTTAGCATATTTAAATCTAAGAGGTTCATGTCTGCTCATAAGCATTGAGATCATACCACCGTGAAGAACTTTTGTATAACCTGAGGTGACACTGGAGGCTGTACAGTAGTGCTGAAGGGTGGTACAATCTTAATGATCACAGGTGAACACGTAGATAATGATTTTATCCCCTGGGTCAAGAATTCAACCCCATTGATAAAAACATTTGTCGTAGATAATTTAAGTGAGCTGTTGATAGGACAACACTAAGAAATCAAATAATAACAATAATGTCAAATGATTATGAAATGTTTGTAATTTCTAAGACACAAATTTGAAATATCATCAAAATCAAAGTTGCATGTAACGTGGATCAACAAAATTCTGTCTGTTACACACTAAACATAGCCACAAACACAGAAGGCTGTCTGTTACACACTAAACATAGCCACAAACACAGAAGGCTGTCTGTTACACACTAAACATAGCCACAAACACAGAAGGCTGTCTGTTACACACTAAACATAGCCACAGACACAGAAGACTGTCTGTTACACACTAAACATAGCCAGACACAGAAGGCTGTCTGTTACACACTAAACATAGCCAGACACAGAAGGCTGTCTGTTACACACTAAACATAGCCACAGACACAGAAGGCTGTCTGTTACACACTAAACATAGCCACAAACACAGAAGGCTGTCTGTTACACACTAAACATAGCCACAGAAGGAACAATCTCTCTATATAATATAGTGTGCTGCATTTATTGTTCATACATTTTCTTCACATAACTTAATATCCATATTGTTCCTGATTTCGTAGGTTATCTTTGGTACAATAAAACACATATTTTGTAGCTATTTGAACAATAAATTTATTTTCCTCATAGCCAGTGGCTGTATAATATTGCCCTTTAGATCAGGGTACCTAAACCCATAAATTCACCTGGTACAAGATTAACATGCAATAAATATTTACAGTAAAACCTGTCTTATGTGACCTTCCAAGAGAAAATTGAAATAGGGTCACATAAGACAGGTGGTCACTAACTACAGGTTCAATTTATATGGAATGGACTGGGAGAGTAAATTAAAAGTAAGGTCATGAATTTTATAAATACCTGTACTGCTCTAGAACACTGGTATAATGGAACAGGAGGAAAACCATGCATACTGTCTGAACTACTGTTGTATATACTGCTAGGTGACGGTGCTGTATAGGACTACAAAAATCAATAAGCATACATGTTATTCCATATTTATACAAATGTAATTATTAGCACATTTATTGCAAAATTAAATTTATCATTAATTGCAGAAAATTAAATTGATTTATTTATTGCACAATTTTAAATCTATCATTTATTGCACAGCATTAAATTTATCACACACAATTAAGTTATTATTTATTGCAAAAAATTAAATTTACTATTTATTGCAGTTCGGCAAAAGTTTCCAACCTAGAAATTTATTACAAATTGGAAAAATCATAATATACTATAGAGATATTGCACTAATATTGAGGAATATTGTCCCTCGCAGTATATCATATTACACGAGTTTGTGAGTGCAATATGATATACTGTGAGGGACAATATTCCTTAATATTAGTGCAAAAACCCTTCTATAATATAGTATACAAATATATCCTGTTAGTGAGGGTTATTTGCGAAAAATACCGGTCGAGATGAAATTTTTCCTGTCCTCGAAACCGGTATTTTTCTCATGTAACCCTCACTAACAGAATATATTTGTTTAATTCCGCCGAATATTTAACAGTCAGTAAAACAGTGGCATGCAAACAGCATTGTAGATTGGAACCAAGGAACCATTCAGTGTTGTTTTTTTTCACCATTCAAATTAATCATGTAAAATTCAAAATAACGGCTGACACTGTCGTCTGTCATTTTTCTTTACTTTATCGTTGGTTGGAAGAAGAAACCTGAGTAATTCGGAATTACATCTGTGACGTCATAAATGATTTAAAGTAGGGATTTTTCTCACGAGTGTGGTATTTACCTAGGCAAATACCACGCTATACAGAATTCCCAAGGACATATACACCTCCGATGGGGAAAAAGCAGAACAAACAAAGGATCGGTAAAAAAAATATCCCTTAAATCAACCAATCAGAAGACAGTATTCTTATAAAAGGTGGAATTATACCAAATATTCCAGTCTGTGATATGTATTCAATATAATTCCGCCATCTTGTTTATCTCTCGTCTGCTTGCGTGTAAATATCGTTTTACTTGGAACCTCTAGGGTGCATACCAAACATTCAGGAGAAAGAGTGGAATGCAGTATCGGTCAAAATGCAATATTTTTAACTCATTCGGAAATGCTCTACTGTTTAGGTATGTTCATAAAGGAAGACTAGTAAAAATATCGGCAAATATTGCATTTTTATTTTACAAAGAAATCGATCATGAAATTTTTGATACTATATCATAATAAAGTATATTTCCATTGTACAGAAATGCAAGGACTCGTGTCAATTCACCCACTTATCACAGTTAATTACATTGATTTCCTTGCACGGCTTATCCTGCTGAATAAAAACAGAGTGACTTGATTTATCTTTCAGAGGGTTTAAGGGAGAAGTGATGGAAAATTTAGTGGATTTTTGAGTTTCAAGTTATTTTAACATCTCTTTCCCAACTACCGGATGTCCCCTAGCTTTCACCCAATTTATCTGGTTTATTCAAAATATATGTGTGTTTGTTTGATGGTGATTAACGCCACTTTCAACTATATTTCAGTTATATCCAGTCAGTTTTATTGGTGGAGGAAACTGGAAGACCAGAGAAAACCATCGACCTGTCGCAAGCCACTGACAAACCTTATCATATATTGTTGTACATCAGTGGTTATAGGCACTGATGGCATAGGTAGTTGTAAATCCAACTACCATATGATCACGGCCACGACGGCCCCTCTTCATCAAGTATACTCATAGTCAAAAGATTAGAGAGACAAATAATATAAAAGTTTGCGGAAGCATGAACATCAAAAGGTCTAAACAGGATAGCCAATATACATGACAGTCACAACTAAACAGGATAGTCAATATATATGACACAACTAAACAGGATAGTCAATATACATGACACAACTAAACAGGATAGTCAATATATATGACACAACTAAATAGGATAGTCAATATACACAGTCACAACTAAACAGGATAGTCAATATACGCAGTCACAATTAAACAGGATAGTCAATATATATAACAGTCACAACTAAACAGGATAGTCAATATATATAACAGTCACAACTAAACAGGATAGTCAATATACATGACACAGTCACAACTAAACAGGATAGTCAATATACATGACACAGTCACAACTAAACAGGATAGTCAATATACATGACACAGTCACAACTAAACAGGATAGTCAATATACATGACAGTCACAACTAAACAGGATAGTCAATATACATGACAGTCACAACTAAACAGGATAGTCAATATATATGACAGTCACAACTAAACAGGATAGTCAATATATATGACACATTTCTGGAATAACCTTCAAGTATGCACAGTCACAACTAAACAGGATAGTCAATATATATGACACAGTCACAACTAAACAGGATAGTCAATATATATGACACATTTCTGGAATAACCTTCAAGTATGCAGTCACAACTAAACAGGATAGTCAATATATATGACACAGTCACAACTAAACAGGATAGTCAATATATATGACACAGTCACAACTAAACAGGATAGTCAATATATATGACACATTTCTGGAATAACCTTTAAGTATGCAGTCACAAGATTGGAAAGCAAAATAATGTATGCTTGGGAGCAGGAACATCAAAAGGCCTAAAAAATTAGTCAATATCGGCTAAACATGTAACTTATAATATAACATACATAAGATAATCCTTGAGGTGAAGGAGACTTGGTTCCTGCCTGAGGATTTACTCCTGATGTTCTATTAGGTGACTGGTTCTGTAATGAAAGAAAATACATGTTAAGTGTTCAATTCTTACTAAATTAAAATTACTTCAATGGAGTTCTTCAACGGTGCCACAATATATGAAAATTTTGTATTCAATAGTTGAAGGTGAACAACATAAAATAACTTTCACAGCAATAAATTAAATAGGACAGAGTTATTCAATAAACACACATCAATGATAAATGAGGGTGGACCAGAAAAAACAGCTATAATGACATATAATAACCCCCCCCCCCCCCCCCCCCACAAACATTTAACCAAGTCCATTCCCCCACTCAAACATTTCACCAAGTTCACACCCCACTTCAAACATTTCACCAAGTCCACTCTCCCACTCAAACATTCCCCCAAGTTCACACCCCACTTCAAACATTTCACCAAGTCCACTCTCCCACTCATACATTTCACCAAGTCCACTCTCCCACTCAAACATTCCCCCAAGTTCACACCCCACTTCAAACATTTCACCAAGTCCACTCTCCCACTCATACATTTCACCAAGTCCATTCCCCCACTCAAACATTCCATCAATGTACAAAATTGAAGATTACCTTGAAGTATTCATTGATCTTCTTGCCATTAGCTTCAGGCCTTGACTTTGGAGTATCTACAAAAAAAAAAAGATATATTTATCTCATTATTGATCATCTACTTAAAAAGCTGTTTCATTGAATAAAAAAATATATAGAAATTGAATGCAGGGCTTTCAATATTTTTCAAGTGTACCAGTATTTCACTATTTACAGGCGGTACTTTTTATCAAAATTTTAAAATCAGGAGGTACCAGAAACCCTTTTAGGCAGGTAAAAGTACCTGGTACCCGCCCCTTATTGAAAGGTCTCGAATGCCCCTGTTTCTATGGTAAAATTAAGAGGGAAATAACTCAATAAAGGAAAAAGTGGTCAAGTGTAAAATAGAAATTGACCTTCCTTTCATGGTTCTTGACCTTATGTAAAAATGGAAAATAGTTTACATAAGGGGAACTTAAGTCATTGAGTGGAAACCAAATTTGAGATGGCAGGAGGATCAAAATATATAGATATATGTGATTATGTACATGTATTCTTTGGGTTCCATGTAGTGATGGGAATCGGTAACATTTTCAAGATCGATGATCGTTATATCAACATCGACCGATGATCGATCATCGGTGACAATTGCCTGCTAAATGTATTTACTGACTATAATTAATCAAATAGTCTTTATTTCAAGAGTATGAGTGACAAAAGTAAAGATATGAATAAAATTGTATCATAAATTTATAAACTATAATTTTTCCATTAGCAAACATCAACTTAGAACAAAACAAAAGATCGTTTTCCATATGTGTAACACCTGATATAAAATGGACTATTCCGGGAAGTAGATAAATAATAGACTAGTCCAAATATGTGTATTGACTGAGTGTCAAAAGTACGCTTGGACAAAACTGCCAGATGTTTGTCAGTATGAGGGCAAAAAAAACCAGCTGGGATAAAACTACAATATTTTTGTCAGTATGGAGACCAAAAAAACCCAAAACAACCAAAGAACAAAGTTACATATAATTATATTTTAGACACTATAGAATCAGAATCGACCACAAGGTTTAAGAATCGATCATCGGATCATATGATGACGTCCGACTGATTAGTCGATGTTTCCGATGATCGGTGCACCACTAGTTCCATGGTTCATCAAACAAACAAAAAATGCCATTATTTATGATAGTGTTACATACTGCTCTCAGTTCCATCATTTGTAGCTTTCCTCTTTCGTTTGCGTTCTGTTGGTGTGCGGGGTTGTTTCTCTGGTGTGTTAGCATTCACTAACAGCTGCTATAAATAGAAATCAACAAAATAAATGAATATATCCTTTATGTAAAACAAAAAATGATTTGTAGGCCCTAAATTTAACTTTTTACTTGAACTCCAAAATATTATATTTCACTGAGAATGAAATTACACAGTAATATCTTTTCAAAAACACAAACACTTCCCCATTATATAATAATGTTATGTCAAGATCTACTATACAGGAGAAAAAAATTCCCCAAGGGTCATTGTGACAGAGATCATGTGACAGTTGGATATACCAAGGGTCATTGTGGCAGAGATCAGGTGACAGTTGGATATATCAAGGGTCATTGTGGCAGAGATCATGTGACAGTTGGATATATCAAGGGTCATTGTGGCAGAGATCATGTGACAGTTGGATATACCAAGGGTCATTGTGGCAGAGATCATGTGACAGTTGGATATACCAAGGGTCATTGTGGCAGAGATCATGTGACAGTTGGATATACCATCTATCTACTAAAACAACTTGGCTTGATTCTTGCTCATGGAGAGTCGTACTGCATACAATTTTGAAATGTTTGTTAATTTGTTTGATGGTGTTTAATGCCACTTTCAACAACATTTCACTTTTAATAGTGGAGGAAACCGGACGACCCAAAGAAAACCACCGACCTGTCACTGACAAACTTTATCACATAATGTTGTACACCTCGCCCTGATCGAGATTCCAACTCACAACATCAGTGATGGTAGGCAGATTGCATACCATACAATCACGACCATGATGGCCCCTCAATCTTGAACTTACAGTAACTATGACTATGGTTCAATATATGTTATTAGCGACAGACAAAATCAATAAGAAATTACGTCAGTCAATTACGTTTTAATAATTCTCTCATTTCTGCCCATGACTAGTTCACATTTTTATATGCCTAGAACATTACCTGACATTTTCGCTTGATTTATACAAAAATATTTTTGCAATGTAACTTCAGATGGAGATCGTGACCTTTCGACTTGTTTACCAGATTTGCGTGTACCACCCTCCTAAGGCAAACAAAAAAATTACATGTGTTTTCGCTAACCCTACCGACCCTAATTTTTTGTGCCTACCCTAAAGTTTTTTTTTGCCATTTTTGAACAAGCACTATTAAAGTCAGAATGTGTCCCCTGTTGAAACTAGTTAAAAATATTTAATAAATAAAATCTTTTTCCTACCTACCTACCCTAATATTTTAGAGCATTTTTTTTTCTTGACCTAAACTTCTTGTAATTTGCTTCATAACATAAGAACAATGAAGTGTTAATATTTTTCAACTGACATAATCTTTAACTTGCTGAAGGCAGTCAGTAATTGGTAGAATTAGAAGTACTGTGATCAGCTTTGATTAACACTACCATGCCGAGGTAATCTTGATGCTCAATAGTTGTATAAATGTTACACAAGTTCTCTTATAATAGTTATATAAATGTTACACACAAGTTCTCCTATAATTTAAACACCAATCAATCAATCAATCCTATAATTCTTACCTCTTCTAGGTGCTCTACAGAACCTCCACTATGGTTACTATTCTCTTGTTGAATGTTCAATGGCTTAAACTGAAAAAAAAAAAAAAAAAAAAAATTAATCCACTGTTTCTAATAATTCATAGCCATAATCACCCTCCCCCTTTTTTTAAACTATTCTTTGTCCGTGAAGAAGTGGCTTCATTTACGTCAATCATGTTAATATAAAACTTATTGTACATTTATAAGAAGTTGTAACCTTTCATAAGATTATGAGAACATTTTGCTACCCAAGAAATAGGTTAGGGTTGTGGTGTTAAATGCCACTTTCAACAATATTTCAGTTACTGGTATATCATGGCTATCTGGGTTTTTTTTGGTGGAGGATACCGGAAAACCAGGAGAAAACCACTGACAAACTTTATCACATATTGTATCGGGTACACCTCGCCATCTGATAGGTGTGTGTGTGTTCTGTTAGTTTGGCTGAATTCTTTGTGTTTCCACATTTTTTATTGACTAACAAATCAATATACAGTAAATCTTGAAGGGACAAATTCTGCTGTAGTTATCAGTTATAATAACATTCTGCTGTAGTTATCAGTTATAATAACATTCTGTTGTAGTTATCAGTTATAATAACATTCTGCTGTAGTTATCAGTTATAATAACATTCTGCTGTAGTTATCAGCTATAATAACATTCTGCTGTAGTTATTAGCTATAATAACATTCTGCTGTAGTTATCAGTTATAACATTCTGCTGTAGTTATCAGTTATAATAACATTCTGCTGTAGTTATCAGTTATAACATTTTGCTGTAGTTATCAGTTAAATAACATTATGCTGTAGTTATCAGTTATAATAACATTCTGCTGTAGTTATCAGTTATAATAACATTCTGCTGTAGTTATCAGCTATAATAACATTCTGTTGTAGTTATCAGTTATAATAACATTCTGCTGTAGTTATCAGTTATAATAACATTCTGCTGTAGTTATCAGTTATAATAACATTCTGCTGTAGTTATCAGTTATAATAACATTCTGCTGTAGTTATCAGTTATAATAACATTCTGCTGTAGTTATCAGTTATAATAACATTCTGCTGTAGTTATCAGCTATAATAACATTCTGCTGTAGTTATCAGTTATAATAACATTCTGCTGTAGTTATCAGCTATAATAACATTCTGCTGTAGTTATCAGTTCTAATAACATTCTGCTGTAGTTATCAGTTATAATAACATTCTGCTGTAGTTATCAGCTATAATAACAATCAACGTTCTTTAATTTATATGAAATTGAAAGTTCTATAAATGTATCAACAATGTTTTAGAACGGTACACTATATGAACAAAAATCAGAATAACAGTTATTTAAAGTGCAGCGTTATCACTAAGAACATGGGTGGCTGGGTATCCAATAGCAACATGACTTTAAAAACATGTCTTTTCAACTTATCTATTAATCTAGGGGTTCTAAGAGCCTGCAACACTCATCTGATTTATATAAGGAGTGAACAAAAAAATGAAAGAATGTGTCCATATGATATAGATGTACTGGCTTTTAGTAAAAGTTAACAGGGGCATAACTTCAGAATGGAAAAAGTGGTCAAGTCTGATATTGAACTTGGCCTTTCGTTTACAGTCCCTGACCTTGTGTATAAATATCAATTGATTTGCTTAAAGGGAAAAGTTATTGAGCAGAAACAAATGTAAAATGGACGGATGTACAGATCTACATGGGTACAACTTAATACCAGCCGTAGGAGCATAACAATCTGAAATTATTCTTCAAACAGTGATAGTCATCTTGAATTTCAGATCAGCACAAAGTTTGGTAGAGGTTTACCCTACATAATTTATTTACCATGTTTAGTGTCATTTATATATTAAATTGGCTTAAATATGTGGAATGTTTTCAGAGTAGCAGTTTCTGTGGTGGCAGTAATCTTGGATTTAAGTTCAACACAAACTTCAATTTTGTCAAATGGTTTCTGGGAAGAATCTGTTTGTATATTTTTTCAATAGTGTCTTAATGTTAAACAAAGTTCTGTCATGTCTGGAGTGGCAGCGATTTCTTATTTTTTTATGATAGTAGATAACCATCAAAGGAAAATTCTGGCAAGATTTTGAAATTTCAGCCAATCAGAATGCATTACTGGTCCTAGCACGGAAGTTAAATTTCAAATCACCACCAGCGACTCAATCTTTGTAAACTACCACAAAATGAAGTCTTGCCAACTTTGGTTCCAGAGACGAAGATAATATTTGATTTTTTTGTCAATCAAAATCAGCCTAATTTGCATGTTTGGCAAAAAATCATCAAAATTATAGGCTTCAAAGAAAAACTTGAAATACATTAAACAACTCATTAACATTAAGCTACAATCATGACAGCTAAAATTTCAATTCATTTCAGATGATTTTTTGTTGATTTTTGGTGTTTAACGCCACTTTCAGCAATATTTCAGCTATATCATGACGACCCGGAGAGAACCACCGACCATGGGCAAGCAACTGGTAAACTTTATCGCTTGCGGCTGCGAGTCGAGTACACCGTTTTTTGTAATTTACAAAGCCGGATGCCAACCCACGCCGTATTGGTGATAGGCTTATATGGGTTGTTAGGTAATTCAACTACCTAACTCATTGAGCCACACAGGCCCTAATTTCAGTTGAAAATGTAGTAGTTTTTCTATTAATGGCAACTATCATGAATAGAGGTCAGTGCTGTAAAACAGGCAACATGTCACTACAAAGGAACTACTGTCAAAATTAGTTCATTTGATAGTAAAATGTGACTTTATTGGCTCTAGGTGCTTTTTTTCTCTAATGATCTATTTATAGTATCAGCAGCCATGTTGAATGATTGGCAGGATCATTAGATACAATTATTGAAAGTAGAAACTCAAAGGATGATTCAGGCCAACTTGGGTTGACATTGGTCCAGTGGTTTCACAGAAGATTTTTGAAATTTTTTCTACAACAGATGCCAAGTAATGTGAGCTAAAAAAGTAAAATTGTGCCTTAATTACACATGTCAACACTAGCTGTTGGTTAAGCTTTTTTAAGGTAAAATGAAAGATGATAAAATATAACAATAATGTGTCAAGTGTCCAAAGAAAAATTTTAAGCCACAAGTGATCACTACAATCGAATATTTACAAATAACACTTTCAGGTTTACAGCAACACAGAATGCAAAGAGAGAAGAAAATTGACTTTTTTTTATATTTGCAATAGATAGGTTTGAATTCCAGTCTTCGCACTAACTCCAGGGCTTTCAAAAGTAGGAGGGCTATTTTGAAAAAGTAGGCGGAGAACGGCGAGCGAAGCGAGACTGAAAAATTTAGGCCGGCGGGCCGCCAAGGCCCCCAGAAGCTGTAGGGTAAATGGTGCAAAATCCTGCATTCTGGGGGTTTCCGGACACATATCTTAACTTCCTAATATTCTTATTTTTCATATTTTGTAATTATTTTTTGTTTTACTTCCTTCCTTTCAAAATGTAAAGTTGTTTGGAATTTTGCATCAATTTCAAATTGCTCTGAGCTTATTGTCAGATATTTAATTATAATCATATTAAATTTTATTGCTGTTTCATTTTACACAAACAAAAGCTTCATGACAAATACCTAAAGATAAATCATTGCATCATTCCAAATGCCTGTTGATAACGTGAAATATTTCAAATTTTGACTTTTCTGCTTTATAGATTAATAATCTGTGACTTAACTTTATATCATCCAATGATGGAACAGATAATGTTTCAAAAATATCTTTCTTTTCTTTTATTAGCCATTTGGCGATGGAACTCTGATCGGGGAAACTCAATTTTCGTTTCGGCATTTTGTGGTGCTTGGTTAAAAAAAGTCAAGGTAGACTGGTTTTTGGTCGGTTTATAAAAAATGTTCATGCCATACACGGGTACCAGACTTTCGCTTGCCAATGAAAAACGGCGACTCTTCTACCTGTTTGGCTTGCATTGTTTACAATTGAGAGGTCAATAGTTATGACGATAATTTATAAAGCGATTGGTAATGAAACAAAAAAAAAAACGCTATCGTTGTCACCAGTCTTCACGAAAAACTTTTTGACCCACAAGCCATTCAGACTTCTTGAGTTGTAGAATTCAGGAGTCCGAATGCAAATTTACTGGCCCAAAGAAAAACAAAAATAATTTCACATGTTTATTATTATATTAATTTGCAGCTATTCTCTCACAAAAATATCAAGCTTTTCCTGCAGTGGTTGCTTTCAACCAAGGGCTACCAATTTTCCATTTCTTGTTTCAGTAATGAAAATTAACTGTATATATATTTTTCTGAACATTGTTTGTTAAAACAAGTCTGCTTTGAAGTAAACATTTTGTAGAAATAATTTTTTATATAAATAAAGCAAAGTATATTATTTAAATTCACAGAGAAATAAAAATTTCAGTGGATCTTTTCAACCATTAGTGAGGAAAAAGCTTGTAATATTTGTCCATTTCAAAGGTTTCAATATTTCCCAAAAGCCTAAATCAAGTCCTCTATCGTATTTTGCACAAAAGACAAGTTTAAATTTGGTGCCATATTGATATCCGATAATTGTTACGTGTCCGGTCCGGAGTGATTCTTGTTCTTATATTTCAAATATTGATATTTTCATGCATTATAGCGTTTCTGAGATTGCAACTTTAATTTTGTCAATGTCCTTGAACTTCATCATATCATGGAAGAATGATAAATGATACAATAAAAGAGTTTTGATCTGGCGTTTCACTTTAGTTTTAATCAAAATAAATTATGCACAAATTGGAGATCAAAAGGGCTCTTTTATACAACAAACCCAGATTATTATGGGATTACACATTTTTTTATCCTTGATACATAAAAAGTAGCCGGCGGCAGAGTAAAGTGTAGACGTCGAATTTTGGCAGCAACCAGCTTCAAATGAAAGCCCTGTAACCCACTTACCCGAAGCCCGGGACAAGTAAAACTAGATTCGGACAAGTGAAAATTATGAAAGAATTTGTTTGAAT
This sequence comes from Bathymodiolus brooksi, assembly GCA_963680875.1. Taxonomy (NCBI): domain Eukaryota; kingdom Metazoa; phylum Mollusca; class Bivalvia; order Mytilida; family Modiolidae; genus Bathymodiolus; species Bathymodiolus brooksi. The sequence continues at coordinate 26,015,078 of OY804587.1, read as the reverse complement.
AAATAAAAAAAAATCTAAATTTGTAGGTGAAAAAATGCGACAAAGACTGGAATTCAATTGCAGTCTCTTTAAGCTCTGTTCATCTGTAATATAACTTGCCATTAACCACTGGATTCAGTAATAAATAATATCAAATTTAATACTCGACCAGCAACAAATTGTTCAATTGAGCAGTTGAGTTAGTAAGGAATGAATTAATAGAACTTGTATATTAGGTCATGGAATCTATATGGTGTATATTAGGTCATGGAATCTATATGGTGTATATTAGTTCATGGAATCTATATGGTGTATATTAGGCCATGGAATCTATATGGTATATATTAGTTCATGGAAACTATATGGTGTATATTAGGTCATGGAATCTACAGTACAGAAAGGGACATGCCGTGATCAATCACCGTGATAGTGGTCATGTCTAGGAGAGTGATGGGGATTAAAATTTTTATTTCATGTCGGTGATCAGGGGGCAATAAAACACCTGGTGTTAATCTTGTAATCAAGTGTGTCGTTTTACAGGTAAACTAGTCAGATAAGATGTACAGGTGAAATTACGTTTTTAAATCGCCTATTTTTTTTTTCAGGTACCGTCTCCGATTCCCCTCAGAATTAAAAAAAAAACATTTTTATTTCTTTCCTCAAAACGTAAAACATCCTTGAACGTAATCCCGGGAATGAAATCCCGAGATCGAGAAAATAGCACGAGAACGGAGAGTTCATTTGAATTGATGAATAAAATGTAAATAATAAATGATTATTCAACTTCAATTCAGTGAAATCATGGGTTGTGCAAATATGTTTCAATTTTTTTTAACCTTGGCTGTGTATTGCGTATCTACACCTAGTATTTTATTGACACGTGTACACGTGACCTGGCTTGTGCACAAATGAAGTTGCATAAACACATGCGCGATATGCGTGATTTGTTACGTTTTAAAGCGTATTTCCAGTTCAACATTACATTTTAGTTCACTAATATTTTACGTTTTAAAGCGTATTTCCAGTTCAATATTACATTTTAGTTCACTAATATTTTTTATACGTTCAGTAATTTTTTTTATTTTAATCTTCGTAGAAAACCCAGTTAAAACCCTTTTCGTTGTAGAAATACGTACTAAATAATTATTATACCTGTATACGGTCTTTGAAGAATTTGATTAAAAATTAACGAAACAAATATTTATAAACAGATCGTTCAAAGAAGTACTACATGTCCAAAAGTCAATAAATTTACGGATATATTTTGGAAATTAGCGGCTAATCTGCAGAAAGTTTAGAAACGTGAAAGGAAATAAAGAATTAACCTTCATCATGATTTTACCCCTACAAATGTTTGACATTACACAGTATCTGACCAAAATCAAATGTCACCAGTTTATTTATTTATTTATTTATTCAAATTCAAATCTTAATTGGCTTTCAACCCAATAGATTTATGACAAAATACAGTAAAAAAAACTCAAAGTTTATGGAACAAATTAAAAGCATGCTCATAGTTTTCCGCTTTTTGTTCATTTTGTAGCCAGTAGGCTACGTAAATTTGGATTGTTATAGGTTTTTGTTTGCAATTTTAAAGAAAATTATTTTCATCTATAACGAAATTACGTAACAAGCCATGTGTGTAAAACAGTTTACTTGAATTGTTAATTTTTTTTTTTTCAATACGAGAGGTAAAAGTCCAAAACACAAAATAAACAAATAATCAATTTTAAGTCTGCTCTTTACCAACTAAACACTAAAAACCCGCGCTTGCAAAGTCCGTGCTTCAAAAACCTGCGACTGCGGTTTAACTTATAAACAAAAAATACATTGATGAAGTAGCCCGTATTTACGAATATTTCAATACATACTGAATACAACCCAACAGTAGAAAAAAAATGAGAAATTAAAATTAAACAAGATAAAGTTCAGTTGCGGTTTCAACAAAATTCTTAATATAGAACTTGAGGTCATAAAGTAGAACTTTCTAAAACAAACGAAAACGATAACAAGACAGACATTCTTTGGCAATGAAAAGCAACAAACAGTCAAATATTAACAGCAAGAGGATACAAAATTAATTGTCAAAAATACATCCTTCAGTAGCAATAATTACGGCTTGCGATATTAAAAGTCAACAGGTAGAACAGGTAACGCTAATCTCTTAATTGGCAGTAAAATATCAATCGGCGCACGGGTGACCGAAAGCCATAAAATTTAATCCCCACCACCTTGTTTTATGGTCCTTTTTAGGTCTATCACAGTGGGTTTATGTCCGTGATGAATATGTCTAAAGGATTAAAAATTATGTCTCTCGGAGTGATCAATCACGGTATGTCGCTTTCTGTACTGTATATGGTGTATATTAGGTCATGGAATCTATATGGTGTATATTAGGTCATGGAATCTATATGGTGTATATTAGTTCATGGAATCTATATGGTGTATATTAGTTCATGGAATCTATATGGTGTATATTAGTTCATGGAATCTATATGGTGTTCAAGTTATCTGAGTTTGACCTACAAAAGTCTAACTGTATATGTAATTAATTGCAGGGGTCGTCATGGTCGTGATCGTGACGTATGGTAGTTGCATTGATTTACAACTACCTGTGCAATCAGTGCCTATCATCACTAAAGTTGTGATTTCGAACGCTGTTTGTGGCAAGGTGTACTCATAAAACATTATATGATAAAGTTTGTCAGTGACTTACGACAGGTGGGTGGCTTTCTCCAGATTCCTCCATCAATAAAAGTGACCGCCACGCTATAACTGAAATATTGTTGAAAGTGGTGTTAACCACCATAACTCTTAACTCTAACTGTACAGAGTTCACGAAATGTGTCAGTCCTGTCAGACATGACCAGCAAATTTGGGCAGATTTTGCTAAGGACTGACACAAGATTGGTATTTTGCAATAGAAAATTAATGAGGACTGACATTTTTTTCACTAGGACCACCAAACCCATATGAAATTTCGCAAACTCTGACTGTATATGTAATTAATTGCTCCAGAAGAAATACAATTAAGTACTTTATAATTCATTACAGTTCAATGCTTTTTGTATAGTGAAAAACTTTCAAAATTTTTACATGTTTTAACGTAATTGTCTACAAATATCTTAAATCTGTACAAACTTACTCTGCCTCCTAAAAATCGTGCTTCGAGTAATTCTTGTTTTCTTGGATCTAATGTTGAGTGAATGTTTACATTTTCCATAATATTTCCAGCTGAAAAACACAAAAGTAATTGATTATCTAAATAAAATATCACGTCTTAAAATTATTAAAATTAAATGAAACAAAATACAGCAACAAATATACAGTTCATGTGGTCTCCTGTATGAAAAAGGTCACCTGTCTTGTCCAGTCATAGAAAATTTCATATGAATTAAACCCCTTTCTTGAGGTTCCCTGTCTTAAAAGACCATTCCCCCCCCCCCCCCCCCCAAAGATGGGGTGTAGAATTTAATTCATTTATAAACCTTCAAACACAGTATAATAAATAACATGTGCATTATACAATGTAGTTCATGATACATGTACTTCTAATAAAGAACTCTTATTCCATTTTACAAGAAAACTAACAAGCTTGAGGCTATAACAAACCAGGTGCTAAAGTTACCACTTCTGTGTAGTACATGTAAGATGATGTACTTCCTAAATATACATATAATTAGCATAATTAATGTCCTTTTACAATGTTGAATCTTACAGTGCACATTCTTTTCAAGAAATATACAGTACATTATTATACTAGCATAAATACTTTATGCCTCAAACAAGAACACTATGTTCAATGTGTCAGGTATTTTGTGCAGTAGGATCAGACCAACAACTGCTTCACCATCATATATTAACCAAGGACGTTTTACTCGCCTATAATATTCATTAGTCAAACTCTTAGTTGAATAAAATTTCCTTTATTACCAATTGTGGCTCTTTTGACTTTTCATTAACACTCCGCATGGAAGATTTAGTACCAAAATTTAACCGATTTGTCGTCCTCGCAAGAAAAGCAATACATGTGTGGCGGATTCAATGTTAATATTTACTTCATGATTAAGTAATGTGTGTGTTGTGGACAAGGAAACATTACCATGCAAAAAAGAAGAAATGTTTTAACGTAGTTTTCCTCATTTAAATTGAAACAGATATTTTCTTTTAAATAGCCATAGTTGTTGTTTGTAATCATTTATTCAAATTTAATCAATGAAAGATAGTGTTATTTCAATCAATAATCAAAAGATCAGCGGGTATAAATTACGAAACGTGAGATTCTAAAATCAACAGATGATGGCCGTGACTACGTGGACCTGAATAAATTTCAACCTCTGATTATTAAACTCCAGTTTGCATGTTCTGGTTATTGTAAATTATTTATAGGTATCAATGTAAGTGTAGAATCAAACCTTAGAGTTGACCCAGAATTCTCTATCAAATTTCTTCCATCCAGATCACGTTTCCTTAAAATAGCCACGATTGGAAGGATTTTGCCGTTGGACCTTTCACGTTTCAAAATGAAACACTCGACTAAGCTAAATGAGATCTTTAACAGCACAGTTAGTGCAGTTATTAATCTACATTGTCAGGATAGCTTACCCGTTTCAGACATTCACTAGCAAAATAAAGAATCAAGAATAGGGTTTGTCAGTACAATGAATATATTGACAAGTAACTCGACACATTCACACCGGAACCATTTAATACACAACTCAAGTACACAAACAAGAAAGGGGCCCGGGTGGCTAAATGAGTTAGGTCGTTGGACCTATCAGCTCATACAAGCCTATCACCATTACGGCGTGGGTTCGCGCCCAACTTTGTAAATTACAAAAAAGGGTGCACTCGACTCGCAGCCGCAAGTGATAAAGTTTACCAGTTGCTTGCCCAGGGTCGGTGGTTCTCTCCGGCTTCCTCCACCACTAAAACTTGTCGCCATGATATGGCTGAAATATTACTGAAAGTGACGTTAAACACCAAAATTCAAATTCATTCACAAACAAGAATTTCAGTAATAAATAAATAGGAACTTCCTGTCACAATAATGGAACAAATATTTCAGTACTAATTATTTGGAGATTATCCCATCATGACCCATTTGGTCTGGGATTTGTGAATAAAAAAATATGCATTGAAAAATATGTGTAAACAAAAATATAAGCAATGTTTTAGCACCTGATCAAAATGGACGCCCAACCAAACAATCATATACATTAAAGTTTGTGAAGTGACAAATTGCTTTTTCATTCATTTGTTGTCGATTAGGCCAATACACATCACATTGCAGCTGCCCTTGGGAAACAATAAATACACACACAATGCATTGTTACTGCGGGTTTCTCACATTCAAAATCATGGTAAAATTAGTTGATCAGTATCGTATGATCTACAAAATTAATTGCCATTACAGCAATAGTGTCAGTGTGCCCGAGAATATGGTAATCCCTGTTGATGAGGCCATTTTAAGGGAAAATCACGACTCCATTTTGACCCCGAGATTGTAATAAAATGCTTGGGCATGCACTCGATTTGACTGGGTAGACATTTAGATGAAACATTGAATTATCAATTATTTGAAACAAAACGATATTTGACGCATACCCTCCATAATACTCGACCGAGATGTCGGCCCACTTGCAGAGTTGGATGTCCAAGATGGCGGTCCCCCGCCGATGTTATTGAACATTCCTCGTTTAAAATCAGCTGTTGGCCGAATTGGCCATTATAAAATCGCTTTCTAGTCCTTCAAACCATTGATCTTTCGTCACATTTAAATCAAACTGAGTTATGATGAAGATGAAAGGTCCTAACGGTTCGGGAAAAGATGCTGCTCTCTCTCTAGAAATCAACTTTGTTGATCACCCTCGTGACGTCACACTGAATTTTAGTCCGCAAAATGTCGCTTAATTTTCAGACTTTAAACTTATATCATTAGTTAGCTTGTCTCTATATTAAGTATTTCGGAAGATTACGCTACTCAATATTATTTGAACACCATTTTGTCAACACAGATCACCCAGGTAAACATGCGTATTTTCGGTATTTTTCGTTTCTAATCGGACATAGGTGTCCTAAACCAATCATTCCCGCCTTAAAGTTTGTTTCTTAAAAGTTTGTTTACGTGTTATGGACTGTGCATGTTGTGAAAAAGTTATAAAATTAATAAATATCAAAATTAAGACAATAAATCACATGAAAAGATCAAATAAAAATAAACAAACAAAACAATGATAACATTGCCACATAAATTTAGATCGAGATGATATTGATTTTTTGTATAATATTTTAGTCAATGAAAAAACGCTTTCCAAATATTCATGTTTTGTGTACTAATATTCTAATACAATATTGATTCCCTGTTTCGTTGAAAATTCATTAATTTCATGTATTTTTAAACATTATTTATCATGTGAGCTAGTCTGCTTCGTTGCTATTTTTATATATTTCGATAAAAATTGTAACTGTTTCCATTTCTGTTGACAATACTATAGTTTTCAGAAATAGATTATACTTATACCGGAAATGCATTTCGCATTTCGCATTTCCGATTCCGATTGCACTGTATTATTTTTGATTTCCAAAAATTTAATCAGTTTATCAAAGATTTATACAGTATATAAATCCTTGGTTTATTATAAAGTTTGAATTAAGAGAGTTTGATTATTTGAGTTTTTATTCACCGATTTAAGAAGCATAATTTGTGTTATTTAGCAGGAGGATAGGTGCTGATGGAAAATTTCTATTTTATAATATGTTAATGTTATAAATATGCAATGATTTAGAAATTGAAGATGAAAACCATTTCCTTTGGCGGTGCGAAAAATATAGGAAAGAAAGAGAAATATTATTTAAAAAAATATCTTTATATTATAAAAATTTCCAAACTTCCATAATGATACAATGAAATCAAAATTATTGCTTAACAGTAAATCGGTGCGAATTAACAAATTATGCACAGACTTTATATCAAATTTGTTAAAAATTAGAAAAGATAGTATATCTTAATACAGTTATGTCATAAAATTGTTATTTATGTTGTTAATTTAGTATATTACACTTTACGTTTTTATTTTCCCTATTTGTCTTTGTTAGCGCCGCCGGTCAATATTATACAAATACAGCCTTTCTATGAAGTCGATATACAACTTGTATCGACTGAATAGAAAGGCTGTATTTTTTATATTATTAATTGATAATGTTACTGTCATTCGATTTGTTCAATGCCCATCACATATTTTTTATATTATTAATTGCCACGCAAAACATGAAACAGAAGATCTACAAATGGATATTCATCCGGGACTAGGTGTACTTGCTACTGGAAACTAGAACTAAAGTAAGACAACGGAAACAAAATGTGCACAGACGAATGCGCCATACCATAATACGACCCAAAAAATTTTGCGGTCGTATAAAAATAATATAAGACCCAAACTTTAACAACAAACAATCTATTCAACAGGAATATTAATAATAAAACAAAAATGTATGTAGTGACATGAATGATAATCATTTCCTAGGGAAAATGTTATAGTTTATGGTGATATTTTGACAATTACTACATGTTTCTTGTGCAGGAATATCAAGAGATTTAAGAAAGTCATCTACACCATCATTGTCAGGAAACAGATCATTAAATACGGTCTCTGTCTGCGAACTTGACAGTGCATGAAGTTCAAATGAGTTGCCAAATGCAGTACCAGAATCATGTTCAATCGTTAAACGTCATGTTCGTTAAACGTCATGAAAATATTGGAATTTTTTAATCTATTTTTAGTAACCGTGCAATCCGCAAAAGTCAACCTGCCAAAATACAGAACACCACGTGATGGGCATTGAACAAATCAAATGACCGTAAAATTATCAATTAATAATATAACGTTATATGGACCGGGACTGGACTGCCTCGTTTTCGATTCGGTTCCGGAACGGTACTTGCATTATTATTTTAGATAAAAAGTATAATATAACAAATAGTTCATGTCACTTCGGGTCATATGGCAGTATATGGACCGGTCCGTCACCAAAAAAATATTATATGGACCTCAGAAAGCTTCGGTCCATATAATATTTTTTTGGTGACGGACCGGTCCATTATAGCTTCGGTCCATATAATATTTTTTTGGTGACGGACCGGTCCATATACTGCCATATGACCCTCAGTGCCATGACTGACTATTTGCTATATATATCGCATATTATATACATATCCTTATTGGTATTGTATTACAATGGGCCTTACCAATTATTGTAATTGCGTTTGTGCCAATAAAATATTGTGTTAATATTAAAACTTGACAAAAATATACACACTTGGTAAAGCGATTGATTTAATTATCCGATCAACGTTCTCTTTAAATTATGTTACAAAATTCGGTCCTCTTCCAACAATTATTCCTTTTCCTCCAGCAAAAGAGAAAAATGCTGACTCGTCACCATATAGCCACACACAACAAAAAACCATGAACACGACTTTTACCAAACAATCATTAAATCGATCACAATTTTCTTGAAATATCTAATCGAAAATCGACTGACACCCAATCTACCAAATTAAAGTGGGAAGTTATCAACCTCTGTCGCTGATAACAGCCACCCCCACCCCAATTTATAAGACAAAAAAAATATTAAAAAAAAAATCTGACTGCCTGTTTTATCATATAATATGCTACAAACCTTGGCCTATAAATGTCATGTTCAACTCGTAGTTTGGTTCCAGGTGAGTTTTCATCTTTGTATTATGACGGATTTAAATTCTGTTCTAGTTCTTACATAAAATTACATGTCTATATTTTTCAGAGGTTTTATTATTTGTAATCGATTGTCTATCAATGGTCGTTAATTGGTATTTCTTTTAATTTTGATCCCAGTAACAGCGGATTAAAAATGATCTAATCTTCAAATGTAGAAGATTACTCAATCTGTTTCCTTCTTTATCGTTTTTATGTAGATTTAACTCCGTTATCTGTGTAAATAACCTACTTGAAATTTAACCTCGACTTTTTGTGAAATATGCATTCAACAAAAACTTTATATTCACCCAATAAAAGCAAAAACAAGAGGTTCCAATAATCCATCCTCACTTGCATAAACAGTTATTCTCAACTTCCTCATTTTTGATTTTTTTTTAATTTTGTTTTTTAAGAATTTTATTATCCAATAGAGGGCCCACAAGGGCAAAGTCATTACAGTGATTCATAAACAATAACATAACATTAAAAAATAAAAAATATAAATATAAATATTATACGTTACAATGAACAAAACTGTTTTTTTTTTGTAATATTGTTGTTTATGTTCAGCTCGTGTAACACACATACTGTTTCTGAGCGTTATTTAGTTATAACATCTTGAAACCTCAATCACTTGGAGAAATTAATTGTTGATGTTCACAGTCACTCAAAAAAAATATCAACAAAACAATAAACAAACAAAACAAAACAAAGCAAAAAACAAAACAAACACAAATCTGCTGGAGGGGGGCTGTTATCAGCGACAGAGGATGATAACTACTTGTCCCTACAATATAATATAAAATTAGTTATCATTAAAACTTGTATTTCAGTTCGGGGCTACTTATATAGAAGCCTATATCACTTGATTATACCGACCACTTTTAATTTGCATTATTCCATAAACCCATGAAATTACTTGTTTGAAACATATGTTATATGAAAAAAAAACTAACTTGTCATAAATGATGCATTTTAATTTTCAGCTAATTTACTTAATAAAATCTAAAGGAGACTGTTGAAAAACCATCACATCTAGTCTTGTTCTAGTTGTTTTAAAGAAGACGATCTTAAAAACTTTGAAGGACCCAACATATAACCAACACCAAAGGCAAAGCCAGTAGGACCTTGGGCTTTTATCAGAGAAACCTCCGTGGATGCAAATCAAATGTTAAGTCAACCGCCTATACCACCATGGTGAGACCGACATTAGAATATGCAGGCACAGTATGGGACCCACACCATCAGGTCCACATCAGATCACTCGAGGGGGTCCAGCGAAGAGCCGCCTGATTTGTTAGCGGTAACTTTTATGACCTCACGCCAGGTTGTGTAACAGCGATGATAAACCAACTCAAATGGGAACCCCTAGAATATCGCCGGTTGACATCACGGCTAGTCATGTTCTACAAGATCACACATGACCTCATTGACATCAATGCACCATCCTACTTACTACCAGGTGATGCTAAAACAAGGGGTGCAAATAGATATCGTCAACCAGCAACCGACAAGGATATCTACAAGTTCTCTTTCTTTCCAAGAACCACCACTGATTGGAACAGGCTACCAGAAACAACTACATCAGCCAATACCATCGAGAGCTTCCGTATGCAGCTGAGTTCCAGCCAAGCTGCATACTTCACACACTAGGTCCATGTCTTTTTGTATATAGTTTTAACTGTTCATATGCCGAAGGGTTTTTAGTCGTCTTTGACATGCGTCAGTGCAAAATTACACTCAAGATGAGTCCTGCACTATACCAGGAAGAAGAAGAAGAAGGGATTTTTAAGTGTCATATTCAATGTAAAATTTCTGGCAGACTAAAAATATTTATATCATGTACAAAACCTCCTTACTTACAACTATTTCAATCGGAAACATATACGTATAAAATCGTTTTAATTTAATGTTACGTAATATTTCGAACTTATTGAAAAAAATAAACAAATCAATAATTAAACTCTATTAAAACACCCACATAATGCTCATTTATTTAATTTTCCTCCAATTTATTTAAAGCCATACGGAATTATCTTCTATCATCTTCCGATTGTGATATAAAAAAACACCACCCAATCAATGTAATGTGTATTACTGAAGACAAAAGACGTCTTGTCAGTAAGAACGTCTGTTAGGTTTGAAAGTCGCGACCAAAAAAAAAATGGCTTGTCATGATAGATGACGTAATATATAATATTCCAGATATATATAGTTGTGCTTAGGTTCTTTAAATATAATCTTATCATTTCCAATGACTGTGGGCATCTAAATGTGTAAAATGTGTTCGTATTACGTATTCCTAGCCAACAGTGTAACATTAAGATGCCCACAGTCATTGTAAATGATAAGATTATAATTATACATAAAATGTAAATTGGAACGAGACATGACTTTGTGTGATGATAATTGGTTGTACGAAGAAGCTTCTTTGAAAAAATCAGGGTAGTCCTTGCTGAATTCAGCGAGAAAACAATGATGTCAATGTTTACGCAACATCAAAATCAAGTTTAAATGTAAAAAAAGGATATTTCCGTTCAACAGATATGTTTTAAATTTTCCTGGCGTATGAAGGTATTATATCAGCGGGTGTCTGTAATTTTTTGTCTTCATTAGCAATGTTTACTACCACATATAAACATAAAAACTTACATTGAACCCTTCCGGTTTTGACAGTCGATGATCGGAAACGGTAACGTGCCCACAAACTTTACGTAAACACGTCAATTGCGTCGCACAAGTACCCATACTGTGATATTATGTCAGAAAATATTCTCTATCCATGTATATTTACGTTTTGAAAAGAAAGTTAAAACATTGATGGTCAACAATTCCAACGAAACGAACAATCACCTCTCACATCAACTCACTGAATACAGAAAAAAAAGACCACACGACACATGACGTTGGAAATCCAGGTCCCGGCTTAGGACAGTCACGAAAATATTGAGGGTTTAAACCGTTTAATGGCATCAAACCCTCTCCTACTGATAATTGGGTAACCAATGGCAATACATATAACTCTGTATACAAACGATAAAATACCTCCACATTTTCGCCTCCACTCAAAAAGAAAAGTCATGACTTTATTAGCTCCTTTATTGTGTACTTTCTTCGTGGTCAATAAAATAGCAAATTTAGGTAGATTAGTAAAGAATCATTTAGACCTGATAAACCATTGCTAAATTCTAATTTATCAAACTTGAAACCAAGGATGTGCATAGTAGACAAATCCTTGTTGAAACCAATTGGCAAAATATTTTATTCAATATTGAGCTTTTAAATATAGTAAACTACCTATGGTAATCTCTAAAAGATATCGTTTTATCCGAGAAATTTCCGTGTTAAGGCAGACTTATAAATAATTATGCTATTAATAATTTTACTAGTGTCTCCAAGTTACTGGTAATTGATAAATATGTATGAAACTTTCACTGCTTGAAAGAAATTCTCAACATTACGGAATTCATGGATGATTTATAATACCTCGAGTTATCTCGCTTTGTACGTAGAACAGAACAGAACAGAATAACATTTTATTGGTGTGAAATCCATATACAAAGGATTGTTATCAAAACAACACATTAAATACAAAACAAAGAAACTGTTAAATACAATAAAACTGCATATACATGTTTGAAACGCATGCCTCACTAACGACATTTAGTATGAGGAGGTGATACATTTTAAATATGATTTAAATATCAATCAAAATACAACCTATTTAGTGATCCGTATATTTTCATGAAATTATCACATTGTGCAATGAATTGCCATCATTTTTTTTAACAATACACAACAATATTCTTTGCAGAAATCATAAAATTATTTATCAATCAACTCATTTCTCCTATTATACATTTCGTTTACTTCCCTCACAATGACTTCTACAATATCATATTCTTCACATTGAAATAAATAAAGGAACTTTTTCTCATCAGTCAAAACATGAAAAGATGGAAAAATACTAAGAATATTGGCAAACATGTTATTCCTGTACGTATGTAATACCAAGGTTGTGTATACCAAGGATGTATATACCAAGGATGTGTATACCAAGGATGTGTATATCAAGGATGTGTATACCAAGGATGTGTATACCAAGGATTTGTATACCAAGGATGTGTATACCAAGGATTTGTATACCAAGGATGTGTATATCAAGGATGTGTATACCAAGGATGTGTATACCAAGGATGTGTATGCCAAGGATGTGTATACCAAGGATTTATATACCAAGGATTTGTATATACAAATCCACGGTAATACCAATAAACCTTTAATTAGATTTTTTAAAGGTTTACCAATCTACTTCAATTAAAATTTTCCATTACCCCAACTTTCTGGTGTGCGGCAAATACTCTTCAGGGGTGGATCCAGGATTTCAAGTTATGGACGGCGCTCTTAAAAAAATTGCGCCGAGCGGAGAGAGGCGCGAAATATTGTGGGGTATTTCGTGTGGAAAATCACGATTTTACGCCAAAAAATCATATTTTTTCCAATTTTCCGACGCGCGCGCCCCCCTCCCCCCACCCCCCTGCATCCGCCCCTACTCTTGTCATGTAGAGCTGTAGGAATCACATCGTATGCATTAGCTGTAAATTATACACTCAATATACCAAACTTTTACCTTATAATTATCATTCAATATCGATGTAATTCTGGAGCACCTGAGTTCACCTCCGGTTTTAATAGTGGGGTTTGTATTGCTCAATTTCTAGTTTTCTATGTAGCAATAGTGGGGTTTGTATTGCTCAATCTCTAGTTTTCTATGTAGCAATAGTGGGGTTTGTATTGCTCAATCTCTAGTTTTCTATGTAGCAGTAGTGGGGTTTGCATTGCTCAATCTCTAGTTTTCTATGTAGCAGTAGTGGGGTTTGCATTGCTCAATCTCTAGTTTTCTATGTAGCAATAGTGGGGTTTGTTTTGCTAAATCTCTAGTTTTCTATGTAACAGTAGTGGGGTTTGTATTGCTCAATCTCTAGTTTTCTATGTAGCAATAGTGGGGTTTGTATTGCTCAATCTCTAGTTTTCTATGTAGCAATAGTGGGGTTTGTATTGCTCAATTTCTAGTTTTCTATGTAGCAATAGTGGGGTTTGCATTGCTCAATCTCTAGTTTTCTATGTAGCAATAGTGGGGTTTGCATTGCTCAATCTCTAGTTTTCTATGTAGCAATAGTGGGGTTTGTATTGCTTAATTTCTAGTTTTCTATGTAGCAATAGTGGGGTTTGTATTGCTCAATCTCTAGTTTTCTATGTAGCAATAGTGGGGTTTGCATTGCTCAATCTCTAGTTTTCTATGTAGCAATAGTGGGGTTTGCATTGCTCAATCTCTAGTTTTCTATGTAGCAATAGTGGGGTTTGTATTGCTCAATTTCTAGTTTTCTATGTAGCAGTAGTGGGGTTTGTATTGCTCAATCTCTAGTTTTCTATGTAGCAATAGTGGGGTTTGTATTGCTCAATCTCTAGTTTTCTATGTAGCAATAGTGGGGTTTGTATTGCTTAATTTCTAGTTTTCAATGTAGCAATAGTGGGGTTTGTATTGCTCAATCTCTAGTTTTCTATGTAGCAATAGTGGGGTTTGTATTGCCCAATCTCTAGTTTTCTATGTAGCAGTAGTGGGGTTTGTATTGCTCAATCTCTAGTTTTCTATGTAACAGTAGTGGGGTTTGTATTGCTCAATCTCTAGTTTTCTATGTAGCAATAGTGGGGTTTGTATTGTTCAATCTCTAGTTTTCTATGTAGCAATAGTGGGGTTTGTATTGCTCAATCTCTAGTTTTCTATGTAGCAATAGTGGGGTTTGTATTGCTCAATCTCTAGTTTTCTATGTAGCAATAGTGGGGTTTGTAACGCTCAATCTCTAGTTTTCTATGTAACAGTAGTGGGGTTTGTATTGCTCAATCTCTAGTTTTCAATGTAGCAATAGTGGGGTTTGTATTGCTCAATTTCTAGTTTTCAATGTAGCAATAGTGGGGTTTGTATTGCTCAATCTCTAGTTTTCTATGTAGCAATAGTGGGGTTTGTATTGCTCAATCTCTAGTTTTCTATGTAGCAATAGTGGGGTTTATATTGCTCAATCTCTAGTTTTCTATGTAACAGTAGTGGGGTTTGTATTGCTCAATCTCTAGTTTTCTATGTAGCAATAGTGGAGTTTGTATTGCTCAATTTCTAGTTTTCAATGTAGCAATAGTGGGGTTTGTATTGCTCAATTTCTAGTTTTCAATGTAGCAATAGTGGGGTTTGTATTGCTCAATATCTAGTTTTCTATGTAGCAATAGTGGGGTTTGTATTGCTCAATCTCTAGTTTTCTATGTAGCAGTAGTGGGGTTTGTATTGCTCAATCTCTAGTTTTCTATGTAGCAATAGTGGGGTTTGTATTGCTCAATCTCTAGTTTTCTATGTAGCAGTAGTGGGGTTTGTATTGCTCAATCTCTAGTTTTCTATGTAGCAATAGTGGGGTTTGTATTGCTCAATCTCTAGTTTTCAATGTAGCAATAGTGGGGTTTGTATTGCTCAATTTCTAGTTTTCTATGTAGCAGTAGTGGGGTTTGTATTGCTCAATCTCTAGTTTTCAATGTAGCAATAGTGGGGTTTGTATTGCTCAATCTCTAGTTTTCTATGTGACAGTAGTGGGGTTTGTATTGCTTAATCTCTAGTTTTCTATGTAGAAATAGTGGGGTTTGCATTGCTCAATCTCTAGTTTTCTATGTAGCAATAGTGTGGTTTGTATTGTTCAATATCTAGTTTTCTATGTAGCAATAGTGGGGTTTCTATTGCTCAATCTCTAGTTTTCTATGTAGCAATAGTGGGGTTTGTATTGCTCAATATCTAGTTTTCTATGTAGCAATAGTGGGGTTTCTATTGCTCAATCTCTAGTTTTCTATGTAGCAATAGTGGGGTTTGCATTGCTCAATCTCTAGTTTTCTATGTAGCAATAGTGGGGTTTGTATTGCTCAATTTCTAGTTTTCTATGTAGTAATAGTGGGGTTTGCATTGCCCAATCTCTAGTTTTCTATGTAGCAATAGTGGGGTTTCTATTGCTCAATCTCTAGTTTTCTATGTAGCAATAGTGGGGTTTGCATTGCTCAATCTCTAGTTTTCTATGTAGCAATAGTGGGGTTTGCATTGCTCAATCTCTTGTTTTCTATGTAGCAATAGTGGGGTTTGTATTGCTCAATTTCTAGTTTTCTATGTAGCAATAGTGTGGTTTGCATTGCTCAATCTCTAGTTTTCTATGTAGCAATAGTGGGGTTTGCATTGCTCAATCTCTAGTTTTCTATGTAGCAATACTGGGATTTGTATTGCCCAATCTCTAGGTTTCTATGTAGCAATAGTGGGGTTTGTATTGCTCAATTTCTAGTTTTCTATGTAGCAGTAGTGGGGTTTGTATTGCCCAATCTCTAGTTTTCTATGTAGCAATAGTGGGGTTTGTATTGCTCAATCTCTAGTTTTCTATGTAGAAATAGTGGGGTTTGTATTGCTCAATTTCTAGTTTTCTATGTAGCAGTAGTGGGGTTTGTATTGCTCAATCTCTAGTTTTCTATGTAGCAATAGTGGGGTTTGTATTGCTCAATATCTAGTTTTTAATGTAGCAGTAGTGGGGTTTGTATTGCTCAATCTCTAGTTTTCTATGTAGCAATAGTGGGGTTTGTATTGCTCAATTTCTAGTTTTCTATGTAGCAGTAGTGGGGTTTGTATTGCCCAATCTCTAGTTTTCTATGTAGCAATAGTGGGGTTTGTATTGCTCAATATCTAGTTTTTAATGTAGCAGTAGTGGGGTTTGCATTGCCCAATCTCTAGTTTTCTATGTAGCAGTAGTGGGGTTTGTATTGCTCAATTTCTAGTTTTCTATGTAGCAGTAGTGGGGTTTGTATTGACCAATCTCTAATTTTCTATGTAGCAATAGTGGGGTTTGTATTGCTCAATCTCTAGTTTTCTATGTAGCAATAGTGGGGTTTGTATTGCTCAATCTCTAGTTTTCTATGTAGCAATAGTGAGGTTTGTATTGCTCAATTTCTAGTTTTCTATGTAGCAATAGTGGGGTTTGTATTGCTCAATCTCTAGTTTTCTATGTAGCAGTAGTGAGGTTTGTATTGACCAATCTCTAGTTTTCTATGTAGCAGTAGTGGGGTTTGTATTGACCAATCTCTAGTTTTCAATGTAGCAATAGTGGGGTTTGTATTGCTCAATCTCTAGTTTTCTATGTAGCAATAGTGGGGTTTGTATTGCTCAATCTCTAGTTTTCTATGTAGCAATAGTGAGGTTTGTATTGCTCAATTTCTAGTTTTCTATGTAGCAATAGTGGGGTTTGTATTGCTCAATCTCTAGTTTTCTATGTAGCAGTAGTGAGGTTTGTATTGCTCAATTTCTAGTTTTCTATGTAGCAATAGTGGGGTTTGTATTGCTCAATCTCTAGTTTTCTATGTAGCAGTAGTGAGGTTTGTATTGACCAATCTCTAGTTTTCTATGTAGCAGTAGTGAGGTTTGTATTGCTCAATCTCTAGTTTTCTATGTAGCAATAGTGGGGTTTCTATTGCTCAATCTCTAGTTTTCTATGTAGCAATAGTGGGGTTTGTATTGCTCAATCTCTAGTTTTCTATGTAGCAGTAGTGGGGTTTGTATTGCTCAATCTCTAGTTTTCTATGTAGCAGTAGTGGGGTTTGCATTGCTCAATCTCTAGTTTTCTATGTAGCAATAGTGGGGTTTGTATTGCTCAATCTCTAGTTTTCTATGTAGAAATAGTGGGGTTTGTATTGCTCAATCTCTAGTTTTCTATGTAGCAGTAGTGAGGTTTGTATTGACCAATCTCTAGTTTTCTATGTAGCAGTAGTGGGGTTTGTATTGACCAATCTCTAGTTTTCTATGTAGCAATAGTGGGGTTTGTATTGCTCAATCTCTAGTTTTCTATGTAGCAATAGTGGGGTTTGTATTGCTCAATCTCTAGTTTTCTATGTAGAAATAGTGGGGTTTGTATTGCTCAATCTCAAGTTTTCTATGTAGCAGTAGTGGTGTTTGTATTGACCAATCTCTAGTTTACTATGTAGCAATAATGGGGTTTGCATTGCTCAATCTCTAGTTTTCTATGTAGCAGTAGTGGGGTTTGTATTGCCCAATCTCTAGTTTTCTATGTAGCAATAGTGGGGTTTGTATTGCTCAATTTCTAGTTTTTTATGTAGCAATAGTGGGGTTTGTATTGCTCAATCTCTAGTTTTCTATGTAGCAGTAGTGGGGTTTGTATTGCTCAATCTCTAGTTTTCTATGTAGCAGTAGTGGGGTTTGTATTGCTCAATTTCTAGTTTTCTATGTAGCAATAGTGGGGTTTGTATTGCTCAATTTCTAGTTTTCTATGTAGCAATAGTGGGGTTTGCATTGCTCAATCTCTAGTTTTCTATGTAGCAATAGTGGGGTTTGTATTGCTCAATCTCTAGTTTTCTATGTAGCAATAGTGGGGTTTGTATTGCTCAATCTCTAGTTTTCTATGTAGCAGTAGTGAGGTTTGTATTGCTCAATCTATAGTTTTCTATGTAGCAGTAGTTGGGTTTGTATTGCTCAATCTCTAGTTTTCTATGTAGCAACAATGGGGTTTGTATTGTTCAATCTCTAGTTTTCTATGTAGCAATAGTGGGGTTTGTATTGCTCAATCTCTAGTTTTCTATGTAGCAATAGTTGGGTTTGTATTGCCCAATCTCTAGTTTTCTATGTAGCAATAGTGGGGTTTGCATTGCTCAATCTCTAGTTTTCTAAGTAGCAGTAGTTGGGTTTGTATTGTTTAATCTCTAGTTTTCTATGTAGCAGTAGTGAGGTTTGTATTGCTCAATCTCTAGTTTTCTATGTAGAAATAGTGGGGTTTGTATTGCTCAATCTCTAGTTTTCTATGTAGCAGTAGTGAGGTTTGTATTGCTCAATCTCTAGTTTTCTATGTAGCAATAGTGGGGTTTGCATTGCTCAATCTCTAGTTTTCTATGTAGCAGTAGTGAGGTTTGTATTGCTCAATCTCTAGTTTTCTATGTAGCAATAGTGAGGTTTGTATTGCTCAATCTCTAGTTTTCTATGTAGCAATAGTGGGGTTTGCATTGCTTAATCTCTAGTTTTCTATGTAGCAATAGTGGGGTTTGCATTGCTCAATTTCTTGTTTTCTATGTAGCAATAGTGGGGTTTGTATTGCTCAATCTCTAGTTTTCTATGTAGCAATAGTGGGGTTTGCATTGCTCAATCTCTAGTTTTCAATGTAGCAGTAGTTGGGTTTGTATTGTTCAATCTCTAGTTTTCTATGTGGCAATAGTGGGGTTTGTATTGCTCAATCTCTAGTTTTCTATGTAGCAGTAGTGAGGTTTGTATTGCTCAATCTCTAGTCTTCTATGTAGCAATAGTGGGGTTTGTATTGCTTAATCTCTAGTTTTCTATGTAGCAATAGTGGGGTTTGCATTGCTCAATTTCTTGTTTTCTATGTAGCAATAGTGGGGTTTGTATTGCTCAATCTCTAGTTTTCTATGTAGCAATAGTGGGGTTTGCATTGCCCAATCTCTAGTTTTCAATGTAGCAGTATTTGGGTTTGTATTGTTCAATCTCTAGTTTTCTATGTAGCAATAGTGGGGTTTGTATTGCTTAATCTCTAGTTTTCTATGTAGCAGTAGTGAGGTTTGTATTGCTCAATCTCTAGTTTTCTATGTAGCAATAGTGGGGTTTGTATTGCTTAATCTCTAGTTTTCTATGTAGCAATAGTGGGGTTTGCATTGCTCAATCTCTAGGTTTCTATGTAGCAGTAGTGAGGTTTGTATTGTTCAATCTCTAGTTTTCTATGTAGCAATAGTGGGGTTTGTATTGCTCAATCTCTAGTTTTCTATGTAGCAATAGTGGGGTTTGTATTGCCCAATCTCTAGTTTTCTATGTAGCAATAGTGGGGTTTGTATTGCTCAATCTCTAGTTTTCTATGTAACAGTAGTGGGGTTTGTATTGCTCAATCTCTAGTTTTCAATGTAGCAGTAGTGGGGTTGGTATTGCTCAATCTCTAGTTTTCTATGTAACAGTAATGGGGTTTGTATTGCTCAATCTCTAGTTTTCTATGTAGCAGTAGTGAAGTTTGTATTGCTCAATCTCTAGTTTTCTATGTAGCAATAGTGGGGTTTGTATTGCTCAATCTCTAGTTTTCTATGTAGCAATAGTTGGGTTTGTATTGCTCAATCTCTAGTTTTCTATGTAGCAATAGTTGGGTTTGTATTGCTCAATCTCTAGTTTTCTATGTAGCAATAGTGGGGTTTGTATTGCCCAATCTCTAGTTTTCTATGTAGCAATAGTGGGGTTTGTATTGCTCAATCTCTAGTTTTCTATGTAGCAGTAGTGAGGTTTGTATTGCTCAATCTCTAGTTTTCTATGTAGCAATAGTGGGGTTTGTATTGCTCAATCTCTAGTTTTCTATGTAGCAATAGTTGGGTTGTATTGCTCAATCTCTAGTTTTCTATGTAGCAATAGTGGGGTTTGCATTGCTCAATCCCTAGTTTTCAATGTAGCAGTAGTTGGGTTTGTATTGCTCAATCTCTAGTTTTCTATGTAGCAATAATGGGGTTTGTATTGTTCAATCTCTAGTTTTCTATGTAGCAATAGTGGGGTTTGTATTGCTCAATCTCTAGTTTTCTATGTAGCAATAGTTGGGTTTGTATTGCCCAATCTCTAGTTTTCTATGTAGCAATAGTGGGGTTTGTATTGCTCAATCTCTAGTTTTCTATGTAGCAGTAGTGAGGTTTGTATTGCTCAATCTCTAGTTTTCTATGTAGCAATAGTGGGGTTTGCATTGCTCAATCTCTAGTTTTCTATGTAGCAATAGTGGGGTTTGTATTGCTCAATCTCTAGTTTTCTATGTAGCAATAGTGGGGTTTGCATTGCTCAATCTCTAGTTTTCTATGTAGCAGTAGTTGGGTTTGTATTGTTCAATCTCTAGTTTTCTATGTAGCAGTAGTGAGGTTTATATTGCTCAATCTCTAGTTTTCTATGTAGCAATAGTGGGGTTTGTATTGCTCAATCTCTAGTTTTCTATGTAGCAATAGTGGGGTTTGCATTGCTCAATCTCTAGTTTTCTATGTAGCAGTAGTGAGGTTTGTATTGCTCAATCTCTAGTTTTCTATGTAGCAATAGTGAGGTTTGTATTGCTCAATCTCTAGTTTTCTATGTAGCAATAGTGGGGTTTGTATTGCTTAATCTCTAGTTTTCTATGTAGCAATAGTGGGGTTTGCATTGCTCAATTTCTTGTTTTCTATGTAGCAATAGTGGGGTTTGTATTGCTCAATCTCTAGTTTTCTATGTAGCAATAGTGGGGTTTGCATTGCTCAATCTCTAGTTTTCAATGTAGCAGTAGTTGGGTTTGTATTGTTCAATCTCTAGTTTTCTATGTAGCAATAGTGGGGTTTGTATTGCTCAATCTCTAGTTTTCTATGTAGCAGTAGTGAGGTTTGTATTGCTCAATCTCTAGTTTTCTATGTAGCAGTAGTGAGGTTTGTATTGCTCAATTTCTAGTTTTCTATGTAGCAGTAGTGGGGTTTGTATTGCTCAATTTCTAGTTTTCTATGTAGCAATAGTGGGGTTTGTATTGCTCAATCTCTAGTTTTCTATGTAGCAATAGTGGGGTTTGTATTGTTCAATCTCTAGTTTTCTATGTAGCAGTAGTTGGGTTTGTATTGTTCAATCTCTAGTTTTCTATGTAGCAGTAGTGAGGTTTGTATTGCTCAATCTCTAGTTTTCTATGTAGCAATAGTGGGGTTTGTATTGTTCAATCTCTAGTTTTCTATGTAGAAATAGTGGGGTTTGCATTGTTCAATCTCTAGTTTTCTATGTAGCAGTAGTGGGGTTTGCATTGCTCAATTTCTAGTTTTCTATGTAGCAATAGTGGGGTTTGTATTGTTCAATCTCTAGTTTTCTATGTAGCAGTAGTGAGGTTTGTATTGCTCAATCTCTAGTTTTCTATATAGCAGTAGTGAGGTTTGTATTGCTCAATCTCTAGTTTTCTATGTAGCAATAGTGGGGTTTGCATTGCTCAATCTCTAGTTTTCAATGTAGCAGTAGTGGGGTTTGCATAGGTCAATCTCTAGTTTTCTATATAGCAATATTGGGGTTTGTATTGCTCAATCTCTAGTTTTCTATGTAGCAATGATGGGGTTTGCATTGCTCAATTTCTAGTTTTCTATGTAGCAATGGTGGGGTTTGTATTGCTCAATTTCTAGTTTTCTATGTAGCAATAGTGGGGTTTGTATTGCTCAATTTCTATTTTTCTATGTAGCAATAGTGGGGTTTGTATTGCTCAATCTCTAGTTTTCTATGTAGCAATAGTGGGGTTTGTATTGCTCAATCTCTAATTTTCTATGTAGCAATAGTGGGGTTTGTATTGCTCAATTTCTAGTTTTCTATGTAGCAGTAGTGGCATTTGTATTGCTCAATTTCTAGTTTTCTATGTAGCAATAGTGTGGTTTGCATTGCTCAATCTCTAGTTTTCTATGTAGCAGTAGTGGCGTTTGTATTGCTCAATCTCTAGGTTTCTATGTAGAAATAGTGGGGTTTGTATTGCTCAATTTCTAGTTTTCTATGTAGCAGTAGTGGCGTTTGTATTGCTCAATCTCTAGTTTTCTATGTAGCAATAGTGGGGTTTGTATTGCTCAATTTCTAGTTTTCTATGTAGCAGTAGTGGCATTTGTATTGCTCAATTTCTAGTTTTCTATGTAGCAATAGTGGGGTTTGTATTGTTCAATCTCTAGTTTTCTATGTAGCAATAGTGGGGTTTGTATTGCTCAATCTCTAGTTTTCTATGTAGCAATAGTGGAGTTTGTATTGCTCAATCTCTAGTTTTCTATGTAGCAGTAGTGGCGTTTGTATTGCTCAATCTCTAGGTTTCTATGTAGAAATAGTGGGGTTTGTATTGCTCAATTTCTAGTTTTTTATGTAGCAATAGTGGGGTTTGTATTGCTCAATTTCTAGTTTTCTATGTAGCAATAGTGGGGTTTGTATTGCTCAATCTCTAGTTTTCTATGTAGCAATAGTGGGGTTTGTATTGCTCAATCTCTAATTTTCTATGTAGCAATAGTGGGGTTTGTATTGCTCAATTTCTAGTTTTCTATGTAGCAGTAGTGGCATTTGTATTGCTCAATTTCTAGTTTTCTATGTAGCAATAGTGTGGTTTGCATTGCTCAATCTCTAGTTTTCTATGTAGCAGTAGTGGCGTTTGTATTGCTCAATCTCTAGGTTTCTATGTAGAAATAGTGGGGTTTGTATTGCTCAATTTCTAGTTTTCTATGTAGCAATAGTGGGGTTTGCATTGCTCAATCTCTAGTTTTCAATGTAGCAGTAGTTGGGTTTGTATTGTTCAATCTCTAGTTTTCTATGTAGCAATAGTGGGGTTTGTATTGCTCAATCTCTAGTTTTCTATGTAGCAGTAGTGAGGTTTGTATTGCTCAATCTCTAGTTTTCTATGTAGCAGTAGTGAGGTTTGTATTGCTCAATTTCTAGTTTTCTATGTAGCAGTAGTGGGGTTTGTATTGCTCAATTTCTAGTTTTCTATGTAGCAATAGTGGGGTTTGTATTGCTCAATCTCTAGTTTTCTATGTAGCAATAGTGGGGTTTGTATTGTTCAATCTCTAGTTTTCTATGTAGCAGTAGTTGGGTTTGTATTGTTCAATCTCTAGTTTTCTATGTAGCAGTAGTGAGGTTTGTATTGCTCAATCTCTAGTTTTCTATGTAGCAATAGTGGGGTTTGTATTGTTCAATCTCTAGTTTTCTATGTAGAAATAGTGGGGTTTGTATTGTTCAATCTCTAGTTTTCTATGTAGCAGTAGTGGGGTTTGCATTGCTCAATTTCTAGTTTTCTATGTAGCAATAGTGGGGTTTGTATTGTTCAATCTCTAGTTTTCTATGTAGCAGTAGTGAGGTTTGTATTGCTCAATCTCTAGTTTTCTATATAGCAGTAGTGAGGTTTGTATTGCTCAATCTCTAGTTTTCTATGTAGCAATAGTGGGGTTTGCATTGCTCAATCTCTAGTTTTCAATGTAGCAGTAGTGGGGTTTGCATAGGTCAATCTCTAGTTTTCTATATAGCAATATTGGGGTTTGTATTGCTCAATCTCTAGTTTTCTATGTAGCAATGATGGGGTTTGTATTGCTCAATTTCTAGTTTTCTATGTAGCAATGGTGGGGTTTGTATTGCTCAATTTCTAGTTTTCTATGTAGCAATAGTGGGGTTTGTATTGCTCAATTTCTATTTTTCTATGTAGCAATAGTGGGGTTTGTATTGCTCAATCTCTAGTTTTCTATGTAGCAATAGTGGGGTTTGTATTGCTCAATCTCTAATTTTCTATGTAGCAATAGTGGGGTTTGTATTGCTCAATTTCTAGTTTTCTATGTAGCAGTAGTGGCATTTGTATTGCTCAATTTCTAGTTTTCTATGTAGCAATAGTGTGGTTTGCATTGCTCAATCTCTAGTTTTCTATGTAGCAGTAGTGGCGTTTGTATTGCTCAATCTCTAGGTTTCTATGTAGAAATAGTGGGGTTTGTATTGCTCAATTTCTAGTTTTCTATGTAGCAGTAGTGGCGTTTGTATTGCTCAATCTCTAGTTTTCTATGTAGCAATAGTGGGGTTTGTATTGCTCAATTTCTAGTTTTCTATGTAGCAGTAGTGGCATTTGTATTGCTCAATTTCTAGTTTTCTATGTAGCAATAGTGGGGTTTGTATTGTTCAATCTCTAGTTTTCTATGTAGCAATAGTGGGGTTTGTATTGCTCAATCTCTAGTTTTCTATGTAGCAATAGTGGAGTTTGTATTGCTCAATCTCTAGTTTTCTATGTAGCAGTAGTGGCGTTTGTATTGCTCAATCTCTAGGTTTCTATGTAGAAATAGTGGGGTTTGTATTGCTCAATTTCTAGTTTTTTATGTAGCAATAGTGGGGTTTGTATTGCTCAATTTCTAGTTTTCTATGTAGCAATAGTGGGGTTTGTATTGCTCAATCTCTAGTTTTCTATGTAGCAATAGTGGGGTTTGTATTGCTCAATCTCTAATTTTCTATGTAGCAATAGTGGGGTTTGTATTGCTCAATTTCTAGTTTTCTATGTAGCAGTAGTGGCATTTGTATTGCTCAATTTCTAGTTTTCTATGTAGCAATAGTGTGGTTTGCATTGCTCAATCTCTAGTTTTCTATGTAGCAGTAGTGGCGTTTGTATTGCTCAATCTCTAGGTTTCTATGTAGAAATAGTGGGGTTTGTATTGCTCAATTTCTAGTTTTCTATGTAGCAGTAGTGGCATTTGTATTGCTCAATTTCTAGTTTTCTATGTAGCAATAGTGGGGTTTGTATTGTTCAATCTCTAGTTTTCTATGTAGCAATAGTGGGGTTTGTATTGCTCAATCTCTAGTTTTCTATGTAGCAATAGTGGAGTTTGTATTGCTCAATCTCTAGTTTTCTATGTAGCAGTAGTGGCGTTTGTATTGCTCAATCTCTAGGTTTCTATGTAGAAATAGTGGGGTTTGTATTGCTCAATTTCTAGTTTTCTATGTAGCAGTAGTGGCGTTTGTATTGCTCAATCTCTAGTTTTCTATGTAGCAATAGTGGGGTTTGTATTGCTCAATTTCTAGTTTTCTAAGTAGCAGTAGTGTCATTTGTATTGCTCAATTTCTAGTTTTTTATGTAGCAATAGTGGGGTTTGTATTGCTCAATTTCTAGTTTTCTATGTAGCAATAGTGGGGTTTGTATTGCTCAATCTCTAGTTTTCTATTTAGCAGTAGTGGGGTTTGTATTGCTCAATCTCTAGTTTTCTATGTAGCAGTAGTGGGGTTTGTATTGCTCAATCTCTAGTTTTCTATGTAGCAGTAGTGGGGTTTGTATTGCTCAATCTCTAGTTTTCTATGTAGCAACAGTGGGGTTTGTATTGCTCAATCTCTAGTTTTCTATGTAGCAATAGTGGGGTTTGTATTGCTCAATTTCTAGTTTTCTATGTAGCAATAGTGGGGTTTGCATTGCTCAATCTCTAGATTTCATTGCTCAATCTCTAGTTTTCATTGCTCAATTTCTAGTTTTCATTGCTCAATCTCTAGATTTCATTGCTCAATCTCTAGTTTTCATTGCTCAATCTCTAGATTGCATTGCTCAATCTCTAGTTTTCATTGCTCAATCTCTAGATTTCATTGCTCAATCTCTAGTTTTCATTGCTCAATCTCTAGATTTCATTCTTCAATCTCTAGTTTTCTATGTAGCAATAGTGGGGTTTGTATTGCTCAATTTCTAGTTTTCTATGTAGCAATAGGGGGGTTTGTATTGCTCAATCTCTAGTTTTCAATGTAGCAGTAGTGGGGTTTGCATTGCTCAATCTCTAGTTTTCTATGTAGCAATAGTGGGGTTTGCATTGCTCAATTTCTAGTTTTCTATGTAGCAATAGTGGGGTTTGTATTGCTCAATCTCTAGTTTACTATGTAGCAGTAGTGGGGTTTGTATTGCTCAATCTCTAGTTTTCTATGTAGCAGTAGTGGGGTTTGTATTGCTCAATCTCTAGTTTTCTATGTAGCAATAGTGGGGTTTGTATTGCTCAATCTCTAGTTTTCTATGTAGCAATAGTGGGGTTTGTATTGCTCAATCTCTAGTTTTCTATGTAGCAACAGTGGGGTTTGTATTGCTCAATCTCTAGTTTTCTATGTAGCAATAGTGGGGTTTGTATTGCTCAATCTCTAGTTTTCTATGTAGCAGTAGTGGGGTTTGTATTGCTTAATCTCTAGTTTTCTATGTATCAATAGTGGGGTTTGTATTGCTCAATCTCTAGTTTTCTATGTAGCAACAGTGGGGTTTGTATTGCTCAATCTCTAGTTTTCTATGTAGCAGTAGTGGGGTTTGTATTGCTTAATCTCTAGTTTTCTATGTAGCAGTAGTTGGGTTTGTATTGCTCAATCTCTAGTTTTCTATGTAGCAGTAGTGGGGTTTGTATTGCTCAATCTCTTGTTTTCTATGTAGCAATAGTGGGGTTTGTATTGCTCAATTTCTAGTTTTCTATGTAGCAATAGTGTGGTTTGCATTGCTCAATCTCTAGTTTTCTATGTAGCAATAGTGGGGTTTGCATTGCTCAATCTCTAGTTTTCTATGTAGCAATACTGGGATTTGTATTGCCCAATCTCTAGGTTTCTATGTAGCAATAGTGGGGTTTGTATTGCTCAATTTCTAGTTTTCTATGTAGCAGTAGTGGGGTTTGTATTGCCCAATCTCTAGTTTTCTATGTAGCAATAGTGGGGTTTGTATTGCTCAATCTCTAGTTTTCTATGTAGAAATAGTGGGGTTTGTATTGCTCAATTTCTAGTTTTCTATGTAGCAGTAGTGGGGTTTGTATTGCTCAATCTCTAGTTTTCTATGTAGCAATAGTGGGGTTTGTATTGCTCAATATCTAGTTTTTAATGTAGCAGTAGTGGGGTTTGTATTGCTCAATCTCTAGTTTTCTATGTAGCAATAGTGGGGTTTGTATTGCTCAATTTCTAGTTTTCTATGTAGCAGTAGTGGGGTTTGTATTGCCCAATCTCTAGTTTTCTATGTAGCAATAGTGGGGTTTGTATTGCTCAATATCTAGTTTTTAATGTAGCAGTAGTGGGGTTTGCATTGCCCAATCTCTAGTTTTCTATGTAGCAGTAGTGGGGTTTGTATTGCTCAATTTCTAGTTTTCTATGTAGCAGTAGTGGGGTTTGTATTGACCAATCTCTAATTTTCTATGTAGCAATAGTGGGGTTTGTATTGCTCAATCTCTAGTTTTCTATGTAGCAATAGTGGGGTTTGTATTGCTCAATCTCTAGTTTTCTATGTAGCAATAGTGAGGTTTGTATTGCTCAATTTCTAGTTTTCTATGTAGCAATAGTGGGGTTTGTATTGCTCAATCTCTAGTTTTCTATGTAGCAGTAGTGAGGTTTGTATTGACCAATCTCTAGTTTTCTATGTAGCAGTAGTGGGGTTTGTATTGACCAATCTCTAGTTTTCAATGTAGCAATAGTGGGGTTTGTATTGCTCAATCTCTAGTTTTCTATGTAGCAATAGTGGGGTTTGTATTGCTCAATCTCTAGTTTTCTATGTAGCAATAGTGAGGTTTGTATTGCTCAATTTCTAGTTTTCTATGTAGCAATAGTGGGGTTTGTATTGCTCAATCTCTAGTTTTCTATGTAGCAGTAGTGAGGTTTGTATTGCTCAATTTCTAGTTTTCTATGTAGCAATAGTGGGGTTTGTATTGCTCAATCTCTAGTTTTCTATGTAGCAGTAGTGAGGTTTGTATTGACCAATCTCTAGTTTTCTATGTAGCAGTAGTGAGGTTTGTATTGCTCAATCTCTAGTTTTCTATGTAGCAATAGTGGGGTTTCTATTGCTCAATCTCTAGTTTTCTATGTAGCAATAGTGGGGTTTGTATTGCTCAATCTCTAGTTTTCTATGTAGCAGTAGTGGGGTTTGTATTGCTCAATCTCTAGTTTTCTATGTAGCAGTAGTGGGGTTTGCATTGCTCAATCTCTAGTTTTCTATGTAGCAATAGTGGGGTTTGTATTGCTCAATCTCTAGTTTTCTATGTAGAAATAGTGGGGTTTGTATTGCTCAATCTCTAGTTTTCTATGTAGCAGTAGTGAGGTTTGTATTGACCAATCTCTAGTTTTCTATGTAGCAGTAGTGGGGTTTGTATTGACCAATCTCTAGTTTTCTATGTAGCAATAGTGGGGTTTGTATTGCTCAATCTCTAGTTTTCTATGTAGCAATAGTGGGGTTTGTATTGCTCAATCTCTAGTTTTCTATGTAGAAATAGTGGGGTTTGTATTGCTCAATCTCTAGTTTTCTATGTAGCAGTAGTGGGGTTTGTATTGACCAATCTCTAGTTTACTATGTAGCAATAATGGGGTTTGCATTGCTCAATCTCTAGTTTTCTATGTAGCAGTAGTGGGGTTTGTATTGCCCAATCTCTAGTTTTCTATGTAGCAATAGTGGGGTTTGTATTGCTCAATTTCTAGTTTTTTATGTAGCAATAGTGGCGTTTGTATTGCTCAATCTCTAGTTTTCTATGTAGCAGTAGTGGGGTTTGTATTGCTCAATCTCTAGTTTTCTATGTAGCAGTAGTGTGGTTTGTATTGCTCAATTTCTAGTTTTCTATGTAGCAATAGTGGGGTTTGTATTGCTCAATTTCTAGTTTTCTATGTAGCAATAGTGGGGTTTGCATTGCTCAATCTCTAGTTTTCTATGTAGCAATAGTGGGGTTTGTATTGCTCAATCTCTAGTTTTCTATGTAGCAATAGTGGGGTTTGTATTGCTCAATCTCTAGTTTTCTATGTAGCAGTAGTGAGGTTTGTATTGCTCAATCTATAGTTTTCTATGTAGCAGTAGTTGGGTTTGTATTGCTCAATCTCTAGTTTTCTATGTAGCAACAATGGGGTTTGTATTGTTCAATCTCTAGTTTTCTATGTAGCAATAGTGGGGTTTGTATTGCTCAATCTCTAGTTTTCTATGTAGCAATAGTTGGGTTTGTATTGCCCAATCTCTAGTTTTCTATGTAGCAATAGTGGGGTTTGCATTGCTCAATCTCTAGTTTTCTAAGTAGCAGTAGTTGGGTTTGTATTGTTTAATCTCTAGTTTTCTATGTAGCAGTAGTGAGGTTTGTATTGCTCAATCTCTAGTTTTCTATGTAGAAATAGTGGGGTTTGTATTGCTCAATCTCTAGTTTTCATGTAGCAGTAGTGAGGTTTGTATTGCTCAATCTCTAGTTTTCTATGTAGCAATAGTGGGGTTTGCATTGCTCAATCTCTAGTTTTCTATGTAGCAGTAGTGAGGTTTGTATTGCTCAATCTCTAGTTTTCTATGTAGCAATAGAGAGGTTTGTATTGCTCAATCTCTAGTTTTCTATGTAGCAATAGTGGGGTTTGCATTGCTTAATCTCTAGTTTTCTATGTAGCAATAGTGGGGTTTGCATTGCTCAATTTCTTGTTTTCTATGTAGCAATAGTGGGGTTTGTATTGCTCAATCTCTAGTTTTCTATGTAGCAATAGTGGGGTTTGCATTGCTCAATCTCTAGTTTTCAATGTAGCAGTAGTTGGGTTTGTATTGTTCAATCTCTAGTTTTCTATGTGGCAATAGTGGGGTTTGTATTGCTCAATCTCTAGTTTTCTATGTAGCAGTAGTGAGGTTTGTATTGCTCAATCTCTAGTTTTCTATGTAGCAATAGTGGGGTTTGTATTGCTTAATCTCTAGTTTTCTATGTAGCAATAGTGGGGTTTGCATTGCTCAATTTCTTGTTTTCTATGTAGCAATAGTGGGGTTTGTATTGCTCAATCTCTAGTTTTCTATGTAGCAATAGTGGGGTTTGCATTGCTCAATCTCTAGTTTTCAATGTAGCAGTATTTGGGTTTGTATTGTTCAATCTCTAGTTTTCTATGTAGCAATAGTGGGGTTTGTATTGCTTAATCTCTAGTTTTCTATGTAGCAGTAGTGAGGTTTGTATTGCTCAATCTCTAGTTTTCTATGTAGCAATAGTGGGGTTTGTATTGCTTAATCTCTAGTTTTCTATGTAGCAATAGTGGGGTTTGCATTGCTCAATCTCTAGGTTTCTATGTAGCAGTAGTGGGGTTTGTATTGTTCAATCTCTAGTTTTCTATGTAGCAATAGTGGGGTTTGTATTGCTCAATCTCTAGTTTTCTATGTAGCAATAGTGGGGTTTGTATTGCCCAATCTCTAGTTTTCTATGTAGCAATAGTGGGGTTTGTATTGCTCAATCTCTAGTTTTCTATGTAACAGTAGTGGGGTTTGTATTGCTCAATCTCTAGTTTTCAATGTAGCAGTAGTGGGGTTGGTATTGCTCAATCTCTAGTTTTCTATGTAACAGTAATGGGGTTTGCATTGCTCAATCTCTAGTTTTCTATGTAGCAGTAGTGAAGTTTGTATTGCTCAATCTCTAGTTTTCTATGTAGCAATAGTGGGGTTTGTATTGCTCAATCTCTAGTTTTCTATGTAGCAATAGTTGGGTTTGTATTGCTCAATC
The DNA here is from genome assembly GCA_963680875.1 of Bathymodiolus brooksi. Lineage (NCBI taxonomy): Eukaryota > Metazoa > Mollusca > Bivalvia > Mytilida > Modiolidae > Bathymodiolus > Bathymodiolus brooksi. Next base: position 25,984,365 of record OY804587.1, on the reverse strand, counting down.
TCTAGTTTTCTATGTAGCAATAGTTGGGTTTGTATTGCTCAATCTCTAGTTTTCTATGTAGCAATAGTGGGGTTTGTATTGCCCAATCTCTAGTTTTCTATGTAGCAATAGTGGGGTTTGTATTGCTCAATCTCTAGTTTTCTATGTAGCAGTAGTGAGGTTTGTATTGCTCAATCTCTAGTTTTCTATGTAGCAATAGTGGGGTTTGTATTGCTCAATCTCTAGTTTTCTATGTAGCAATAGTTGGGTTTGTATTGCTCAATCTCTAGTTTTCTATGTAGCAATAGTGGGGTTTGCATTGCTCAATCCCTAGTTTTCAATGTAGCAGTAGTTGGGTTTGTATTGCTCAATCTCTAGTTTTCTATGTAGCAATAATGGGGTTTGTATTGTTCAATCTCTAGTTTTCTATGTAGCAATAGTGGGGTTTGTATTGCTCAATCTCTAGTTTTCTATGTAGCAATAGTTGGGTTTGTATTGCCCAATCTCTAGTTTTCTATGTAGCAATAGTGGGGTTTGTATTGCTCAATCTCTAGTTTTCTATGTAGCAGTAGTGAGGTTTGTATTGCTCAATCTCTAGTTTTCTATGTAGCAATAGTGGGGTTTGCATTGCTCAATCTCTAGTTTTCTATGTAGCAATAGTGGGGTTTGTATTGCTCAATCTCTAGTTTTCTATGTAGCAATAGTGGGGTTTGCATTGCTCAATCTCTAGTTTTCTATATAGCAGTAGTTGGGTTTGTATTGTTCAATCTCTAGTTTTCTATGTAGCAGTAGTGAGGTTTATATTGCTCAATCTCTAGTTTTCTATGTAGCAATAGTGGGGTTTGTATTGCTCAATCTCTAGTTTTCTATGTAGCAATAGTGGGGTTTGCATTGCTCAATCTCTAGTTTTCTATGTAGCAGTAGTGAGGTTTGTATTGCTCAATCTCTAGTTTTCTATGTAGCAATAATGAGGTTTGTATTGCTCAATCTCTAGTTTTCTATGTAGCAATAGTGGGGTTTGTATTGCTTAATCTCTAGTTTTCTATGTAGCAATAGTGGGGTTTGCATTGCTCAATTTCTTGTTTTCTATGTAGCAATAGTGGGGTTTGTATTGCTCAATCTCTAGTTTTCTATGTAGCAATAGTGGGGTTTGCATTGCTCAATCTCTAGTTTTCAATGTAGCAGTAGTTGGGTTTGTATTGTTCAATCTCTAGTTTTCTATGTAGCAATAGTGGGGTTTGTATTGCTCAATCTCTAGTTTTCTATGTAGCAGTAGTGAGGTTTGTATTGCTCAATCTCTAGTTTTCTATGTAGCAGTAGTGAGGTTTGTATTGCTCAATTTCTAGTTTTCTATGTAGCAGTAGTGGGGTTTGTATTGCTCAATTTCTAGTTTTCTATGTAGCAATAGTGGGGTTTGTATTGCTCAATCTCTAGTTTTCTATGTAGCAATAGTGGGGTTTGTATTGTTCAATCTCTAGTTTTCTATGTAGCAGTAGTTGGGTTTGTATTGTTCAATCTCTAGTTTTCTATGTAGCAGTAGTGAGGTTTGTATTGCTCAATCTCTAGTTTTCTATGTAGCAATAGTGGGGTTTGTATTGTTCAATCTCTAGTTTTCTATGTAGAAATAGTGGGGTTTGTATTGTTCAATCTCTAGTTTTCTATGTAGCAGTAGTGGGGTTTGCATTGCTCAATTTCTAGTTTTCTATGTAGCAATAGTGGGGTTTGTATTGTTCAATCTCTAGTTTTCTATGTAGCAGTAGTGAGGTTTGTATTGCTCAATCTCTAGTTTTCTATATAGCAGTAGTGAGGTTTGTATTGCTCAATCTCTAGTTTTCTATGTAGCAATAGTGGGGTTTGCATTGCTCAATCTCTAGTTTTCAATGTAGCAGTAGTGGGGTTTGCATAGGTCAATCTCTAGTTTTCTATATAGCAATATTGGGGTTTGTATTGCTCAATCTCTAGTTTTCTATGTAGCAATGATGGGGTTTGTATTGCTCAATTTCTAGTTTTCTATGTAGCAATGGTGGGGTTTGTATTGCTCAATTTCTAGTTTTCTATGTAGCAATAGTGGGGTTTGTATTGCTCAATTTCTATTTTTCTATGTAGCAATAGTGGGGTTTGTATTGCTCAATCTCTAGTTTTCTATGTAGCAATAGTGGGGTTTGTATTGCTCAATCTCTAATTTTCTATGTAGCAATAGTGGGGTTTGTATTGCTCAATTTCTAGTTTTCTATGTAGCAGTAGTGGCATTTGTATTGCTCAATTTCTAGTTTTCTATGTAGCAATAGTGTGGTTTGCATTGCTCAATCTCTAGTTTTCTATGTAGCAGTAGTGTCGTTTGTATTGCTCAATCTCTAGGTTTCTATGTAGAAATAGTGGGGTTTGTATTGCTCAATTTCTAGTTTTCTATGTAGCAGTAGTGGCGTTTGTATTGCTCAATCTCTAGTTTTCTATGTAGCAATAGTGGGGTTTGTATTGCTCAATTTCTAGTTTTCTATGTAGCAGTAGTGGCATTTGTATTGCTCAATTTCTAGTTTTCTATGTAGCAATAGTGGGGTTTGTATTGTTCAATCTCTAGTTTTCTATGTAGCAATAGTGGGGTTTGTATTGCTTAATCTCTAGTTTTCTATGTAGCAATAGTGGAGTTTGTATTGCTCAATCTCTAGTTTTCTATGTAGCAGTAGTGGCGTTTGTATTGCTCAATCTCTAGGTTTCTATGTAGAAATAGTGGGGTTTGTATTGCTCAATTTCTAGTTTTTTATGTAGCAATAGTGGGGTTTGTATTGCTCAATTTCTAGTTTTCTATGTAGCAATAGTGGGGTTTGTATTGCTCAATTTCTAGTTTTCTATGTAGCAATAGTGGGGTTTGTATTGCTCAATCTCTAATTTTCTATGTAGCAATAGTGGGGTTTGTATTGCTCAATTTCTAGTTTTCTATGTAGCAGTAGTGGCATTTGTATTGCTCAATTTCTAGTTTTCTATGTAGCAATAGTGTGGTTTGCATTGCTCAATCTCTAGTTTTCTATGTAGCAGTAGTGGCGTTTGTATTGCTCAATCTCTAGGTTTCTATGTAGAAATAGTGGGGTTTGTATTGCTCAATTTCTAGTTTTCTATGTAGCAGTAGTGGCGTTTGTATTGCTCAATCTCTAGTTTTCTATGTAGCAATAGTGGGGTTTGTATTGCTCAATTTCTAGTTTTCTATGTAGCAGTAGTGGCATTTGTATTGCTCAATTTCTAGTTTTCTATGTAGCAATAGTGGGGTTTGTATTGTTCAATCTCTAGTTTTCTATGTAGCAATAGTGGGGTTTGTATTGCTCAATCTCTAGTTTTCTATGTAGCAATAGTGGAGTTTGTATTGCTCAATCTCTAGTTTTCTATGTAGCAGTAGTGGCGTTTGTATTGCTCAATCTCTAGGTTTCTATGTAGAAATAGTGGGGTTTGTATTGCTCAATTTCTAGTTTTCTATGTAGCAGTAGTGGCGTTTGTATTGCTCAATCTCTAGTTTTCTATGTAGCAGTAGTGGCGTTTGTATTGCTCAATCTCTAGGTTTCTATGTAGAAATAGTGGGGTTTGTATTGCTCAATTTCTAGTTTTTTATGTAGCAATAGTGGGGTTTGTATTGCTCAATTTCTAGTTTTCTATGTAGCAATAGTGGGGTTTGTATTGCTCAATCTCTAGTTTTCTATGTAGCAATAGTGGGGTTGGTATTGCTCAATCTCTAATTTTCTATGTAGCAATAGTGGGGTTTGTATTGCTCAATTTCTAGTTTTCTATGTAGCAGTAGTGGCATTTGTATTGCTCATTTTCTAGTTTTCTATGTAGCAATAGTGTGGTTTGCATTGCTCAATCTCTAGTTTTCTATGTAGCAGTAGTGGCGTTTGTATTGCTCAATCTCTAGGTTTCTATGTAGAAATAGTGGGGTTTGTATTGCTCAATTTCTAGTTTTCTATGTAGCAGTAGTGGCGTTTGTATTGCTCAATCTCTAGTTTTCTATGTAGCAATAGTGGGGTTTGTATTGCTCAATTTCTAGTTTTCTATGTAGCAGTAGTGGCATTTGTATTGCTCAATTTCTAGTTTTCTATGTAGCAATAGTGGGGTTTGTATTGTTCAATCTCTAGTTTTCTATGTAGCAATAGTGGGGTTTGTATTGCTCAATCTCTAGTTTTCTATGTAGCAATAGTGGAGTTTGTATTGCTCAATCTCTAGTTTTCTATGTAGCAGTAGTGGCGTTTGTATTGCTCAATCTCTAGGTTTCTATGTAGAAATAGTGGGGTTTGTATTGCTCAATTTCTAGTTTTCTATGTAGCAGTAGTGGCGTTTGTATTGCTCAATCTCTAGTTTTCTATGTAGCAATAGTGGGGTTTGTATTGCTCAATTTCTAGTTTTCTAAGTAGCAGTAGTGTCATTTGTATTGCTCAATTTCTAGTTTTTTATGTAGCAATAGTGGGGTTTGTATTGCTCAATTTCTAGTTTTCTATGTAGCAATAGTGGGGTTTGTATTGTTCAATCTCTAGTTTTCTATTTAGCAGTAGTGGGGTTTGTATTGCTCAATCTCTAGTTTTCTATGTAGCAGTAGTGGGGTTTGTATTGCTCAATCTCTAGTTTTCTATGTAGCAGTAGTGGGGTTTGTATTGCTCAATCTCTAGTTTTCTATGTAGCAACAGTGGGGTTTGTATTGCTCAATCTCTAGTTTTCTATGTAGCAATAGTGGGGTTTGTATTGCTCAATTTCTAGTTTTCTATGTAGCAATAGTGGGGTTTGCATTGCTCAATCTCTAGATTTCATTGCTCAATCTCTAGTATTCATTGCTCAATTTCTAGTTTTCATTGCTCAATCTCTAGATTTCATTGCTCAATCTCTAGTTTTCATTGCTCAATCTCTAGATTGCATTGCTCAATCTCTAGTTTTCATTGCTCAATCTCTAGATTTCATTGCTCAATCTCTTGTTTTCATTGCTCAATCTCTAGATTTCATTCTTCAATCTCTAGTTTTCTATGTAGCAATAGTGGGGTTTGTATTGCTCAATTTCTAGTTTTCTATGTAGCAATAGGGGGGTTTGTATTGCTCAATCTCTAGTTTTCAATGTAGCAGTAGTGGGGTTTGCATTGCTCAATCTCTAGTTTTCTATGTAGCAATAGTGGGGTTTGTATTGCTCAATTTCTAGTTTTCTATGTAGCAATAGTGGGGTTTGTATTGCTCAATCTCTAGTTTACTATGTAGCAGTAGTGGGGTTTGTATTGCTCAATCTCTAGTTTTCTATGTAGCAATAGTTGGGTTTGTATTGCTCAATCTCTAGTTTACTATGTAGCAGTAGTGGGGTTTGTAATGCTCAATCTCTAGTTTTCTATGTAGCAATAGTTGGGTTTGTATTGCTCAATCTCTAGTTTTCTATGTAGCAGTAGTGGGGTTTGCATTGCTTAATCTCTAGTTTTCTATGTAGCAATAGTGGGGTTTGTATTGCTCAATCTCTAGTTTTCTATGTAGCAGTAGTGGGGTTTGTATTGCTCAATCTCTAGTTTTCTATGTAGCAATAGTGGGGTTTGTATTGCTCAATCTCTAGTTTTCTATGTAGCAACAGTGGGGTTTGTATTGCTCAATCTCTAGTTTTCTATGTAGCAATAGTGGGGTTTGTATTTCTCAATCTCTAGTTTTCTATGTAGCAGTAGTGGGGTTTGTATTGCTTAATCTCTAGTTTTCTATGTAGCAATAGTGGGGTTTGTATTGCTCAATCTCTAGTTTTCTATGTAGCAACAGTGGGGTTTGTATTGCTCAATCTCTAGTTTTCTATGTAGCAGTAGTGGGGTTTGTATTGCTTAATCTCTAGTTTTCTATGTAGCAGTAGTTGGGTTTGTATTGCTCAATCTCTAGTTTTCTATGTAGCAGTAGTGGGGTTTGTATTGCTCAATCTCTAGTTTTCTATGTAGCAATAGTGGGGTTTGTATTGCTCAATCTCTAGTTTTCTATGTAGCAATAGTGGGGTTTGTATTGCTCAATCTCTAGTTTTCTATGTAACAGTAGTGGGGTTTGTATTGCTCAATCTCTAGTTTTCTATGTAGCAACAGTGGGGTTTGTATTGCTCAATCTCTAGTTTTCTATGTAGCAGTAGTGGGGTTTGTATTGCTCAATCTCTAGTTTTCTATGTAGCAATATTGGGGTTTGTATTGCTCAATCTCTAGTTTTCTATGTAGCAGTAGTGGGGTTTGTATTGTTCAATCTCTAGTTTTCTATGTAGCAATAGTGGGGTTTGTATTGCTCAATCTCTAGTTTTCTATGTAGCAATAGTGGGGTTTGTATTGCTCAATCTCTAGTTTTCTATGTAACAGTAGTGGGGTTTGTATTGCTCAATCTCTAGTTTTCTATGTAGCAGTAGTGAGGTTTGTATTGCTCAATCTCTAGTTTTCTATGTAGCAGTAGTGAGGTTTGTATTGCTCAATCTCTAGTTTTCTATGTAGCAATAGTGGGGTTTGTATTGCTCAATCTCTAGTTTTCTATGTAGCAACAGTGGGGTTTGTATTGCTCAATTTCTAGTTTTCTATGTAGCAATAGTGGGGTTTGCATTGCTCAATCTCTAGATTTCATTGCTCAATCTCTAGTTTTCATTGCTCAATCTCTAGATATCATTGCTCAATCTCTAGTTTTCATTGCTCAATCTCTAGATTTCATTGCTCAATCTCTAGTTTTCTATGTAGCAGTAGTGGGGTTTGTATTGCTCAATTTCTAGTTTTCTATGTAGCAATAGTGGGGTTTGTATTGCTCAATCTCTAGTTTTCTATGTAGCAATAGTGGGGTTTGTATTGCTCAATCACTAGTTTGCATTGCTCAATCTCTAGATTTCATTGCTCAATCTCTAGATTTCATTGCACAATCTCTAGTTTTCATTGCTCAATCTCTAGTTTTGATTGCTTAATCTCTAGATTGCATTGATCAATCTCTAGTTTTCATTGCTCAATCTCTAGATTGAGCAATACAAACCCCACTACTGCTACATAGAAAACTAGAAATTGAGCAATACAAACCCCACTACTGCTACATTGAAAACTAGAGATTGAGCAATACAAACCCCACTATTTCTACATAGAAAACTAGAGATTAAGCAATACAAACCCCACTATTGCTACATAGAAAACTAGAGATTGAGCAATACAAACCCCACTATTGCTACATAGAAAACTAGAGATTGAGCAATTCAAACCCCACTATTGCTACATAGAAAACTAGAAATTGAGCAATGCAAACCCCACTATTGCTACATAGAAAACTAGAAATTGAGCAATGCAAACCCCACTATTGCTACATTGAAAACTAGAGATTGAGCAATACAAACCCCACTATTGCTACATAGAAAACTAGAGATTGAGCAATGCAAACCCCACTATTGCTACATAGAAAACTAGAAATTGAGCAATACAAACCCCACTATTGCTACATAGAAAACTAGAAATTGAGCAATACAAACCCCACTATTACTACATAGAAAACTAGAGATTGAGCAATACAAACCCCACTATTGCTACATAGAAAACTAGAGATTGAGCAATACAAACCCCACTATTGCTACATAGAAAACTAGAGATTGAGCAATACAACCCCACTATTTCCACATAGAAAACTAGAAATTGAGCAATACAAACCCCACTATTGCTACATAGAAAACTAGAAATTGAGCAATACAAACCCCACTATTTCTACATAGAAACCTAGAGATTGAGCAATACAAACCCCACTATTGCTACATAGAAAACTAGAGATTGAAGAATGAAATCTAGAGATTGAGCAATGAAAACTAGAGATTGAGCAATGAAATCTAGAGATTGAGCAATGAAAACTAGAGATTGAGCAATGAAATCTAGAGATTGAGCAATCTCTAGATTTCATTGCTCAATCTCTAGTTTTCATTGTTCAATCTCTAGTTTTCATTGCTCAATCTCTAGTTTTCTATGTAGCAATAGTGGGGTTTGTATTGCACAATTTCTAGTTTACTATGTAGCAATAGTGGGGTTTGCATTGCTCAATCTCTAGTTTTCTATGTAGCAATAGTGGGGTTTGTATTGCTCAATCTCTAGTTTTCTATGTAGCAGTAGTGGGGTTTGTATTGCTCAATCTCTAGTTTTCTATGTAGCAGTAGTGGTGTTTGTATTGCTCAATCTCTAATTTTCTATGTAGCAATAGTGGGGTTTGTATTGCTTAATTTCTAGTTTTCTATGTAGCAGTAGTGAGGTTTGTATTGCTCAATTTCTAGTTTTCTATGTAGCAATAGTGGGGTTTGTATTGCTCAATCTCTAGTTTTCTATGTAGCAATAGTGGGGTTTGTATTGCTCAATCTCTAGTTTTCATTGCTCAATCTCTAGTTTTCATTGCTTAATCTCTAGTTTTTATTGCTCAATCTCTAGATTTCATTGCGCAATTTCTAGTTTTCATTGCTCAATCTCTAGATTTCATTGCTCAATCTCTAGTTTTCATTGCTCAATCTCTAGATTCCATTACTCAATCTCTAGATTTCTATGTAGCCCTTTGGATGTCTTCAAACTTTTACATCATTTTCTATCAAACAAAATCTCTAAGAAATACATTATTTTCGATGTCATAATTCTAAGTAGTCATATTCAGACTCAGACTCACAGATATTGAGGAACTATTTACCTTTCGGTTTCAGAGAAGATTTTTTTAGAAATCGACCAACCAGAAACAAGAATTGCATATGGCGACCATGTTTGCTAACGGGTCAGGACGAAATGAGCAATCTTTATAAAGGACCTTCCATGGATGCTTCCTACCAAGTTTCGGTTCATATGGCCTGAGAAGACTAAAATGTGAAAAGTTAACGGACGACGGGCGCCAAGTGATCCATATGAAATAGGTAATTTCTGTGGAGAATCTCACATATATTATTTGTACCAATTTACACATCATTTTGTCTTCACTCTTGTATGTAGGGAGAAGATGATTATAGTTTCAGTTAATCAAATCCTTTTGTCTTGTATGTAGGGTGAAGATGATTATAGCTTCAGTTAATCAAATCCTTTTGTCTTGTATGTAGGGAGAAGATAATTATAGTTTCAGTTAATCAAATCCTTTTGTCTTGTATGTAGGGATAAGATGATTATAGTTTCAGTTAATCAAATCCTTTTGTCTTGTATGTAGGGAGAAGATAGTATTAGTTTCAGTTAATCAAATCCTTTTGTCTTGTATGTAGGGAGAAGATGATTATAGTTTCAGTTAATCAAATCCTTTTGTCTTGTATGTAGGGAGAAGATGATTATAGTTTCAGTTAATCAAATCCTTTTGTCTTGTATGTAGGGATAAGATGATTATAGTTTCAGTTAATCAAATCCTTTTGTCTTGTATGTAGGGAGAATATGATTATAGTTTCAGTTAATCAAATCCTTTTGTCTTGTATGTAGGGAGAAGATAATTATAGTTTCAGTTAATCAAATCCTTTTGTCTTGTATGTAGGGAGAAGATAATTATATTTTCAGTTAATCAAATCCTTTTGTCTTGTATGTAGGGAGAAGATGATTATAGTTTCAGTTAATCAAATCCTTTTGTCTTGTATGTAGGAAAAGATGATTATAGTTTCAGTTAATCAAATCCTTTTGTCTTGTATGTAGGGAGAAGATGATTATAGTTTCAGTTGATCAAATCCTTTTGTCTTGTATGTAGGGAGAAGATGATTATAGTTTCAGTGAATCAAATCCTTTTGTCTTGTATGTTGGGAGAAGATGATTATAGTTTCGTTAATCAAATCCTTTTGTCTTGTATGTAGGGAGAAGATAATTATAGTTTCAGTTAATCAAATCCTTTGGTCTTGTATGTAGGGAGAAGATGATTATAGTTTCAGTTAAACAAATCCTTTTGTCTTGTATGTAGGGAGAAGATAATTATAGTTTCAGTTAATCAAATCCTTTTGTCTTGTATGTAGGGAGGAGATAATTATAGTTTCAGTTAATCAAATTCTTTTGTCTTGTATGTAGGGAGAAGATAATTATAGTGTCAGTTAATCAAATCCTTTTGTTTTGTATATAGAGAGAAGATGATTATAGTTTCAGTTAATCAAATCCTTTTGTCTTGTATGTAGGGAGAAGATAATTATAGCTTCAGTTAATCAAATCCTTTTGTCTTGTATGTAGGGAGAAGATGATTATAGTTTCAGTTAATCAAATCCTTTTGTCTTGTATGTAGGGAGAAGATGATTATAGTTTCAGTTAATCAAATCCTTTTTTCTTGTATGTAGGGAGAAGATAATTATAGTTTCAGTTAATCAAATCCTTTTGTCTTGTATGTAGGGAGAAGATGATTATAGTTTCAGTTAATCAAATCCTTTTGTCTTGTATGTAGGGAGAAGATGATTATAGTTTCAGTGAATCAAATTCTTTTGTCTTGTATGTTGGGAGAAGATGATTATAGTTTCAGTTAATCAAATCCTTTTGTCTTGTATGTAGGGAGAAGATAATTATAGTTTCAGTTAATCAAATCCTGTTGTCTTGTATGTAGGGAGAAGATAGTTATAGTTTCAGTTAATCAAATCCTTTTGTCTTGTATATAGGGAGAAGATGATTATAGTTTCAGTTAATCAAATCCTTTTGTCTTGTATGTAGGGAGAAGATAATTATAGTTTCAGTTAATCAAATCCTTTGGTCTTGTATGTAGGGAGAAGATGATTATAGTTTCAGTTAAACAAATCCTTTTGTCTTGTATGTAGGGAGAAGATAATTATAGTTTCAGTTAATCAAATCCTTTTGTCTTGTATGTAGGAAGGAGATAATTATAGTTTCAGTTAATCAAATTCTTTTGTCTTGTATGTAGGGAGAAGATGATTATAGTTTCAGTTAATCAAATCCTTTTGTCTTGTATGTAGGGAGAAGATAATTATAGTTTCAGTTAATCAAATCCTTTTGTTTTGTATATAGAGAGAAGATGATTATAGTTTCAGTTAATCAAATCCTTTTGTCTTGTATGTAGGGAGAAGATAATTATAGCTTCAGTTAATCAAATCCTTTTGTCTTGTATGTAGGGAGAAGATGATTATAGTTTCAGTTAATCAAATCCTTTTGTCTTGTATGTAGGGAGAAGATAATTATAGTTTCAGTTAATTAAATCCTTTTGTCTTGTATGTAGGGAGGAGATAATTATAGTTTCAGTTAATCAAATCCTTTTGTCTTGTATGTAGGGAGAAGATGATTATAGTTTCAGTTAATCAAATCCTTTTGTCTTGTATGTAGGGAGAAGATAATTATAGTTTCAGTTAATCAAATCCTTTTGTCTTGTATGTAGGGAGAAGATGATTATAGTTTCAGTTAATCAAATCCTTTTGTCTTGTATGTAGGGAGAAGATAATTATAGTTTCAATTAATCAATTCCTTTTGTCTTGTATGTAGGGAGAAGATAATTATATTTTCAGTTAATCAAATCCTTTTGTCTTGTATGTAGGGAGAAGATGATTATAGTTTCAGTTAATCAAATCCTTTTGTCTTGTATGTAGGAAAAGATGATTATAGTTTCAGTTAATCAAATCCTTTTGTCTTATATGTAGGGAGAAGATGATTATAGTTTCAGTTAATCAAATCCTTTTGTCTTGTATGTAGGGAGAAGATGATTATAGTTTCAGTGAATCAAATCCTTTTGTCTTGTATGTTGGGAGAAGATGATTATAGTTTCGTTAATCAAATCCTTTTGTCTTGTATGTAGGGAGAAGATAATTATAGTTTCAGTTAATCAAATCCTGTTGTCTTGTATGTAGGGAGAAGATAGTTATAGTTTCAGTTAATCAAATCCTTTTGTCTTGTATATAGGGAGAAGATGATTATAGTTTCAGTTAATCAAATCCTTTTGTCTTGTATGTAGGGAGAAGATAATTATAGTTTCAGTTAATCAAATCCTTTGGTCTTGTATGTAGGGAGAAGATGATTATAGTTTCAGTTAAACAAATCCTTTTGTCTTGTATGTAGGGAGAAGATAATTATAGTTTCAGTTAATCAAATCCTTTTGTCTTGTATGTAGGGAGGAGATAATTATAGTTTCAGTTAATCAAATTCTTTTGTCTTGTATGTAGGGAGAAGATAATTATAGTGTCAGTTAATCAAATCCTTTTGTTTTGTATATAGAGAGAAGATGATTATAGTTTCAGTTAATCAAATCCTTTTGTCTTGTATGTAGGGAGAAGATAATTATAGCTTCAGTTAATCAAATCCTTTTGTCTTGTATGTAGGGAGAAGATGATTATAGTTTCAGTTAATCAAATCCTTTTGTCTTGTATGTAGGGAGAAGATGATTATAGTTTCAGTTAATCAAATCCTTTTGTCTTGTATGTAGGGAGAAGATAATTATAGTTTCAGTTAATCAAATCCTTTTGTCTTGTATGTAGGGAGAAGATAATTATATTTTCAGTTAATCAAATCCTTTTGTCTTGTATGTAGGGAGAAGATGATTATAGTTTCAGTTAATCAAATCCTTTTGTCTTGTATGTAGGAAAAGATGATTATAGTTTCAGTTAATCAAATCCTTTTGTCTTGTATGTAGGGAGAAGATGATTATAGTTTCAGTTAATCAAATCCTTTTGTCTTGTATGTAGGGAGAAGATGATTATAGTTTCAGTTAATCAAATCCTTTTGTCTTGTATGTAGGAAAAGATGATTATAGTTTCAGTTAATCAAATCCTTTTGTCTTGTATGTAGGGAGAAGATGATTATAGTTTCAGTTAATCAAATCCTTTTGTCTTGTATGTAGGGAGAAGATGATTATAGTTTCAGTGAATCAAATCCTTTTGTCTTGTATGTAGGGAGAAGATGATTATAGTTTCAGTTAATCAAATCCTTTTTTCTTGTATGTAGCGAGAAGATAATTATAGTTTCAGTTAATCAAATCCTTTTGTCTTGTATGTAGGGAGGAGATAATTATAGTTTCAGTTAATCAAATCCTTTTGTCTTGTATGTAGGGAGAAGATGATTATAGTTTCAGTTAATCAAATCCTTTTGTCTTGTATGTAGGGAGAAGATAATTATAGTTTCAGTTAATCAAATCCTTTTGTCTTGTATGTAGGGAGAAGATGATTATAGTTTCAGTTAATCAAATCCTTTTGTCTTGTATGTAGGGAGAAGATGATTATAGCTTCAGTTAATCAAATCCTTTTGTCTTGTATGTAGGGAGAAGATGATTATAGTTTCAGTTAATCAAATCCTTTTGTCTTGTATGTAGGGAGAAGATAATTATAGTTTCAATTAATCAATTCCTTTTGTCTTGTATGTAGGGAGAAGATAATTATATTTTCAGTTAATCAAATCCTTTTGTCTTGTATGTAGGGAGAAGATGATTATAGTTTCAGTTAATCAAATCCTTTTGTCTTGTATGTAGGAAAAGATGATTATAGTTTCAGTTAATCAAATCCTTTTGTCTTATATGTAGGGAGAAGATGATTATAGTTTCAGTTAATCAAATCCTTTTGTCTTGTATGTAGGGAGAAGATGATTATAGTTTCAGTGAATCAAATCCTTTTGTCTTGTATGTTGGGAGAAGATGATTATAGTTTCGTTAATCAAATCCTTTTGTCTTGTATGTAGGGAGAAGATAATTATAGTTTCAGTTAATCAAATCCTGTTGTCTTGTATGTAGGGAGAAGATAGTTATAGTTTCAGTTAATCAAATCCTTTTGTCTTGTATATAGGGAAAAAATGATTATAGTTTCAGTTAATCAAATCCTTTTGTCTTGTATGTAGGGAGAAGATAATTATAGTTTCAGTTAATCAAATCCTTTGGTCTTGTATGTAGGGAGAAGATGATTATAGTTTCAGTTAAACAAATCCTTTTGTCTTGTATGTAGGGAGAAGATAATTATAGTTTCAGTTAATCAAATCCTTTTTTCTTGTATGTAGGGAGGAGATAATTATAGTTTCAGTTAATCAAATTCTTTTGTCTTGTATGTAGGGAGAAGATAATTATAGTGTCAGTTAATCAAATCCTTTTGTTTTGTATATAGAGAGAAGATGATTATAGTTTCAGTTAATCAAATCCTTTTGTCTTGTATGTAGGGAGAAGATAATTATAGCTTCAGTTAATCAAATCCTTTTGTCTTGTATGTAGGGAGAAGATGATTATAGTTTCAGTTAATCAAATCCTTTTGTCTTGTATGTAGGGAGAAGATGATTATAGTTTCAGTTAATCAAATCCTTTTGTCTTGTATGTAGGGAGAAGATAATTATAGTTTCAGTTAATCAAATCCTTTTGTCTTGTATGTAGGGAGAAGATAATTATATTTTCAGTTAATCAAATCCTTTTGTCTTGTATGTAGGGAGAAGATGATTATAGTTTCAGTTAATCAAATCCTTTTGTCTTGTATGTAGGAAAAGATGATTATAGTTTCAGTTAATCAAATCCTTTTGTCTTGTATGTAGGGAGAAGATGATTATAGTTTCAGTTAATCAAATCCTTTTGTCTTGTATGTAGGGAGAAGATGATTATAGTTTCAGTGAATCAAATCCTTTTGTCTTGTATGTTGGGAGAAGATGATTATAGTTTCAGTTAATCAAATCCTTTTGTCTTGTATGTAGGGAGAAGATAATTATAGTTTCAGTTAATCAAATCCTGTTGTCTTGTATGTAGGGAGAAGATAGTTATAGTTTCAGTTAATCAAATCCTTTTGTCTTGTATATAGGGAGAAGATGATTATAGTTTCAGTTAATCAAATCCTTTTGTCTTGTATGTAGGGAGAAGATAATTATAGTTTCAGTTAATCAAATCCTTTGGTCTTGTATGTAGGGAGAAGATGATTATAGTTTCAGTTAAACAAATCCTTTTGTCTTGTATGTAGGGAGAAGATAATTATAGTTTCAGTTAATCAAATCCTTTTGTCTTGTATGTAGGGAGGAGATAATTATAGTTTCAGTTAATCAAATCCTTTTGTTTTGTATATAGAGAGAAGATGATTATAGTTTCAGTTAATCAAATCCTTTTGTCTTGTATGTAGGGAGAAGATAATTATAGCTTCAGTTAATCAAATCCTTTTGTCTTGTATGTAGGGAGAAGATGATTATAGTTTCAGTTAATCAAATCCTTTTGTCTTGTATGTAGGGAGAAGATGATTATAGTTTCAGTTAATCAAATCCTTTTGTCTTGTATGTAGGGAGAAGATAATTATAGTTTCAGTTAATCAAATCCTTTTGTCTTGTATGTAGGGAGAAGATAATTATATTTTCAGTTAATCAAATCCTTTTGTCTTGTATGTAGGGAGAAGATGATTATAGTTTCAGTTAATCAAATCCTTTTGTCTTGTATGTAGGGAGAAGATAATTATAGTTTCAGTTAATCAAATCCTTTTGTCTTGTATGTAGGGAGAAGATGATTATAGTTTCAGTTAATCAAATCCTTTTGTCTTGTATGTAGGGAGAAGATGATTATAGCTTCAGTTAATCAAATCCTTTTGTCTTGTATGTAGGGAGAAGATGATTATAGTTTCAGTTAATCAAATCCTTTTGTCTTGTATGTAGGGAGAAGATAATTATAGTTTCAATTAATCAATTCCTTTTGTCTTGTATGTAGGGAGAAGATAATTATATTTTCAGTTAATCAAATCCTTTTGTCTTGTATGTAGGGAGAAGATGATTATAGTTTCAGTTAATCAAATCCTTTTGTCTTGTATGTAGGAAAAGATGATTATAGTTTCAGTTAATCAAATCCTTTTGTCTTGTATGTAGGGAGAAGATGATTATAGTTTCAGTTAATCAAATCCTTTTGTCTTGTATGTAGGGAGAAGATGATTATAGTTTCAGTGAATCAAATCCTTTTGTCTTGTATGTTGGGAGAAGATGATTATAGTTTCGTTAATCAAATCCTTTTGTCTTGTATGTAGGGAGAAGATAATTATAGTTTCAGTTAATCAAATCCTGTTGTCTTGTATGTAGGGAGAAGATAGTTATAGTTTCAGTTAATCAAATCCTTTTGTCTTGTATATAGGGAGAAGATGATTATAGTTTCAGTTAATCAAATCCTTTTGTCTTGTATGTAGGGAGAAGATAATTATAGTTTCAGTTAATCAAATCCTCTGGTCTTGTATGTAGGGAGAAGATGATTATAGTTTCAGTTAAACAAATCCTTTTGTCTTGTATGTAGGGAGAAGATAATTATAGTTTCAGTTAATCAAATCCTTTTGTCTTGTATGTAGGGAGGAGATAATTATAGTTTCAGTTAATCAAATTCTTTTGTCTTGTATGTAGGGAGAAGATAATTATAGTGTCAGTTAATCAAATCCTTTTGTTTTGTATATAGAGAGAAGATGATTATAGTTTCAGTTAATCAAATCCTTTTGTCTTGTATGTAGGGAGAAGATAATTATAGCTTCAGTTAATCAAATCCTTTTGTCTTGTATGTAGGGAGAAGATGATTATAGTTTCAGTTAATCAAATCCTTTTGTCTTGTATGTAGGGAGAAGATGATTATAGTTTCAGTTAATCAAATCCTTTTGTCTTGTATGTAGGGAGAAGATAATTATAGTTTCAGTTAATCAAATCCTTTTGTCTTGTATGTAGGGAGAAGATAATTATATTTTCAGTTAATCAAATCCTTTTGTCTTGTATGTAGGGAGAAGATGATTATAGTTTCAGTTAATCAAATCCTTTTGTCTTGTATGTAGGAAAAGATGATTATAGTTTCAGTTAATCAAATCCTTTTGTCTTGTATGTAGGGAGAAGATGATTATAGTTTCAGTTAATCAAATCCTTTTGTCTTGTATGTAGGGAGAAGATGATTATAGTTTCAGTGAATCAAATCCTTTTGTCTTGTATGTTGGGAGAAGATGATTATAGTTTCAGTTAATCAAATCCTTTTGTCTTGTATGTAGGGAGAAGATAATTATAGTTTCAGTTAATCAAATCCTGTTGTCTTGTATGTAGGGAGAAGATAGTTATAGTTTCAGTTAATCAAATCCTTTTGTCTTGTATATAGGGAGAAGATGATTATAGTTTCAGTTAATCAAATCCTTTTGTCTTGTATGTAGGGAGAAGATAATTATAGTTTCAGTTAATCAAATCCTTTGGTCTTGTATGTAGGGAGAAGATGATTATAGTTTCAGTTAAACAAATCCTTTTGTCTTGTATGTAGGGAGAAGATAATTATAGTTTCAGTTAATCAAATCCTTTTGTCTTGTATGTAGGGAGGAGATAATTATAGTTTCAGTTAATCAAATCCTTTTGTTTTGTATATAGAGAGAAGATGATTATAGTTTCAGTTAATCAAATCCTTTTGTCTTGTATGTAGGGAGAAGATAATTATAGCTTCAGTTAATCAAATCCTTTTGTCTTGTATGTAGGGAGAAGATGATTATAGTTTCAGTTAATCAAATCCTTTTGTCTTGTATGTAGGGAGAAGATGATTATAGTTTCAGTTAATCAAATCCTTTTGTCTTGTATGTAGGGAGAAGATAATTATAGTTTCAGTTAATCAAATCCTTTTGTCTTGTATGTAGGGAGAAGATAATTATATTTTCAGTTAATCAAATCCTTTTGTCTTGTATGTAGGGAGAAGATGATTATAGTTTCAGTTAATCAAATCCTTTTGTCTTGTATGTAGGAAAAGATGATTATAGTTTCAGTTAATCAAATCGTTTTGTCTTGTATGTAGGGAGAAGATGATTATAGTTTCAGTTAATCAAATCCTTTTGTCTTGTATGTAGGGAGAAGATGATTATAGTTTCAGTTAATCAAATCCTTTTGTCTTGTATGTAGGGAGAAGATAATTATAGTTTCAGTTAATCAAATCCTTTGGTCTTGTATGTAGGGAGAAGATGATTATAGTTTCAGTTAAACAAATCCTTTTGTCTTGTATGTAGGGAGAAGATAATTATAGTTTCAGTTAATCAAATCCTTTTGTCTTGTATGTAGGGAGGAGATAATTATAGTTTCAGTTAATCAAATCCTTTTGTTTTGTATATAGAGAGAAGATGATTATAGTTTCAGTTAATCAAATCCTTTTGTCTTGTATGTAGGGAGAAGATAATTATAGCTTCAGTTAATCAAATCCTTTTGTCTTGTATGTAGGGAGAAGATGATTATAGTTTCAGTTAATCAAATCCTTTTGTCTTGTATGTAGGGAGAAGATGATTATAGTTTCAGTTAATCAAATCCTTTTGTCTTGTATGTAGGGAGAAGATAATTATAGTTTCAGTTAATCAAATCCTTTTGTCTTGTATGTAGGGAGAAGATAATTATATTTTCAGTTAATCAAATCCTTTTGTCTTGTATGTAGGGAGAAGATGATTATAGTTTCAGTTAATCAAATCCTTTTGTCTTGTATGTAGGAAAAGATGATTATAGTTTCAGTTAATCAAATCGTTTTGTCTTGTATGTAGGGAGAAGATGATTATAGTTTCAGTTAATCAAATCCTTTTGTCTTGTATGTAGGGAGAAGATGATTATAGTTTCAGTGAATCAAATCCTTTTGTCTTGTATGTTGGGAGAAGATGATTATAGTTTCAGTTAATCAAATCCTTTTCTCTTGTATGTAGGGAGAAGATAATTATAGTTTCAGTTAATCAAATCCTGTTGTCTTGTATGTAGGGAGAAGATAGTTATAGTTTCAGTTAATCAAATCCTTTTGTCTTGTATATAGGGAGAAGATGATTATAGTTTCAGTTAATCAAATCCTTTTGTCTTGTATGTAGGGAGAAGATAATTATAGTTTCAGTTAATCAAATCCTTTGGTCTTGTATGTAGGGAGAAGATGATTATAGTTTCAGTTAAACAAATCCTTTTGTCTTGTATGTAGGGAGTAGATAATTATAGTTTCAGTTAATCAAATCCTTTTGTCTTGTATGTAGGAAGGAGATCATTATAGTTTCAGTTAATTAAATTCTTTTGTCTTGTATGTAGGGAGAAGATGATTATAGTTTCAGTTAATCAAATCCTTTTGTCTTGTATGTAGGGAGAAGATGATTATAGTTTCAGTGAATCAAATCCTTTTGTCTTGTATGTTGGGAGAAGATGATTATAGTTTCAGTTAATCAAATCCTTTTCTCTTGTATGTAGGGAGAAGATAATTATAGTTTCAGTTAATCAAATCCTGTTGTCTTGTATGTAGGGAGAAGATAGTTATAGTTTCAGTTAATCAAATCCTTTTGTCTTGTATATAGGGAGAAGATGATTATAGTTTCAGTTAATCAAATCCTTTTGTCTTGTATGTAGGGAGAAGATAATTATAGTTTCAGTTAATCAAATCCTTTGGTCTTGTATGTAGGGAGAAGATGATTATAGTTTCAGTTAAACAAATCCTTTTGTCTTGTATGTAGGGAGAAGATAATTATATTTTCAGTTAATCAAATCCTTTTGTCTTGTATGTAGGGAGAAGATGATTATAGTTTCAGTTAATCAAATCCTTTTGTCTTGTATGTAGGAAAAGATGATTATAGTTTCAGTTAATCAAATCGTTTTGTCTTGTATGTAGGGAGAAGATGATTATAGTTTCAGTTAATCAAATCCTTTTGTCTTGTATGTAGGGAGAAGATGATTATAGTTTCAGTTAAACAAATCCTTTTGTCTTGTATGTAGGGAGAAGATAATTATAGTTTCAGTTAATCAAATCCTTTTGTCTTGTATGTAGGAAGGAGATCATTATAGTTTCAGTTAATTAAATTCTTTTGTCTTGTATGTAGGAAAAGATGATTATAGTTTCAGTTAATCAAATCCTTTTGTCTTGTATGTAGGGAGAAGATGATTATAGTTTCAGTTAATCAAATCCTTTTGTCTTGTATGTAGGGAGAAGATGATTATAGTTTCAGTGAATCAAATCCTTTTGTCTTGTATGTTGGGAGAAGATGATTATAGTTTCAGTTAATCAAATCCTTTTCTCTTGTATGTAGGGAGAAGATAATTATAGTTTCAGTTAATCAAATCCTGTTGTCTTGTATGTAGGGAGAAGATAATTATAGTTTCAGTTAATCAAATCCTTTGGTCTTGTATGTAGGGAGAAGATGATTATAGTTTCAGTTAAACAAATCATTTTGTCTTGTATGTAGGGAGAAGATAATTATAGTTTCAGTTAATCAAATCCTTTTGTCTTGTATGTAGGGAGGAGATAATTATAGTTTCAGTTAATCAAATCCTTTTGTTTTGTATATAGAGAGAAGATGATTATAGTTTCAGTTAATCAAATCCTTTTGTCTTGTATGTAGGGAGAAGATAATTATAGCTTCAGTTAATCAAATCCTTTTGTCTTGTATGTAGGGAGAAGATGATTATAGTTTCAGTTAATCAAATCCTTTTGTCTTGTATGTAGGGAGAAGATGATTATAGTTTCAGTTAATCAAATCCTTTTGTCTTGTATGTAGGGAGAAGATAATTATAGTTTCAGTTAATCAAATCCTTTTGTCTTGTATGTAGGGAGAAGATAATTATATTTTCAGTTAATCAAATCCTTTTGTCTTGTATGTAGGGAGAAGATGATTATAGTTTCAGTTAATCAAATCCTTTTGTCTTGTATGTAGGAAAATATGATTATAGTTTCAGTTAATCAAATCGTTTTGTCTTGTATGTAGGGAGAAGATGATTATAGTTTCAGTTAATCAAATCCTTTTGTCTTGTATGTAGGGAGAAGATGATTATAGTTTCAGTGAATCAAATCCTTTTGTCTTGTATGTTGGGAGAAGATGATTATAGTTTCAGTTAATCAAATCCTTTTCTCTTGTATGTAGGGAGAAGATAATTATAGTTTCAGTTAATCAAATCCTGTTGTCTTGTATGTAGGGAGAAGATAGTTATAGTTTCAGTTAATCAAATCCTTTTGTCTTGTATATAGGGAGAAGATGATTATAGTTTCAGTTAATCAAATCCTTTTGTCTTGTATGTAGGGAGAAGATAATTATAGTTTCAGTTAATCAAATCCTTTGGTCTTGTATGTAGGGAGAAGATGATTATAGTTTCAGTTAAACAAATCCTTTTGTCTTGTATGTAGGGAGAAGATAATTATAGTTTCAGTTAATCAAATCCTTTTGTCTTGTATGTAGGAAGGAGATCATTATAGTTTCAGTTAATTAAATTCTTTTGTCTTGTATGTAGGGAGAAGATGATTATAGTTTCAGTTAATCAAATCCTTTTGTCTTGTATGTAGGGAGAAGATGATTATAGTTTCAGTGAATCAAATCCTTTTGTCTTGTATGTTGGGAGAAGATGATTATAGTTTCAGTTAATCAAATCCTTTTCTCTTGTATGTAGGGAGAAGATAATTATAGTTTCAGTTAATCAAATCCTGTTGTCTTGTATGTAGGGAGAAGATAGTTATAGTTTCAGTTAATCAAATCCTTTTGTCTTGTATATAGGGAGAAGATGATTATAGTTTCAGTTAATCAAATCCTTTTGTCTTGTATGTAGGGAGAAGATAATTATAGTTTCAGTTAATCAAATCCTTTGGTCTTGTATGTAGGGAGAAGATGATTATAGTTTCAGTTAAACAAATCCTTTTGTCTTGTATGTAGGGAGAAGATAATTATAGTTTCAGTTAATCAAATCCTTTTGTCTTGTATGTAGGAAGGAGATCATTATAGTTTCAGTTAATTAAATTCTTTTGTCTTGTATGTAGGGAGAAGATGATTATAGTTTCAGTTAATCAAATCCTTTTGTCTTGTATGTAGGGAGAAGATAATTATAGTTTCAGTTAATCAAATCCTTTTGTTTTGTATATAGAGAGAAGATGAATATAGTTTCAGTTAATCAAATCCTTTTGTCTTGTATGTAGGGAGAAGATAATTATAGCTTCAGTTAATCAAATCCTTTTGTCTTGTATGTAGGGAGAAGATGATTATAGTTTCAGTTATTCAAATCCTTTTGTCTTGTATGTAGGGAGAAGATGATTATAGTTTCAGTTAATTAAATCCTTTTGTCTTGTATATAGGGAGGAGATAATTATAGTTTCAGTTAATCAAATCCTTTTGTCTTGTATGTAGGGAGAAGATGATTATAGTTTCAGTTAATCAAATCCTTTTGTCTTGTATGTAGGGAGAAGATAATTATAGTTTCAGTTAATCAAATCCTTTTGTCTTGTATGTAGGGAGAAGATGATTATAGTTTCAGTTAATCAAATCCTTTTGTCTTGTATGTAAGGAGAAGATGATTATAGCTTCAGTTAATCAAATCCTTTTGTCTTGTATGTAGGGAGAAGATGATTATAGTTTCAGTTAATCAAATCCTTTTGTCTTGTATGTAGGGAGAAGATGATTATAGTTTCAGTTAATCAAATCCTTTTGTCTTGTATGTAGGGAGAAGATAGTTATAGTTTCAGTTAATCAAATCCTTTTGTCTTGTATATAGGGAGAAGATGATTATAGTTTCAGTTAATCAAATCCTTTTGTCTTGTATGTAGGGAGAAGATAATTATAGCTTCAGTTAATCAAATCCTTTTGTCTTGTATGTAGGGAGAAGATGATTATAGTTTCAGTTAATCAAATCCTTTTGTCTTGTATGTAGGGAGAAGATAATTATAGTTTCAGTTAATCAAATCCTTTTGTCTTGTATGTAGGGAGGAGATAATTATAGTTTCAGTTAATCAAATCCTTTTGTCTTGTATGTAGGGAGAAGATGATTATAGTTTCAGTTAATCAAATCCTTTTTTCTTGTATGTAGCGAGAAGATAATTATAGTTTCAGTTAATCAAATCCTTTTGTCTTGTATATAGGGAGAAGATGATTATAGTTTCAGTTAATCAAATCCTTTTGTCTTGTATGTAGGGAGAAGATAATTATAGCTTCAGTTAATCAAATCCTTTTGTCTTGTATGTAGGGAGAAGATAATTATAGTTTCAGTTAATCAAATCCTTTTGTCTTGTATGTAGGGAGGAGATAATTATAGTTTCAGTTAATCAAATCCTTTTGTCTTGTATGTAGGGAGAAGATAATTATAGTTTCAGTTAATCAAATCCTTTTGTCTTGTATGTAGGGAGAAGATAATTATAGTTTCAGTTAATCAAATCATTTTGTTTTGTATATAGGGAGAAGATGATCATAGTTTCAGTTAATCAAATCCTTTTGTCTTGTATGTAGGGAGAAGATAATTATAGTTTCAGTTAATCAAATCCTTTTGTCTTGTATGTAGGGAGAAGATAATTGTAGTTTCAGTTAATCAAATCCTTTTGTCTTGTATGTAGGGAGAAGATAATTATAGTTTCAGTTAATCAAATCCTTTTGTCTTGTATGTAGGGAGAAGATAGTTATAGTTTCAGTTAATCAAATCCTTTTGTCTTGTATATAGGGAGAAGATGATTATAGTTTCAGTTAATCAAATCCTTTTGTCTTATATGTAGGGAGAAGATGATTATAGTTTCAGTTAATCAAATCCTTTTGTCTTGTATGTAGGGAGAAGATGATTATAGTTTCAGTGAATCAAATCCTTTTGTCTTGTATGTTGGGAGAAGATGATTATAGTTTCAGTTAATCAAATCCTTTTGTCTTGTATGTAGGGAGAAGATAATTATAGTTTCAGTTAATCAAATCCTGTTGTCTTGTATGTAGGGAGAAGATAGTTATAGTTTCAGTTAATCAAATCCTTTTGTCTTGTATATAGGGAGAAGATGATTATAGTTTCAGTTAATCAAATCCTTTTGTCTTGTATGTAGGGAGAAGATAATTATAGTTTCAGTTAATCAAATCCTTTGGTCTTGTATGTAGGGAGAAGATGATTATAGTTTCAGTTAAACAAATCCTTTTGTCTTGTATGTAGGGAGAAGATAATTATAGTTTCAGTTAATCAAATCCTTTTGTCTTGTATGTAGGGAGGAGATAATTATAGTTTTAGTTAACCAAATTCTTTTGTCTTGTATGTAGGGAGAAGATGATTATAGTTTCAGTTAATCAAATCCTTTTGTCTTGTATGTAGGGAGAAGATAATTATAGTTTCAGTTAATCAAATCCTTTGGTCTTGTATGTATGGAGAAGATGATTATAGTTTCAGTTAAACAAATCCTTTTGTCTTGTATGTAGGGAGAAGATAATTATAGTTTCAGTTAATCAAATCCTTTTGTCTTGTATGTAGGAAGGAGATAATTATAGTTTCAGTTAATCAAATTCTTTTGTCTTGTATGTAGGCAAAAGATGATTATAGTTTCAGTTAATCAAATCCTTTTGTCTTGTATGTAGGGAGAAGATAATTATAGTTTCAGTTAATCAAATCCTTTTGTTTTGTATATAGAGAGAAGATGAATATAGTTTCAGTTAATCAAATCCTTTTGTCTTGTATGTAGGGAGAAGATAATTATAGCTTCAGTTAATCAAATCCTTTTGTCTTGTATGTAGGGAGAAGATGATTATAGTTTCAGTTATTCAAATCCTTTTGTCTTGTATGTAGGGAGAAGATAATTATAGTTTCAGTTAATTAAATCCTTTTGTCTTGTATGTAGGGAGGAGATAATTATAGTTTCAGTTAATCAAATCCTTTTGTCTTGTATGTAGGGAGAAGATGATTATAGTTTCAGTTAATCAAATCCTTTTGTCTTGTATGTAGGGAGAAGATTATTATAGTTTCAGTTAATCAAATCCTTTTGTCTTGTATGTAGGGAGAAGATGATTATAGTTTCAGTTAATCAAATCCTTTTGTCTTGTATGTAGGGATAAGATGATTATAGTTTCAGTTAATCAAATCCTTTTGTCTTGTATGTAGGGAGAAGATAGTTATAGTTTCAGTTAATCAAATCCTTTTGTCTTGTATATAGGGTGAAGATGATTATAGTTTCAGTTAATCAAATCCTTTTGTCTTGTATGTAGGGAGAAGATAATTATAGCTTCAGTTAATCAAATCCTTTTGTCTTGTATGTAGGGAGAAGATGATTATAGTTTCAGTTAATCAAATCCTTTTGTCTTGTATGTAGGGAGAAGATAATTATAGTTTCAGTTAATCAAATCCTTTTGTCTTGTATGTAGGGAGGAGATAATTATAGTTTCAGTTAATCAAATCCTTTTGTCTTGTATGTAGGGAGAAGATGATTATAGTTTCAGTTAATCAAATCCTTTTTTCTTGTATGTAGCGAGAAGATAATTATAGTTTCAGTTAATCAAATCCTTTTGTCTTGTATATAGGGAGAAGATGATTATAGTTTCAGTTAATCAAATCCTTTTGTCTTGTATGTAGGGAGAAGATAATTATAGCTTCAGTTAATCAAATCCTTTTGTCTTGTATGTAGGGAGAAGATAATTATAGTTTCAGTTAATCAAATCCTTTTGTCTTGTATGTAGGGAGGAGAAAATTATAGTTTCAGTTAATCAAATCCTTTTGTCTTGTATGTAGGGAGAAGATAATTATAGTTTCAGTTAATCAAATCCTTTTGTCTTGTATATAGGGAGAAGATGATCATAGTTTCAGTTAATCAAATCCTTTTGTCTTGTATGTAGGGAGAAGATAGTTATAGTTTCAGTTAATCAAATCCTTTTGTCTTGTATATAGGGAGAAGATGATTATAGTTTCAGTTAATCAAATCCTTTTGTCTTGTATGTAGGGAGAAGATAATTATAGCTTCAGTTAATCAAATCCTTTTGTCTTGTATGTAGGGAGAAGATGATTATAGTTTCAGTTAATCAAATCCTTTTGTCTTGTATGTAGGGAGAAGATAATTATAGTTTCAGTTAATCAAATCCTTTTGTCTTGTATGTAGGGAGGAGATAATTATAGTTTCAGTTAATCAAATCCTTTTGTCTTGTATGTAGGGAGAAGATGATTATAGTTTCAGTTAATCAAATCCTTTTTTCTTGTATGTAGCGAGAAGATAATTATAGTTTCAGTTAATCAAATCCTTTTGTCTTGTATATAGGGAGAAGATGATTATAGTTTCAGTTAATCAAATCCTTTTGTCTTGTATGTAGGGAGAAGATAATTATAGCTTCAGTTAATCAAATCCTTTTGTCTTGTATGTAGGGAGAAGATAATTATAGTTTCAGTTAATCAAATCCTTTTGTCTTGTATGTAGGGAGGAGATAATTATAGTTTCAGTTAATCAAATCCTTTTGTCTTGTATGTAGGGAGAAGATAATTATAGTTTCAGTTAATCAAATCCTTTTGTCTTGTATGTAGGGAGAAGATAATTATAGTTTCAGTTAATCAAATCATTTTGTCTTGTATATAGGGAGAAGATGATCATAGTTTCAGTTAATCAAATCCTTTTGTCTTGTATGTAGGGAGAAGATAATTATAGTTTCAGTTAATCAAATCCTTTTGTCTTGTATGTAGGGAGAAGATAATTGTAGTTTCAGTTAATCAAATCCTTTTGTCTTGTATGTAGGGAGAAGATAATTATAGTTTCAATTAATCAAATCCTTTTGTCTTGTATGTAGGGAGAAGATAGTCATAGTTTCAGTTAATCAAATCCTTTTGTCTTGTATATAGGGAGAAGATGATTATAGTTTCAGTTAATCAAATCCTTTTGTCTTATATGTAGGGAGAAGATGATTATAGTTTCAGTTAATCAAATCCTTTTGTCTTGTATGTAGGGAGAAGATGATTATAGTTTCAGTGAATCAAATCTTTTTGTCTTGTATGTAGGGAGAAGATGATTATAGTTTCAGTTAATCAAATCCTTTTGTCTTGTATGTAGGGAGAAGATAATTATAGTTTCAGTTAATCAAATCCTGTTGTCTTGTATGTAGGGAGAAGATAGTTATAGTTTCAGTTAATCAAATCCTTTTGTCTTGTATATAGGGAGAAGATGATTATAGTTTCAGTTAATCAAATCCTTTTGTCTTGTATGTAGGGAGAAGATAATTATAGTTTCAGTTAATCAAATCCTTTGGTCTTGTATGTAGGGAGAAGATGATTATAGTTTCAGTTAAACAAATCCTTTTGTCTTGTATGTAGGGAGAAGATAATTATAGTTTCAGTTAATCAAATCCTTTTGTCTTGTATGTAGGGAGGAGATAATTATAGTTTCAGTTAACCAAATTCTTTTGTCTTGTATGTAGGGAGAAGATGATTATAGTTTCAGTTAATCAAATCCTTTTGTCTTGTATGTAGGGAGAAGATAATTATAGTTTCAGTTAATCAAATCCTTTGGTCTTGTATGTAGGGAGAAGATGATTATAGTTTCAGTTAAACAAATCCTTTTGTCTTGTATGTAGGGAGAAGATAATTATAGTTTCAGTTAATCAAATCCTTTGTCTTGTATGTAGGAAGGAGATAATTATAGTTTCAGTTAATCAAATTCTTTTGTCTTGTATGTAGGGAGAAGATGATTATAGTTTCAGTTAATCAAATCCTTTTGTCTTGTATGTAGGGAGAAGATAATTATAGTTTCAGTTAATCAAATCCTTTTGTTTTGTATATAGAGAGAAGATGAATATAGTTTCAGTTAATCAAATCCTTTTGTCTTGTATGTAGGGAGAAGATAATTATAGCTTCAGTTAATCAAATCCTTTTGTCTTGTATGTAGGGAGAAGATGATTATAGTTTCAGTGAATCAAATCCTTTTGTCTTGTATGTAGGGAGAAGATAATTATAGTTTCAGTTAATTAAATCCTTTTGTCTTGTATGTAGGGAGGAGATAATTATAGTTTCAGTTAATCAAATCCTTTTGTCTTGTATGTAGGGAGAAGATGATTATAGTTTCAGTTAATCAAATCCTTTTGTCTTGTATGTAGGGAGAAGATAATTATAGTTTCAGTTAATCAAATCCTTTTGTCTTGTATGTAGGGAGAAGATGATTATAGTTTCAGTTAATCAAATCCTTTTGTCTTGTATGTAAGGAGAAGATGATTATAGCTTCAGTTAATCAAATCCTTTTGTCTTGTATGTAGGGAGAAGATGATTATAGTTTCAGTTAATCAAATCCTTTTGTCTTGTATGTAGGGATAAGATGATTATAGTTTCAGTTAATCAAATCCTTTTGTCTTGTATGTAGGGAGAAGATAGTTATAGTTTCAGTTAATCAAATCCTTTTGTCTTGTATATAGGGAGAAGATGATTATAGTTTCAGTTAATCAAATCCTTTTGTCTTGTATGTAGGGAGAAGATAATTATAGCTTCAGTTAATCAAATCCTTTTGTCTTGTATGTAGGGAGAAGATGATTATAGTTTCAGTTAATCAAATCCTTTTGTCTTGTATGTAGGGAGAAGATAATTATAGTTTCAGTTAATCAAATCCTTTTGTCTTGTATGTAGGGAGGAGATAATTATAGTTTCAGTTAATCAAATCCTTTTGTCTTGTATGTAGGGAGAAGATGATTATAGTTTCAGTTAATCAAATCCTTTTTTCTTGTATGTAGCGAGAAGATAATTATAGTTTCAGTTAATCAAATCCTTTTGTCTTGTATATAGGGAGAAGATGATTACAGTTTCAGTTAATCAAATCCTTTTGTCTTGTATGTAGGGAGAAGATAATTATAGCTTCAGTTAATCAAATCCTTTTGTCTTGTATGTAGGGAGAAGATAATTATAGTTTCAGTTAATCAAATCCTTTTGTCTTGTATGTAGGGAGGAGATAATTATAGTTTCAGTTAATCAAATCCTTTTGTCTTGTATGTAGGGAGAAGATAATTATAGTTTCAGTTAATCAAATCCTTTTGTCTTGTATGTAGGGAGAAGATAATTATAGTTTCAGTTAATCAAATCCTTTTGTCTTGTATATAGGAAGAAGATGATCATAGTTTCAGTTAATCAAATCCTTTTGTCTTGTATGTAGGGAGAAGATAATTATAGTTTCAGTTAATCAAATCCTTTTGTCTTGTATGTAGGGAGAAGATAATTGTAGTTTCGGTTAATCAAATCCTTTTGTCTTGTATGTAGGGAGAAGATAGTTATAGTTTCAGTTAATCAAATCCTTTTGTCTTGTATATAGGGAGAAGATGATTATAGTTTCAGTTAATCAAATCCTTTTGTCTTATATGTAGGGAGAAGATGATTATAGTTTCAGTTAATCAAATCCTTTTGTCTTGTATGTAGGGAGAAGATGATTATAGTTTCAGTGAATCAAATCCTTTTGTCTTGTATGTTGGGAGAAGATGATTATAGTTTCAGTTAATCAAATCCTTTTGTCTTGTATGTAGGGAGAAGATAATTATAGTTTCAGTTAATCAAATCCTGTTGTCTTGTATGTAGGGAGAAGATAGTTATAGTTTCAGTTAATCAAATCCTTTTGTCTTGTATATAGGGAGAAGATGATTATAGTTTCAGTTAATCAAATCCTTTTGTCTTGTATGTAGGGAGAAGATAATTATAGTTTCTGTTAATCAAATCCTTTGGTCTTGTATGTAGGGAGAAGATGATTATAGTTTCAGTTAAACAAATCCTTTTGTCTTGTATGTAGGGAGAAGATAATTATAGTTTCAGTTAATCAAATCCTTTTGTCTTGTATGTAGGGAGGAGATAATTATAGTTTCAGTTAATCAAATTCTTTTGTCTTGTATGTAGGGAGAAGATGATTATAGTTTCAGTTAATCAAATCCTTTTGTCTTGTATGTAGGGAGAAGATAATTATAGTTTCAGTTAATCAAATCCTTTTGTTTTGTATATAGAGAGAAGATGATTATAGTTTCAGTTAATCAAATCCTTTTGTCTTGTATGTAGGGAGAAGATAATTATAGCTTCAGTTAATCAAATCCTTTTGTCTTGTATGTAGGGAGAAGATGATTATAGTTTCAGTGAATCAAATCCTTTTGTCTTGTATGTTGGGAGAAGATGATTATAGTTTCAGTTAATCAAATCCTTTTGTCTTGTATGTAGGGAGAAGATAATTATAGTTTCAGTTAATCAAATCCTGTTGTCTTGTATGTAGGGAGAAGATAGTTATAGTTTCAGTTAATCAAATCCTTTTGTCTTGTATATAGGGAGAAGATGATTATAGTTTCAGTTAATCAAATCCTTTTGTCTTGTATGTAGGGAGAAGATAATTATAGTTTCAGTTAATCAAATCCTTTGGTCTTGTATGTAGGGAGAAGATGATTATAGTTTCAGTTAAACAAATCCTTTTGTCTTGTATGTAGGGAGAAGATAATTATAGTTTCAGTTAATCAAATCCTTTTGTCTTGTATGTAGGGAGGAGATAATTATAGTTTCAGTTAATCAAATTCTTTTGTCTTGTATGTAGGGAGAAGATAATTATAGTGTCAGTTAATCAAATCCTTTTGTTTTGTATATAGAGAGAAGATGATTATAGTTTCAGTTAATCAAATCCTTTTGTCTTGTATGTAGGGAGAAGATAATTATAGCTTCAGTTAATCAAATCCTTTTGTCTTGTATGTAGGGAGAAGATGATTATAGTTTCAGTTAATCAAATCCTTTGTCTTGTATGTAGGGATAAGATGATTATAGTTTCAGTTAATCAAATCCTTTTGTCTTGTATGTAGGGAGAAGATAGTTATAGTTTCAGTTAATCAAATCCTTTTGTCTTGTATATAGGGAGAAGATGATTATAGTTTCAGTTAATCAAATCCTTTTGTCTTGTATGTAGGGAGAAGATAATTATAGCTTCAGTTAATCAAATCCTTTTGTCTTGTATGTAGGGAGAAGATGATTATAGTTTCAGTTAATCAAATCCTTTTGTCTTGTATGTAGGGAGAAGATAATTATAGTTTCAGTTAATCAAATCCTTTTGTCTTGTATGTAGGGAGGAGATAATTATAGTTTCAGTTAATCAAATCCTTTTGTCTTGTATGTAGGGAGAAGATGATTATAGTTTCAGTTAATCAAATCCTTTTTTCTTGTATGTAGCGAGAAGATAATTATAGTTTCAGTTAATCAAATCCTTTTGTCTTGTATATAGGGAGAAGATGATTATAGTTTCAGTTAATCAAATCCTTTTGTCTTGTATGTAGGGAGAAGATAATTATAGCTTCAGTTAATCAAATCCTTTTGTCTTGTATGTAGGGAGAAGATAATTATAGTTTCAGTTAATCAAATCCTTTTGTCTTGTATGTAGGGAGGAGATAATTATAGTTTCAGTTAATCAAATCCTTTTGTCTTGTATGTAGGGAGAAGATAATTATAGTTTCAGTTAATCAAATCCTTTTGTCTTGTATGTAGGGAGAAGATAATTATAGTTTCAGTTAATCAAATCATTTTGTCTTGTATATAGGGAGAAGATGATCATAGTTTCAGTTAATCAAATCCTTTTGTCTTGTATGTAGGGAGAAGATAATTATAGTTTCAGTTAATCAAATCCTTTTGTCTTGTATGTAGGGAGAAGATAATTGTAGTTTCAGTTAATCAAATCCTTTTGTCTTGTATGTAGGGAGAAGATAGTTATAGTTTCAGTTAATCAAATCCTTTTGTCTTGTATATAGGGAGAAGATGATTATAGTTTCAGTTAATCAAATCCTTTTGTCTTATATGTAGGGAGAAGATGATTATAGTTTCAGTTAATCAAATCCTTTTGTCTTGTATGTAGGGAGAAGATGATTATAGTTTCAGTGAATCAAATCCTTTTGTCTTGTATGTTGGGAGAAGATGATTATAGTTTCAGTTAATCAAATCCTTTTGTCTTGTATGTAGGGAGAAGATAATTATAGTTTCAGTTAATCAAATCCTGTTGTCTTGTATGTAGGGAGAAGATAGTTATAGTTTCAGTTAATCAAATCCTTTTGTCTTGTATATAGGGAGAAGATGATTATAGTTTCAGTTAATCAAATCCTTTTGTCTTGTATGTAGGGAGAAGATAATTATAGTTTCAGTTAATCAAATCCTTTGGTCTTGTATGTAGGGAGAAGATGATTATAGTTTCAGTTAAACAAATCCTTTTGTCTTGTATGTAGGGAGAAGATAATTATAGTTTCAGTTAATCAAATCCTTTTGTCTTGTATGTAGGGAGGAGATAATTATAGTTTCAGTTAACCAAATTCTTTTGTCTTGTATGTAGGGAGAAGATGATTATAGTGTCAGTTAATCAAATCCTTTTGTCTTGTATGTAGGGAGAAGATAATTATAGTTTCAGTTAATCAAATCCTTTTGTTTTGTATATAGAGAGAAGATGATTATAGTTTCAGTTAATCAAATCCTTTTGTCTTGTATGTAGGGAGAAGATAATTATAGCTTCAGTTAATCAAATCCTTTTGTCTTGTATGTAGGGAGAAGATGATTATAGTTTCAGTGAATCAAATCCTTTTGTCTTGTATGTTGGGAGAAGATGATTATAGTTTCAGTTAATCAAATCCTTTTGTCTTGTATGTAGGGAGAAGATAATTATAGTTTCAGTTAACCAAATCCTGTTGTCTTGTATGTAGGGAGAAGATAGTTATAGTTTCAGTTAATCAAATCCTTTTGTCTTGTATATAGGGAGAAGATGATTATAGTTTCAGTTAATCAAATCCTTTTGTCTTGTATGTAGGGAGAAGATAATTATAGTTTCAGTTAATCAAATCCTTTGGTCTTGTATGTAGGGAGAAGATGATTATAGTTTCAGTTAAACAAATCCTTTTGTCTTGTATGTAGGGAGAAGATAATTATAGTTTCAGTTAATCAAATCCTTTTGTCTTGTATGTAGGGAGGAGATAATTATAGTTTCAGTTAATCAAATTCTTTTGTCTTGTATGTAGGGAGAAGATAATTATAGTGTCAGTTAATCAAATCCTTTTGTTTTGTATATAGAGAGAAGATGATTATAGTTTCAGTTAATCAAATCCTTTTGTCTTGTATGTAGGGAGAAGATAATTATAGCTTCAGTTAATCAAATCCTTTTGTCTTGTATGTAGGGAGAAGATGATTATAGTTTCAGTTAATCAAATCCTTTTGTCTTGTATGTAGGGAGAAGATGATTATAGTTTCAGTTAATCAAATCCTTTTGTCTTGTATGTAGGGAGAAGATAATTATAGTTTCAGTTAATCAAATCCTTTTGTCTTGTATGTAGGGAGAAGATAATTATATTTTCAGTTAATCAAATCCTTTTGTCTTGTATGTAGGGAGAAGATGATTATAGTTTCAGTTAATCAAATCCTTTTGTCTTGTATGTAGGAAAAGATGATAATAGTTTCAGTTAATCAAATCCTTTTGTTTTGTATGTAGGGAGAAGATGATTATAGTTTCAGTTAATCAAATCCTTTTGTCTTGTATGTAGGGAGAAGATGATTATAGTTTCAGTGAATCAAATCCTTTTGTCTTGTATGTTGGGAGAAGATGATTATAGTTTCAGTTAATCAAATCCTTTTGTCTTGTATGTAGGGAGAAGATAATTATAGTTTCAGTTAATCAAATCCTGTTGTCTTGTATGTAGGGAGAAGATAGTTATAGTTTCAGTTAATCAAATCCTTTTGTCTTGTATATAGGGAGAAGATGATTATAGTTTCAGTTAATCAAATCCTTTTGTCTTGTATGTAGGGAGAAGATAATTATAGTTTCAGTTAATCAAATCCTTTGGTCTTGTATGTAGGGAGAAGATGATTATAGTTTCAGTTAAACAAATCCTTTTGTCTTGTATGTAGGGAGAAGATATTTATAGTTTCAGTTAATCAAATCCTTTTGTCTTGTATGTAGGAAGGAGATAATTATAGTTTCAGTTAATCAAATTCTTTTGTCTTGTATGTAGGGAGAAGATGATTATAGTTTCAGTTAATCAAATCCTTTTGTCTTGTATGTAGGGAGAAGATAATTATAGTTTCAGTTAATCAAATCCTTTTGTTTTGTATATAGAGAGAAGATGATTATAGTTTCAGTTAATCAAATCCTTTTGTCTTGTATGTAGGGAGAAGATAATTATAGCTTCAGTTAATCAAATCCTTTTGTCTTGTATGTAGGGAGAAGATGATAATAGTTTCAGTTATTCAAATCCTTTTGTCTTGTATGTAGGGAGAAGATAATTATAGTTTCAGTTAATTAAATCCTTTTGTCTTGTATGTAGGGAGGAGATAATTATAGTTTCAGTTAATCAAATCCTTTTGTCTTGTATGTAGGGAGAAGATGATTATAGTTTCAGTTAATCAAATCCTTTTGTCTTGTATGTAGGGAGAAGATAATTATAGTTTCAGTTAATCAAATCCTTTTGTCTTGTATGTAGGGAGAAGATGATTATAGTTTCAGTTAATCAAATCCTTTTGTCTTGTATGTAAGGAGAAGATGATTATAGCTTCAGTTAATCAAATCTTTTTGTCTTGTATGTAGGGAGAAGATGATTATAGTTTCAGTTAATCAAATCCTTTTGTCTTGTATGTAGGGATAAGATGATTATAGTTTCAGTTAATCAAATCCTTTTGTCTTGTATGTAGGGAGAAGATAGTTATAGTTTCAGTTAATCAAATCCTTTTGTCTTGTATATAGGGAGAAGATGATTATAGTTTCAGTTAATCAAATCCTTTTGTCTTGTATGTAGGGAGAAGATAATAATAGCTTCAGTTAATCAAATCCTTTTGTCTTGTATGTTGGGAGAAGATGATTATAGTTTCAGTTAATCAAATCCTTTTGTCTTGTATGTAGGGAGAAGATAATTATAGTTTCAGTTAACCAAATCCTGTTGTCTTGTATGTAGGGAGAAGATAGTTATAGTTTCAGTTAATCAAATCCTTTTGTCTTGTATATAGGGAGAAGATGATTATAGTTTCAGTTAATCAAATCCTTTTGTCTTGTATGTAGGGAGAAGATAATTATAGTTTCAGTTAATCAAATCCTTTGGTCTTGTATGTAGGGAGAAGATGATTATAGTTTCAGTTAAACAAATCCTTTTGTCTTGTATGTAGGGAGAAGATAATTATAGTTTCAGTTAATCAAATCCTTTTGTCTTGTATGTAGGGAGGAGATAATTATAGTTTCAGTTAATCAAATTCTTTTGTCTTGTATGTAGGGAGAAGATAATTATAGTGTCAGTTAATCAAATCCTTTTGTTTTGTATATAGAGAGAAGATGATTATAGTTTCAGTTAATCAAATCCTTTTGTCTTGTATGTAGGGAGAAGATAATTATAGCTTCAGTTAATCAAATCCTTTTGTCTTGTATGTAGGGAGAAGATGATTATAGTTTCAGTTAATCAAATCCTTTTGTCTTGTATGTAGGGAGAAGATGATTATAGTTTCAGTTAATCAAATCCTTTTGTCTTGTATGTAGGGAGAAGATCATTATAGTTTCAGTTAATCAAATCCTTTTGTCTTGTATGTAGGGAGAAGATAATTATATTTTCAGTTAATCAAATCCTTTTGTCTTGTATGTAGGGAGAAGATGATTATAGTTTCAGTTAATCAAATCCTTTTGTCTTGTATGTAGGAAAAGATGATTATAGTTTCAGTTAATCAAATCCTTTTGTTTTGTATGTAGGGAGAAGATGATTATAGTTTCAGTTAATCAAATCCTTTTGTCTTGTATGTAGGGAGAAGATGATTATAGTTTCAGTGAATCAAATCCTTTTGTCTTGTATGTTGGGAGAAGATGATTATAGTTTCAGTTAATCAAATCCTTTTGTCTTGTATGTAGGGAGAAGATAATTATAGTTTCAGTTAATCAAATCCTGTTGTCTTGTATGTAGGGAGAAGATAGTTATAGTTTCAGTTAATCAAATCCTTTTGTCTTGTATATAGGGAGAAGATGATTATAGTTTCAGTTAATCAAATCCTTTTGTCTTGTATGTAGGGAGAAGATAATTATAGTTTCAGTTAATCAAATCCTTTGGTCTTGTATGTAGGGAGAAGATGATTATAGTTTCAGTTAAACAAATCCTTTTGTCTTGTATGTAGGGAGAAGATATTTATAGTTTCAGTTAATCAAATCCTTTTGTCTTGTATGTAGGAAGGAGATAATTATAGTTTCAGTTAATCAAATTCTTTTGTCTTGTATGTAGGGAGAAGATGATTATAGTTTCAGTTAATCAAATCCTTTTGTCTTGTATGTAGGAGAAGATAATTATAGTTTCAGTTAATCAAATCCTTTTGTTTTGTATATAGAGAGAAGATGATTATAGTTTCAGTTAATCAAATCCTTTTGTCTTGTATGTAGGGAGAAGATAATTATAGCTTCAGTTAATCAAATCCTTTTGTCTTGTATGTAGGGAGAAGATGATTATAGTTTCAGTTATTCAAATCCTTTTGTCTTGTATGTAGGGAGAAGATAATTATAGTTTCAGTTAATTAAATCCTTTTGTCTTGTATGTAGGGAGGAGATAATTATAGTTTCAGTTAATCAAATCCTTTTGTCTTGTATGTAGGGAGAAGATGATTATAGTTTCAGTTAATCAAATCCTTTTGTCTTGTATGTAGGGAGAAGATAATTATAGTTTCAGTTAATCAAATCCTTTTGTCTTGTATGTAGGGAGAAGATGATTATAGTTTCAGTTAATCAAATCCTTTTGTCTTGTATGTAAGGAGAAGATGATTATAGCTTCAGTTAATCAAATCTTTTTGTCTTGTATGTAGGGAGAAGATGATTATAGTTTCAGTTAATCAAATCCTTTTGTCTTGTATGTAGGGATAAGATGATTATAGTTTCAGTTAATCAAATCCTTTTGTCTTGTATGTAGGGAGAAGATAGTTATAGTTTCAGTTAATCAAATCCTTTTGTCTTGTATATAGGGAGAAGATGATTATAGTTTCAGTTAATCAAATCCTTTTGTCTTGTATGTAGGGAGAAGATAACTATAGCTTCAGTTAATCAAATCCTTTTGTCTTGTATGTAGGGAGAAGATGATTATAGTTTCAGTTAATCAAATCCTTTTGTCTTGTATGTAGGGAGAAGATGATTATAGTTTCAGTTAATCAAATCCTTTTGTCTTGTATGTAGGGAGGAGATAATTATAGTTTCAGTTAATCAAATCCTTTTGTCTTGTATGTAGGGAGAAGATGATTATAGTTTCAGTTAATCAAATCCTTTTTTCTTGTATGTAGGGTGAAGATAATTATAGTTTCAGTTAATAAAATCCTTTTGTCTTGTATATAGGGAGAAGATGATTATAGTTTCAGTTAATCAAATCCTTTTGTCTTGTATGTAGGGAGAAGATAATTATAGCTTCAGTTAATCAAATCCTTTTGTCTTGTATGTAGGGAGAAGATGATTATAGTTTCAGTTAATCAAATCCTTTTGTCTTGTATGTAGGGAGAAGATAATTATAGTTTCAGTTAATCAAATCCTTTTGTCTTGTATGTAGGGAGGAGATAATTATAGTTTCAGTTAATCAAATCCTTTTGTCTTGTATGTAGGGAGAAGATAATCATAGTTTCAGTTAATCAAATCCTTTTGTCTTGTATGTAGGGAGAAGATAATTATAGTTTCAGTTAATCAAATCATTTTGTCTTGTATATAGGGAGAAGATGATCATAGTTTCAGTTAATCAAATCCATTTGTCTTGTATGTAGGGAGAAGATAATTATAGTTTCAGTTAATCAAATCCTTTTGTCTTGTATGTAGGGAGAAGATAATTGTAGTTTCAGTTAATCAAATCCTTTTGTCTTGTATGTAGGGAGAAGATAATTATAGTTTCAGTTAATCAAATCCTTTTGTCTTGTATGTTGGGAGAAGATGATTATAGTTTCAGTTAATCAAATCCTGTTGTCTTGTATGTAGGGAGAAGATAGTTATAGTTTCAGTTAATCAAATCCTTTTGTCTTGTATATAGGGAGAAGATGATTATAGTTTCAGTTAATCAAATCCTTTTGTCTTATATGTAGGGAGAAGATGATTATAGTTTCAGTTAATCAAATCCTTTTGTCTTGTATGTAGGGAGAAGATGATTATAGTTTCAGTGAATCAAATCCTTTTGTCTTGTATGTTGGGAGAAGATAATTATAGTTTCAGTTAATCAAATCCTGTTGTCTTGTATGTAGGGAGAAGATAGTTATAGTTTCAGTTAATCAAATCATTTTGTCTTGTATATAGGGAGAAGATGATTATAGTTTCAGTTAATCAAATCCTTTTGTCTTGTATGTAGGGAGAAGATAATTATAGTTTCAGTTAATCAAATCCTTTGGTCTTGTATGTAGGGAGAAGATGATTATAGTTTCAGTTAAACAAATCCTTTTGTCTTGTATGTAGGGAGAAGATAATTATAGTTTCAGTTAATCAAATCCTTTTGTCTTGTATGTAGGGAGGAGATAATTATAGTTTCAGTTAATCAAATTCTTTTGTCTTGTATGTAGGGAGAAGATGATTATAGTTTCAGTTAATCAAATCCTTTTGTCTTGTATGTAGGGATAAGATGATTATAGTTTCAGTTAATCAAATCCTTTTGTCTTGTATGTAGGGAGAAGATAGTTATAGTTTCAGTTAATCAAATCCTTTTGTCTTGTATATAGGGTGAAGATGATTATAGTTTCAGTTAATCAAATCCTTTTGTCTTGTATGTAGGGAGAAGATAATTATAGCTTCAGTTAATCAAATCCTTTTGTCTTGTATGTAGGGAGAAGATGATTATAGTTTCAGTTAATCAAATCCTTTTGTCATGTATGTAGGGAGAAGATAATTATAGTTTCAGTTAATCAAATCCTTTTGTCTTGTATGTAGGGAGGAGATAATTATAGTTTCAGTTAATCAAATCCTTTTGTCTTGTATGTAGGGAGAAGATGATTATAGTTTCAGTTAATCAAATCCTTTTTTCTTGTATGTAGCGAGAAGATAATTATAGTTTCAGTTAATCAAATCCTTTTGTCTTGTATATAGGGAGAAGATGATTATAGTTTCAGTTAATCAAATCCTTTTGTCTTGTATGTAGGGAGAAGATAATTATAGCTTCAGTTAATCAAATCCTTTTGTCTTGTATGTAGGGAGAAGATAATTATAGTTTCAGTTAATCAAATCCTTTTGTCTTGTATGTAGGGAGGAGATAATTATAGTTTCAGTTAATCAAATCCTTTTGTCTTGTATGTAGGGAGAAGATAATTATAGTTTCAGTTAATCAAATCCTTTTGTCTTGTATATAGGGAGAAGATGATCATAGTTTCAGTTAATCAAATCCTTTTGTCTTGTATGTAGGGAGAAGATAGTTATAGTTTCAGTTAATCAAATCCTTTTGTCTTGTATATAGGGAGAAGATGATTATAGTTTCAGTTAATCAAATCCTTTTGTCTTGTATGTAGGGAGAAGATAATTATAGCTTCAGTTAATCAAATCCTTTTGTCTTGTATGTAGGGAGAAGATGATTATAGTTTCAGTTAATCAAATCCTTTTGTCTTGTATGTAGGGAGAAGATAATTATAGTTTCAGTTAATCAAATCCTTTTGTCTTGTATGTAGGGAGGAGATAATTATAGTTTCAGTTAATCAAATCCTTTTGTCTTGTATGTAGGGAGAAGATGATTATAGTTTCAGTTAATCAAATCCTTTTTTCTTGTATGTAGCGAGAAGATAATTATAGTTTCAGTTAATCAAATCCTTTTGTCTTGTATATAGGGAGAAGATGATTATAGTTTCAGTTAATCAAATCCTTTTGTCTTGTATGTAGGGAGAAGATAATTATAGCTTCAGTTAATCAAATCCTTTTGTCTTGTATGTAGGGAGAAGATAATTATAGTTTCAGTTAATCAAATCCTTTTGTCTTGTATGTAGGGAGAAGATGATTATAGTTTCAGTTAATCAAATCCTTTTGTCTTGTATGTAGGGAGGAGATAATTATAGTTTCAGTTAATCAAATCCTTTTGTCTTGTATGTAGGGAGAAGATAATTATAGTTTCAGTTAATCAAATCATTTTGTCTTGTATATAGGGAGAAGATGATCATAGTTTCAGTTAATCAAATCCTTTTGTCTTGTATGTAGGGAGAAGATAATTATAGTTTCAGTTAATCAAATCCTTTTGTCTTGTATGTAGGGAGAAGATAATTGTAGTTTCAGTTAATCAAATCCTTTTGTCTTGTATGTAGGGAGAAGATAGTTATAGTTTCAGTTAATCAAATCCTTTTGTCTTGTATATAGGGAGAAGATGATTATAGTTTCAGTTAATCAAATCCTTTTGTCTTATATGTAGGGAGAAGATGATTATAGTTTCAGTTAATCAAATCCTTTTGTCTTGTATGTAGGGAGAAGATGATTATAGTTTCAGTGAATCAAATCCTTTTGTCTTGTATGTTGGGAGAAGATGATTATAGTTTCAGTTAATCAAATCCTTTTGTCTTGTATGTAGGGAGAAGATAATTATAGTTTCAGTTAATCAAATCCTGTTGTCTTGTATGTAGGGAGAAGATAGTTATAGTTTCAGTTAATCAAATCCTTTTGTCTTGTATATAGGGAGAAGATGATTATAGTTTCAGTTAATCAAATCCTTTTGTCTTGTATGTAGGGAGAAGATAATTATAGTTTCAGTTAATCAAATCCTTTGGTCTTGTATGTAGGGAGAAGATGATTATAGTTTCAGTTAAACAAATCCTTTTGTCTTGTATGTAGGGAGAAGATAATTATAGTTTCAGTTAATCAAATCCTTTTGTCTTGTATGTAGGGAGGAGATAATTATAGTTTCAGTTAACCAAATTCTTTTGTCTTGTATGTAGGGAGAAGATGATTATAGTGTCAGTTAATCAAATCCTTTTGTCTTGTATGTAGGGAGAAGATAATTATAGTTTCAGTTAATCAAATCCTTTTGTTTTGTATATAGAGAGAAGATGATTATAGTTTCAGTTAATCAAATCCTTTTGTCTTGTATGTAGGGAGAAGATAATTATAGCTTCAGTTAATCAAATCCTTTTGTCTTGTATGTAGGGAGAAGATGATTATAGTTTCAGTGAATCAAATCCTTTTGTCTTGTATGTTGGGAGAAGATGATTATAGTTTCAGTTAATCAAATCCTTTTGTCTTGTATGTAGGGAGAAGATAATTATAGTTTCAGTTAACCAAATCCTGTTGTCTTGTATGTAGGGAGAAGATAGTTATAGTTTCAGTTAATCAAATCCTTTTGTCTTGTATATAGGGAGAAGATGATTATAGTTTCAGTTAATCAAATCCTTTTGTCTTGTATGTAGGGAGAAGATAATTATAGTTTCAGTTAATCAAATCCTTTGGTCTTGTATGTAGGGAGAAGATGATTATAGTTTCAGTTAAACAAATCCTTTTGTCTTGTATGTAGGGAGAAGATAATTATAGTTTCAGTTAATCAAATCCTTTTGTCTTGTATGTAGGGAGGAGATAATTATAGTTTCAGTTAATCAAATTCTTTTGTCTTGTATGTAGGGAGAAGATAATTATAGTGTCAGTTAATCAAATCCTTTTGTTTTGTATATAGAGAGAAGATGATTATAGTTTCAGTTAATCAAATCCTTTTGTCTTGTATGTAGGGAGAAGATAATTATAGCTTCAGTTAATCAAATCCTTTTGTCTTGTATGTAGGGAGAAGATGATTATAGTTTCAGTTAATCAAATCCTTTTGTCTTGTATGTAGGGAGAAGATGATTATAGTTTCAGTTAATCAAATCCTTTTGTCTTGTATGTAGGGAGAAGATAATTATAGTTTCAGTTAATCAAATCCTTTTGTCTTGTATGTAGGGAGAAGATAATTATATTTTCAGTTAATCAAATCCTTTTGTCTTGTATGTAGGGAGAAGATGATTATAGTTTCAGTTAATCAAATCCTTTTGTCTTGTATGTAGGAAAAGATGATAATAGTTTCAGTTAATCAAATCCTTTTGTTTTGTATGTAGGGAGAAGATGATTATAGTTTCAGTTAATCAAATCCTTTTGTCTTGTATGTAGGGAGAAGATGATTATAGTTTCAGTGAATCAAATCCTTTTGTCTTGTATGTTGGGAGAAGATGATTATAGTTTCAGTTAATCAAATCCTTTTGTCTTGTATGTAGGGAGAAGATAATTATAGTTTCAGTTAATCAAATCCTGTTGTCTTGTATGTAGGGAGAAGATAGTTATAGTTTCAGTTAATCAAATCCTTTTGTCTTGTATATAGGGAGAAGATGATTATAGTTTCAGTTAATCAAATCCTTTTGTCTTGTATGTAGGGAGAAGATAATTATAGTTTCAGTTAATCAAATCCTTTGGTCTTGTATGTAGGGAGAAGATGATTATAGTTTCAGTTAAACAAATCCTTTTGTCTTGTATGTAGGGAGAAGATATTTATAGTTTCAGTTAATCAAATCCTTTTGTCTTGTATGTAGGAAGGAGATAATTATAGTTTCAGTTAATCAAATTCTTTTGTCTTGTATGTAGGGAGAAGATGATTATAGTTTCAGTTAATCAAATCCTTTTGTCTTGTATGTAGGGAGAAGATAATTATAGTTTCAGTTAATCAAATCCTTTTGTTTTGTATATAGAGAGAAGATGATTATAGTTTCAGTTAATCAAATCCTTTTGTCTTGTATGTAGGGAGAAGATAATTATAGCTTCAGTTAATCAAATCCTTTTGTCTTGTATGTAGGGAGAAGATGATAATAGTTTCAGTTATTCAAATCCTTTTGTCTTGTATGTAGGGAGAAGATAATTATAGTTTCAGTTAATTAAATCCTTTTGTCTTGTATGTAGGGAGGAGATAATTATAGTTTCAGTTAATCAAATCCTTTTGTCTTGTATGTAGGGAGAAGATGATTATAGTTTCAGTTAATCAAATCCTTTTGTCTTGTATGTAGGGAGAAGATAATTATAGTTTCAGTTAATCAAATCCTTTTGTCTTGTATGTAGGGAGAAGATGATTATAGTTTCAGTTAATCAAATCCTTTTGTCTTGTATGTAAGGAGAAGATGATTATAGCTTCAGTTAATCAAATCTTTTTGTCTTGTATGTAGGGAGAAGATGATTATAGTTTCAGTTAATCAAATCCTTTTGTCTTGTATGTAGGGATAAGATGATTATAGTTTCAGTTAATCAAATCCTTTTGTCTTGTATGTAGGGAGAAGATAGTTATAGTTTCAGTTAATCAAATCCTTTTGTCTTGTATATAGGGAGAAGATGATTATAGTTTCAGTTAATCAAATCCTTTTGTCTTGTATGTAGGGAGAAGATAATAATAGCTTCAGTTAATCAAATCCTTTTGTCTTGTATGTTGGGAGAAGATGATTATAGTTTCAGTTAATCAAATCCTTTTGTCTTGTATGTAGGGAGAAGATAATTATAGTTTCAGTTAACCAAATCCTGTTGTCTTGT
The DNA here is from genome assembly GCA_963680875.1 of Bathymodiolus brooksi. Taxonomy (NCBI): domain Eukaryota; kingdom Metazoa; phylum Mollusca; class Bivalvia; order Mytilida; family Modiolidae; genus Bathymodiolus; species Bathymodiolus brooksi. The sequence goes on along the minus strand of OY804587.1, from coordinate 25,941,474 downwards.
ATGTAGGGAGAAGATAGTTATAGTTTCAGTTAATCAAATCCTTTTGTCTTGTATATAGGGAGAAGATGATTATAGTTTCAGTTAATCAAATCCTTTTGTCTTGTATGTAGGGAGAAGATAATTATAGTTTCAGTTAATCAAATCCTTTGGTCTTGTATGTAGGGAGAAGATGATTATAGTTTCAGTTAAACAAATCCTTTTGTCTTGTATGTAGGGAGAAGATAATTATAGTTTCAGTTAATCAAATCCTTTTGTCTTGTATGTAGGGAGGAGATAATTATAGTTTCAGTTAATCAAATTCTTTTGTCTTGTATGTAGGGAGAAGATAATTATAGTGTCAGTTAATCAAATCCTTTTGTTTTGTATATAGAGAGAAGATGATTATAGTTTCAGTTAATCAAATCCTTTTGTCTTGTATGTAGGGAGAAGATAATTATAGCTTCAGTTAATCAAATCCTTTTGTCTTGTATGTAGGGAGAAGATGATTATAGTTTCAGTTAATCAAATCCTTTTGTCTTGTATGTAGGGAGAAGATGATTATAGTTTCAGTTAATCAAATCCTTTTGTCTTGTATGTAGGGAGAAGATAATTATAGTTTCAGTTAATCAAATCCTTTTGTCTTGTATGTAGGGAGAAGATAATTATATTTTCAGTTAATCAAATCCTTTTGTCTTGTATGTAGGGAGAAGATGATTATAGTTTCAGTTAATCAAATCCTTTTGTCTTGTATGTAGGAAAAGATGATTATAGTTTCAGTTAATCAAATCCTTTTGTTTTGTATGTAGGGAGAAGATGATTATAGTTTCAGTTAATCAAATCCTTTTGTCTTGTATGTAGGGAGAAGATGATTATAGTTTCAGTGAATCAAATCCTTTTGTCTTGTATGTTGGGAGAAGATGATTATAGTTTCAGTTAATCAAATCCTTTTGTCTTGTATGTAGGGAGAAGATAATTATAGTTTCAGTTAATCAAATCCTGTTGTCTTGTATGTAGGGAGAAGATAGTTATAGTTTCAGTTAATCAAATCCTTTTGTCTTGTATATAGGGAGAAGATGATTATAGTTTCAGTTAATCAAATCCTTTTGTCTTGTATGTAGGGAGAAGATAATTATAGTTTCAGTTAATCAAATCCTTTGGTCTTGTATGTAGGGAGAAGATGATTATAGTTTCAGTTAAACAAATCCTTTTGTCTTGTATGTAGGGAGAAGATATTTATAGTTTCAGTTAATCAAATCCTTTTGTCTTGTATGTAGGAAGGAGATAATTATAGTTTCAGTTAATCAAATTCTTTTGTCTTGTATGTAGGGAGAAGATGATTATAGTTTCAGTTAATCAAATCCTTTTGTCTTGTATGTAGGGAGAAGATAATTATAGTTTCAGTTAATCAAATCCTTTTGTTTTGTATATAGAGAGAAGATGATTATAGTTTCAGTTAATCAAATCCTTTTGTCTTGTATGTAGGGAGAAGATAATTATAGCTTCAGTTAATCAAATCCTTTTGTCTTGTATGTAGGGAGAAGATGATTATAGTTTCAGTTATTCAAATCCTTTTGTCTTGTATGTAGGGAGAAGATAATTATAGTTTCAGTTAATTAAATCCTTTTGTCTTGTATGTAGGGAGGAGATAATTATAGTTTCAGTTAATCAAATCCTTTTGTCTTGTATGTAGGGAGAAGATGATTATAGTTTCAGTTAATCAAATCCTTTTGTCTTGTATGTAGGGAGAAGATAATTATAGTTTCAGTTAATCAAATCCTTTTGTCTTGTATGTAGGGAGAAGATGATTATAGTTTCAGTTAATCAAATCCTTTTGTCTTGTATGTAAGGAGAAGATGATTATAGCTTCAGTTAATCAAATCTTTTTGTCTTGTATGTAGGGAGAAGATGATTATAGTTTCAGTTAATCAAATCCTTTTGTCTTGTATGTAGGGATAAGATGATTATAGTTTCAGTTAATCAAATCCTTTTGTCTTGTATGTAGGGAGAAGATAGTTATAGTTTCAGTTAATCAAATCCTTTTGTCTTGTATATAGGGAGAAGATGATTATAGTTTCAGTTAATCAAATCCTTTTGTCTTGTATGTAGGGAGAAGATAATTATAGCTTCAGTTAATCAAATCCTTTTGTCTTGTATGTAGGGAGAAGATGATTATAGTTTCAGTTAATCAAATCCTTTTGTCTTGTATGTAGGGAGAAGATGATTATAGTTTCAGTTAATCAAATCCTTTTGTCTTGTATGTAGGGAGGAGATAATTATAGTTTCAGTTAATCAAATCCTTTTGTCTTGTATGTAGGGAGAAGATGATTATAGTTTCAGTTAATCAAATCCTTTTTTCTTGTATGTAGGGTGAAGATAATTATAGTTTCAGTTAATAAAATCCTTTTGTCTTGTATATAGGGAGAAGATGATTATAGTTTCAGTTAATCAAATCCTTTTGTCTTGTATGTAGGGAGAAGATAATTATAGCTTCAGTTAATCAAATCCTTTTGTCTTGTATGTAGGGAGAAGATGATTATAGTTTCAGTTAATCAAATCCTTTTGTCTTGTATGTAGGGAGAAGATAATTATAGTTTCAGTTAATCAAATCCTTTTGTCTTGTATGTAGGGAGGAGATAATTATAGTTTCAGTTAATCAAATCCTTTTGTCTTGTATGTAGGGAGAAGATAATCATAGTTTCAGTTAATCAAATCCTTTTGTCTTGTATGTAGGGAGAAGATAATTATAGTTTCAGTTAATCAAATCATTTTGTCTTGTATATAGGGAGAAGATGATCATAGTTTCAGTTAATCAAATCCATTTGTCTTGTATGTAGGGAGAAGATAATTATAGTTTCAGTTAATCAAATCCTTTTGTCTTGTATGTAGGGAGAAGATAATTGTAGTTTCAGTTAATCAAATCCTTTTGTCTTGTATGTAGGGAGAAGATAATTATAGTTTCAGTTAATCAAATCCTTTTGTCTTGTATGTTGGGAGAAGATGATTATAGTTTCAGTTAATCAAATCCTGTTGTCTTGTATGTAGGGAGAAGATAGTTATAGTTTCAGTTAATCAAATCCTTTTGTCTTGTATATAGGGAGAAGATGATTATAGTTTCAGTTAATCAAATCCTTTTGTCTTATATGTAGGGAGAAGATGATTATAGTTTCAGTTAATCAAATCCTTTTGTCTTGTATGTAGGGAGAAGATGATTATAGTTTCAGTGAATCAAATCCTTTTGTCTTGTATGTTGGGAGAAGATAATTATAGTTTCAGTTAATCAAATCCTGTTGTCTTGTATGTAGGGAGAAGATAGTTATAGTTTCAGTTAATCAAATCATTTTGTCTTGTATATAGGGAGAAGATGATTATAGTTTCAGTTAATCAAATCCTTTTGTCTTGTATGTAGGGAGAAGATAATTATAGTTTCAGTTAATCAAATCCTTTGGTCTTGTATGTAGGGAGAAGATGATTATAGTTTCAGTTAAACAAATCCTTTTGTCTTGTATGTAGGGAGAAGATAATTATAGTTTCAGTTAATCAAATCCTTTTGTCTTGTATGTAGGGAGGAGATAATTATAGTTTCAGTTAATCAAATTCTTTTGTCTTGTATGTAGGGAGAAGATGATTATAGTTTCAGTTAATCAAATCCTTTTGTCTTGTATGTAGGGATAAGATGATTATAGTTTCAGTTAATCAAATCCTTTTGTCTTGTATGTAGGGAGAAGATAGTTATAGTTTCAGTTAATCAAATCCTTTTGTCTTGTATATAGGGTGAAGATGATTATAGTTTCAGTTAATCAAATCCTTTTGTCTTGTATGTAGGGAGAAGATAATTATAGCTTCAGTTAATCAAATCCTTTTGTCTTGTATGTAGGGAGAAGATGATTATAGTTTCAGTTAATCAAATCCTTTTGTCATGTATGTAGGGAGAAGATAATTATAGTTTCAGTTAATCAAATCCTTTTGTCTTGTATGTAGGGAGGAGATAATTATAGTTTCAGTTAATCAAATCCTTTTGTCTTGTATGTAGGGAGAAGATGATTATAGTTTCAGTTAATCAAATCCTTTTTTCTTGTATGTAGCGAGAAGATAATTATAGTTTCAGTTAATCAAATCCTTTTGTCTTGTATATAGGGAGAAGATGATTATAGTTTCAGTTAATCAAATCCTTTTGTCTTGTATGTAGGGAGAAGATAATTATAGCTTCAGTTAATCAAATCCTTTTGTCTTGTATGTAGGGAGAAGATAATTATAGTTTCAGTTAATCAAATCCTTTTGTCTTGTATGTAGGGAGGAGATAATTATAGTTTCAGTTAATCAAATCCTTTTGTCTTGTATGTAGGGAGAAGATAATTATAGTTTCAGTTAATCAAATCCTTTTGTCTTGTATATAGGGAGAAGATGATCATAGTTTCAGTTAATCAAATCCTTTTGTCTTGTATGTAGGGAGAAGATAGTTATAGTTTCAGTTAATCAAATCCTTTTGTCTTGTATATAGGGAGAAGATGATTATAGTTTCAGTTAATCAAATCCTTTTGTCTTGTATGTAGGGAGAAGATAATTATAGCTTCAGTTAATCAAATCCTTTTGTCTTGTATGTAGGGAGAAGATGATTATAGTTTCAGTTAATCAAATCCTTTTGTCTTGTATGTAGGGAGAAGATAATTATAGTTTCAGTTAATCAAATCCTTTTGTCTTGTATGTAGGGAGGAGATAATTATAGTTTCAGTTAATCAAATCCTTTTGTCTTGTATGTAGGGAGAAGATGATTATAGTTTCAGTTAATCAAATCCTTTTTTCTTGTATGTAGCGAGAAGATAATTATAGTTTCAGTTAATCAAATCCTTTTGTCTTGTATATAGGGAGAAGATGATTATAGTTTCAGTTAATCAAATCCTTTTGTCTTGTATGTAGGGAGAAGATAATTATAGCTTCAGTTAATCAAATCCTTTTGTCTTGTATGTAGGGAGAAGATAATTATAGTTTCAGTTAATCAAATCCTTTTGTCTTGTATGTAGGGAGGAGATAATTATAGTTTCAGTTAATCAAATCCTTTTGTCTTGTATGTAGGGAGAAGATAATTATAGTTTCAGTTAATCAAATCCTTTTGTCTTGTATGTAGGGAGAAGATAATTATAGTTTCAGTTAATCAAATCATTTTGTCTTGTATATAGGGAGAAGATGATCATAGTTTCAGTTAATCAAATCCTTTTGTCTTGTATGTAGGGAGAAGATAATTATAGTTTCAGTTAATCAAATCCTTTTGTCTTGTATGTAGGGAGAAGATAATTGTAGTTTCAGTTAATCAAATCCTTTTGTCTTGTATGTAGGGAGAAGATAATTATAGTTTCAATTAATCAAATCCTTTTGTCTTGTATGTAGGGAGAAGATAGTCATAGTTTCAGTTAATCAAATCCTTTTGTCTTGTATATAGGGAGAAGATGATTATAGTTTCAGTTAATCAAATCCTTTTGTCTTATATGTAGGGAGAAGATGATTATAGTTTCAGTTAATCAAATCCTTTTGTCTTGTATGTAGTGAGAAGATGATTATAGTTTCAGTGAATCAAATCTTTTTGTCTTGTATGTAGGGAGAAGATGATTATAGTTTCAGTTAATCAAATCCTTTTGTCTTGTATGTAGGGAGAAGATAATTATAGTTTCAGTTAATCAAATCCTGTTGTCTTGTATGTAGGGAGAAGATAGTTATAGTTTCAGTTAATCAAATCCTTTTGTCTTGTATATAGGGAGAAGATGATTATAGTTTCAGTTAATCAAATCCTTTTGTCTTGTATGTAGGGAGAAGATAATTATAGTTTCAGTTAATCAAATCCTTTGGTCTTGTATGTAGGGAGAAGATGATTATAGTTTCAGTTAAACAAATCCTTTTGTCTTGTATGTAGGGAGAAGATAATTATAGTTTCAGTTAATCAAATCCTTTTGTCTTGTATGTAGGGAGGAGATAATTATAGTTTCAGTTAACCAAATTCTTTTGTCTTGTATGTAGGGAGAAGATGATTATAGTTTCAGTTAATCAAATCCTTTTGTCTTGTATGTAGGGAGAAGAAAATTATAGTTTCAGTTAATCAAATCCTTTGGTCTTGTATGTAGGGAGAAGATGATTATAGTTTCAGTTAAACAAATCCTTTTGTCTTGTATGTAGGGAGAAGATAATTATAGTTTCAGTTAATCAAATCCTTTGTCTTGTATGTAGGAAGGAGATAATTATAGTTTCAGTTAATCAAATTCTTTTGTCTTGTATGTAGGGAGAAGATGATTATAGTTTCAGTTAATCAAATCCTTTTGTCTTGTATGTAGGGAGAAGATAATTATAGTTTCAGTTAATCAAATCCTTTTGTTTTGTATATAGAGAGAAGATGAATATAGTTTCAGTTAATCAAATCCTTTTGTCTTGTATGTAGGGAGAAGATAATTATAGCTTCAGTTAATCAAATCCTTTTGTCTTGTATGTAGGGAGAAGATGATTATAGTTTCAGTGAATCAAATCCTTTTGTCTTGTATGTAGGGAGAAGATAATTATAGTTTCAGTTAATTAAATCCTTTTGTCTTGTATGTAGGGAGGAGATAATTATAGTTTCAGTTAATCAAATCCTTTTGTCTTGTATGTAGGGAGAAGATGATTATAGTTTCAGTTAATCAAATCCTTTTGTCTTGTATGTAGGGAGAAGATAATTATAGTTTCAGTTAATCAAATCCTTTTGTCTTGTATGTAGGGAGAAGATGATTATAGTTTCAGTTAATCAAATCCTTTTGTCTTGTATGTAAGGAGAAGATGATTATAGCTTCAGTTAATCAAATCCTTTTGTCTTGTATGTAGGGAGAAGATGATTATAGTTTCAGTTAATCAAATCCTTTTGTCTTGTATGTAGGGATAAGATGATTATAGTTTCAGTTAATCAAATCCTTTTGTCTTGTATGTAGGGAGAAGATAGTTATAGTTTCAGTTAATCAAATCCTTTTGTCTTGTATATAGGGAGAAGATGATTATAGTTTCAGTTAATCAAATCCTTTTGTCTTGTATGTAGGGAGAAGATAATTATAGCTTCAGTTAATCAAATCCTTTTGTCTTGTATGTAGGGAGAAGATGATTATAGTTTCAGTTAATCAAATCCTTTTGTCTTGTATGTAGGGAGAAGATAATTATAGTTTCAGTTAATCAAATCCTTTTGTCTTGTATGTAGGGAGGAGATAATTATAGTTTCAGTTAATCAAATCCTTTTGTCTTGTATGTAGGGAGAAGATGATTATAGTTTCAGTTAATCAAATCCTTTTTTCTTGTATGTAGCGAGAAGGTAATTATAGTTTCAGTTAATCAAATCCTTTTGTCTTGTATATAGGGAGAAGATGATTACAGTTTCAGTTAATCAAATCCTTTTGTCTTGTATGTAGGGAGAAGATAATTATAGCTTCAGTTAATCAAATCCTTTTGTCTTGTATGTAGGGAGAAGATAATTATAGTTTCAGTTAATCAAATCCTTTTGTCTTGTATGTAGGGAGGAGATAATTATAGTTTCAGTTAATCAAATCCTTTTGTCTTGTATGTAGGGAGAAGATAATTATAGTTTCAGTTAATCAAATCCTTTTGTCTTGTATGTAGGGAGAAGATAATTATAGTTTCAGTTAATCAAATCCTTTTGTCTTGTATATAGGAAGAAGATGATCATAGTTTCAGTTAATCAAATCCTTTTGTCTTGTATGTAGGGAGAAGATAATTATAGTTTCAGTTAATCAAATCCTTTTGTCTTGTATGTAGGGAGAAGATAATTGTAGTTTCGGTTAATCAAATCCTTTTGTCTTGTATGTAGGGAGAAGATAGTTATAGTTTCAGTTAATCAAATCCTTTTGTCTTGTATATAGGGAGAAGATGATTATAGTTTCAGTTAATCAAATCCTTTTGTCTTATATGTAGGGAGAAGATGATTATAGTTTCAGTTAATCAAATCCTTTTGTCTTGTATGTAGGGAGAAGATGATTATAGTTTCAGTGAATCAAATCCTTTTGTCTTGTATGTTGGGAGAAGATGATTATAGTTTCAGTTAATCAAATCCTTTTGTCTTGTATGTAGGGAGAAGATAATTATAGTTTCAGTTAATCAAATCCTGTTGTCTTGTATGTAGGGAGAAGATAGTTATAGTTTCAGTTAATCAAATCCTTTTGTCTTGTATATAGGGAGAAGATGATTATAGTTTCAGTTAATCAAATCCTTTTGTCTTGTATGTAGGGAGAAGATAATTATAGTTTCTGTTAATCAAATCCTTTGGTCTTGTATGTAGGGAGAAGATGATTATAGTTTCAGTTAAACAAATCCTTTTGTCTTGTATGTAGGGAGAAGATAATTATAGTTTCAGTTAATCAAATCCTTTTGTCTTGTATGTAGGGAGGAGATAATTATAGTTTCAGTTAACCAAATTCTTTTGTCTTGTATGTAGGGAGAAGATGATTATAGTTTCAGTTAATCAAATCCTTTTGTCTTGTATGTAGGGAGAAGATAATTATAGTTTCAGTTAATCAAATCCTTTTGTTTTGTATATAGAGAGAAGATGATTACAGTTTCAGTTAATCAAATCCTTTTGTCTTGTATGTAGGGAGAAGATAATTATAGCTTCAGTTAATCAAATCCTTTTGTCTTGTATGTAGGGAGAAGATGATTATAGTTTCAGTGAATCAAATCCTTTTGTCTTGTATGTTGGGAGAAGATGATTATAGTTTCAGTTAATCAAATCCTTTTGTCTTGTATGTAGGGAGAAGATAATTATAGTTTCAGTTAATCAAATCCTGTTGTCTTGTATGTAGGGAGAAGATAGTTATAGTTTCAGTTAATCAAATCCTTTTGTCTTGTATATAGGGAGAAGATGATTATAGTTTCAGTTAATCAAATCCTTTTGTCTTGTATGTAGGGAGAAGATAATTATAGTTTCAGTTAATCAAATCCTTTGGTCTTGTATGTAGGGAGAAGATGATTATAGTTTCAGTTAAACAAATCCTTTTGTCTTGTATGTAGGGAGAAGATAATTATAGTTTCAGTTAATCAAATCCTTTTGTCTTGTATGTAGGGAGGAGATAATTATAGTTTCAGTTAATCAAATTCTTTTGTCTTGTATGTAGGGAGAAGATAATTATAGTGTCAGTTAATCAAATCCTTTTGTTTTGTATATAGAGAGAAGATGATTATAGTTTCAGTTAATCAAATCCTTTTGTCTTGTATGTAGGGAGAAGATAATTATAGCTTCAGTTAATCAAATCCTTTTGTCTTGTATGTAGGGAGAAGATGATTATAGTTTCAGTTAATCAAATCCTTTGTCTTGTATGTAGGGATAAGATGATTATAGTTTCAGTTAATCAAATCCTTTTGTCTTGTATGTAGGGAGAAGATAGTTATAGTTTCAGTTAATCAAATCCTTTTGTCTTGTATATAGGGAGAAGATGATTATAGTTTCAGTTAATCAAATCCTTTTGTCTTGTATGTAGGGAGAAGATAATTATAGCTTCAGTTAATCAAATCCTTTTGTCTTGTATGTAGGGAGAAGATGATTATAGTTTCAGTTAATCAAATCCTTTTGTCTTGTATGTAGGGAGAAGATAATTATAGTTTCAGTTAATCAAATCCTTTTGTCTTGTATGTAGGGAGGAGATAATTATAGTTTCAGTTAATCAAATCCTTTTGTCTTGTATGTAGGGAGAAGATGATTATAGTTTCAGTTAATCAAATCCTTTTTTCTTGTATGTAGCGAGAAGATAATTATAGTTTCAGTTAATCAAATCCTTTTGTCTTGTATATAGGGAGAAGATGATTATAGTTTCAGTTAATCAAATCCTTTTGTCTTGTATGTAGGGAGAAGATAATTATAGCTTCAGTTAATCAAATCCTTTTGTCTTGTATGTAGGGAGAAGATAATTATAGTTTCAGTTAATCAAATCCTTTTGTCTTGTATGTAGGGAGGAGATAATTATAGTTTCAGTTAATCAAATCCTTTTGTCTTGTATGTAGGGAGAAGATAATTATAGTTTCAGTTAATCAAATCCTTTTGTCTTGTATGTAGGGAGAAGATAATTATAGTTTCAGTTAATCAAATCATTTTGTCTTGTATATAGGGAGAAGATGATCATAGTTTCAGTTAATCAAATCCTTTTGTCTTGTATGTAGGGAGAAGATAATTATAGTTTCAGTTAATCAAATCCTTTTGTCTTGTATGTAGGGAGAAGATAATTGTAGTTTCAGTTAATCAAATCCTTTTGTCTTGTATGTAGGGAGAAGATAGTTATAGTTTCAGTTAATCAAATCCTTTTGTCTTGTATATAGGGAGAAGATGATTATAGTTTCAGTTAATCAAATCCTTTTGTCTTATATGTAGGGAGAAGATGATTATAGTTTCAGTTAATCAAATCCTTTTGTCTTGTATGTAGGGAGAAGATGATTATAGTTTCAGTGAATCAAATCCTTTTGTCTTGTATGTTGGGAGAAGATGATTATAGTTTCAGTTAATCAAATCCTTTTGTCTTGTATGTAGGGAGAAGATAATTATAGTTTCAGTTAATCAAATCCTGTTGTCTTGTATGTAGGGAGAAGATAGTTATAGTTTCAGTTAATCAAATCCTTTTGTCTTGTATATAGGGAGAAGATGATTATAGTTTCAGTTAATCAAATCCTTTTGTCTTGTATGTAGGGAGAAGATAATTATAGTTTCAGTTAATCAAATCCTTTGGTCTTGTATGTAGGGAGAAGATGATTATAGTTTCAGTTAAACAAATCCTTTTGTCTTGTATGTAGGGAGAAGATAATTATAGTTTCAGTTAATCAAATCCTTTTGTCTTGTATGTAGGGAGGAGATAATTATAGTTTCAGTTAACCAAATTCTTTTGTCTTGTATGTAGGGAGAAGATGATTATAGTGTCAGTTAATCAAATCCTTTTGTCTTGTATGTAGGGAGAAGATAATTATAGTTTCAGTTAATCAAATCCTTTTGTTTTGTATATAGAGAGAAGATGATTATAGTTTCAGTTAATCAAATCCTTTTGTCTTGTATGTAGGGAGAAGATAATTATAGCTTCAGTTAATCAAATCCTTTTGTCTTGTATGTAGGGAGAAGATGATTATAGTTTCAGTGAATCAAATCCTTTTGTCTTGTATGTTGGGAGAAGATGATTATAGTTTCAGTTAATCAAATCCTTTTGTCTTGTATGTAGGGAGAAGATAATTATAGTTTCAGTTAACCAAATCCTGTTGTCTTGTATGTAGGGAGAAGATAGTTATAGTTTCAGTTAATCAAATCCTTTTGTCTTGTATATAGGGAGAAGATGATTATAGTTTCAGTTAATCAAATCCTTTTGTCTTGTATGTAGGGAGAAGATAATTATAGTTTCAGTTAATCAAATCCTTTGGTCTTGTATGTAGGGAGAAGATGATTATAGTTTCAGTTAAACAAATCCTTTTGTCTTGTATGTAGGGAGAAGATAATTATAGTTTCAGTTAATCAAATCCTTTTGTCTTGTATGTAGGGAGGAGATAATTATAGTTTCAGTTAATCAAATTCTTTTGTCTTGTATGTAGGGAGAAGATAATTATAGTGTCAGTTAATCAAATCCTTTTGTTTTGTATATAGAGAGAAGATGATTATAGTTTCAGTTAATCAAATCCTTTTGTCTTGTATGTAGGGAGAAGATAATTATAGCTTCAGTTAATCAAATCCTTTTGTCTTGTATGTAGGGAGAAGATGATTATAGTTTCAGTTAATCAAATCCTTTTGTCTTGTATGTAGGGAGAAGATGATTATAGTTTCAGTTAATCAAATCCTTTTGTCTTGTATGTAGGGAGAAGATAATTATAGTTTCAGTTAATCAAATCCTTTTGTCTTGTATGTAGGGAGAAGATAATTATATTTTCAGTTAATCAAATCCTTTTGTCTTGTATGTAGGGAGAAGATGATTATAGTTTCAGTTAATCAAATCCTTTTGTCTTGTATGTAGGAAAAGATGATTATAGTTTCAGTTAATCAAATCCTTTTGTTTTGTATGTAGGGAGAAGATGATTATAGTTTCAGTTAATCAAATCCTTTTGTCTTGTATGTAGGGAGAAGATGATTACAGTTTCAGTGAATCAAATCCTTTTGTCTTGTATGTTGGGAGAAGATGATTATAGTTTCAGTTAATCAAATCCTTTTGTCTTGTATGTAGGGAGAAGATAATTATAGTTTCAGTTAATCAAATCCTGTTGTCTTGTATGTAGGGAGAAGATAGTTATAGTTTCAGTTAATCAAATCCTTTTGTCTTGTATATAGGGAGAAGATGATTATAGTTTCAGTTAATCAAATCCTTTTGTCTTGTATGTAGGGAGAAGATAATTATAGTTTCAGTTAATCAAATCCTTTGGTCTTGTATGTAGGGAGAAGATGATTATAGTTTCAGTTAAACAAATCCTTTTGTCTTGTATGTAGGGAGAAGATATTTATAGTTTCAGTTAATCAAATCCTTTTGTCTTGTATGTAGGAAGGAGATAATTATAGTTTCAGTTAATCAAATTCTTTTGTCTTGTATGTAGGGAGAAGATGATTATAGTTTCAGTTAATCAAATCCTTTTGTCTTGTATGTAGGGAGAAGATAATTATAGTTTCAGTTAATCAAATCCTTTTGTTTTGTATATAGAGAGAAGATGATTATAGTTTCAGTTAATCAAATCCTTTTGTCTTGTATGTAGGGAGAAGATAATTATAGCTTCAGTTAATCAAATCCTTTTGTCTTGTATGTAGGGAGAAGATGATTATAGTTTCAGTTATTCAAATCCTTTTGTCTTGTATGTAGGGAGAAGATAATTATAGTTTCAGTTAATTAAATCCTTTTGTCTTGTATGTAGGGAGGAGATAATTATAGTTTCAGTTAATCAAATCCTTTTGTCTTGTATGTAGGGAGAAGATGATTATAGTTTCAGTTAATCAAATCCTTTTGTCTTGTATGTAGGGAGAAGATAATTATAGTTTCAGTTAATCAAATCCTTTTGTCTTGTATGTAGGGAGAAGATGATTATAGTTTCAGTTAATCAAATCCTTTTGTCTTGTATGTAAGGAGAAGATGATTATAGCTTCAGTTAATCAAATCTTTTTGTCTTGTATGTAGGGAGAAGATGATTATAGTTTCAGTTAATCAAATCCTTTTGTCTTGTATGTAGGGATAAGATGATTATAGTTTCAGTTAATCAAATCCTTTTGTCTTGTATGTAGGGAGAAGATAGTTATAGTTTCAGTTAATCAAATCCTTTTGTCTTGTATATAGGGAGAAGATGATTATAGTTTCAGTTAATCAAATCCTTTTGTCTTGTATGTAGGGAGAAGATAATTATAGCTTCAGTTAATCAAATCCTTTTGTCTTGTATGTTGGGAGAAGATGATTATAGTTTCAGTTAATCAAATCCTTTTGTCTTGTATGTAGGGAGAAGATAATTATAGTTTCAGTTAACCAAATCCTGTTGTCTTGTATGTAGGGAGAAGATAGTTATAGTTTCAGTTAATCAAATCCTTTTGTCTTGTATATAGGGAGAAGATGATTATAGTTTCAGTTAATCAAATCCTTTTGTCTTGTATGTAGGGAGAAGATAATTATAGTTTCAGTTAATCAAATCCTTTGGTCTTGTATGTAGGGAGAAGATGATTATAGTTTCAGTTAAACAAATCCTTTTGTCTTGTATGTAGGGAGAAGATAATTATAGTTTCAGTTAATCAAATCCTTTTGTCTTGTATGTAGGGAGGAGATAATTATAGTTTCAGTTAATCAAATTCTTTTGTCTTGTATGTAGGGAGAAGATAATTATAGTGTCAGTTAATCAAATCCTTTTGTTTTGTATATAGAGAGAAGATGATTATAGTTTCAGTTAATCAAATCCTTTTGTCTTGTATGTAGGGAGAAGATAATTATAGCTTCAGTTAATCAAATCCTTTTGTCTTGTATGTAGGGAGAAGATGATTATAGTTTCAGTTAATCAAATCCTTTTGTCTTGTATGTAGGGAGAAGATGATTATAGTTTCAGTTAATCAAATCCTTTTGTCTTGTATGTAGGGAGAAGATAATTATAGTTTCAGTTAATCAAATCCTTTTGTCTTGTATGTAGGGAGAAGATAATTATATTTTCAGTTAATCAAATCCTTTTGTCTTGTATGTAGGGAGAAGATGATTATAGTTTCAGTTAATCAAATCCTTTTGTCTTGTATGTAGGAAAAGATGATTATAGTTTCAGTTAATCAAATCCTTTTGTTTTGTATGTAGGGAGAAGATGATTATAGTTTCAGTTAATCAAATCCTTTTGTCTTGTATGTAGGGAGAAGATGATTATAGTTTCAGTGAATCAAATCCTTTTGTCTTGTATGTTGGGAGAAGATGATTATAGTTTCAGTTAATCAAATCCTTTTGTCTTGTATGTAGGGAGAAGATAATTATAGTTTCAGTTAATCAAATCCTGTTGTCTTGTATGTAGGGAGAAGATAGTTATAGTTTCAGTTAATCAAATCCTTTTGTCTTGTATATAGGGAGAAGATGATTATAGTTTCAGTTAATCAAATCCTTTTGTCTTGTATGTAGGGAGAAGATAATTATAGTTTCAGTTAATCAAATCCTTTGGTCTTGTATGTAGGGAGAAGATGATTATAGTTTCAGTTAAACAAATCCTTTTGTCTTGTATGTAGGGAGAAGATATTTATAGTTTCAGTTAATCAAATCCTTTTGTCTTGTATGTAGGAAGGAGATAATTATAGTTTCAGTTAATCAAATTCTTTTGTCTTGTATGTAGGGAGAAGATGATTATAGTTTCAGTTAATCAAATCCTTTTGTCTTGTATGTAGGGAGAAGATAATTATAGTTTCAGTTAATCAAATCCTTTTGTTTTGTATATAGAGAGAAGATGATTATAGTTTCAGTTAATCAAATCCTTTTGTCTTGTATGTAGGGAGAAGATAATTATAGCTTCAGTTAATCAAATCCTTTTGTCTTGTATGTAGGGAGAAGATGATTATAGTTTCAGTTATTCAAATCCTTTTGTCTTGTATGTAGGGAGAAGATAATTATAGTTTCAGTTAATTAAATCCTTTTGTCTTGTATGTAGGGAGGAGATAATTATAGTTTCAGTTAATCAAATCCTTTTGTCTTGTATGTAGGGAGAAGATGATTATAGTTTCAGTTAATCAAATCCTTTTGTCTTGTATGTAGGGAGAAGATAATTATAGTTTCAGTTAATCAAATCCTTTTGTCTTGTATGTAGGGAGAAGATGATTATAGTTTCAGTTAATCAAATCCTTTTGTCTTGTATGTAAGGAGAAGATGATTATAGCTTCAGTTAATCAAATCTTTTTGTCTTGTATGTAGGGAGAAGATGATTATAGTTTCAGTTAATCAAATCCTTTTGTCTTGTATATAGGGAGAAGATGATTATAGTTTCAGTTAATCAAATCCTTTTGTCTTGTATGTAGGGAGAAGATAATTATAGCTTCAGTTAATCAAATCCTTTTGTCTTGTATGTAGGGAGAAGATGATTATAGTTTCAGTTAATCAAATCCTTTTGTCTTGTATGTAGGGAGAAGATAATTATAGCTTCAGTTAATCAAATCCTTTTGTCTTGTATGTAGGGAGAAGATGATTATAGTTTCAGTTAATCAAATCCTTTTGTCTTGTATGTAGGGAGAAGATGATTATAGTTTCAGTTAATCAAATCCTTTTGTCTTGTATGTAGGGAGGAGATAATTATAGTTTCAGTTAATCAAATCCTTTTGTCTTGTATGTAGGGAGAAGATGATTATAGTTTCAGTTAATCAAATCCTTTTTTCTTGTATGTAGGGAGAAGATAATTATAGTTTCAGTTAATAAAATCCTTTTGTCTTGTATATAGGGAGAAGATGATTATAGTTTCAGTTAATCAAATCCTTTTGTCTTGTATGTAGGGAGAAGATAATTATAGCTTCAGTTAATCAAATCCTTTTGTCTTGTATGTAGGGAGAAGATGATTATAGTTTCAGTTAATCAAATCCTTTTGTCTTGTATGTAGGGAGAAGATAATTATAGTTTCAGTTAATCAAATCCTTTTGTCTTGTATGTAGGGAGGAGATAATTATAGTTTCAGTTAATCAAATCCTTTTGTCTTGTATGTAGGGAGAAGATAATCATAGTTTCAGTTAATCAAATCCTTTTGTCTTGTATGTAGGGAGAAGATAATTATAGTTTCAGTTAATCAAATCATTTTGTCTTGTATATAGGGAGAAGATGATCATAGTTTCAGTTAATCAAATCCATTTGTCTTGTATGTAGGGAGAAGATAATTATAGTTTCAGTTAATCAAATCCTTTTGTCTTGTATGTAGGGAGAAGATAATTGTAGTTTCAGTTAATCAAATCCTTTTGTCTTGTATGTAGGGAGAAGATAATTATAGTTTCAGTTAATCAAATCCTTTTGTCTTGTATGTTGGGAGAAGATGATTATAGTTTCAGTTAATCAAATCCTGTTGTCTTGTATGTAGGGAGAAGATAGTTATAGTTTCAGTTAATCAAATCCTTTTGTCTTGTATATAGGGAGAAGATGATTATAGTTTCAGTTAATCAAATCCTTTTGTCTTATATGTAGGGAGAAGATGATTATAGTTTCAGTTAATCAAATCCTTTTGTCTTGTATGTAGGGAGAAGATGATTATAGTTTCAGTGAAACAAATCCTTTTGTCTTGTATGTTGGGAGAAGATAATTATAGTTTCAGTTAATCAAATCCTGTTGTCTTGTATGTAGGGAGAAGATAGTTATAGTTTCAGTTAATCAAATCATTTTGTCTTGTATATAGGGAGAAGATGATTATAGTTTCAGTTAATCAAATCCTTTTGTCTTGTATGTAGGGAGAAGATAATTATAGTTTCAGTTAATCAAATCCTTTGGTCTTGTATGTAGGGAGAAGATGATTATAGTTTCAGTTAAACAAATCCTTTTGTCTTGTATGTAGGGAGAAGATAATTATAGTTTCAGTTAATCAAATCCTTTTGTCTTGTATGTAGGGAGGAGATAATTATAGTTTCAGTTAATCAAATTCTTTTGTCTTGTATGTAGGGAGAAGATGATTATAGTTTCAGTTAATCAAATCCTTTTGTCTTGTATGTAGGGAGAAGATAATTATAGTTTCAGTTAATCAAATCCTTTTGTTTTGTATATAGAGAGAAGATGATTATAGTTTCAGTTAATCAAATTCTTTTGTCTTGTATGTAGGGAGAAGATAATTATAGCTTCAGTTAATCAAATCCTTTTGTCTTGTATGTAGGGAGAAGATGATTATAGTTTCAGTTAATCAAATCCTTTTGTCTTGTATGTAGGGAGAAGATAATTATAGTTTCAGTTAATTAAATCCTTTTGTCTTGTATGTAGGGAGGAGATAATTATAGTTTCAGTTAATCAAATCCTTTTGTCTTGTATGTAGGGAGAAGATGATTATAGTTTCAGTTAATCAAATCCTTTTGTCTTGTATGTAGGGAGAAGATAATTATAGTTTCAGTTAATCAAATCCTTTTGTCTTGTATGTAGGGAGAAGATGATTATAGTTTCAGTTAATCAAATCCTTTTTTCTTGTATGTAGGGAGAAGATAATTATAGTTTCAGTTAATCAAATCCTTTTGTCTTGTATGTAAGGAGAAGATGATTATAGCTTCAGTTAATCAAATCCTTTTGTCTTGTATGTAGGGAGAAGATAATTATAGCTTCAGTTAATCAAATCCTTTTGTCTTGTATGTAGGGATAAGATGATTATAGTTTCAGTTAATCAAATCCTTTTGTCTTGTATGTAGGGAGAAGATAGTTATAGTTTCAGTTAATCAAATCCTTTTGTCTTGTATATAGGGAGAAGATGATTATAGTTTCAGTTAATCAAATCCTTTTGTCTTGTATGTAGGGAGAAGATAATTATAGCTTCATTTAATCAAATCCTTTTGTCTTGTATGTAGGGAGAAGATGATTATAGTTTCAGTTAATCAAATCCTTTTGTCTTGTATGTAGGGAGAAGATAATTATAGTTTCAGTTAATCAAATCCTTTTGTCTTGTATGTAGGGAGGAGATAATTATAGTTTCAGTTAATCAAATCCTTTTGTCTTGTATGTAGGGAGAAGATGATTATAGTTTCAGTTAATCAAATCCTTTTTTCTTGTATGTAGCGAGAAGATAATTATAGTTTCAGTTAATCAAATCCTTTTGTCTTGTATATAGGGAGAAGATGATTACAGTTTCAGTTAATCAAATCCTTTTGTCTTGTATGTAGGGAGAAGATAATTATAGCTTCAGTTAATCAAATCCTTTTGTCTTGTATGTAGGGAGAAGATAATTATAGTTTCAGTTAATCAAATCCTTTTGTCTTGTATGTAGGGAGGAGATAATTATAGTTTCAGTTAATCAAATCCTTTTGTCTTGTATGTAGGGAGAAGATAATTATAGTTTCAGTTAATCAAATCCTTTTGTCTTGTATGTAGGGAGAAGATAATTATAGTTTCAGTTAATCAAATCCTTTTGTCTTGTATATAGGAAGAAGATGATCATAGTTTCAGTTAATCAAATCCTTTTGTCTTGTATGTAGGGAGAAGATAATTATAGTTTCAGTTAATCAAATCCTTTTGTCTTGTATGTAGGGAGAAGATAATTGTAGTTTCAGTTAATCAAATCCTTTTGTCTTGTATGTAGGGAGAAGATAGTTATAGTTTCAGTTAATCAAATCCTTTTGTCTTGTATATAGGGAGAAGATGATTATAGTTTCAGTTAATCAAATCCTTTTGTCTTATATGTAGGGAGAAGATGATTATAGTTTCAGTTAATCAAATCCTTTTGTCTTGTATGTAGGGAGAAGATGATTATAGTTTCAGTGAATCAAATCCTTTTGTCTTGTATGTTGGGAGAAGATGATTATAGTTTCAGTTAATCAAATCCTTTTGTCTTGTATGTAGGGAGAAGATAATTATAGTTTCAGTTAATCAAATCCTGTTGTCTTGTATGTAGGGAGAAGATAGTTATAGTTTCAGTTAATCATTTTGTCTTGTATATAGGGAGAAGATGATTATAGTTTCAGTTAATCAAATCCTTTTGTCTTGTATGTAGGGAGAAGATAATTATAGTTTCTGTTAATCAAATCCTTTGGTCTTGTATGTAGGGAGAAGATGATTATAGTTTCAGTTAAACAAATCCTTTTGTCTTGTATGTAGGGAGAAGATAATTATAGTTTCAGTTAATCAAATCCTTTTGTCTTGTATGTAGGGAGGAGATAATTATAGTTTCAGTTAACCAAATTCTTTTGTCTTGTATGTAGGGAGAAGATGATTATAGTTTCAGTTAATCAAATCCTTTTGTCTTGTATGTAGGGAGAAGATAATTATAGTTTCAGTTAATCAAATCCTTTTGTTTTGTATATAGAGAGAAGATGATTATAGTTTCAGTTAATCAAATCCTTTTGTCTTGTATGTAGGGAGAAGATAATTATAGCTTCAGTTAATCAAATCCTTTTGTCTTGTATGTAGGGAGAAGATGATTATAGTTTCAGTGAATCAAATCCTTTTGTCTTGTATGTTGGGAGAAGATGATTATAGTTTCAGTTAATCAAATCCTTTTGTCTTGTATGTAGGGAGAAGATAATTATAGTTTCAGTTAATCAAATCCTGTTGTCTTGTATGTAGGGAGAAGATAGTTATAGTTTCAGTTAATCAAATCCTTTTGTCTTGTATATAGGGAGAAGATGATTATAGTTTCAGTTAATCAAATCCTTTTGTCTTGTATGTAGGGAGAAGATAATTATAGTTTCAGTTAATCAAATCCTTTGGTCTTGTATGTAGGGAGAAGATGATTATAGTTTCAGTTAAACAAATCCTTTTGTCTTGTATGTAGGGAGAAGATAATTATAGTTTCAGTTAATCAAATCCTTTTGTCTTGTATGTAGGGAGGAGATAATTATAGTTTCAGTTAATCAAATTCTTTTGTCTTGTATGTAGGGAGAAGATAATTATAGTGTCAGTTAATCAAATCCTTTTGTTTTGTATATAGAGAGAAGATGATTATAGTTTCAGTTAATCAAATCCTTTTGTCTTGTATGTAGGGAGAAGATAATTATAGCTTCAGTTAATCAAATCCTTTTGTCTTGTATGTAGGGAGAAGATGATTATAGTTTCAGTTAATCAAATCCTTTGTCTTGTATGTAGGGATAAGATGATTATAGTTTCAGTTAATCAAATCCTTTTGTCTTGTATGTAGGGAGAAGATAGTTATAGTTTCAGTTAATCAAATCCTTTTGTCTTGTATATAGGGAGAAGATGATTATAGTTTCAGTTAATCAAATCCTTTTGTCTTGTATGTAGGGAGAAGATAATTATAGCTTCAGTTAATCAAATCCTTTTGTCTTGTATGTAGGGAGAAGATGATTATAGTTTCAGTTAATCAAATCCTTTTGTCTTGTATGTAGGGAGAAGATAATTATAGTTTCAGTTAATCAAATCCTTTTGTCTTGTATGTAGGGAGGAGATAATTATAGTTTCAGTTAATCAAATCCTTTTGTCTTGTATATAGGGAGAAGATGATTATAGTTTCAGTTAATCAAATCCTTTTGTCTTGTATGTAGGGAGAAGATAATTATAGTTTCTGTTAATCAAATCCTTTGGTCTTGTATGTAGGGAGAAGATGATTATAGTTTCAGTTAAACAAATCCTTTTGTCTTGTATGTAGGGAGAAGATAATTATAGTTTCAGTTAATCAAATCCTTTTGTCTTGTATGTAGGGAGGAGATAATTATAGTTTCAGTTAACCAAATTCTTTTGTCTTGTATGTAGGGAGAATATGATTATAGTTTCAGTTAATCAAATCCTTTTGTCTTGTATGTAGGGAGAAGATAATTATAGTTTCAGTTAATCAAATCCTTTTGTTTTGTATATAGAGAGAAGATGATTATAGTTTCAGTTAATCAAATCCTTTTGTCTTGTATGTAGGGAGAAGATAATTATAGCTTCAGTTAATCAAATCCTTTTGTCTTGTATGTAGGGAGAAGATGATTATAGTTTCAGTGAATCAAATCCTTTTGTCTTGTATGTTGGGAGAAGATGATTATAGTTTCAGTTAATCAAATCCTTTTGTCTTGTATGTAGGGAGAAGATAATTATAGTTTCAGTTAATCAAATCCTGTTGTCTTGTATGTAGGGAGAAGATAGTTATAGTTTCAGTTAATCAAATCCTTTTGTCTTGTATATAGGGAGAAGATGATTATAGTTTCAGTTAATCAAATCCTTTTGTCTTGTATGTAGGGAGAAGATAATTATAGTTTCAGTTAATCAAATCCTTTGGTCTTGTATGTAGGGAGAAGATGATTATAGTTTCAGTTAAACAAATCCTTTTGTCTTGTATGTAGGGAGAAGATAATTATAGTTTCAGTTAATCAAATCCTTTTGTCTTGTATGTAGGGAGGAGATAATTATAGTTTCAGTTAATCAAATTCTTTTGTCTTGTATGTAGGGAGAAGATAATTATAGTGTCAGTTAATCAAATCCTTTTGTTTTGTATATAGAGAGAAGATGATTATAGTTTCAGTTAATCAAATCCTTTTGTCTTGTATGTAGGGAGAAGATAATTATAGCTTCAGTTAATCAAATCCTTTTGTCTTGTATGTAGGGAGAAGATGATTATAGTTTCAGTTAATCAAATCCTTTGTCTTGTATGTAGGGATAAGATGATTATAGTTTCAGTTAATCAAATCCTTTTGTCTTGTATGTAGGGAGAAGATAGTTATAGTTTCAGTTAATCAAATCCTTTTGTCTTGTATATAGGGAGAAGATGATTATAGTTTCAGTTAATCAAATCCTTTTGTCTTGTATGTAGGGAGAAGATAATTATAGCTTCAGTTAATCAAATCCTTTTGTCTTGTATGTAGGGAGAAGATGATTATAGTTTCAGTTAATCAAATCCTTTTGTCTTGTATGTAGGGAGAAGATAATTATAGTTTCAGTTAATCAAATCCTTTTGTCTTGTATGTAGGGAGGAGATAATTATAGTTTCAGTTAATCAAATCCTTTTGTCTTGTATGTAGGGAGAAGATGATTATAGTTTCAGTTAATCAAATCCTTTTTTCTTGTATGTAGCGAGAAGATAATTATAGTTTCAGTTAATCAAATCCTTTTGTCTTGTATATAGGGAGAAGATGATTATAGTTTCAGTTAATCAAATCCTTTTGTCTTGTATGTAGGGAGAAGATAATTATAGCTTCAGTTAATCAAATCCTTTTGTCTTGTATGTAGGGAGAAGATAGTTATAGTTTCAGTTAATCAAATCATTTTGTCTTGTATATAGGGAGAAGATGATCATAGTTTCAGTTAATCAAATCCTTTTGTCTTGTATGTAGGGAGAAGATAATTATAGTTTCAGTTAATCAAATCCTTTTGTCTTGTATGTAGGGAGAAGATAATTGTAGTTTCAGTTAATCAAATCCTTTTGTCTTGTATGTAGGGAGAAGATAGTTATAGTTTCAGTTAATCAAATCCTTTTGTCTTGTATATAGGGAGAAGATGATTATAGTTTCAGTTAATCAAATCCTTTTGTCTTATATGTAGGGAGAAGATGATTATAGTTTCAGTTAATCAAATCCTTTTGTCTTGTATGTAGGGAGAAGATGATTATAGTTTCAGTGAATCAAATCCTTTTGTCTTGTATGTTGGGAGAAGATGATTATAGTTTCAGTTAATCAAATCCTTTTGTCTTGTATGTAGGGAGAAGATAATTATAGTTTCAGTTAATCAAATCCTGTTGTCTTGTATGTAGGGAGAAGATAGTTATAGTTTCAGTTAATCAAATCCTTTTGTCTTGTATATAGGGAGAAGATGATTATAGTTTCAGTTAATCAAATCCTTTTGTCTTGTATGTAGGGAGAAGATAATTATAGTTTCAGTTAATCAAATCCTTTGGTCTTGTATGTAGGGAGAAGATGATTATAGTTTCAGTTAAACAAATCCTTTTGTCTTGTATGTAGGGAGAAGATAATTATAGTTTCAGTTAATCAAATCCTTTTGTCTTGTATGTAGGGAGGAGATAATTATAGTTTCAGTTAACCAAATTCTTTTGTCTTGTATGTAGGGAGAAGATGATTATAGTGTCAGTTAATCAAATCCTTTTGTCTTGTATGTAGGGAGAAGATAATTATAGTTTCAGTTAATCAAATCCTCTTGTTTTGTATATAGAGAGAAGATGATTATAGTTTCAGTTAATCAAATCCTTTTGTCTTGTATGTAGGGAGAAGATAATTATAGCTTCAGTTAATCAAATCCTTTTGTCTTGTATGTAGGGAGAAGATGATTATAGTTTCAGTGAATCAAATCCTTTTGTCTTGTATGTTGGGAGAAGATGATTATAGTTTCAGTTAATCAAATCCTTTTGTCTTGTATGTAGGGAGAAGATAATTATAGTTTCAGTTAACCAAATCCTGTTGTCTTGTATGTAGGGAGAAGATAGTTATAGTTTCAGTTAATCAAATCCTTTTGTCTTGTATATAGGGAGAAGATGATTATAGTTTCAGTTAATCAAATCCTTTTGTCTTGTATGTAGGGAGAAGATAATTATAGTTTCAGTTAATCAAATCCTTTGGTCTTGTATGTAGGGAGAAGATGATTATAGTTTCAGTTAAACAAATCCTTTTGTCTTGTATGTAGGGAGAAGATAATTATAGTTTCAGTTAATCAAATCCTTTTGTCTTGTATGTAGGGAGGAGATAACTATAGTTTCAGTTAATCAAATTCTTTTGTCTTGTATGTAGGGAGAAGATAATTATAGTGTCAGTTAATCAAATCCTTTTGTTTTGTATATAGAGAGAAGATGATTATAGTTTCAGTTAATCAAATCCTTTTGTCTTGTATGTAGGGAGAAGATAATTATAGCTTCAGTTAATCAAATCCTTTTGTCTTGTATGTAGGGAGAAGATGATTATAGTTTCAGTTAATCAAATCCTTTTGTCTTGTATGTAGGGAGAAGATGATTATAGTTTCAGTTAATCAAATCCTTTTATCTTGTATGTAGGGAGAAGATAATTATAGTTTCAGTTAATCAAATCCTTTTGTCTTGTATGTAGGGAGAAGATAATTATATTTTCAGTTAATCAAATCCTTTTGTCTTGTATGTAGGGAGAAGATGATTATAGTTTCAGTTAATCAAATCCTTTTGTCTTGTATGTAGGAAAAGATGATTATAGTTTCAGTTAATCAAATCCTTTTGTCTTGTATGTAGGGAGAAGATGATTATAGTTTCAGTTAATCAAATCCTTTTGTCTTGTATGTAGGGAGAAGATGATTATAGTTTCAGTGAATCAAATCCTTTTGTCTTGTATGTTGGGAGAAGATGATTATAGTTTCAGTTAATCAAATCCTTTTGTCTTGTATGTAGGGAGAAGATATTTATAGTTTCAGTTAATCAAATCCTTTTGTCTTGTATGTAGGAAGGAGATAATTATAGTTTCAGTTAATCAAATTCTTTTGTCTTGTATGTAGGGAGAAGATGATTATAGTTTCAGTTAATCAAATCCTTTTGTCTTGTATGTAGGGAGAAGATAATTATAGTTTCAGTTAATCAAATCCTTTTGTTTTGTATATAGAGAGAAGATGATTATAGTTTCAGTTAATCAAATCCTTTTGTCTTGTATGTAGGGAGAAGATAATTATAGCTTCAGTTAATCAAATCCTTTTGTCTTGTATGTAGGGAGAAGATGATTATAGTTTCAGTTATTCAAATCCTTTTGTCTTGTATGTAGGGAGAAGATAATTATAGTTTCAGTTAATTAAATCCTTTTGTCTTGTATGTAGGGAGGAGATAATTATAGTTTCAGTTAATCAAATCCTTTTGTCTTGTATGTAGGGAGAAGATGATTATAGTTTCAGTTAATCAAATCCTTTTGTCTTGTATGTAGGGAGAAGATAATTATAGTTTCAGTTAATCAAATCCTTTTGTCTTGTATGTAGGGAGAAGATGATTATAGTTTCAGTTAATCAAATCCTTTTGTCTTGTATGTAAGGAGAAGATGATTATAGCTTCAGTTAATCAAATCTTTTTGTCTTGTATGTAGGGAGAAGATGATTATAGTTTCAGTTAATCAAATCCTTTTGTCTTGTATGTAGGGATAAGATGATTATAGTTTCAGTTAATCAAATCCTTTTGTCTTGTATGTAGGGAGAAGATAGTTATAGTTTCAGTTAATCAAATCCTTTTGTCTTGTATATAGGGAGAAGATGATTATAGTTTCAGTTAATCAAATCCTTTTGTCTTGTATGTAGGGAGAAGATAATTATAGCTTCAGTTAATCAAATCCTTTTGTCTTGTATGTAGGGAGAAGATGATTATAGTTTCAGTTAATCAAATCCTTTTGTCTTGTATGTAGGGAGAAGATGATTATAGTTTCAGTTAATCAAATCCTTTTGTCTTGTATGTAGGGAGGAGATAATTATAGTTTCAGTTAATCAAATCCTTTTGTCTTGTATGTAGGGAGAAGATGATTATAGTTTCAGTTAATCAAATCCTTTTTTCTTGTATGTAGGGAGAAGATAATTATAGTTTCAGTTAATCAAATCCTTTTGTCTTGTATATAGGGAGAAGATGATTATAGTTTCAGTTAATCAAATCCTTTTGTCTTGTATGTAGGGAGAAGATAATTATAGCTTCAGTTAATCAAATCCTTTTGTCTTGTATGTAGGGAGAAGATGATTATAGTTTCAGTTAATCAAATCCTTTTGTCTTGTATGTAGGGAGAAGATAATTATAGTTTCAGTTAATCAAATCCTTTTGTCTTGTATGTAGGGAGGAGATAATTATAGTTTCAGTTAATCAAATCCTTTTGTCTTGTATGTAGGGAGAAGATAATCATAGTTTCAGTTAATCAAATCCTTTTGTCTTGTATGTAGGGAGAAGATAATTATAGTTTCAGTTAATCAAATCATTTTGTCTTGTATATAGGGAGAAGATGATCATAGTTTCAGTTAATCAAATCCATTTGTCTTGTATGTAGGGAGAAGATAATTATAGTTTCAGTTAATCAAATCCTTTTGTCTTGTATGTAGGGAGAAGATAATTGTAGTTTCAGTTAATCAAATCCTTTTGTCTTGTATGTAGGGAGAAGATAATTATAGTTTCAGTTAATCAAATCCTTTTGTCTTGTATGTTGGGAGAAGATGATTATAGTTTCAGTTAATCAAATCCTTTTGTCTTGTATGTAGGGAGAAGATAGTTATAGTTTCAGTTAATCAAATCCTTTTGTCTTGTATATAGGGAGAAGATGATTATAGTTTCAGTTAATCAAATCCTTTGTCTTATATGTAGGGAGAAGATGATTATAGTTTCAGTTAATCAAATCCTTTTGTCTTGTATGTAGGGAGAAGATGATTATAGTTTCAGTGAATCAAATCCTTTTGTCTTGTATGTTGGGAGAAGATAATTATAGTTTCAGTTAATCAAATCCTGTTGTCTTGTATGTAGGGAGAAGATAGTTATAGTTTCAGTTAATCAAATCATTTTGTCTTGTATATAGGGAGAAGATGATTATAGTTTCAGTTAATCAAATCCTTTTGTCTTGTATGTAGGGAGAAGATAATTATAGTTTCAGTTAATCAAATCCTTTGGTCTTGTATGTAGGGAGAAGATGATTATAGTTTCAGTTAAACAAATCCTTTTGTCTTGTATGTAGGGAGAAGATAATTATAGTTTCAGTTAATCAAATCCTTTTGTCTTGTATGTAGGGAGGAGATAATTATAGTTTCAGTTAATCAAATTCTTTTGTCTTGTATGTAGGGAGAAGATGATTATAGTTTCAGTTAATCAAATCCTTTTGTCTTGTATGTAGGGAGAAGATAATTATAGTTTCAGTTAATCAAATCCTTTTGTTTTGTATATAGAGAGAAGATGATTATAGTTTCAGTTAATCAAATCCTTTTGTCTTGTATGTAGGGAGAAGATAATTATAGCTTCAGTTAATCAAATCCTTTTGTCTTGTATGTAGGGAGAAGATGATTATAGTTTCAGTTAATCAAATCCTTTTGTCTTGTATGTAGGGAGAAGATAATTATAGTTTCAGTTAATTAAATCCTTTTGTCTTGTATGTAGGGAGGAGATAATTATAGTTTCAGTTAATCAAATCCTTTTGTCTTGTATGTAGGGAGAAGATGATTATAGTTTCAGTTAATCAAATCCTTTTGTCTTGTATGTAGGGAGAAGATAATTATAGTTTCAGTTAATCAAATCCTTTTGTCTTGTATGTAGGGAGAAGATGATTATAGTTTCAGTTAATCAAATCCTTTTGTCTTGTATGTAGGGAGAAGATAATTATAGTTTCAGTTAATCAAATCCTTTTGTCTTGTATGTAGGGAGAAGATGATTATAGCTTCAGTTAATCAAATCCTTTTGTCTTGTATGTAGGGAGAAGATGATTATAGTTTCAGTTAATCAAATCCTTTGTCTTGTATGTAGGGATAAGATGATTATAGTTTCAGTTAATCAAATCCTTTTGTCTTGTATGTAGGGAGAAGATAGTTATAGTTTCAGTTAATCAAATCCTTTTGTCTTGTATATAGGGAGAAGATGATTATAGTTTCAGTTAATCAAATCCTTTTGTCTTGTATGTAGGGAGAAGATAATTATAGCTTCAGTTAATCAAATCCTTTTGTCTTGTATGTAGGGAGAAGATGATTATAGTTTCAGTTAATCAAATCCTTTTGTCTTGTATGTAGGGAGAAGATAATTATAGTTTCAGTTAATCAAATCCTTTTGTCTTGTATGTAGGGAGGATATAATTATAGTTTCAGTTAATCAAATCCTTTTTTCTTGTATGTAGGGAGAAGATGATTATAGTTTCAGTTAATCAAATCCTTTTTTCTTGTATGTAGGGAGAAGATAATTATAGTTTCAGTTAATCAAATCCTTTTGTCTTGTATATAGGGAGAAGATGATTATAGTTTCAGTTAATCAAATCCTTTTGTCTTGTATGTAGGGAGAAGATAATTATAGCTTCAGTTAATCAAATCCTTTTGTCTTGTATGTAGGGAGAAGATAATTATAGTTTCAGTTAATCAAATCCTTTTGTCTTGTATGTAGGGAGGAGATAATTATAGTTTCAGTTAATCAAATCCTTTTGTCTTGTATGTAGGGAGAAGATAATTATAGTTTCAGTTAATCAAATCCTTTTGTCTTGTATGTAGGGAGAAGATAATTATAGTTTCAGTTAATCAAATCATTTTGTCTTGTATATAGGGAGAAGATGATCATAGTTTCAGTTAATCAAATCCTATTGTCTTGTATGTAGGGAGAAGATAATTATAGTTTCAGTTAATCAAATCCTTTTGTCTTGTATGTAGGGAGAAGATAATTGTAGTTTCAGTTAATCAAATCCTTTTGTCTTGTATGTAGGGAGAAGATAATTATAGTTTCAGTTAATCAAATCCTTTTGTCTTGTATGTAGGGAGAAGATAGTTATAGTTTCAGTTAATCAAATCCTTTTGTCTTGTATATAGGGAGAAGATGATTATAGTTTCAGTTAATCAAATCCTTTTGTCTTATATGTAGGGAGAAGATGATTACAGTTTCAGTTAATCAAATCCTTTTGTCTTGTATGTAGGGAGAAGATAATTATAGTTTCAGTTAATCAAATCCTTTTGTCTTGTATGTAGGGAGAAGATGATAATAGTTTCAGTTAATCAAATCCTTTTGTCTTGTATGTAGGAAGAAGATGATTATAGTTTCAGTGAATCAAATCCTTTTGTCTTGTATGTAGGGAGAAGATGATTATAGTTTCAGTTAATCAAATCCTTTTGTCTTGTATGTAGGGAGAAGATAATTATAGTTTCAGTTAATCAAATCATTTTGTCTTGTATATAGGGAGAAGATGATCATAGTTTCAGTTAATCAAATCCTTTTGTCTTGTATGTAGGGAGAAGATAATTATTGTTTCAGTTAATCAAATCCTTTTGTCTTGTATGTAGGGAGAAGCTAATTGTAGTTTCAGTTAATCAAATCCTTTTGTCTTGTATGTAGGGAGAAGATAATTATAGTTTCAGTTAATCAAATCCTTTTGTCTTGTATGTAGGGAGAAGATAGTTATAGTTTCAGTTAATCAAATCCTTTTGTCTTGTATATAGGGAGAAGATGATTATAGTTTCAGTTAATCAAATCCTTTTGTCTTATATGTAGGGAGAAGATGATTATAGTTTCAGTTAATCAAATCCTTTTGTCTTGTATGTTGGGAGAAGATAATTATAGTTTCAGTTAATCAAATCCTTTTGTCTTGTATGTAGGGAGAAGATAATTATAGTTTCAGTTAATCAAATCATTTTGTCTTGTATGTAGGAAAAGATGATTATAGTTTCAGTTAATCAAATCCTTTTGTCTTGTATGTAGGGAGAAGATGATAATAGTTTCAGTTAATCAAATCCTTTTGTCTTGTATGTAGGAAGAAGATGATTATAGTTTCAGTGAATCAAATCCTTTTGTCTTGTATGTAGGGAGAAGATGATTTTAGTTTCAGTTAATCAAATTCTTTTGTCTTGTATGTAGGGAGAAGATAATTATAGTTTCAGTTAATCAGAAACAAGAACTGTTCAGGTCAGTATGAAGACAAAAAAAGATTTTTTGTAGAGGACTTAATTAAAAAAAATCATTAAAAGAAACATTTGGTTTCAATGCCCAGGAGCTTCAGAGGAGATGATCAAAATATGAAAAGCTTAGTGGCAAATGCAAGCAAAGAAATGCCAATTTTCACATGACCCTCTTGGGTCAGACAAGTTGATCAATTGTTCAGAGCTATTATGGTGAGAACAAGCTTATTGTTTTTATGAGATGATGTCATGCCTGTTTTTGTACTAGATCAAAACCCTGTATGTCCCTAGGACAGCCGTGGACTTATGGTAGTTGGATTCACAACTACCTGTGCAATCAGTGTCTTTCACCACTAGTTGCGAGTTCGAACCCCGTTCATGGCAAGATGAACTCTATACAACATTATGTGATAAAGTATGACAGTGACTTGCGACAGGTCCGTGTTTTTCTGCGGGTACTCCGGTTACCTCAACCAATAAAACTGACTGCCACGATATAGCTGAAATATTGTTTAAAGTGGAGAAATACCATAAACCAACAAAATTAAAGGGGCCGTCCTGGTCGAATGGTAGTTCAGGTGTGGTGTACGCGATACAACTGAAATATTGTTGAAAAGTGGCGTTAAACACCATAACCCTGAGCCAAAATTAAAATCTTTGACCAATTACAGATACCGTTGACAACTCATGATCTGCCACACTATATGCGAGCATCTTAACACAACACCAAAACAATTGTCTTTATTAAACTAAAACAGAATTATGCCCAAATTTGAGTTTGTAATCATGTAATTAACAAATTTCAGTTCAGAATAATTTTGCATGTTGTAGAAAAGTTTGAACATACTAAAGAGGTAATCAAAAACCTGAAGGACAGACAAAACAATAACCCAAAAAAAAAAATTGAAGACAACCAATGGTCTACAAAACACTATACAGAAACATAAAGATTGAGCAACCAGAGGCCCCAGGCACATTAAAAACAAGAAAACATTTGTCATTCTATAAATTAAGACAGTTTCATCAACAAATTTTTCACTTATTGTCTGGTACAGACTCGTATTATGTAAATACTTTTTTTTTATGAAATCTTCAAGAAATGTTTTAAATGGTGGCTATTTTGTAAGTTAATTTTCTCAACAATGTATATGGTTCAGACTGATGAACATTTGCCTCTGGTGTCAATGTTTTATGTCCATTCATTTTCATGTTGGCTCAAAACTTATGAAACACTACATTTAATCATGAATGTAGCATTTTATTTTGTTTTCTATATATCGACCTTGAAGATTCTTGACCTCATATTTCCAGGAATGTCTTCAGACTATTAGAAATAATACAGGAACAAAAGACTTCTGTCAAATATTACCAAGTACCGGTAAACAACAACAAACAAACAGATATTACAAAGGCAAATATCTTATATTAGGAACAAAAATGACAACCCAGAGTGAATAGCTGATCATTAAGTAGAGCAGCAAAGAGTAAATAGCTGATCATAAAGTAGAGCAGCAGAGTAAATAGCTGATCATTAAGTAGAGCAGATAGTAAATAGCTGATCATTAAGTAGAGCAGAGTAAATAGCTGATCATTAAGTAGAGCAGATAGTAAATAGCTGATCATTAAGTAGAGCAGAGAGTAAATAGCTGATCATTAAGTAGAGCAGAGAGTAAATAGCTGATCATTAAGTAGAGCAGAGAGTAAATAGCTGATCATTAAGTAGAGCAGATAGTAAATAGCTGATCATTAAGTAGAGCAGAGAGTAAATAGCTGATCATTAAGTAGAGCAGAGTAAATAGCTGATCATTAAGTAGAGCAGAGAGTAAATAGCTGATCATTAAGTAGAGCAGAGAGTAAATAGCTGATCATTAAGTAGAGCAGCAAAGAGTGTATAGCTGATCATTAAGTAGAGCAGAGAGTGAATAGCTGATCATTAAGTAGAGCAGCAAAGAGTAAATAGCTGATCATTAAGTAGAGCAGATAGTAAATAGCTGATCATTAAGTAGAGCAGCAAAGAGTAAATAGCTGATCATAAAGTAGAGCAGAAGAGTAAATAGCTGATCATTAAGTAGAGCAGAGAGTAAATAGCTGATCATTAAGTAGAGCAGAGAGTAAATAGCTGATCATTAAATAGAGCAGCAAAGAATGAATAGCTGATCATTAAGTAGAGCAGCAAAGAGTAAATAGCTGATCATTAAGTAGAGCAGAGAGTAAATAGCTGATCATTAAGTAGAGCAGCAAAGAGTGAATAGCTGATCATTAAGTAGAGCAGCAAAGAGTGAATATCTGATCATTAAGTAGAGCAGCAAAGAGTGAATAGTTGATCATTAAGTAGAGCAGAGAGTAATTAGCTGATCATTAAGTAGAGCAGCAAAGAGTGAATAGCTGATCATTAGGTAGAGCAGCAAAGAGTAAATAGCTGATCATTAAGTAGAGCAGAGAGTAAATAGCTGATCATTAAGTAGAGCAGCAAAGAGTGAATAGCTGATCATTAAGTAGAGCAGCAAAGAGTAAATAGCTGATCATTAAGTAGAGCAGAGAGTAAATAGCTGATCATTAAGTAGAGCACAAAGAGTGAATAGCTGATCATTAAGTAGAGCAGCAAAGAGTAAATAGCTGATCATTAAGTAGAGCAGCAAAGAGTGAATAGCTGATCATTAAGTAGAGCAGCAAAGAGTAAATAGCTGATCATCAAGTAGAGCAGCAAAGAGTGAATAGCTGATCATTAAGTAGAGCAGCAAAGAGTGAATAGTTGATCATTAAGTAGAGCAGAGAGTAAATAGCTTATCATTAAGTAGAGCAGCAAAGAGTGAATAGCTGATCATTAAGTAGAGCAGTGAGGAGTAAATAGCTGATCATTAAGTAGAGCAGCAAAGAGTAAATAGCTGATCATTAAGTAGAGCAGCAGAGTAAATAGCTGATCATTAAGTAGAGCAGCAAAGAGTGAATAGCTGATCATTATGTAGAGCAGCAAAGAGTAAATAGCTGATCATTAAGTAGAGCAGCGAGGAGTAAATAGCTGATCATTAAGTAGAGAAGCAAAGAGTAAACAGCTGATCATTAAGTAGAGCAGCAAAGAGTAAATAGCTGATCATTAAGTAGAGCAGCAAAGAGTAAATAGCTGATCATTAAGTAGAGCAGAGTGAATAGCTGATCATTAAGTAGAGCAGCAAAGAGTAAATAGCTGATCATTAAGTAGAGCAGCAAAGAGTAAATAGCTGATCATTAAGTAGAGCAGCAAAGAGTAAATAGCTGATCATTAAGTAGAGCAGAGTGAATAGCTGATCATTAAGTAGAGCAGCAAAGAGTAAATAGCTGATCATTAAGTAGAGCAGCAAAGAGTAAATAGCTGATCATTAAGTAGAGTAGAGAGCGAATAGCTGATCATTAAACAGAGCAGCAAAGAGTGAATAGCTGATCACTATGTAGAGCAGCAGAGTAAATAGCTGATCATTAAGTAGAGCAGAGTGAATAGCTGATCAGTAAGTAGAGCAGCAAAGAGTAAATAGCTGAACATTAAGTAGAGCAGAGTGAATAGCTGATCAGTAAGTAGAGCAGCAAAGAGTAAATAGCTGAACATTAAGTAGAGCAGCAAAGAGTGAATAGCTGATCATTAAGTAGAGCAGCAAAGAGTAAATAGCTGATCATTAAGTAGAGCAGCAAAGAGTGAATAGTTGATCATTAAGTAGAGCAGCAAAGAGTAAATAGCTGATCATCAAGTAGAGCAGCAAAGAGTGAATAGCTGATCATTAAGTAGAGCAGCAAAGAGTGAATAGTTGATCATTAAGTAGAGCAGAGAGTAAATAGCTGATCATTAAGTAGAGCAGCAAAGAGTGAATAGCTGATCATTAAGTAGAGCAGCAAAGAGTAAATAGCTGATCATTAAGTAGAGCGGCAAAGAGTGAATAGCTGATCATTAAGTAGAGCAGCAAAGAGTAAATAGCTGATCATTAAGTAGAGCAGAGTGAATAGCTGATCATTAAGTAGAGCAGCAAAGAGTAAATAGCTGATCATTAAGTAGAGCAACAAAGAGTAAATAGCTGATCATTAAGTAGAGCAGCAAAGAGTGAATAGCTGATCATTAAGTAGAGCAGCAAAGAGTGAATATCTGATCATTAAGTAGAGCAGCAAAGAGTGAATAGCTGATCATTAAGTAGATCAGCAAAGAGTAAATAGCTGATCATCAAGTAGAGCAGCAAAGAGTGAATAGCTGATCATTAAGTAGAGCAGCAAAGAGTGAATAGCTGATCATTAAGTAGAGCAGAGAGTAAATAACTGATCATTAAGTAGAGCAGCAAAGAGTGAATAGCTGATCATTAAGTAGAGCAGTGAAGAGTAAATAGCTGATCATTAAGTAGAGCAGCAAAGAGTAAATAGCTGATCATTAAGTAGAGCAGCAAAGAGTAAATAGCTGATCATTAAGCAGAGCAGCAAAGAGTGAATAGCTGATCATTAAGTAGAGCAGCAAAGAGTAAATTGCTGATCATTAAGTAGAGGAGCAAAGAGTAAATAGCTGATCATTAAGTAGAGCAGAGTAAATACCTGATCATTAAGTAGAGCAGTGAATAGCTGATCATTAAGTAGAGCAGCAAAGAGTAAATAGCTGATCATTAAGTAGAGCAGAGAGTGAATAGCTGATCATTAAGTAGAGCAGCAGAGAGTAAATAGCTGATCATTAAGTAGAGCAGATAGTAAATAGCTAATCATTAAGTAGAGCAGCAAAGAGTAAATAGCTGATAATAAAATAGAGCAGCAGAGTAAATAGCTGATCATTAAGTAGAGCAGAGAGTAAATAGCTGATCATTAAGTAGAGCAGAGTAAATAGCTGATCATTAAGTAGAGCAGATAGTAAATAGCTGATCATTAAGTAGAGCAGAGAGTAAATAGCTGATCATTAAGTAGAGCAGAGTAAATAGCTGATCATTAAGTAGAGCAGAGAGTAAATAGCTGATCATTAAGTAGAGCAGAGAGTAAATAGCTGATCATTAAGTAGAGCAGAGTAAATAGCTGATCATTAAGTAGAGCAGATTGTAAATAGCTGATCATTAAGTAGAGCAGAGAGTAAATAGCTGATCATTAAGTAGAGCAGAGTAAATAGCTGATCATTAAGTAGAGCAGAGAGTAAATAGCTGATCATTAAGTAGAGCAGAGAGTAAATAGCTGATCATTAAGTAGAGCAGCAAAGAGTGTATAGCTGATCATTAAGTAGAGCAGAGAGTGAATAGCTGATCATTAAGTAGAGCAGCAAAGAGTAAATAGCTGATCATTAAGTAGAGCAAAGAGTAAATAGCTGATCATTAAGTAGAGCAGAGAGTAAATAGCTGATCATTAAGTAGAGCAGAGAGTAAATAGCTGATCATTAAATAGAGCAGCAAAGAATGAATAGCTGATCATTAAGTAGAGCAGCAAAGAGTAAATAGCTGATCATTAAGTAGAGCAGAGAGTAAATAGCTGATCATTAAGTAGAGCAGCAAAGAGTGAATAGCTGATCATTAAGTAGAGCAGCAAAGAGTGAATAGTTGATCATTAAGTAGAGCAGAGAGTAATTAGCTGATCATTAAGTAGAGCAGCAAAGAGTGAATAGTTGATCATTAGGTAGAGCAGCAAAGAGTAAATAGCTGATCATTAAGTAGAGCAGAGAGTAAATAGCTGATCATTAAGTAGAGCAGCAAAGAGTGAATAGCTGATCATTAAGTAGAGCAACAAAGAGTAAATAGCTGATCATTAAGTAGAGCAGAGAGTAAATAGCTGATCATTAAGTAGAGCACAAAGAGTGAATAGCTGATCATTAAGTAGAGCAGCAAAGAGTAAATAGCTGATCATTAAACAGAGCAGCAAAGAGTGAATAGCTGATCATTAAGTAGAGCAGCAAAGAGTAAATAGCTGATCATCAAGTAGAGCAACAAAGAGTGAATAGCTGATCATTAAGTAGGGCAGCAAAGAGTGAATAGTTGATCATTAAGTAGAGCAGAGATTAAATAGCTTATCATTAAGTAGAGCAGCAAAGAGTGAATAGTGATCATTAAGTAGAGCAGTGAGGAGTAAATAGCTGATCATTAAGTAGAGCAGCAAAGAGTAAATAGCTGATCATTAAGTAGAGCAGCAAATAGTGAATAGCTGATCATTATGTAGAACAGCAAAGAGTAAATATCTGATCATTAAGTAGAGCAGCGAGGAGTAAATAGCTGATCATTAAGTAGAGCAGCAAAGAGTAAATAGCTGATCATTAAGTAGAGCAGCAAAGAGTAAATAGCTGATCATTAAGTAGAGCAGCAAAGAGTAAATAGCTGATCATTAAGTAGAGCAGAGTGAATAGCTAATCATTAAGTAGAGCAGCAAAGAGTAAATATCTGATCATTAAGTAGAGCAGCAAAGAGTAAATAGCTGATCATTAAGTAGAGTAGAGAGCGAAAAGCTGATCATTAAGTAGAGCAGCAAAGAGTAAATAGCTGATCATTAAACAGCGCAGCAAAGAGTGAATAGCTGATCACTATGCAGAGCAGCAGAGTAAATAGCTGATCATTAAGTAGAGCAGAGTGAATAGCTGATCAGTAAGTAGAGCAGCAAAGAGTAAATAGCTGAACATTAAGCAGAGCAGAGTGAATAGCTGATCAGTAAGTAGAGCAGCAAAGAGTAAATAGCTGAACATTAAGTAGAGCAGCAAAGAGTGAATAGCTGATCATTAAGTAGAGCAGCAAAGAGTAAATAGCTGATCATTAAGTAGAGCAGCAAAGAGTGAATAGTTGACCATTAAGTAGAGCAGCAAAGAGTAAATAGCTGATCATCAAGTAGAGCACCAAAGAGTGAATAGCTGATCATTAAGTAGAGCAGCAAAGAGTGAATAGTTGATCATTAAGTAGAGCAGAGAGTAAATAGCTGATCATTAAGTAGAGCAGCAAAGAGTGAATAGCTGATCATTAAGTAGAGCAGCAAAGAGTAAATAGCTGATCATTAAGTAGAGCGGCAAAGAGTGAATAGCTGATCATTAAGTAGAGCAGCAAAGAGTAAATAGCTGATCATCAAGTAGAGCAGCAAAGAGTGAATAGCTGATCATTAAGTAGAACAGCAAAGAGTGAATAGTTGATCATTAAGTAGAGCAGAGAGTAAATAGCTTATCATTAAGTAGAGCAGCAAAGAGTCAATAGCTGATCATTAAGTAGAGCAGCGAGGAGTAAATAGCTGATCATTAAGTAGAGCAGCAAAGAGTAAATAGCTGATCATTAAGTAGAGCAGCAAAGAGTAAATAGCTGATCATTAAGTAGAGCAGCAAAGAGTGAATAGCTGATCGTTAAGTAGAGCAGCAGAGTAAATAGCTGATCATTAAGTAGAGCAGCAAAGAGTGAATAGCTGATCATTAAGTAGAGCAGCAAAGAGTAAATAGCTGATCATTAAGTAGAGCAGCAAAGAGTAAATAGCTGATCATTAAGTAGAGCAGCAAAGAGTAAATAGCTGATCATTAAGTAGAGCAGCAAAGAGTAAATAGCTGATTATTAAGTAGAGCAGCAAAGAGTAAATAGCTGATCATTAAGTAGAGCAGAGAGTAAATAGCTGATCATTAAGTAGAGCAGAGAGTAAATAGCTGATCATTAAGTAGAGCAGAGTGAATAGCTGATCATTAAGTAGAGCAGCAAAGAGTAAATAGCTGATCATTAAGTAGAGCAGAGAGTAAATAGCTGATCATTAAGTAGTGCAGAGAGTACATAGCTGATCATTAAGTAGAGCAGAGTGAATAGCTGATCATTAAGTAGAGCAGCAAAGAGTACATAGCTGATCATTAAACAGAGCAGCAAAGAGTGAATAGCTGATCATTAAGTAGAGCAGCAAAGAGTAAATAGCTGATCATTAAGTAGAGCAGAGAGTGAATAGCTGATCATTAAGTAGAGCAGCAAAGAGTAAATAGCTGATCATTAAACAGAGCAGCAACGAGTGAATAGCTGATCATTAAGTAGAGCAGCAAAGAGTAAATAGCTGATCATTAAGTAGAGCAGCAAAGAGTAAATAGCTGATCATTAAGTAGAGCAACAAAGAGTAAATAGCTGATCATTAAGTAGAGCAGCAAAGAGTGAATAGCTGATCATTAAGTAGAGCAGCAAAGAGTGAATAGCTGATCATTAAGTAGAGCAGCAAAGAGTGAATAGCTGATCATTAAGTAGAGCAGCAAAGAGTAAATAGCTGATCATCAAGTAGAGCAGCAAAGAGTGAATAGCTGATCATTAAGTAGAGCAGCAAATAGTAAATAGCTGATCATTAAGTAGAGCAGAGAGTAAATAGCTGATCATTAAGTAGAGCAGAGTAAATAGCTGATCATTAAGTAGAGCAGAGAGTAAATAGCTGATCATTAAGTAGAGCAGAGAGTAAATAGCTGATCATTAAGTAGAGCAGCAAAGAGTGTATAGCTGATCATTAAGTAGAGCAGAGAGTGAATAGCTGATCATTAAGTAGAGCAGCAAAGAGTAAATAGCTGATCATTAAGTAGAGCAAAGAGTAAATAGCTGATCATTAAGTAGAGCAGAGAGTAAATAGCTGATCATTAAGTAGAGCAGAGAGTAAATAGCTGATCATTAAATAGAGCAGCAAAGAATGATTAGCTGATCATTAAGTAGAGCAGCAAAGAGTAAATAGCTGATCATTAAGTAGAGCAGAGAGTAAATAGCTGATCATTAAGTAGAGCAGCAAAGAGTGAATAGCTGATCATTAAGTAGAGCAGCAAAGAGTGAATAGTTGATCATTAAGTAGAGCAGAGAGTAATTAGCTGATCATTAAGTAGAGCAGCAAAGAGTGAATAGCTGATCATTAGGTAGAGCAGCAAAGAGTAAATAGCTGATCATTAAGTAGAGCAGAGAGTAAATAGCTGATCATTAAGTAGAGCAGCAAAGAGTGAATAGCTGATCATTAAGTAGAGCAACAAAGAGGAAATAGCTGATCATTAAGTAGAGCAGAGAGTAAATAGCTGATCATTAAGTAGAGCACAAAGAGTGAATAGCTGATCATTAAGTAGAGCAGCAAAGAATAAATAGCTGATCATTAAGTAGAGCAGCAAAGAGTGAATAGCTGATCATTAAGTAGAGCAGCAAAGAGTAAATAGCTGATCATCAAGTAGAGCAGCAAAGAGTGAATAGCTGATCATTAAGTAGAGCAGCAAAGAGTGAATAGTTGATCATTAAGTAGAGCAGAGATTAAATAGCTTATCATTAAGTAGAGCAGCAAAGAGTGAATAGTGATCATTAAGTAGAGCAGTGAGGAGTAAATAGCTGATCATTAAGTAGAGCAGCAAAGAGTAAATAGCTGATCATTAAGTAGAGCAGCAGAGTAAATAGCTGATCATTAAGTAGAGCAGCAAAGAGTGAATAGCTGATCATTATGTAGAGCAGCAAAGAGTAAATAGCTGATCATTAAGTAGAGCAGCGAGGAGTAAATAGCTGATCATTAAGTAGAGCAGCAAAGAGTAAATAGCTGATCATTAAGTAGAGCAGCAAAGAGTAAATAGCTGATCATTAAGTAGAGCAGCAAAGAGTAAATAGCTGATCATTAAGTAGAGCAGAGTGAATAGCTGATCATTAAGTAGAGCAGCAAAGAGTAAATAGCTGATCATTAAGTAGAGCAGCAAAGAGTAAATAGCTGATCATTAAGTAGAGTAGAGAGCGAATAGCTGATCATTAAGTAGAGCAGCAAAGAGTAAATGGCTGATCATTAAACAGAGCAGCAAAGAGTGAATAGCTGATCACTATGCAGAGCAGCAGAGTAAATAGCTGATCATTAAGTAGAGCAGAGTGAATAGCTGATCAGTAAGTAGAGCAGCAAAGAGTAAATAGCTGAACATTAAGCAGAGCAGAGTGAATAGCTGATCAGTAAGTAGAGCAGCAAAGAGTAAATAGCTGAACATTAAGTAGAGCAGCAAAGAGTGAATAGCTGATCATTAAGTAGAGCAGCAAAGAGTAAATAGCTGATCATTAAGTAGAGCAGCAAAGAGTGAATAGTTGACCATTAAGTAGAGCAGCAGAGTAAATAGCAGATCATCAAGTAGAGCAGCAAAGAGTGAATAGCTGATCATTAAGTAGAGCAGCAAAGAGTGAATAGTTGATCATTAAGTAGAGCAGAGAGTAAATAGCTGATCATTAAGTAGAGCAGCAAAGAGTGAATAGCTGATCATTAAGTAGAGCAGCAAAGAGTAAATAGCTGATCATTAAGTAGAGCGGCAAAGAGTGAATAGCTGATCATTAAGTAGAGCAGCAAAGAGTAAATAGCTGATCATCAAGTAGAGCAGCAAAGAGTGAATAGCTGATCATTAAGTAGAACAGCAAAGAGTGAATAGTTGATCATTAAGTAGAGCAGAGAGTAAATAGCTTATCATTAAGTAGAGCAGCAAAGAGTGAATAGCTGATCATTAAGTAGAGCAGCGAGGAGTAAATAGCTGATCATTAAGTAGAGCAGCAAAGAGTAAATAGCTGATCATTAAGTAGAGCAGCAAAGAGTAAATAGCTGATCATTAAGTAGAGCAGCAAAGAGTGAATAGCTGATCGTTAAGTAGAGCAGCAGAGTGAATAGCTGATCATTAAGTAGAGCAGCAAAGAGTGAATAGCTGATCATTAAGTAGAGCAGCAAAGAGTAAATAGCTGATCATTAAGTAGAGCAGCAAAGAGTAAATAGCTGATCATTAAGTAGAGCAGCAAAGAGTAAATAGCTGATCATTAAGTAGAGCAGCAAAGAGTAAATAGCTGATTATTAAGTAGAGCAGCAAAGAGTAAATAGCTGATCATTAAGTAGAGCAGAGAGTAAATAGCTGATCATTAAGTAGAGCAGAGACTAAATAGCTGATCATTAAGTAGAGCAGAGTGAATAGCTGATCATTAAGTAGAGCAGCAAAGAGTAAATAGCTGATCATCAAGTAGAGCAGAGAGTAAATAGCTGATCATTAAGTAGTGCAGAGAGTACATAGCTGATCATTAAGTAGAGCAGAGTGAATAGCTGATCATTAAGTAGAGCAGCAAAGAGTACATAGCTGATCATTAAACAGAGCAGCAAAGAGTGAATAGCTGATCATTAAGTAGAGCAGCAAAGAGTAAATAGCTGATCATTAAGTAGAGCAGAGAGTGAATAGCTGATCATTAAGTAGA
Organism: Bathymodiolus brooksi; assembly: GCA_963680875.1. NCBI lineage: Eukaryota > Metazoa > Mollusca > Bivalvia > Mytilida > Modiolidae > Bathymodiolus > Bathymodiolus brooksi. Next base: position 25,900,793 of record OY804587.1, on the reverse strand, counting down.
GCAGCAAAGAGTAAATAGCTGATCATTAAACAGAGCAGCAACGAGTGAATAGCTGATCATTAAGTAGAGCAGCAAAGAGTAAATAGCTGATCATTAAGTAGAGCAGAGTGAATAGCTGATCATTAAGTAGAGCAGCAAAGAGTAAATAGCTGATCATTAAGTAGAGCAACAAAGAGTAAATAGCTGATCATTAAGTAGAGCAGCAAAGAGTGAATAGCTGATCATTAAGTAGAGCAGCAAAGAGTGAATAGCTGATCATTAAGTAGAGCAGCAAAGAGTGAATAGCTGATCATTAAGTAGAGCAGCAAAGAGTTAATAGCTGATCATCAAGTAGAGCAGCAAAGAGTGAATAGCTGATCATTAAGTAGAGCAGCAAAGAGTGAATAGCTGATCATTAAGTAGAGCAGAGAGTAAATAACTGATCATTAAGTAGAGCAGCAAAGAGTGAATAGCTGATCATTAAGTAGAGCAGTGAAGAGTAAATAGCTGATCATTAAGTAGAGCAGCAAAGAGTAAATAGCTGATCATTAAGTAGAGCAGCAAAGAGTAAATAGCTGATCATTAAGTAGAGCAGCAAAGAGTGAATAGCTGATCATTAAGTAGAGCAGCAAAGAGTAAATAGCTGATCATTAAGTAGAGCAGCAAAGAGTAAATAGTTGATCATTAAGTAGAGCAGAGTAAATACCTGATCATTAAGTAGAGCAGTGAATAGCTGATCATTAAGTAGAGCAGCAAAGAGTAAATAGCTGATCATTAAGTAGAGCAGAGAGTAAATAGCTGATCATTAAGTAGAGCAGAGTGAATAGCTGATCACTAAGTAGAGCAGCAAAGAGTAAATAGCTGATCATTAAATAGAGCAGCAAAGAGTGAATAGCTGATCATTAAGTAGAGCAGCAATGAGTAAATAGCTGATCATTAAGTAGAGCAGAGAGTGAATAGCTGATCATTAAGTAGAGCAGCAAAGAGTAAATAGCTGATCATTAAACAGAACAGCAAAGAGTGAATAGCTGATCATTAAGTAGAGCAGCAAAGAGTAAATAGTTGATCATTAAGTAGAGCAGAGTGAATAGCAGATCATTAAGTAGAGCAGCAAAGAGTAAATAGCTGATCATTAAGTAGAGCAGCAGGGTAAATAGCTGATCATTAAGTAGAGCAGCAAAGAGTAAATAGCTGATCATTAAGTAGAGCAGAGAGTGAATAGCTGATCATTAAGTAGAGCAGCAAAGAGTAAATAGCTGATCATTAAACAGAGCAGCAACGAGTGAATAGCTGATCATTAAGTAGAGCAGCAAAGAGTGAATAGCTGATCAAGTAGAGCAGCAAAGAGTAAATAGCTGATCATAAAGTAGAGCAGCAAAGAGTGAATAGCTGATCATTAAGTAGAGCAGTAAAGAGTAAATAGCTGATCATTAAACAGAGCAGCAAAGAGTGAATAGCTGATCATTAAATAGAGCAGAGGGTGAATAGCTGATCATTAAGTAGAGCAGCAAAGAGTGTATAGCTGATCATTAAGTAGAGCAGAGAGTGAATAGCTGATCATTAAGTAGAGCAGCAAAGAGTAAATAGCTGATCATTAAACAGAGCAGCAACGAGTGAATAGCTGATCATTAAACAGAGCAGCAAAGAGTGAATAGCTGATCATTAAGTAGAGCAGCAGAGTAAATAGCTGATCATTAAGTAGAGCAGCAAAGAGTGAATAGCTGATCATAAAGTAGAGCAGAGTGAATAGCTGATCATTAAGTAGAGCAGAGAGGGAATAGCTGATCATTAAGTACAGCAGAGAGTGAATAGCTGATCATTAAGTAGAGCAGAGAGGGAATAGCTGATCATTAAGTAGAGCAGCAAAGAGTAAATAGCTGATCATTAAACAGAGCAGCAAAGAGTAAATAGCTGATCATTAAGTAGAGCAGCAGAGTAAATAGCTGATCATTTAGTAGAGCAGCAAAGAGTAAATAGCTGATCATTAAGTAGAGTAGCAAAGAGTGAATAGCTGATCATAAAGTAGAGCAGAGAGTGAATAGCTGATCATTAAGTAGAGCAGAGAGGGAATAGCTGATCATTAAGTGGAGCAGAGGGTGAATAGCTGATCATTAAGTAGAGCAGCAAAGAGTAAATAGCTGATCATTAAGTAGAGCAGTGAAGAGTAAATAGCTGATCATTAAGTAGAGCAGCAAAGAGTAAATAGCTGATAATTAAGTAGAGCAGCAAAGAGTAAATAGCTGATCATTAAGTAGAGCAGCAAAGAGTGAATAGCTGATCATTAAGTAGAGCAGCAAAGAGTAAATAGCTGATCATTAAGTAGAGCAGCAAAGAGTAAATAGCTGATCATTAAGTAGAGCAGAGTAAATACCTGATCATTAAGTAGAGCAGTGAATAGCTGATCATTAAGTAGAGCAGCAAAGAGTAAATAGCTGATCATTAAGTAGAGCAGAGAGTAAATAGCTGATCATTAAGTAGAGCAGAGTGAATAGCTGATCACTAAGTAGAGCAGCAAAGAGTAAATAGCTGATCATTAAACAGAGCAGCAAAGAGTGAATAGCTGATCATTAAGTAGAGCAGCAAAGAGTAAATAGCTGATCATTAAGTAGAGCAGAGAGTGAATAGCTGATCATTAAGTAGAGCAGCAAAGAGTAAATAGCTGATCATTAAACAGAACAGCAAAGAGTGAATAGCTGATCATTAAGTAGAGCAGCAAAGAGTAAATAGTTGATCATTAAGTAGAGCAGAGTGAATAGCAGATCATTAAGTAGAGCAGCAAAGAGTAAATAGCTGATCATTAAGTAGAGCAGCAGGGTAAATAGCTGATCATTAAGTAGAGCAGCAAAGAGTAAATAGCTGATCATTAAGTAGAGCAGAGAGTGAATAGCTGATCATTAAGTAGAGCAGCAAAGAGTAAATAGCTGATCATTAAACAGAGCAGCAACGAGTGAATAGCTGATCATTAAGTAGAGCAGCAAAGAGTGAATAGCTGATCAAGTAGAGCAGCAAAGAGTAAATAGCTGATCATTAAGTAGAGCAGCAAAGAGTGAATAGCTGATCATTAAGTAGAGCAGTAAAGAGTAAATAGCTGATCATTAAACAGAGCAGCAAAGAGTGAATAGCTGATCATTAAATAGAGCAGAGGGTGAATAGCTGATCATTAAGTAGAGCAGCAAAGAGTGTATAGCTGATCATTAAGTAGAGCAGAGAGTGAATAGCTGATCATTAAGTAGAGCAGCAAAGAGTAAATAGCTGATCATTAAACAGAGCAGCAACGAGTGAATAGCTGATCATTAAGTAGAGCAGAGGGTGAATAGCTGATCATTAAGTAGAGCAGCAAAGAGTGTATAGCTGATCATTAAGTAGAGCAGCAAAGAGTAAATAGCTGATCATTAAACAGAGCAGCAACGAGTGAATAGCTGATCATTAAGTAGAGCAGCAAAGAGTAAATAGCTGATCATTAAACAGAGCAGCTACGAGTGAATAGCTGATCATAAAGTAGAGCAGCAAAGAGTAAATAGCTGATCATTAAGTAGAGCAGAGAGTGAATAGCTGATCATTAAGTAGAGCAGCAAAGAGTAAATAGCTGATCATTAAGTAGAGCAGCAAAGATTAATAGCTGATCATAAAGTAGAGCAGCAAAGAGTGAATAGCTGATCATTAAGTAGAGCAGAGAGTGAATAGCTGATCATTAAGTAGAGCAGCAAAGAGTAAATAGCTGATCATTAAGTAGAGCAGCAAAGAGTGAATAGCTGATCATTAAGTAGAGCAGCAAAGAGTGTATAGCTGATCATTAAGTAGAGCAGCAAAGAGTGTATAGGTGATGATTAAGTAGAGTAGCAAAGAGTAAATAGCTGATCATTAAGTAGAGCAGAGGGTGAATAGCTGATCATAAATAGAGCAGCAAAGAGTGTATAGCTGATCATTAAGTAGAGCAGAGAGGGAATAGCTGATCATTAAGTAGAGCAGCTAAGAGTAAATAGCTGATCATTAAACAGAGCAGCAACGAGTGAATAGCTGATCATTAAGTAGAGCAGCAAAGAGTAAATAGATGATCATTAAACAGAGCAGCAAAGAGTGAATAGCTGATCATTAAGTAGAGCAGCAGAGTAAATAGCTGATCATTAAGTAGAGCAGCAAAGAGTGAATAGCTGATCATAAAGTAGAGCAGCAAAGAGTAAATAGCTGATCATTAAACAGAGCAGCAACGAGTGAATAGCTGATCATTAAGTAGAGCAGCAAAGAGTAAATAGCTGATCATTAAACAGAACAGCAAAGAGTGAATAGCTGATCATTAAACAGAGCAGCAAAGAGTAAATAGCTGATCATTAAGTAGAGCAGCAGAGTAAATAGCTGATCATTTAGTAGAGCAGCAAAGAGTAAATAGCTGTTCATTAAGTAGAGTAGCAAAGAGTGAATAGCTGATCATAAAGTAGAGCAGAGAGTGAATAGCTGATCATTAAGTAGAGCAGAGAGGGAATAGCTGATCATTAAGTAGAGCAGAGAGTGAATAGCTGATCATTAAGTAGAGCAGCAAAGAGTAAATAGCTGATCATTAAACAGAGCAGGAACGAGTGAATAGCTGATCATTAAGTAGAGCAGCAAAGAGTAAATAGCTGATCATTAAGTAGAGCAGAGTGAATAGCTGATCATTAAGTAGAGCAGCAAAGAGTGAATAGCTGATCACTAAGTAGAGCAGCAAAGAGTAAATAGCTGATCATCAAGTAGAGCAGCAAAGAGTGAATAGCTGATCATTAAGTAGAGCAGCAAAGAGTGAATAGCTGATCATTAAGTAGAGTAGAGAGTAAATAACTGATCATTAAGTAGAGCAGCAAAGAGTGAATAGCTGATCATTAAGTAGAGCAGCAAAGAGTAAATAGCTGATCATTAAGTAGAGCAGCAAAGAGTAAATAGCTGATCATTAAGTAGAGCAGAGAGTAAATAGCTGATCATTAAGTAGAGCAGAGTGAATAGCTGATCATTAAGTAGAGCAGCAAAGAGTAAATAGCTGATCATTAAACAGAGCAGCAAAGAGTGAATAGCTGATCATTAAGTAGAGCAGCAAAGAGTAAATAGCTGATCATTAAGTAGAGCAGAGAGTGAATAGCTGATCATTAAGTAGAGCAGCAAAGAGTAAATAGCTGATCATTAAACAGAACAGCAAAGAGTGAATAGCTGATCATTAAGTAGAGCAGCAAAGAGTAAATAGTTGATCATTAAGTAGAGCAGAGTGAATAGCAGATCATTAAGTAGAGCAGCAAAGAGTAAATAGCTGATCATTAAGTAGAGCAGCAGAGTAAATAGCTGATCATTAAGTAGAGCAGCAAAGAGTGAATAGCTGATCATTAAGTAGAGCAGTAAAGAGTAAATAGCTGATCATTAAACAGAGCAGCAAAGAGTGAATAGCTGATCATTAAATAGAGCAGAGGGTGAATAGCTGATCATTAAGTAGAGCAGCAAAGAGTGTATAGCTGCTCATTAAGTAGAGCAGAGAGTGAATAGCTGATCATTAAGTAGAGCAGCAAAGAGTAAATAGCTGATCATTAAACAGAGCAGCAACGAGTGAATAGCTGATCATTAAGTAGAGCAGAGGGTGAATAGCTGATCATTAAGTAGAGCAGCAAAGAGTGTATAGGTGATCATTAAGTAGAGCAGAGAGTGAATAGCTGATCATTAAGTAGAGCAGCAAAGAGTAAATAGCTGATCATTAAACAGAGCAGCAACGAGTGAATAGCTGATCATTAAGTAGAGCAGCAAAGAGTAAATAGCTGATCATTAAACAGAACAGCAAAGAGTGAATAGCTGATCATTAAGTAGAGCAGCAAAGAGTAAATAGTTGATCATTAAGTAGAGCAGAGTGAATAGCAGATCATTAAGTAGAGCAGCAAAGAGTAAATAGCTGATCATTAAGTAGAGCAGCAAAGAGTAAATAGCTGATCATTAAACAGAGCAGCAAAGAGTGAATAGCTGATCATTAAGTAGAGCAGCAAAGAGTAAATAGCTGATCATTAAGTAGAGCAGAGTGAATAGCTGATCATTAAGTAGAGCAGCAAAGAGTAAATAGCTGATCATTAAACAGAGCAGCAAAGAGTGAATAGCTGATCATTAAGTAGAGCAGCAAAGAGTGAATAGTTGATCATTAAGTAGAGCAGCAAAGAGTGAATAGCTGATCATTAAGTAGAGCAGCAAAGGGTAAATAGCTGATCATTAAGTAGAGCAGAGAGTGAATAGCTGATCATTAAGTAGAGCAGCAAAGAGTAAATAGCTGATCATTAAACAGAGCAGCAACGAGTGAATAGCTGATCATTAAGTAGAGCAGCAAAGAGTGAATAGTTGATCATTAAGTAGAGCAGCAAAGAGTGAATAGCTGATCATTAAGTAGAGCAGCAAAGAGTGAATAGCTGATCATAAAGTAGAACAGCTAAGAGTGAATAGCTGATCATAAAGTAGAGCAGCAAAGAGTGAATAGCTGATCATTAAGTAGAGCAGCAAAGAGTAAATAGCTGATCATTAAGTAGAGCAGAGAGTGAATAGCTGATCATTAAGTAGAGCAGCAAAGAGTAAATAGCTGATCATTAAACAGAGCAGCAACGAGTGAATAGCTGATCATTAAGTAGAGCAGCAAAGAGTGAATAGCTGATCAAGTGGAGCAGCAAAGAGTAAATAGCTGATCATAAAGTAGAGCAGCAAAGAGTAAATAGCTGATCATTAAGTAGAGCAGAGAGTGAATAGCTGATCATTAAGTAGAGCAGCAAAGGGTAAATAGCTGATCATTAAGCAGAGCAGCAACGAGTGAATAGCTGATCATTAAGTAGAGCAGCAAAGAGTAAATAGCTGATCATTAAGTAGAGCAGAGAGTGAATAGCTGATCATTAAGTAGAGCAGCAAAGAGTAAATAGCTGATCATTAAGTAGAGCAGAGAGTGAATAGCTGATCATTAAGTAGAGCAGCAAAGAGTAAATAGCTGATCATTAAACAGAGCAGCTACGAGTGAATAGCTGATCATTAAGTAGAGCAGCAAAGAGTAAATAGCTGATCATTAAGTAGAGCAGCAAAGAGTGAATAGCTGATCATAAAGTAGAGCAGCAAAGAGTAAATAGCTGATCATTAAGTAGAGCAGAGAGTGAATAGCTGATCATTAAGTAGAGCAGCAAAGAGTAAATAGCTGATCATTAAGTAGAGCAGCAAAGATTAATAGCTGATCATAAAGTAGAGCAGCAAAGAGTGAATAGCTGATCATTAAGTAGAGCAGAGAGTGAATAGCTGATCATTAAGTAGAGCAGCAAAGAGTAAATAGCTGATCATTAAGTAGAGCAGCAAAGAGTGAATAGCTGATCATTAAGTAGAGCAGCAAAGAGTGTATAGCTGATCATTAAGTAGAGCAGCAAAGAGTGTATAGGTGATGATTAAGTAGAGCAGCAAAGAGTAAATAGCTGATCATTAAGTAGCGCAGAGGGTGAATAGCTGATCAAGTAGAGCAGCAAAGAGTGAATAGCTGATCATAAATAGAGCAGCAAAGAGTGTATAGCTGATCATTAAGTAGAGCAGAGAGGGAATAGCTGATCATTAAGTAGAGCAGCAAAGAGTAAATAGCTGATCATTAAACAGAGCAGCAACGAGTGAATAGCTGATCATTAAGTAGAGCAGCAAAGAGTAAATAGCTGATCATAAAGTAGAGCAGAGAGTGAATAGCTGATCATTAAGTAGAGCAGAGGGAATAGCTGATCATTAAGTAGAGCAGCAAAGAGTAAATAGCTGATCATTAAACAGAGCAGCAAAGAGTGAATAGCTGATCATTAAGTAGCGCAGCAGAGTAAATAGCTGATCATTAAGTAGAGCAGCAAAGAGTGAATAGCTGATCATAAAGTAGAGCAGAGTGAATAGCTGATCATTAAGTAGAGCAGAGAGGGAATAGCTGATCATTAAGTAGAGCAGAGAGTGAATAGCTGATCATTAAGTAGAGCAGAGAGGGAATAGCTGATCATTAAGTAGAGCAGCAAAGAGTAAATAGCTGATCATTAAACAGAGCAGCAAAGAGTAAATAGCTGATCATTAAGTAGAGCAGCAGAGTAAATAGCTGATCATTTAGTAGAGCAGCAAAGAGTAAATAGCTGATCATAAAGTAGAGCAGCAAAGAGTAAATAGCTGATCATTAAGTAGAGCAGAGAGTGAATAGCTGATCATTAAGTAGAGCAGCAAAGGGTAAATAGCTGATCATTAAGCAGAGCAGCAACGAGTGAATAGCTGATCATTAAGTAGAGCAGCAAAGAGTAAATAGCTGATCATTAAGTAGAGGAGAGAGTGAATAGCTGATCATTAAGTAGAGCAGCAAAGAGTGTATAGCTGATCATTAAGTAGAGCAGCAAAGAGTGTATAGGTGATGATTAAGTAGAGCAGCAAAGAGTGAATAGCTGATCATTAAGTAGAGCAGAGGGTGAATAGCTGATCAAGTAGAGCAGCAAAGAGTGAATAGCTGATCATAAATAGAGCAGCAAAGAGTGTATAGCTGATCATTAAGTAGAGCAGAGAGGGAATAGCTGATCATTAAGTAGAGCAGCAAAGAGTAAATAGCTGATCATTAAACAGCGCAGCAACGAGTGAATAGCTGATCATTAAGTAGAGCAGCAAAGAGTAAATAGCTGATCATAAAGTAGAGCAGAGAGTGAATAGCTGATCATTAAGTAGAGCAGAGGGAATAGCTGATCATTAAGTAGAGCAGCAAAGAGTAAATAGCTGATCATTAAACAGAGCAGCAAAGAGTGAATAGCTGATCATTAAGTAGCGCAGCAGAGTAAATAGCTGATCATTAAGTAGAGCAGCAAAGAGTGAATAGCTGATCATAAAGTAGAGCAGAGTGAATATCTGATCATTAAGTAGAGCAGAGAGGGAATAGCTGATCATTAAGTAGAGCAGAGAATGAATAGCTGATCATTAAGTAGAGCAGAGAGGGAATAGCTGATCATTAAGTAGAGCAGCAAAGAGTAAATAGCTGATCATTAAACAGAGCAGCAAAGAGTAAATAGCTGATAATTAAGTAGAGCAGCAGAGTAAATAGCTGATCATTTAGTAGAGCAGCAAAGAGTAAATAGCTGATCATAAAGTAGAGCAGCAAAGAGTAAATAGCTGATCATTAAGTAGAGCAGAGAGTGAATAGCTGATCATTAAGTAGAGCAGCAAAGGGTAAATAGCTGATCATTAAGCAGAGCAGCAACGAGTGAATAGCTGATCATTAAGTAGAGCAGCAAAGAGTAAATAGCTGATCATTAAGTAGAGCAGAGAGTGAATAGCTGATCATTAAGTAGAGCAGCAAAGAGTAAATAGCTGATCATTAAGTAGAGCAGAGAGTGAATAGCTGATCATTAAGTAGAGCAGCAAAGAGTAAATAGCTGATCATTAAACAGAGCAGCTACGAGTGAATAGCTGATCATTAAGTAGAGCAGCAAAGAGTAAATAGCTGATCATTAAGTAGAGCAGCAAAGAGTGAATAGCTGATCATAAAGTAGAGCAGCAAAGAGTAAATAGCTGATCATTAAGTAGAGCAGAGAGTGAATAGCTGATCATTAAGTAGAGCAGCAAAGAGTAAATAGCTGATCATTAAGTAGAGCAGCAAAGATTAATAGCTGATCATAAAGTAGAGCAGCAAAGAGTGAATAGCTGATCATTAAGTAGAGCAGAGAGTGAATAGCTGATCATTAAGTAGAGCAGCAAAGAGTAAATAGCTGATCATTAAGTAGAGCAGCAAAGAGTGAATAGCTGATCATTAAGTAGAGCAGCAAAGAGTGTATAGCTGATCATTAAGTAGAGCAGCAAAGAGTGTATAGGGGATGATTAAGTAGAGCAGCAAAGAGTAAATAGCTGATCATTAAGTAGAGCAGAGGGTGAATAGCTGATCAAGTAGAGCAGCAAAGAGTGAATAGCTGATCATAAATAGAGCAGCAAAGAGTGTATAGCTGATCATTAAGTAGAGCAGAGAGGGAATAGCTGATCATTAAGTAGAGCAGCAAAGAGTAAATAGCTGATCATTAAACAGAGCAGCAACGAGTGAATAGCTGATCATTAAGTAGAGCAGCAAAGAGTAAATAGCTGATCATAAAGTAGAGCAGAGAGTGAATAGCTGATCATTAAGTAGAGCAGAGGGAATAGCTGATCATTAAGTAGAGCAGCAAAGAGTAAATAGCTGATCATTAAACAGAGCAGCAAAGAGTGAATAGCTGATCATTAAGTAGCGCAGCAGAGTAAATAGCTGATCATTAAGTAGAGCAGCAAAGAGTGAATAGCTGATCATAAAGTAGAGCAGAGTGAATAGCTGATCATTAAGTAGAGCAGAGAGGGAATAGCTGATCATTAAGTAGAGCAGAGAGTGAATAGCTGATCATTAAGTAGAGCAGAGAGGGAATAGCTGATCATTAAGTAGAGCAGCAAAGAGTAAATAGCTGATCATTAAACAGAGCAGCAAAGAGTAAATAGCTGATCATTAAGTAGAGCAGCAGAGTAAATAGCTGATCATTTAGTAGAGCAGCAAAGAGTAAATAGCTGATCATTAAGTAGAGTAGCAAAGAGTGAATAGCTGATCATAAAGTAGAGCAGAGAGTGAATAGCTGATCATTAAGTAGAGCAGAGAGGGAATAGCTGATCATTAAGTAGAGCAGAGAGTGAATAGCTGATCATTAAGTAGAGCAGCATAGAGTAAATAGCTGATCATTAAACAGAGCAGGAACGAGTGAATAGCTGATCATTAAGTAGAGCAGCAAAGAGTAAATAGCTGATCATTAAGTAGAGCAGAGTGAATAGCTGATCATTAAGTAGAGCAGCAAAGAGTGAATAGCTGATCATTAAGTAGAGCAGCAAAGAGTAAATAGCTGATCATCAAGTAGAGCAGCAAAGAGTGAATAGCTGATCATTAAGTAGAGCAGCAAAGAGTGAATAGCTGATCATTAAGTAGAGTAGAGAGTAAATAACTGATCATTAAGTAGAGCAGCAAAGAGTGAATAGCTGATCATTAAGTAGAGCAGTGAAGAGTAAATAGCTGATCATTAAGTAGAGCAGCAAAGAGTAAATAGCTGATCATTAAGTAGAGCAGCAAAGAGTAAATAGCTGATCATTAAGTAGAGCAGCAAAGAGTGAATAGCTGATCATTAAGTAGAGCAGCAAAGAGTAAATAGCTGATCATTAAGTAGAGCAGCAAAGAGTAAATAGCTGATCATTAAGTAGAGCAGAGAGTAAATAGCTGATCATTAAGTAGAGCAGAGTGAATAGCTGATCATTAAGTAGAGCAGCAAAGAGTAAATAGCTGATCATTAAACAGAGCAGCAAAGAGTGAATAGCTGATCATTAAGTAGAGCAGCAAAGAGTAAATAGCTGATCATTAAGTAGAGCAGAGAGTGAATAGCTGATCATTAAGTAGAGCAGCAAAGAGTAAATAGCTGATCATTAAACAGAGCAGCAACGAGTGAATAGCTGATCATTAAGTAGAGCAGAGGGTGAATAGCTGATCATTAAGTAGAGCAGCAAAGAGTGTATAGCTGATCATTAAGTAGAGCAGAGAGTGAATAGCTGATCATTACGTAGAGCAGCAAAGAGTAAATAGCTGATCATTAAACAGAGCAGCAACGAGTGAATAGCTGATCATTAAGTAGAGCAGAGGGTGAATAGCTGATCATTAGGTAGAGCAGCAAAGAGTGTATAGCTGATCATTAAGTAGAGCAGCAAAGAGTAAATAGCTGATCATTAAACAGAGCAGCAACGAGTGAATAGCTGATCATTAAGTAGAGCAGCAAAGAGTAAATAGCTGATCATTAAACAGAGCAGCAACGAGTGAATAGCTGATCATTAAGTAGAGCAGCAAAGAGTAAATAGCTGATCATTAAGTAGAGCAGCAAAGAGTAAATAGCTGATCATTAAGTAGAACAGAGAGTAAATAGCTGATCATTAAGTAGAGCAGAGAGTAAATAGCGGATCATTAAGTAGAGCAGAGTGAATAGCTGATCATTAAGTAGAGCAGCAAAGAGTAAATAGCTGATCATTAAACAGAGCAGCAAAGAGTGAATAGCTGATCATTAAGTAGAGCAGCAAAGAGTAAATAGCTGATCATTAAGTAGAGCAGAGAGTGAATAGCTGATCATTAAGTAGAGCAGCAAAGAGTAAATAGCTGATCATTAAACAGAGCAGCAACGAGTGAATAGCTGATCATTAAGTAGAGCAGCAAAGAGTGAATAGTTGATCATTAAGTAGAGCAGCAAAGAGTGAATAGCTGATCATTAAGTAGAGCAGCAAAGAGTGAATAGCTGATCATAAAGTAGAACAGCTAAGAGTGAATAGCTGATCATAAAGTAGAGCAGCAAAGAGTGAATAGCTGATCATTAAGTAGAGCAGCAAAGAGTAAATAGCTGATCATTAAACAGAGCAGCTACGAGTGAATAGCTGATCATTAAGTAGAGCAGCAAAGAGTAAATAGCTGATCATTAAGTAGAGCAGCAAAGAGTGAATAGCTGATCATAAAGTAGAGCAGCAAAGAGTAAATAGCTGATCATTAAGTAGAGCAGAGAGTGAATAGCTGATCATTAAGTAGAGCAGCAAAGAGTAAATAGCTGATCATTAAGTAGAGCAGCAAAGATTAATAGCTGATCATAAAGTAGAGCAGCAAAGAGTGAATAGCTGATCATTAAGTAGAGCAGAGAGTGAATAGCTGATCATTAAGTAGAGCAGCAAAGAGTAAATAGCTGATCATTAAGTAGAGCAGCAAAGAGTGAATAGCTGATCATTAAGTAGAGCAGCAAAGAGTGTATAGCTGATCATTAAGTAGAGCAGCAAAGAGTGTATAGGGGATGATTAAGTAGAGCAGCAAAGAGTAAATAGCTGATCATTAAGTAGAGCAGAGGGTGAATAGCTGATCAAGTAGAGCAGCAAAGAGTGAATAGCTGATCATAAATAGAGCAGCAAAGAGTGTATAGCTGATCATTAAGTAGAGCAGAGAGGGAATAGCTGATCATTAAATAGAGCAGCAAAGAGTAAATAGCTGATCATTAAACAGAGCAGCAACGAGTGAATAGCTGATCATTAAGTAGAGCAGCAAAGAGTAAATAGCTGATCATAAAGTAGAGCAGAGAGTGAATAGCTGATCATTAAGTAGAGCAGAGGGAATAGCTGATCATTAAGTAGAGCAGCAAAGAGTAAATAGCTGATCATTAAACAGAGCAGCAAAGAGTGAATAGCTGATCATTAAGTAGCGCAGCAGAGTAAATAGCTGATCATTAAGTAGAGCAGCAAAGAGTGAATAGCTGATCATAAAGTAGAGCAGAGTGAATAGCTGATCATTAAGTAGAGCAGAGAGGGAATAGCTGATCATTAAGTAGAGCAGAGAGTGAATAGCTGATCATTAAGTAGAGCAGAGAGGGAATAGCTGATCATTAAGTAGAGCAGCAAAGAGTAAATAGCTGATCATTAAACAGAGCAGCAAAGAGTAAATAGCTGATCATTAAGTAGAGCAGCAGAGTAAATAGCTGATCATTTAGTAGAGCAGCAAAGAGTAAATAGCTGATCATTAAGTAGAGTAGCAAAGAGTGAATAGCTGATCATAAAGTAGAGCAGAGAGTGAATAGCTGATCATTAAGTAGAGCAGAGAGGGAATAGCTGATCATTAAGTAGAGCAGAGAGTGAATAGCTGATCATTAAGTAGAGCAGCATAGAGTAAATAGCTGATCATTAAACAGAGCAGGAACGAGTGAATAGCTGATCATTAAGTAGAGCAGCAAAGAGTAAATAGCTGATCATTAAGTAGAGCAGAGTGAATAGCTGATCATTAAGTAGAGCAGCAAAGAGTGAATAGCTGATCATTAAGTAGAGCAGCAAAGAGTAAATAGCTGATCATCAAGTAGAGCAGCAAAGAGTGAATAGCTGATCATTAAGTAGAGCAGCAAAGAGTGAATAGCTGATCATTAAGTAGAGTAGAGAGTAAATAACTGATCATTAAGTAGAGCAGCAAAGAGTGAATAGCTGATCATTAAGTAGAGCAGTGAAGAGTAAATAGCTGATCATTAAGTAGAGCAGCAAAGAGTAAATAGCTGATCATTAAGTAGAGCAGCAAAGAGTAAATAGCTGATCATTAAGTAGAGCAGCAAAGAGTGAATAGCTGATCATTAAGTAGAGCAGCAAAGAGTAAATAGCTGATCATTAAGTAGAGCAGCAAAGAGTAAATAGCTGATCATTAAGTAGAGCAGAGAGTAAATAGCTGATCATTAAGTAGAGCAGAGTGAATAGCTGATCATTAAGTAGAGCAGCAAAGAGTAAATAGCTGATCATTAAACAGAGCAGCAAAGAGTGAATAGCTGATCATTAAGTAGAGCAGCAAAGAGTAAATAGCTGATCATTAAGTAGAGCAGAGAGTGAATAGCTGATCATTAAGTAGAGCAGCAAAGAGTAAATAGCTGATCATTAAATAGAGCAGAGGGTGAATAGCTGATCATTAAGTAGAGCAGCAAAGAGTGTATAGCTGATCATTAAGTAGAGCAGAGAGTGAATAGCTGATCATTACGTAGAGCAGCAAAGAGTAAATAGCTGATCATTAAACAGAGCAGCAACGAGTGAATAGCTGATCATTAAGTAGAGCAGAGGGTGAATAGCTGATCATTAAGTAGAGCAGCAAAGAGTGTATAGCTGATCATTAAGTAGAGCAGCAAAGAGTAAATAGCTGATCATTAAACAGAGCAGCAACGAGTGAATAGCTGATCATTAAGTAGAGCAGCAAAGAGTAAATAGCTGATCATTAAACAGAGCAGCAACGAGTGAATAGCTGATCATTAAGTAGAGCAGCAAAGAGTAAATAGCTGATCATTAAGTAGAGCAGCAAAGAGTAAATAGCTGATCATTAAGTAGAACAGAGAGTAAATAGCTGATCATTAAGTAGAGCAGAGAGTAAATAGCGGATCATTAAGTAGAGCAGAGTGAATAGCTGATCATTAAGTAGAGCAGCAAAGAGTAAATAGCTGATCATTAAACAGAGCAGCAAAGAGTGAATAGCTGATCATTAAGTAGAGCAGCAAAGAGTGAATAGTTGATCATTAAGTAGAGCAGCAAAGAGTGAATAGCTGATCATTAAGTAGAGCAGCAAAGAGTGAATAGCTGATCATAAAGTAGAACAGCTAAGAGTGAATAGCTGATCATAAAGTAGAGCAGCAAAGAGTGAATAGCTGATCATTAAGTAGAGCAGCAAAGAGTAAATAGCTGATCATTAAGTAGAGCAGAGAGTGAATAGCTGATCATTAAGTAGAGCAGCAAAGAGTAAATAGCTGATCATTAAACAGAGCAGCAACGAGTGAATAGCTGATCATTAAGTAGAGCAGCAAAGAGTGAATAGCTGATCAAGTGGAGCAGCAAAGAGTAAATAGCTGATCATAAAGTAGAGCAGCAAAGAGTAAATAGCTGATCATTAAGTAGAGCAGAGAGTGAATAGCTGATCATTAAGTAGAGCAGCAAAGGGTAAATAGCTGATCATTAAGCAGAGCAGCAACGAGTGAATAGCTGATCATTAAGTAGAGCAGCAAAGAGTAAATAGCTGATCATTAAGTAGAGCAGAGAGTGAATAGCTGATCATTAAGTAGAGCAGCAAAGAGTAAATAGCTGATCATTAAGTAGAGCAGAGAGTGAATAGCTGATCATTAAGTAGAGCAGCAAAGAGTAAATAGCTGATCATTAAGTAGAGCAGCAAAGAGTGAATAGCTGATCATAAAGTAGAGCAGCAAAGAGTAAATAGCTGATCATTAAGTAGAGCAGAGAGTGAATAGCTGATCATTAAGTAGAGCAGCAAAGAGTAAATAGCTGATCATTAAGTAGAGCAGCAAAGATTAATAGCTGATCATAAAGTAGAGCAGCAAAGAGTGAATAGCTGATCATTAAGTAGAGCAGAGAGTGAATAGCTGATCATTAAGTAGAGCAGCAAAGAGTAAATAGCTGATCATTAAGTAGAGCAGCAAAGAGTGAATAGCTGATCATTAAGTAGAGCAGCAAAGAGTGTATAGTTGATCATTAAGTAGAGCAGCAAAGAGTGTATAGGTGATGATTAAGTAGAGCAGCAAAGAGTAAATAGCTGATCATTAAGTAGAGCAGAGGGTGAATAGCTGATCAAGTAGAGCAGCAAAGAGTGAATAGCTGATCATAAATAGAGCAGCAAAGAGTGTATAGCTGATCATTAAGTAGAGCAGAGAGGGAATAGCTGATCATTAAGTAGAGCAGTAAAGAGTAAATAGCTGATCATTAAACAGAGCAGCAACGAGTGAATAGCTGATCATTAAGTAGAGCAGCAAAGAGTAAATAGCTGATCATAAAGTAGAGCAGAGAGTGAATAGCTGATCATTAAGTAGAGCAGAGGGAATAGCTGATCATTAAGTAGAGCAGCAAAGAGTAAATAGCTGATCATTAAACAGAGCAGCAAAGAGTGAATAGCTGATCATTAAGTAGAGCAGCAGAGTAAATAGCTGATCATTAAGTAGAGCAGCAAAGAGTGAATAGCTGATCATAAAGTAGAGCAGAGTGAATAGCTGATCATTAAGTAGAGCAGAGAGGGAATAGCTGATCATTAAGTAGAGCAGAGAGTGAATAGCTGATCATTAAGTAGAGCAGAGAGGGAATAGCTGATCATTAAGTAGAGCAGCAAAGAGTAAATAGCTGATCATTAAACAGAGCAGCAAAGAGTAAATAGCTGATCATTAAGTAGAGCAGCAGAGTAAATAGCTGATCATTTAGTAGAGCAGCAAAGAGTAAATAGCTGATCATTAAGTAGAGTAGCAAAGAGTGAATAGCTGATCATAAAGTAGAGCAGAGAGTGAATAGCTGATCATTAAGTAGAGCAGAGAGGGAATAGCTGATCATTAAGTAGAGCAGAGAGTGAATAGCTGATCATTAATTAGAGCAGCATAGAGTAAATAGCTGATCATTAAACAGAGCAGGAACGAGTGAATAGCTGATCATTAAGTAGAGCAGCAAAGAGTAAATAGCTGATCATTAAGTAGAGCAGAGTGAATAGCTGATCATTAAGTAGAGCAGCAAAGAGTGAATAGCTGATCATTAAGTAGAGCAGCAAAGAGTAAATAGCTGATCATCAAGTAGAGCAGCAAAGAGTGAATAGCTGATCATTAAGTAGAGCAGCAAAGAGTGAATAGTTGATCATTAAGTAGAGTAGAGAGTAAATAGCTGATCATTAAGTAGAGCAGCAAAGAGTAAATAGCTGATCATTAAGTAGAGCAGCAAAGAGTAAATAGCTGATCATTAAGTAGAGCAGCAAAGAGTGAATAGCAGATCATTAAGTAGAGCAGCAAAGAGTAAATAGCTGATCATTAAGTCGAGCAGCAAAGAGTAAATAGCTGATCATTAAGTAGAGCAGAGAGTAAATAGCTGATCATTAAGTAGAGCAGAGTGAATAGCTGATCATTAAGTAGAGCAGCAAAGAGTAAATAGCTGATCATTAAACAGAGCAGCAAAGAGTGAATAGCTGATCATTAAGTAGAGCAGCAAAGAGTAAATAGCTGATCATTAAGTAGAGCAGAGAGTGAATAGCTGATCATTAAGTAGAGAAGCAAAGAGTAAATAACTGATCATTAAACAGAACAGCAAAGAGTGAATAGCTGATCATTAAGTAGAGCAGAAAAGAGTAAATAGTTGATCATTAAGTAGAGCAGAGTGAATAGCAGATCATTAAGTAGAGCAGCAAAGAGTAAATAGCTGATCATTAAGTAGAGCAGCAGAGTAAATAGCTGATCATTAAGTAGAGCAGCAAAGGGTGAATAGCTGATCATTAAGTAGAGCAGTAAAGAGTAAATAGCTGATCATTAAACAGAGCAGCAAAGAGTGAATAGCTGATCATTAAATAGAGCAGAGGGTGAATAGCTGATCATTAAGTAGAGCAGCAAAGAGTGTATAGCTGATCATTAAGTAGAGCAGAGAGTGAATAGCTGATCATTAAGTAGAGCAGCAAAGAGTAAATAGCTGATCATTAAACAGAGCAGCAACGAGTGAATAGCTGATCATTAAGTAGAGCAGAGGGTGAATAGCTGATCATTAAGTAGAGCAGCAAAGAGTGTATAGCTGATCATTAAGTAGAGCAGAGAGTGAATAGCTGATCATTAAGTAGAGAAGAGGGTGAATAGCTGATCATTAAGTAGAGCAGCAAAGAGTGTATAGCTGATCATTAAACAGAGCAGCAACGAGTGAATAGCTGATCATTAAGTAGAGCAGCAAAGAGTAAATAGCTGATCATTAAGTAGAGCAGCAAAGAGTAAATAGCTGATCATTAAGTAGAGCAGAGTGAATAGCTGATCATTAAGTAGAGCAGCAAAGAGTAAATAGCTGATCATTAAACAGAGCAGCAAAGAGTGAATAGCTGATCATTAAGTAGAGCAGCAAAGAGTAAATAGCTGATCATTAAGTAGAGCAGAGTGAATAGCTGATCATTAAGTAGAGCAGCAAAGAGTAAATAGCTGATCATTAAACAGAGCAGCAAAGAGTGAATAGCTGATCATTAAGTAGAGCAGCAAAGAGTGAATAGTTGATCATTAAGTAGAGCAGCAAAGAGTGAATAGCTGATCATTAAGTAGAGCAGCAAAGAGTGAATAGCTGATCATAAAGTAGAGCAGCAAAGAGTGAATAGCTGATCATAAAGTAGAGCAGCAAAGAGTGAATAGCTGATCATTAAGTAGAGCAGCAAAGAGTAAATAGCTGATCATTAAGTAGAGCAGAGAGTGAATAGCTGATCATTAAGTAGAGCAGCAAAGAGTAAATAGCTGATCATTAAACAGAGCAGCAACGAGTGAATAGCTGATCATTAAGTAGAGCAGCAAAGAGTAAATAGCTGATCATTAAGTAGAGCAGCAAAGAGTAAATAGCTGATCATTAAGTAGAACAGAGAGTAAATATCTGATCATTAAGTAGAGCAGAGAGTAAATAGCTGATCATTAAGTAGAGCAGAGTGAATAGCTGATCATTAAGTAGAGCAGCAAAGAGTAAATAGCTGATCATTAAACAGAGCAGCAAAGAGTGAATAGCTGATCATTAAGTAGAGCAGCAAAGAGTAAATAGCTGATCATTAAGTAGAGCAGAGTGAATAGCTGATCATTAAGTAGAGCAGCAAAGAGTAAATAGCTGATCATTAAACAGAGCAGCAACGAGTGAATAGCTGATCATTAAGTAGAGCAGCAAAGAGTGAATAGTTGATCATTAAGTAGAGCAGCAAAGAGTGAATATCTGATCATTAAGTAGAGCAGCAAAGAGTAAATAGCTGATCATTAAACAGAGCAGCAACGAGTGAATAGCTGATCATTAAGTAGAGCAGCAAAGAGTGAATAGCTGATCAAGTGGAGCAGCAAAGAGTAAATAGCTGATCATAAAGTAGAGCAGCAAAGAGTAAATAGCTGATCATTAAGTAGAGCAGAGAGTGAATAGCTGATCATTAAGTAGAGCAGCAAAGGGTAAATAGCTGATCATTAAGCAGAGCAGCAACGAGTGAATAGCTGATCATTAAGTAGAGCAGCAAAGAGTAAATAGCTGATCATTAAGTAGAGCAGAGAGTGAATAGCTGATCATTAAGTAGAGCAGCAAAGAGTAAATAGCTGATCATTAAACAGAGCAGCAACGAGTGAATAGCTGATCATTAAGTAGAGCAGAGGGTGAATAGCTGATCATTAAGTAGAGCAGCAAAGAGTGTATAGCTGATCATTAAGTAGAGCAGAGAGTGAATAGCTGATCATTAAGTAGAGCAGCAAAGAGTAAATAGCTGATCATTAAACAGAGCAGCAACGAGTGAATAGCTGATCATTAAGTAGAGCAGCAAAGAGTAAATAGCTGATCATTAAGTAGAGCAGAGTGAATAGCTGATCATTAAGTAGAGCAGCAAAGAGTAAATAGCTGATCATTAAACAGAGCAGCAAAGAGTGAATAGCTGATCATTAAGTAGAGCAGCAAAGAGTAAATAGCTGATCATTAAGTAGAGCAGAGTGAATAGCTGATCATTAAGTAGAGCAGCAAAGAGTAAATAGCTGATCATTAAACAGAGCAGCAAAGAGTGAATAGCTGATCATTAAGTAGAGCAGCAAAGAGTGAATAGTTGATCATTAAGTAGAGCAGCAAAGAGTGAATAGCTGATCATTAAGTAGAGCAGCAAAGAGTGAATAGCTGATCATAAAGTAGAGCAGCAAAGAGTGAATAGCTGATCATAAAGTAGAGCAGCAAAGAGTGAATAGCTGATCATTAAGTAGAGCAGCAAAGAGTAAATAGCTGATCATTAAGTAGAGCAGAGAGTGAATAGCTGATCATTAAGTAGAGCAGCAAAGAGTAAATAGCTGATCATTAAACAGAGCAGCAACGAGTGAATAGCTGATCATTAAGTAGAGCAGCAAAGAGTAAATAGCTGATCATTAAGTAGAGCAGCAAAGAGTAAATAGCTGATCATTAAGTAGAACAGAGAGTAAATATCTGATCATTAAGTAGAGCAGAGAGTAAATAGCTGATCATTAAGTAGAGCAGAGTGAATAGCTGATCATTAAGTAGAGCAGCAAAGAGTAAATAGCTGATCATTAAACAGAGCAGCAAAGAGTGAATAGCTGATCATTAAGTAGAGCAGCAAAGAGTAAATAGCTGATCATTAAGTAGAGCAGAGTGAATAGCTGATCATTAAGTAGAGCAGCAAAGAGTAAATAGCTGATCATTAAACAGAGCAGCAACGAGTGAATAGCTGATCATTAAGTAGAGCAGCAAAGAGTGAATAGTTGATCATTAAGTAGGGCAGCAAAGAGTGAATATCTGATCATTAAGTAGAGCAGCAAAGAGTAAATAGCTGATCATTAAGTAGAGCAGAGAGTGAATAGCTGATCATTAAGTAGAGCAGCAAAGAGTAAATAGCTGATCATTAAACAGAGCAGCAACGAGTGAATAGCTGATCATTAAGTAGAGCAGCAAAGAGTGAATAGTTGATCATTAAGTAGAGCAGCAAAGAGTGAATAGCTGATCATAAAGTAGAACAGCTAAGAGTGAATAGCTGATCATAAAGTAGAGCAGCAAAGAGTGAATAGCTGATCATTAAGTAGAGCAGCAAAGAGTAAATAGCTGATCATTAAGTAGAGCAGAGAGTGAATAGCTGATCATTAAGTAGAGCAGCAAAGAGTAAATAGCTGATCATTAAACAGAGCAGCAACGAGTGAATAGCTGATCATTAAGTAGAGCAGCAAAGAGTGAATAGCTGATCAAGTGGAGCAGCAAAGAGTAAATAGCTGATCATAAAGTAGAGCAGCAAAGAGTAAATAGCTGATCATTAAGTAGAGCAGAGAGTGAATAGCTGATCATTAAGTAGAGCAGCAAAGGGTAAATAGCTGATCATTAAGCAGAGCAGCAACGAGTGAATAGCTGATCATTAAGTAGAGCAGCAAAGAGTAAATAGCTGATCATTAAGTAGAGCAGAGAGTGAATAGCTGATCATTAAGTAGAGCAGCAAAGAGTAAATAGCTGATCATTAAGTAGAGCAGAGAGTGAATAGCTGATCATTAAGTAGAGCAGCAAAGAGTAAATAGCTGATCATTAAACAGAGCAGCTACGAGTGAATAGCTGATCATTAAGTAGAGCAGCAAAGAGTAAATAGCTGATCATTAAGTAGAGCAGCAAAGAGTGAATAGCTGATCATAAAGTAGAGCAGCAAAGAGTAAATAGCTGATCATTAAGTAGAGCAGAGAGTGAATAGCTGATCATTAAGTAGAGCAGCAAAGAGTAAATAGCTGATCATTAAGTAGAGCAGCAAAGATTAATAGCTGATCATAAAGTAGAGCAGCAAAGAGTGAATAGCTGATCATTAAGTAGAGCAGAGAGTGAATAGCTGATCATTAAGTAGAGCAGCAAAGAGTAAATAGCTGATCATTAAGTAGAGCAGCAAAGAGTGTATAGCTGATCATTAAGTAGAGCAGCAAAGAGTGTATAGGTGATGATTAAGTAGAGCAGCAAAGAGTAAATAGCTGATCATTAAGTAGAGCAGAGGGTGAATAGCTGATCAAGTAGAGCAGCAAAGAGTGAATAGCTGATCATAAATAGAGCAGCAAAGAGTGTATAGCTGATCATTAAGTAGAGCAGAGAGGGAATAGCTGATCATTAAGTAGAGCAGCAAAGAGTAAATAGCTGATCATTAAACAGAGCAGCAACGAGTGAATAGCTGATCATTAAGTAGAGCAGCAAAGAGTGAATAGTTGATCATTAAGTAGAGCAGCAAAGAGTGAATAGCTGATCATTAAGTAGAGCAGCAAAGAGTGAATAGCTGATCATAAAGTAGAACAGCTAAGAGTTAATAGCTGATCATAAAGTAGAGCAGCAAAGAGTGAATAGCTGATCATTAAGTAGAGCAGCAAAGAGTAAATAGCTGATCATTAAGTAGAGCAGAGAGTGAATAGCTGATCATTAAGTAGAGCAGCAAAGAGTAAATAGCTGATCATTAAACAGAGCAGCAACGAGTGAATAGCTGATCATTAAGTAGAGCAGCAAAGAGTGAATAGCTGATCAAGTGGAGCAGCAAAGAGTAAATAGCTGATCATAAAGTAGAGCAGCAAAGAATAAATAGCTGATCATTAAGTAGAGCAGAGAGTGAATAGCTGATCATTAAGTAGAGCAGCAAAGGGTAAATAGCTGATCATTAAGCAGAGCAGCAACGAGTGAATAGCTGATCATTAAGTAGAGCAGCAAAGAGTAAATAGCTGATCATTAAGTAGAGCAGAGAGTGAATAGCTGATCATTAAGTAGAGCAGCAAAGAGTAAATAGCTGATCATTAAACAGAGCAGCAACGAGTGAATAGCTGATCATTAAGTAGAGCAGAGGGTGAATAGCTGATCATTAAGTAGAGCAGCAAAGAGTGTATAGCTGATCATTAAGTAGAGCAGAGAGTGAATAGCTGATCATTAAGTAGAGCAGCAAAGAGTAAATAGCTGATCATTAAACAGAGCAGCAACGAGTGAATAGCTGATCATTAAGTAGAGCAGCAAAGAGTAAATAGCTGATCATTAAGTAGAGCAGAGTGAATAGCTGATCATTAAGTAGAGCAGCATAGAGTAAATAGCTGATCATTAAACAGAGCAGCAAAGAGTGAATAGCTGATCATTAAGTAGAGCAGCAAAGAGTAAATAGCTGATCATTAAGTAGAGCAGAGTGAATAGCTGATCATTAAGTAGAGCAGCAAAGAGTAAATAGCTGATCATTAAACAGAGCAGCAAAGAGTGAATAGCTGATCATTAAGTAGAGCAGCAAAGAGTGAATAGTTGATCATTAAGTAGAGCAGCAAAGAGTGAATAGCTGATCATTAAGTAGAGCAGCAAAGAGTGAATAGCTGATCATAAAGTAGAGCAGCAAAGAGTGAATAGCTGATCATAAAGTAGAGCAGCAAAGAGTAAATAGCTGATCATTAAGTAGAGCAGCAAAGAGTAAATAGCTGATCATTAAGTAGAGCAGAGAGTGAATAGCTGATCATTAAGTAGAGCAGCAAAGAGTAAATAGCTGATCATTAAACAGAGCAGCAACGAGTGAATAGCTGATCATTAAGTAGAGCAGCAAAGAGTAAACAGCTGATCATTAAGTAGAGCAGCAAAGAGTAAATAGCTGATCATTAAGTAGAACAGAGAGTAAATATCTGATCATTAAGTAGAGCAGAGAGTAAATAGCTGATCATTAAGTAGAGCAGAGTGAATAGCTGATCATTAAGTAGAGCAGCAAAGAGTAAATAGCTGATCATTAAACAGAGCAGCAAAGAGTGAATAGCTGATCATTAAGTAGAGCAGCAAAGAGTAAATAGCTGATCATTAAGTAGAGCAGAGTGAATAGCTGATCATTAAGTAGAGCAGCAAAGAGTAAATAGCTGATCATTAAACAGAGCAGCAACGAGTGAATAGCTGATCATTAAGTAGAGCAGCAAAGAGTGAATAGTTGATCATTAAGTAGAGCAGCAAAGAGTGAATATCTGATCATTAAGTAGAGCAGCAAAGAGTAAATAGCTGATCATTAAGTAGAGCAGAGAGTGAATAGCTGATCATTAAGTAGAGCAGCAAAGAGTAAATAGCTGATCATTAAACAGAGCAGCAACGAGTGAATAGCTGATCATTAAGTAGAGCAGCAAAGAGTGAATAGTTGATCATTAAGTAGAGCAGCAAAGAGTGAATAGCTGATCATTAAGTAGAGCAGCAAAGAGTGAATAGCTGATCATAAAGTAGAACAGCTAAGAGTGAATAGCTGATCATAAAGTAGAGCAGCAAAGAGTGAATAGCTGATCATTAAGTAGAGCAGCAAAGAGTAAATAGCTGATCATTAAGTAGAGCAGAGAGTGAATAGCTGATCATTAAGTAGAGCAGCAAAGAGTAAATAGCTGATCATTAAACAGAGCAGCAACGAGTGAATAGCTGATCATTAAGTAGAGCAGCAAAGAGTGAATAGCTGATCAAGTGGAGCAGCAAAGAGTAAATAGCTGATCATAAAGTAGAGCAGCAAAGAGTAAATAGCTGATCATTAAGTAGAGCAGAGAGTGAATAGCTGATCATTAAGTAGAGCAGCAAAGGGTAAATAGCTGATCATTAAGCAGAGCAGCAACGAGTGAATAGCTGATCATTAAGTAGAGCAGCAAAGAGTAAATAGCTGATCATTAAGTAGAGCAGAGAGTGAATAGCTGATCATTAAGTAGAGCAGCAAAGAGTAAATAGCTGATCATTAAACAGAGCAGCAACGAGTGAATAGCTGATCATTAAGTAGAGCAGCAAAGAGTGAATAGTTGATCATTAAGTAGAGCAGCAAAGAGTGAATAGCTGATCATTAAGTAGAGCAGCAAAGAGTGAATAGCTGATCATAAAGTAGAACAGGTAAGAGTGAATAGCTGATCATAAAGTAGAGCAGCAAAGAGTGAATAGCTGATCATTAAGTAGAGCAGCAAAGAGTAAATAGCTGATCATTAAGTAGAGCAGAGAGTGAATAGCTGATCATTAAGTAGAGCAGCAAAGAGTAAATAGCTGATCATTAAACAGAGCAGCAACGAGTGAATAGCTGATCATTAAGTAGAGCAGCAAAGAGTGAATAGCTGATCAAGTGGAGCAGCAAAGAGTAAATAGCTGATCATAAAGTAGAGCAGCAAAGAGTAAATAGCTGATCATTAAGTAGAGCAGAGAGTGAATAGCTGATCATTAAGTAGAGCAGCAAAGGGTAAATAGCTGATCATTAAGCAGAGCAGCAACGAGTGAATAGCTGATCATTAAGTAGAGCAGCAAAGAGTAAATAGCTGATCATTAAGTAGAGCAGAGAGTGAATAGCTGATCATTAAGTAGAGCAGCAAAGAGTAAATAGCTGATCATTAAGTAGAGCAGAGAGTGAATAGCTGATCATTAAGTAGAGCAGCAAAGAGTAAATAGCTGATCATTAAACAGAGCAGCTACGAGTGAATAGCTGATCATTAAGTAGAGCAGCAAAGAGTAAATAGCTGATCATTAAGTAGAGCAGCAAAGAGTGAATAGCTGATCATAAAGTAGAGCAGCAAAGAGTAAATAGCTGATCATTAAGTAGAGCAGAGAGTGAATAGCTGATCATTAAGTAGAGCAGCAAAGAGTAAATAGCTGATCATTAAGTAGAGCAGCAAAGATTAATAGCTGATCATAAAGTAGAGCAGCAAAGAGTGAATAGCTGATCATTAAGTAGAGCAGAGAGTGAATAGCTGATCATTAAGTAGAGCAGCAAAGAGTAAATAGCTGATCATTAAGTAGAGCAGCAAAGAGTGTATAGCTGATCATTAAGTAGAGCAGCAAAGAGTGTATAGGTGATGATTAAGTAGAGCAGCAAAGAGTAAATAGCTGATCATTAAGTAGAGCAGAGGGTGAATAGCTGATCAAGTAGAGCAGCAAAGAGTGAATAGCTGATCATAAATAGAGCAGCAAAGAGTGTATAGCTGATCATTAAGTAGAGCAGAGAGGGAATAGCTGATCATTAAGTAGAGCAGCAAAGAGTAAATAGCTGATCATTAAACAGAGCAGCAACGAGTGAATAGCTGATCATTAAGTAGAGCAGCAAAGAGTGAATAGTTGATCATTAAGTAGAGCAGCAAAGAGTGAATAGCTGATCATTAAGTAGAGCAGCAAAGAGTGAATAGCTGATCATAAAGTAGAACAGCTAAGAGTTAATAGCTGATCATAAAGTAGAGCAGCAAAGAGTGAATAGCTGATCATTAAGTAGAGCAGCAAAGAGTAAATAGCTGATCATTAAGTAGAGCAGAGAGTGAATAGCTGATCATTAAGTAGAGCAGCAAAGAGTAAATAGCTGATCATTAAACAGAGCAGCAACGAGTGAATAGCTGATCATTAAGTAGAGCAGCAAAGAGTGAATAGCTGATCAAGTGGAGCAGCAAAGAGTAAATAGCTGATCATAAAGTAGAGCAGCAAAGAATAAATAGCTGATCATTAAGTAGAGCAGAGAGTGAATAGCTGATCATTAAGTAGAGCAGCAAAGGGTAAATAGCTGATCATTAAGCAGAGCAGCAACGAGAGAATAGCTGATCATTAAGTAGAGCAGCAAAGAGTAAATAGCTGATCATTAAGTAGAGCAGAGAGTGAATAGCTGATCATTAAGTAGAGCAGCAAAGAGTAAATAGCTGATCATTAAACAGAGCAGCAACGAGTGAATAGCTGATCATTAAGTAGAGCAGCAAAGAGTGAATAGCTGATCAAGTGGAGCAGCAAAGAGTAAATAGCTGATCATAAAGTAGAGCAGCAAAGAGTAAATAGCTGATCATTAAGTAGAGCAGAGAGTGAATAGCTGATCATTAAGTAGAGCAGCAAAGGGTAAATAGCTGATCATTAAGCAGAGCAGCAACGAGTGAATAGCTGATCATTAAGTAGAGCAGCAAAGAGTAAATAGCTGATCATTAAGTAGAGCAGAGAGTGAATAGCTGATCATTAAGTAGAGCAGCAAAGAGTAAATAGCTGATCATTAAACAGAGCAGCAACGAGTGAATAGCTGATCATTAAGTAGAGCAGCAAAGAGTGAATAGTTGATCATTAAGTAGAGCAGCAAAGAGTGAATAGCTGATCATTAAGTAGAGCAGCAAAGAGTGAATAGCTGATCATAAAGTAGAACAGCTAAGAGTGAATAGCTGATCATAAAGTAGAGCAGCAAAGAGTGAATAGCTGATCATTAAGTAGAGCAGCAAAGAGTAAATAGCTGATCATTAAGTAGAGCAGAGAGTGAATAGCTGATCATTAAGTAGAGCAGCAAAGAGTAAATAGCTGATCATTAAACAGAGCAGCAACGAGTGAATAGCTGATCATTAAGTAGAGCAGCAAAGAGTGAATAGCTGATCAAGTGGAGCAGCAAAGAGTAAATAGCTGATCATAAAGTAGAGCAGCAAAGAGTAAATAGCTGATCATTAAGTAGAGCAGAGAGTGAATAGCTGATCATTAAGTAGAGCAGCAAAGGGTAAATAGCTGATCATTAAGCAGAGCAGCAACGAGTGAATAGCTGATCATTAAGTAGAGCAGCAAAGAGTAAATAGCTGATCATTAAGTAGAGCAGAGAGTGAATAGCTGATCATTAAGTAGAGCAGCAAAGAGTAAATAGCTGATCATTAAGTAGAGCAGAGAGTGAATAGCTGATCATTAAGTAGAGCAGCAAAGAGTAAATAGCTGATCATTAAACAGAGCAGCTACGAGTGAATAGCTGATCATTAAGTAGAGCAGCAAAGAGTAAATAGCTGATCATTAAGTAGAGCAGCAAAGAGTGAATAGCTGATCATAAAGTAGAGCAGCAAAGAGTAAATAGCTGATCATTAAGTAGAGCAGAGAGTGAATAGCTGATCATTAAGTAGAGCAGCAAAGAGTAAATAGCTGATCATTAAGTAGAGCAGCAAAGATTAATAGCTGATCATAAAGTAGAGCAGCAAAGAGTGAATAGCTGATCATTAAGTAGAGCAGAGAGTGAATAGCTGATCATTAAGTAGAGCAGCAAAGAGTAAATAGCTGATCATTAAGTAGAGCAGCAAAGAGTGTATAGCTGATCATTAAGTAGAGCAGCAAAGAGTGTATAGGTGATGATTAAGTAGAGCAGCAAAGAGTAAATAGCTGATCATTAAGTAGAGCAGAGGGTGAATAGCTGATCAAGTAGAGCAGCAAAGAGTGAATAGCTGATCATAAATAGAGCAGCAAAGAGTGTATAGCTGATCATTAAGTAGAGCAGAGAGGGAATAGCTGATCATTAAGTAGAGCAGCAAAGAGTAAATAGCTGATCATTAAACAGAGCAGCAACGAGTGAATAGCTGATCATTAAGTAGAGCAGCAAAGAGTGAATAGTTGATCATTAAGTAGAGCAGCAAAGAGTGAATAGCTGATCATTAAGTAGAGCAGCAAAGAGTGAATAGCTGATCATAAAGTAGAACAGCTAAGAGTTAATAGCTGATCATAAAGTAGAGCAGCAAAGAGTGAATAGCTGATCATTAAGTAGAGCAGCAAAGAGTAAATAGCTGATCATTAAGTAGAGCAGAGAGTGAATAGCTGATCATTAAGTAGAGCAGCAAAGAGTAAATAGCTGATCATTAAACAGAGCAGCAACGAGTGAATAGCTGATCATTAAGTAGAGCAGCAAAGAGTGAATAGCTGATCAAGTGGAGCAGCAAAGAGTAAATAGCTGATCATAAAGTAGAGCAGCAAAGAATAAATAGCTGATCATTAAGTAGAGCAGAGAGTGAATAGCTGATCATTAAGTAGAGCAGCAAAGGGTAAATAGCTGATCATTAAGCAGAGCAGCAACGAGTGAATAGCTGATCATTAAGTAGAGCAGCAAAGAGTAAATAGCTGATCATTAAGTAGAGCAGAGAGTGAATAGCTGATCATTAAGTAGAGCAGCAAAGAGTAAATAGCTGATCATTAAACAGAGCAGCAACGAGTGAATAGCTGATCATTAAGTAGAGCAGAGGGTGAATAGCTGATCATTAAGTAGAGCAGCAAAGAGTGTATAGCTGATCATTAAGTAGAGCAGAGAGTGAATAGCTGATCATTAAGTAGAGCAGCAAAGAGTAAATAGCTGATCATTAAACAGAGCAGCAACGAGTGAATAGCTGATCATTAAGTAGAGCAGCAAAGAGTAAATAGCTGATCATTAAGTAGAGCAGAGTGAATAGCTGATCATTAAGTAGAGCAGCATAGAGTAAATAGCTGATCATTAAACAGAGCAGCAAAGAGTGAATAGCTGATCATTAAGTAGAGCAGCAAAGAGTAAATAGCTGATCATTAAGTAGAGCAGAGTGAATAGCTGATCATTAAGTAGAGCAGCAAAGAGTAAATAGCTGATCATTAAACAGAGCAGCAAAGAGTGAATAGCTGATCATTAAGTAGAGCAGCAAAGAGTGAATAGTTGATCATTAAGTAGAGCAGCAAAGAGTGAATAGCTGATCATTAAGTAGAGCAGCAAAGAGTGAATAGCTGATCATAAAGTAGAGCAGCAAAGAGTGAATAGCTGATCATAAAGTAGAGCAGCAAAGAGTAAATAGCTGATCATTAAGTAGAGCAGCAAAGAGTAAATAGCTGATCATTAAGTAGAGCAGAGAGTGAATAGCTGATCATTAAGTAGAGCAGCAAAGAGTAAATAGCTGATCATTAAACAGAGCAGCAACGAGTGAATAGCTGATCATTAAGTAGAGCAGCAAAGAGTAAACAGCTGATCATTAAGTAGAGCAGCAAAGAGTAAATAGCTGATCATTAAGTAGAACAGAGAGTAAATATCTGATCATTAAGTAGAGCAGAGAGTAAATAGCTGATCATTAAGTAGAGCAGAGTGAATAGCTGATCATTAAGTAGAGCAGCAAAGAGTAAATAGCTGATCATTAAACAGAGCAGCAAAGAGTGAATAGCTGATCATTAAGTAGAGCAGCAAAGAGTAAATAGCTGATCATTAAGTAGAGCAGAGTGAATAGCTGATCATTAAGTAGAGCAGCAAAGAGTAAATAGCTGATCATTAAACAGAGCAGCAACGAGTGAATAGCTGATCATTAAGTAGAGCAGCAAAGAGTGAATAGTTGATCATTAAGTAGAGCAGCAAAGAGTGAATATCTGATCATTAAGTAGAGCAGCAAAGAGTAAATAGCTGATCATTAAGTAGAGCAGAGAGTGAATAGCTGATCATTAAGTAGAGCAGCAAAGAGTAAATAGCTGATCATTAAACAGAGCAGCAACGAGTGAATAGCTGATCATTAAGTAGAGCAGCAAAGAGTGAATAGTTGATCATTAAGTAGAGCAGCAAAGAGTGAATAGCTGATCATTAAGTAGAGCAGCAAAGAGTGAATAGCTGATCATAAAGTAGAACAGCTAAGAGTGAATAGCTGATCATAAAGTAGAGCAGCAAAGAGTGAATAGCTGATCATTAAGTAGAGCAGCAAAGAGTAAATAGCTGATCATTAAGTAGAGCAGAGAGTGAATAGCTGATCATTAAGTAGAGCAGCAAAGAGTAAATAGCTGATCATTAAACAGAGCAGCAACGAGTGAATAGCTGATCATTAAGTAGAGCAGCAAAGAGTGAATAGCTGATCAAGTGGAGCAGCAAAGAGTAAATAGCTGATCATAAAGTAGAGCAGCAAAGAGTAAATAGCTGATCATTAAGTAGAGCAGAGAGTGAATAGCTGATCATTAAGTAGAGCAGCAAAGGGTAAATAGCTGATCATTAAGCAGAGCAGCAACGAGTGAATAGCTGATCATTAAGTAGAGCAGCAAAGAGTAAATAGCTGATCATTAAGTAGAGCAGAGAGTGAATAGCTGATCATTAAGTAGAGCAGCAAAGAGTAAATAGCTGATCATTAAGTAGAGCAGAGAGTGAATAGCTGATCATTAAGTAGAGCAGCAAAGAGTAAATAGCTGATCATTAAACAGAGCAGCTACGAGTGAATAGCTGATCATTAAGTAGAGCAGCAAAGAGTAAATAGCTGATCATTAAGTAGAGCAGCAAAGAGTGAATAGCTGATCATAAAGTAGAGCAGCAAAGAGTAAATAGCTGATCATTAAGTAGAGCAGAGAGTGAATAGCTGATCATTAAGTAGAGCAGCAAAGAGTAAATAGCTGATCATTAAGTAGAGCAGCAAAGATTAATAGCTGATCATAAAGTAGAGCAGCAAAGAGTGAATAGCTGATCATTAAGTAGAGCAGAGAGTGAATAGCTGATCATTAAGTAGAGCAGCAAAGAGTAAATAGCTGATCATTAAGTAGAGCAGCAAAGAGTGTATAGCTGATCATTAAGTAGAGCAGCAAAGAGTGTATAGGTGATGATTAAGTAGAGCAGCAAAGAGTAAATAGCTGATCATTAAGTAGAGCAGAGGGTGAATAGCTGATCAAGTAGAGCAGCAAAGAGTGAATAGCTGATCATAAATAGAGCAGCAAAGAGTGTATAGCTGATCATTAAGTAGAGCAGAGAGGGAATAGCTGATCATTAAGTAGAGCAGCAAAGAGTAAATAGCTGATCATTAAACAGAGCAGCAACGAGTGAATAGCTGATCATTAAGTAGAGCAGCAAAGAGTAAATAGCTGATCATAAAGTAGAGCAGAGAGTGAATAGCTGATCATTAAGTAGAGCAGAGGGAATAGCTGATCATTAAGTAGAGCAGCAAAGAGTAAATAGCTGATCATTAAACAGAGCAGCAAAGAGTGAATAGCTGATCATTAAGTAGAGCAGCAGAGTAAATAGCTGATCATTAAGTAGAGCAGCAAAGAGTGAATAGCTGATCATAAAGTAGAGCAGAGTGAATAGCTGATCATTAAGTAGAGCAGCGAGGGAATAGCTGATCATTAAGTAGAGCAGAGAGTGAATAGCTGATCATTAAGTAGAGCAGAGAGGGAATAGCTGATCATTAAGTAGAGCAGCAAAGAGTAAATAGCTGATCATTAAACAGAGCAGCAAAGAGTAAATAGCTGATCATTAAGTAGAGCAGCAGAGTAAATAGCTGATCATTTAGTAGAGCAGCAAAGAGTAAATAGCTGATCATTAAGTAGAGTAGCAAAGAGTGAATAGCTGATCATAAAGTAGAGCAGAGAGTGAATAGCTGATCATTAAGTAGAGCAGAGAGGGAATAGCTGATCATTAAGTAGAGCAGAGAGTGAATAGATGATCATTAAGTAGAGCAGCAAAGAGTAAATAGCTGATCATTAAACAGAGCAGGAACGAGTGAATAGCTGATCATTAAGTAGAGCAGCAAAGAGTAAATAGCTGATCATTAAGTAGAGCAGAGTGAATAGCTGATCATTAAGTAGAGCAGCAAAGAGTGAATAGCTGATCATTAAGTAGAGCAGCAAAGAGTAAATAGCTGATCATCAAGTAGAGCAGCAAAGAGTGAATAGCTGATCATTAAGTAGAGCAGCAAAGAGTGAATAGCTGATCATTAAGTAGAGTAGAGAGTAAATAACTGATCATTAAGTAGAGCAGCAAAGAGTGAATAGCTGATCATTAAGTAGAGCAGTGAAGAGTAAATAGCTGATCATTAAGTAGAGCAGCAAAGAGTAAATAGCTGATCATTAAGTAGAGCAGCAAAGAGTGAATAGCTGATCAAGTGGAGCAGCAAAGAGTAAATAGCTGATCATAAAGTAGAGCAGCAAAGAGTAAATAGCTGATCATTAAGTAGAGCAGAGAGTGAATAGCTGATCATTAAGTAGAGCAGCAAAGGGTAAATAGCTGATCATTAAGCAGAGCAGCAACGAGTGAATAGCTGATTATTAAGTAGAGCAGCAAAGAGTAAATAGCTGATCATTAAGTAGAGCAGAGAGTGAATAGCTGATCATTAAGTAGAGCAGCAAAGAGTAAATAGCTGATCATTAAGTAGAGCAGAGAGTGAATAGCTGATCATTAAGTAGAGCAGCAAAGAGTAAATAGCTGATCATTAAGTAGAGCAGAGAGTGAATAGCTGATCATTAAGTAGAGCAGCAAAGAGTAAATAGCTGATCATTAAACAGAGCAGCTACGAGTGAATAGCTGATCATTAAGTAGAGCAGCAAAGAGTAAATAGCTGATCATTAAGTAGAGCAGCAAAGAGTGAATAGCTGATCATAAAGTAGAGCAGCAAAGAGTAAATAGCTGATCATTAAGTAGAGCAGAGAGTGAATAGCTGATCATTAAGTAGAGCAGCAAAGAGTAAATAGCTGATCATTAAGTAGAGCAGCAAAGATTAATAGCTGATCATAAAGTAGAGCAGCAAAGAGTGAATAGCTGATCATTAAGTAGAGCAGAGAGTGAATAGCTGATCATTAAGTAGAGCAGCAAAGAGTAAATAGCTGATCATTAAGTAGAGCAGCAAAGAGTGTATAGCTGATCATTAAGTAGAGCAGCAAAGAGTGTATAGGTGATGATTAAGTAGAGCAGCAAAGAGTAAATAGCTGATCATTAAGTAGAGCAGAGGGTGAATAGCTGATCAAGTAGAGCAGCAAAGAGTGAATAGCTGATCATAAATAGAGCAGCAAAGAGTATATAGCTGATCATTAAGTAGAGCAGAGAGGGAATAGCTGATCATTAAGTAGAGCAGCAAAGAGTAAATAGCTGATCATTAAACAGAGCAGCAACGAGTGAATAGCTGATCATTAAGTAGAGCAGCAAAGAGTAAATAGCTGATCATAAATTAGAGCAGAGAGTGAATAGCTGATCATTAAGTAGAGCAGAGGGAATAGCTGATCATTAAGTAGAGCAGCAAAGAGTAAATAGCTGATCAATAAACAGAGCAGCAAAGAGTGAATAGCTGATCATTAAGTAGAGCAGCAGAGTAAATAGCTGATCATTAAGTAGAGCAGCAAAGAGTTAATAGCTGATCATAAAGTAGAGCAGAGTGAATAGCTGATCATTAAGTAGAGCAGAGAGGGAATAGCTGATCATTAAGTAGAGCAGAGAGTGAATAGGTGATCATTAAGTAGAGCAGCAGAGTAAATAGCTGATCATTTAGTAGAGCAGCAAAGAGTGAATAGCTGATCATAAAGTAGAGCAGAGAGTGAATAGCTGATCATTAAGTAGAGCAGAGAGGGAATAGCTGATCATTAAGTAGAGCAGAGAGTGAATAGCTGATCATTAAGTAGAGCAGCAAAGAGTAAATAGCTGATCATTAAACAGAGCAGGAACGAGTGAATAGCTGATCATTAAGTAGAGCAGCAAAGAGTAAATAGCTGATCATTAAGTAGAGCAGAGTGAATAGCTGATCATTAAGTAGAGCAGCAAAGAGTGAATAGCTGATCATTAAGTAGAGCAGCAAAGAGTAAATAGCTGATCATCAAGTAGAGCAGCAAAGAGTGAATAGCTGATCATTAAGTAGAGCAGCAAAGAGTGAATAGCTGATCATTAAGTAGAGTAGAGAGTAAATAACTGATCATTAAGTAGAGCAGCAAAGAGTGAATAGCTGATCATTAAGTAGAGCAGTGAAGAGTAAATAGCTGATCATTAAGTAGAGCAGCAAAGAGTAAATAGCTGATCATTAAGTAGAGCAGCAAAGAGTAAATAGCTAATCATTAAGTAGAGCAGCAAAGAGTGAATAGCTGATCATTAAGTAGAGCAGCAAAGAGTAAATAGCTGATCATTAAACAGAGCAGCAACGAGTGAATAGCTGATCATTAAGTAGAGCAGCAAAGAGTGAATAGTTGATCATTAAGTAGAGCAGCAAAGAGTAAATAGCTGATCATTAAGTAGAGCAGCAAAGAGTGAATAGCTGATCATAAAGTAGAACAGCTAAGAGTGAATAGCTGATCATAAAGTAGAGCAGCAAAGAGTGAATAGCTGATCATTAAGTAGAGCAGCAAAGAGTAAATAGCTGATCATTAAGTAGAGCAGAGAGTGAATAGCTGATCATTAAGTAGAGCAGCAAAGAGTAAATAGCTGATCATTAAACAGAGCAGCAACGAGTGAATAGCTGATCATTAAGTAGAGCAGCAAAGAGTGAATAGCTGATCAAGTGGAGCAGCAAAGAGTAAATAGCTGATCATAAAGTAGAGCAGCAAAGAGTAAATAGCTGATCATTAAGTAGAGCAGAGAGTGAATAGCTGATCATTAAGTAGAGCAGCAAAGGGTAAATAGCTGATCATTAAGCAAAGCAGCAACGAGTGAATAGCTGATCATTAAGTAGAGCAGCAAAGAGTAAATAGCTGATCATTAAGTAGAGCAGAGAGTGAATAGCTGATCATTAAGTAGAGCAGCAAAGAGTAAATAGCTGATCATTAAGTAGAGCAGAGAGTGAATAGCTGATCATTAAGTAGAGCAGCAAAGAGTAAATAGCTGATCATTAAGTAGAGCAGAGAGTGAATAGCTGATCATTAAGTAGAGCAGCAAAGAGTAAATAGCTGATCATTAAACAGAGCAGCTACGAGTGAATAGCTGATCATTAAGTAGAGCAGCAAAGAGTAAATAGCTGATCATTAAGTAGAGCAGCAAAGAGTGAATAGCTGATCATAAAGTAGAGCAGCAAAGAGTAAATAGCTGATCATTAAGTAGAGCAGAGAGTGAATAGCTGATCATTAAGTAGAGCAGCAAAGAGTAAATAGCTGATCATTAAGTAGAGCAGCAAAGATTAATAGCTGATGATAAAGTAGAGCAGCAAAGAGTGAATAGCTGATCATTAAGTAGAGCAGAGAGTGAATAGCTGATCATTAAGTAGAGCAGCAAAG
The DNA here is from genome assembly GCA_963680875.1 of Bathymodiolus brooksi. NCBI lineage: Eukaryota > Metazoa > Mollusca > Bivalvia > Mytilida > Modiolidae > Bathymodiolus > Bathymodiolus brooksi. The sequence continues at coordinate 25,865,177 of OY804587.1, read as the reverse complement.
AGTAAATAGCTGATCATTAAGTAGAGCAGCAAAGAGTGTATAGCTGATCATTAAGTAGAGCAGCAAAGAGTGCATAGGTGATGATTAAGTAGAGCAGCAAAGAGTAAATAGCTGATCATTAAGTAGAGCAGAGGGTGAATAGCTGATCAAGTAGAGCAGCAAAGAGTGAATAGCTGATCATAAATAGAGCAGCAAAGAGTGTATAGCTGATCATTAAGTAGAGCAGAGAGGGAATAGCTGATCATTAAGTAGAGCAGCAAAGAGTAAATAGCTGATCATTAAACAGAGCAGCAACGAGTGAATAGCTGATCATTAAGTAGAGCAGCAAAGAGTAAATAGCTGATCATAAAGTAGAGCAGAGAGTGAATAGCTGATCATTAAGTAGAGCAGAGGGAATAGCTGATCATTAAGTAGAGCAGCAAAGAGTAAATAGCTGATCATTAAACAGAGCAGCAAAGAGTGAATAGCTGATCATTAAGTAGAGCAGCAGAGTAAATAGCTGATCATTGAGTAGAGCAGCAAAGAGTGAATAGCTGATCATAAAGTAGAGCAGAGTGAATAGCTGATCATTAAGTAGAGCAGAGAGGGAATAGCTGATCATTAAGTAGAGCAGAGAGTGAATAGCTGATCATTAAGTAGAGCAGAGAGGGAATAGCTGATCATTAAGTAGAGCAGCAAAGAGTGAATAGCTGATCATTAAACAGAGCAGCAAAGAGTAAATAGCTGATCATTAAGTAGAGCAGCAGAGTAAATAGCTGATCATTTAGTAGAGCAGCAAAGAGTAAATAGCTGATCATTAAGTAGAGTAGCAAAGAGTGAATAGCTGATCATAAAGTAGAGCAGAGAGTGAATAGCTGATCATTAAGTAGAGCAGAGAGGGAATAGCTGATCATTAAGTAGAGCAGAGAGTGAATAGCTGATCATTAAGTAGAGCAGCAAAGAGTAAATGGCTGATCATTAAACAGAGCAGGAACGAGTGAATAGCTGATCATTAAGTAGAGCAGCAAAGAGTAAATAGCTGATCATTAAGTAGAGCAGAGTGAATAGCTGATCATTAAGTAGAGCAGCAAAGAGTGAATAGCTGATCATTAAGTAGAGCAGCAAAGAGTAAATAGCTGATCATCAAGTAGAGCAGCAAAGAGTGAATAGCTGATCATTAAGTAGAGCAGCAAAGAGTGAATAGCTGATCATTAAGTAGAGTAGAGAGTAAATAACTGATCATTAAGTAGAGCAGCAAAGAGTGAATAGCTGATCATTAAGTAGAGCAGTGAAGAGTAAATAGCTGATCATTAAGTAGAGCAGCAAAGAGTAAATAGCTGATCATTAAGTAGAGCAGCAAAGAGTAAATAGCTGATCATTAAGTAGAGCAGCAAAGAGTGAATAGCTGATCATTAAGTAGAGCAGCAAAGAGTAAATAGCTGATCATTAAGTAGAGCAGCAAAGAGTAAATAGCTGATCATAAAGTAGAGCAGAGAGTGAATAGCTGATCATTAAGTAGAGCAGAGGGAATAGCTGATCATTAAGTAGAGCAGCAAAGAGTAAATAGCTGATCATTAAGTAGAGCAGCAAAGAGTTAATAGCTGATCATAAAGTAGAGCAGAGTGAATAGCTGATCATTAAGTAGAGCAGAGAGGGAATAGCTGATCATTAAGTAGAGCAGAGAGTGAATAGGTGATCATTAAGTATAGCAGAGAGGGAATAGCTGATCATTAAGTAGAGCAGCAAAGAGTAAATAGCTGATCATTAAACAGAACAGCAAAGAGTAAATAGCTGATCATTAAGTAGAGCAGCAGAGTAAATAGCTGATCATTTAGTAGAGCAGCAAAGAGTAAATAGCTGATCATTAAGTAGAGTAGCAAAGAGTGAATAGCTGATCATAAAGTAGAGCAGAGTGTGAATAGCTGATCATTAAGTAGAGCAGAGAGGGAATAGCTGATCATTAAGTAGAGCAGAGAGTGAATAGCTGATCATTAAGTAGAGCAGCAAAGAGTAAATAGCTGATCATTAAACAGAGCAGGAACGAGTGAATAGCTGATCATTAAGTAGAGCAGCAAAGAGTAAATAGCTGATCATTAAGTAGAGCAGAGTGAATAGCTGATCATTAAGTAGAGCAGCAAAGAGTGAATAGCTGATCATTAAGTAGAGCAGCAAAGAGTAAATAGCTGATCATCAAGTAGAGCAGCAAAGAGTGAATAGCTGATCATTAAGTAGAGCAGCAAAGAGTGAATAGCTGATCATTAAGTAGAGTAGAGAGTAAATAACTGATCATTAAGTAGAGCAGCAAAGAGTGAATAGCTGATCATTAAGTAGAGCAGTGAAGAGTAAATAGCTGATCATTAAGTAGAGCAGCAAAGAGTAAATAGCTGATCATTAAGTAGAGCAGCAAAGAGTAAATAGCTGATCATTAAGTAGAGCAGCAAAGAGTGAATAGCTGATCATTAAGTAGAGCAGCAAAGAGTAAATAGCTGATCATTAAACAGAGCAGCAACGAGTGAATAGCTGATCATTAAGTAGAGCAGCAAAGAGTGAATAGTTGATCATTAAGTAGAGCAGCAAAGAGTGAATAGCTGATCATTAAGTAGAGCAGCAAAGAGTGAATAGCTGATCATAAAGTAGAACAGCTAAGAGTGAATAGCTGATCATAAAGTAGAGCAGCAAAGAGTGAATAGCTGATCATTAAGTAGAGCAGCAAAGAGTAAATAGCTGATCATTAAGTAGAGCAGAGAGTGAATAGCTGATCATTAAGTAGAGCAGCAAAGAGTAAATAGCTGTTCATTAAACAGAGCAGCAACGAGTGAATAGCTGATCATTAAGTAGAGCAGCAAAGAGTGAATAGCTGATCAAGTGGAGCAGCAAAGTGTAAATAGCTGATCATAAAGTAGAGCAGCAAAGAGTAAATAGCTGATCATTAAGTAGAGCAGAGAGTGAATAGCTGATCATTAAGTAGAGCAGCAAAGGGTAAATAGCTGATCATTAAGCAGAGCAGCAACGAGTGAATAGCTGATCATTAAGTAGAGCAGCAAAGAGTAAATAGCTGATCATTAAGTAGAGCAGAGAGTGAATAGCTGATCATTAAGTAGAGCAGCAAAGAGTAAATAGCTGATCATTAAGTAGAGCAGAGAGTGAATAGCTGATCATTAAGTAGAGCAGCAAAGAGTAAATAGCTGATCATTAAGTAGAGCAGAGAGTGAATAGCTGATCATTAAGTAGAGCAGCAAAGAGTAAATAGCTGATCATTAAACAGAGCAGCTATGAGTGAATAGCTGATCATTAAGTAGAGCAGCAAAGAGTAAATAGCTGATCATTAAGTAGAGCAGCAAAGAGTGAATAGCTGATCATAAAGTAGAGCAGCAAAGAGTAAATAGCTGATCATTAAGTAGAGCAGAGAGTGAATAGCTGATCATTAAGTAGAGCAGCAAAGAGTAAATAGCTGATCATTAAGTAGAGCAGCAAAGATTAATAGCTGATCATAAAGTAGAGCAGCAAAGAGTGAATAGCTGATCATTAAGTAGAGCAGAGAGTGAATAGCTGATCATTAAGTAGAGCAGCAAAGAGTAAATAGCTGATCATTAAGTAGAGCAGCAAAGAGTGTATAGCTGATCATTAAGTAGAGCAGCAAAGAGTGTATAGGTGATGATTAAGTAGAGCAGCAAAGAGTAAATAGCTGATCATTAAGTAGAGCAGAGGGTGAATAGCTGATCAAGTAGAGCAGCAAAGAGTGAATAGCTGATCATAAATAGAGCAGCAAAGAGTGTATAGCTGATCATTAAGTAGAGCAGAGAGGGAATAGCTGATCATTAAGTAGAGCAGCAAAGAGTAAATAGCTGATCATTAAACAGAGCAGCAAAGAGTGAATAGCTGATCATTAAGTAGAGCAGCAAAGAGTAAATAGCTGATCATAAAGTAGAGCAGAGAGTGAATAGCTGATCATTAAGTAGAGCAGAGGGAATAGCTGATCATTAAGTAGAGCAGCAAAGAGTAAATAGCTGATCATTAAACAGAGCAGCAAAGAGTGAATAGCTGATCATTAAGTAGAGCAGCAGAGTAAATAGCTGATCATTAAGTAGAGCAGCAAAGAGTGAATAGCTGATCATAAAGTAGAGCAGAGTGAATAGCTGATCATTAAGTAGAGCAGAGAGGGAATAGCTGATCATTAAGTAGAGCAGAGAGTGAATAGCTGATCATTAAGTAGAGCAGAGAGGGAATAGCTGATCATTAAGTAGAGCAGCAAAGAGTAAATAGCTGATCATTAAACAGAGCAGCAAAGAGTAAATAGCTGATCATTAAGTAGAGCAGCAGAGTAAATAGCTGATCATTTAGTAGAGCAGCAAAGAGTAAATAGCTGATCATTAAGTAGAGTAGCAAAGAGTGAATAGCTGATCATAAAGTAGAGCAGAGAGTGAATAGCTGATCATTAAGTAGAGCAGAGAGGGAATAGCTGATCATTAAGTAGAGCAGAGAGTGAATAGCTGATCATTAAGTAGAGCAGCAAAGAGTAAATAGCTGATCATTAAACAGAGCAGGAACGAGTGAATAGCTGATCATTAAGTAGAGCAGCAAAGAGTAAATAGCTGATCATTAAGTAGAGCAGAGTGAATAGCTGATCATTAAGTAGAGCAGCAAAGAGTGAATAGCTGATCATTAAGTAGAGCAGCAAAGAGTAAATAGCTGATCATCAAGTAGAGCAGCAAAGAGTGAATAGCTGATCATTAAGTAGAGCAGCAAAGATTGAATAGCTGATCATTAAGTAGAGTAGAGAGTAAATAACTGATCATTAAGTAGAGCAGCAAAGAGTGAATAGCTGATCATTAAGTAGAGCAGTGAAGAGTAAATAGCTGATCATTAAGTAGAGCAGCAAAGAGTAAATAGCTGATCATTAAGTAGAGCAGCAAAGAGTAAATAGCTGATCATTAAGTAGAGCAGCAAAGAGTGAATAGCTGATCATTAAGTAGAGCAGCAAAGAGTAAATAGCTAATCATTAAGTAGAGCAGCAAAGAGTAAATAGCTGATCATTAAGTAGAGCAGAGAGGGAATAGCTGATCATTAAGTAGAGCAGAGAGTGAATAGCTGATCATTAAGTAGAGCAGCAAAGAGTAAATAGCTGATCATTAAGCAGAGCAGGAACGAGTGAATAGCTGATCATTAAGTAGAGCAGCAAAGAGTAAATAGCTGATCATTAAGTAGAGCAGAGTGAATAGCTGATCATTAAGTAGAGCAGCAAAGAGTGAATAGCTGATCATTAAGTAGAGCAGCAAAGAGTAAATAGCTGATCATCAAGTAGAGCAGCAAAGAGTGAATAGCTGATCATTAAGTAGAGCAGCAAAGAGTGAATAGCTGATCATTAAGTAGAGTAGAGAGTAAATAACTGATCATTAAGTAGAGCAGCAAAGAGTGAATAGCTGATCATTAAGTAGAGCAGCAAAGAGTAAATAGCTGATCATTAAGTAGAGCAGAGAGTGAATAGCTGATCATTAAGTAGAGCAGCAAAGAGTAAATAGCTGATCATTAAGTAGAGCAGCAAAGATTAATAGCTGATCATAAAGTAGAGCAGCAAAGAGTGAATAGCTGATCATTAAGTAGAGCAGAGAGTGAATAGCTGATCATTAAGTAGAGCAGCAAAGAGTAAATAGCTGATCATTAAGTAGAGCAGCAAAGAGTGTATAGCTGATCATTAAGTAGAGCAGCAAAGAGTGTATAGGTGATGATTAAGTAGAGCAGCAAAGAGTAAATAGCTGATCATTAAGTAGAGCAGAGGGTGAATAGCTGATCAAGTAGAGCAGCAAAGAGTGAATAGCTGATCATAAATAGAGCAGCAAAGAGTGTATAGCTGATCATTAAGTAGAGCAGAGAGGGAATAGCTGATCATTAAGTAGAGCAGCAAAGAGTAAATAGCTGATCATTAAACAGAGCAGCAAAGAGTGAATAGCTGATCATTAAGTAGAGCAGCAAAGAGTAAATAGCTGATCATAAAGTAGAGCAGAGAGTGAATAGCTGATCATTAAGTAGAGCAGAGGGAATAGCTGATCATTAAGTAGAGCAGCAAAGAGTAAATAGCTGATCATTAAACAGAGCAGCAAAGAGTGAATAGCTGATCATTAAGTAGAGCAGCAGAGTAAATAGCTGATCATTAAGTAGAGCAGCAAAGAGTGAATAGCTGATCATAAAGTAGAGCAGAGTGAATAGCTGATCATTAAGTAGAGCAGAGAGGGAATAGCTGATCATTAAGTAGAGCAGAGAGTGAATAGCTGATCATTAAGTAGAGCAGAGAGGGAATAGCTGATCATTAAGTAGAGCAGCAAAGAGTAAATAGCTGATCATTAAACAGAGCAGCAAAGAGTAAATAGCTGATCATTAAGTAGAGCAGCAGAGTAAATAGCTGATCATTTAGTAGAGCAGCAAAGAGTAAATAGCTGATCATTAAGTAGAGTAGCAAAGAGTGAATAGCTGATCATAAAGTAGAGCAGAGAGTGAATAGCTGATCATTAAGTAGAGCAGAGAGGGAATAGCTGATCATTAAGTAGAGCAGAGAGTGAATAGCTGATCATTAAGTAGAGCAGCAAAGAGTAAATAGCTGATCATTAAACAGAGCAGGAACGAGTGAATAGCTGATCATTAAGTAGAGCAGCAAAGAGTAAATAGCTGATCATTAAGTAGAGCAGAGTGAATAGCTGATCATTAAGTAGAACAGCAAAGAGTGAATAGCTGATCATTAAGTAGAGCAGCAAAGAGTAAATAGCTGATCATCAAGTAGAGCAGCAAAGAGTGAATAGCTGATCATTAAGTAGAGCAGCAAAGATTGAATAGCTGATCATTAAGTAGAGTAGAGAGTAAATAACTGATCATTAAGTAGAGCAGCAAAGAGTGAATAGCTGATCATTAAGTAGAGCAGTGAAGAGTAAATAGCTGATCATTAAGTAGAGCAGCAAAGAGTAAATAGCTGATCATTAAGTAGAGCAGCAAAGAGTAAATAGCTGATCATTAAGTAGAGCAGCAAAGAGTGAATAGCTGATCATTAAGTAGAGCAGCAAAGAGTAAATAGCTAATCATTAAGTAGAGCAGCAAAGAGTAAATAGCTGATCATTAAGTAGAGCAGAGAGGGAATAGCTGATCATTAAGTAGAGCAGAGAGTGAATAGCTGATCATTAAGTAGAGCAGCAAAGAGTAAATAGCTGATCATTAAGCAGAGCAGGAACGAGTGAATAGCTGATCATTAAGTAGAGCAGCAAAGAGTAAATAGCTGATCATTAAGTAGAGCAGAGTGAATAGCTGATCATTAAGTAGAGCAGCAAAGAGTGAATAGCTGATCATTAAGTAGAGCAGCAAAGAGTAAATAGCTGATCATCAAGTAGAGCAGCAAAGAGTGAATAGCTGATCATTAAGTAGAGCAGCAAAGAGTGAATAGCTGATCATTAAGTAGAATAGAGAGTAAATAACTGATCATTAAGTAGAGCAGCAAAGAGTGAATAGCTGATCATTAAGTAGAGCAGTGAAGAGTAAATAGCTGATCATTAAGTAGAGCAGCAAAGAGTAAATAGCTGATCATTAAGTAGAGCAGCAAAGAGTAAATAGCTGATCATTAAGTAGAGCAGCAAAGAGTGAATAGCTGATCATTAAGTAGAGCAGCAAAGAGTAAATAGCTGATCATTAAGTAGAGCAGCAAAGAGTAAATAGCTGATCATTAAGTAGAGCAGAGAGTAAATAGCTGATCATTAAGTAGAGCAGAGTGAATAGCTGATCATTAAGTAGAGCAGCAAAGAGTAAATAGCTGATCATTAAACAGAGCAACAAAGAGTGAATAGCTGATCATTAAGTAGAGCAGCAAAGAGTAAATAGCTGATCATTAAGTAGAGCAGAGAGTGAATAGCTGATCATTAAGTAGAGCAGCAAAGAGTAAATAGCTGATCATTAAACAGAACAGCAAAGAGTGAATAGCTGATCATTAAGTAGAGCAGCAAAGAGTAAATAGTTGATCATTAAGTAGAGCAGAGTGAATAGCAGATCATTAAGTAGAGCAGCAAAGAGTAAATAGCTGATCATTAAGTAGAGCAGCAGAGTAAATAGCTGATCATTAAGTAGAGCAGCAAAGAGTGAATAGCTGATCATTAAGTAGAGCAGTAAAGAGTAAATAGCTGATCATTAAACAGAGCAGCAAAGAGTGAATAGCTGATCATTAAATAGAGCAGAGGGTGAATAGCTGATCATTAAGTAGAGCAGCAAAGAGTGTATAGCTGATCATTAAGTAGAGCAGAGAGTGAATAGCTGATCATTAAGTAGAGCAGCAAAGAGTAAATAGCTGATCATTAAACAGAGCAGCAACGAGTGAATAGCTGATCATTAAGTAGAGCAGAGGGTGAATAGCTGATCATTAAGTAGAGAAGCAAAGAGTGTATAGCTGATCATTAAGTAGAGCAGAGAGTGAATAGCTGATCATTAAGTAGAGCAGCAAAGAGTAAATAGCTGATCATTAAACAGAGCAGCAACGAGTGAATAGCTGATCATTAAGTAGAGCAGCAAAGAGTAAATAGCTGATCATTAAGTAGAGCAGCAAAGAGTAAATAGCTGATCATTAAGTAGAACAGAGAGTAAATAGCTGATCATTAAGTAGAGCAGAGAGTAAATAGCTGATCATTAAGTAGAGCAGAGTGAATAGCTGATCATTAAGTAGAGCAGCAAAGAGTAAATAGCTGATCATTAAACAGAGCAGCAAAGAGTGAATAGCTGATCATTAAGTAGAGCAGAGAGTGAATAGCTGATCATTAAGTAGAGCAGCAAAGAGTAAATAGCTGATCATTAAGTAGAGCAGCAAAGAGTGTATAGCTGATCATTAAGTAGAGCAGCAAAGAGTGTATAGGTGATGATTAAGTAGAGCAGCAAAGAGTAAATAGCTGATCATTAAGTAGAGCAGAGGGTGAATAGCTGATCAAGTAGAGCAGCAAAGAGTGAATAGCTGATCATAAATAGAGCAGCAAAGAGTGTATAGCTGATCATTAAGTAGAGCAGAGAGGGAATAGCTGATCATTAAGTAGAGCAGCAAAGAGTAAATAGCTGATCATTAAACAGAGCAGCAAAGAGTGAATAGCTGATCATTAAGTAGAGCAGCAAAGAGTAAATAGCTGATCATAAAGTAGAGCAGAGAGTGAATAGCTGATCATTAAGTAGAGCAGAGGGAATAGCTGATCATTAAGTAGAGCAGCAAAGAGTAAATAGCTGATCATTAAACAGAGCAGCAAAGAGTGAATAGCTGATCATTAAGTAGAGCAGCAGAGTAAATAGCTGATCATTAAGTAGAGCAGCAAAGAGTGAATAGCTGATCATAAAGTAGAGCAGAGTGAATAGCTGATCATTAAGTAGAGCAGAGAGGGAATAGCTGATCATTAAGTAGAGCAGAGAGTGAATAGCTGATCATTAAGTAGAGCAGAGAGGGAATAGCTGATCATTAAGTAGAGCAGCAAAGAGTAAATAGCTGATCATTAAACAGAGCAGCAAAGAGTAAATAGCTGATCATTAAGTAGAGCAGCAGAGTAAATAGCTGATCATTTAGTAGAGCAGCAAAGAGTAAATAGCTGATCATTAAGTAGAGTAGCAAAGAGTGAATAGCTGATCATAAAGTAGAGCAGAGAGTGAATAGCTGATCATTAAGTAGAGCAGAGAGGGAATAGCTGATCATTAAGTAGAGCAGAGAGTGAATAGCTGATCATTAAGTAGAGCAGCAAAGAGTAAATAGCTGATCATTAAACAGAGCAGGAACGAGTGAATAGCTGATCATTAAGTAGAGCAGCAAAGAGTAAATAGCTGATCATTAAGTAGAGCAGAGTGAATAGCTGATCATTAAGTAGAGCAGCAAAGAGTGAATAGCTGATCATTAAGTAGAGCAGCAAAGAGTAAATAGCTGATCATCAAGTAGAGCAGCAAAGAGTGAATAGCTGATCATTAAGTAGAGCAGCAAAGATTGAATAGCTGATCATTAAGTAGAGTAGAGAGTAAATAACTGATCATTAAGTAGAGCAGCAAAGAGTGAATAGCTGATCATTAAGTAGAGCAGTGAAGAGTAAATAGCTGATCATTAAGTAGAGCAGCAAAGAGTAAATAGCTGATCATTAAGTAGAGCAGCAAAGAGTAAATAGCTGATCATTAAGTAGAGCAGCAAAGAGTGAATAGCTGATCATTAAGTAGAGCAGCAAAGAGTAAATAGCTAATCATTAAGTAGAGCAGCAAAGAGTAAATAGCTGATCATTAAGTAGAGCAGAGAGGGAATAGCTGATCATTAAGTAGAGCAGAGAGTGAATAGCTGATCATTAAGTAGAGCAGCAAAGAGTAAATAGCTGATCATTAAGCAGAGCAGGAACGAGTGAATAGCTGATCATTAAGTAGAGCAGCAAAGAGTAAATAGCTGATCATTAAGTAGAGCAGAGTGAATAGCTGATCATTAAGTAGAGCAGCAAAGAGTGAATAGCTGATCATTAAGTAGAGCAGCAAAGAGTAAATAGCTGATCATCAAGTAGAGCAGCAAAGAGTGAATAGCTGATCATTAAGTAGAGCAGCAAAGAGTGAATAGCTGATCATTAAGTAGAGTAGAGAGTAAATAACTGATCATTAAGTAGAGCAGCAAAGAGTGAATAGCTGATCATTAAGTAGAGCAGTGAAGAGTAAATAGCTGATCATTAAGTAGAGCAGCAAAGAGTAAATAGCTGATCATTAAGTAGAGCAGCAAAGAGTAAATAGCTGATCATTAAGTAGAGCAGCAAAGAGTGAATAGCTGATCATTAAGTAGAGCAGCAAAGAGTAAATAGCTGATCATTAAGTAGAGCAGCAAAGAGTAAATAGCTGATCATTAAGTAGAGCAGAGAGTAAATAGCTGATCATTAAGTAGAGCAGAGTGAATAGCTGATCATTAAGTAGAGCAGCAAAGAGTAAATAGCTGATCATTAAACAGAGCAACAAAGAGTGAATAGCTGATCATTAAGTAGAGCAGCAAAGAGTAAATAGCTGATCATTAAGTAGAGCAGAGAGTGAATAGCTGATCATTAAGTAGAGCAGCAAAGAGTAAATAGCTGATCATTAAACAGAACAGCAAAGAGTGAATAGCTGATCATTAAGTAGAGCAGCAAAGAGTAAATAGTTGATCATTAAGTAGAGCAGAGTGAATAGCAGATCATTAAGTAGAGCAGCAAAGAGTAAATAGCTGATCATTAAGTAGAGCAGCAGAGTAAATAGCTGATCATTAAGTAGAGCAGCAAAGAGTGAATAGCTGATCATTAAGTAGAGCAGTAAAGAGTAAATAGCTGATCATTAAACAGAGCAGCAAAGAGTGAATAGCTGATCATTAAATAGAGCAGAGGGTGAATAGCTGATCATTAAGTAGAGCAGCAAAGAGTGTATAGCTGATCATTAAGTAGAGCAGAGAGTGAATAGCTGATCATTAAGTAGAGCAGCAAAGAGTAAATAGCTGATCATTAAACAGAGCAGCAACGAGTGAATAGCTGATCATTAAGTAGAGCAGAGGGTGAATAGCTGATCATTAAGTAGAGAAGCAAAGAGTGTATAGCTGATCATTAAGTAGAGCAGAGAGTGAATAGCTGATCATTAAGTAGAGCAGCAAAGAGTAAATAGCTGATCATTAAACAGAGCAGCAACGAGTGAATAGCTGATCATTAAGTAGAGCAGCAAAGAGTAAATAGCTGATCATTAAGTAGAGCAGCAAAGAGTAAATAGCTGATCATTAAGTAGAACAGAGAGTAAATAGCTGATCATTAAGTAGAGCAGAGAGTAAATAGCTGATCATTAAGTAGAGCAGAGTGAATAGCTGATCATTAAGTAGAGCAGCAAAGAGTAAATAGCTGATCATTAAACAGAGCAGCAAAGAGTGAATAGCTGATCATTAAGTAGAGCAGCAAAGAGTAAATAGCTGATCATTAAGTAGAGCAGAGTGAATAGCTGATCATTAAGTAGAGCAGCAAAGAGTAAATAGCTGATCATTAAACAGAGCAGCAAAGAGTGAATAGCTGATCATTAAGTAGAGCAGCAAAGAGTGAATAGTTGATCATTAAGTAGAGCAGCAAAGAGTGAATAGCTGATCATTAAGTAGAGCAGCAAAGAGTGAATAGCTGATCATAAAGTAGAGCAGCAAAGAGTGAATAGCTGATCATAAAGTAGAGCAGCAAAGAGTGAATAGCTGATCATTAAGTAGAGCAGCAAAGAGTAAATAGCTGATCATTAAGTAGAGCAGAGAGTGAATAGCTGATCATTAAGTAGAGCAGCAAAGAGTAAATAGCTGATCATTAAACAGAGCAGCAACGAGTGAATAGCTGATCATTAAGTAGAGCAGCAAAGAGTGAATAGCTGATCAAGTAGAGCAGCAAAGAGTAAATAGCTGATCATAAAGTAGAGCAGCAAAGAGTAAATAGCTGATCATTAAGTAGAGCAGAGAGTGAATAGCTGATCATTAAGTAGAGCAGAGAGTGAATAGTTGATCATTAAGTAGAGCAGCAAAGAGTAAATAGCTGATCATTAAACAGAGCAGCAACGAGTGCATAGTTGATCATTAAGTAGAGCAGCAAAGAGTGAATAGCTGATCAAGTGGAGCAGCAAAGAGTAAATAGCTGATCATAAAGTAGAGCAGCAAAGAGTAAATAGCTGATCATTAAGTAGAGCAGAGAGTGAATAGCTGATCATTAAGTAGAGCAGCAAAGAGTAAATAGCTGATCATTAAGCAGAGCAGCAACGAGTGAATAGCTGATCATTAAGTAGAGCAGCAAAGAGTAAATAGCTGATCATTAAGTAGAGCAGAGAGTGAATAGCTGATCATTAAGTAGAGCAGCAAAGAGTAAATAGCTGATCATTAAGTAGAGCAGAGAGTGAATAGCTGATCATTAAGTAGAGCAGCAAAGAGTAAATAGCTGATCATTAAACAGAGCAGCTACGAGTGAATAGCTGATCATTAAGTAGAGCAGCAAAGAGTAAATAGCTGATCATTAAGTAGAGCAGCAAAGAGTGAATGGCTGATCATAAAGTAGAGCAGCAAAGAGTAAATAGCTGATCATTAAGTAGAGCAGAGAGTGAATAGCTGATCATTAAGTAGAGCAGCAAAGAGTAAATAGCTGATCATTAAGTAGAGCAGCAAAGATTAATAGCTGATCATAAAGTAGAGCAGCAAAGAGTGAATAGCTGATCATTAAGTAGAGCAGAGAGTGAATAGCTGATCATTAAGTAGAGCAGCAAAGAGTAAATAGCTGATCATTAAGTAGAGCAGCAAAGAGTAAATAGCTGATCATTAAGTAGAGCAGCAAAGAGTGTATAGGTGATGATTAAGTAGAGCAGCAAAGAGTAAATAGCTGATCATTAAGTAGAGCAGAGGGTGAATAGCTGATCAAGTAGAGCAGCAAAGAGTGAATAGCTGATCATAAATAGAGCAGCAAAGAGTGTATAGCTGATCATTAAGTAGAGCAGAGAGGGATTAGCTGATCATTAAGTAGAGCAGCAAAGAGTAAATAGCTGATCATTAAACAGAGCAGCAACGAGTGAATAGCTGATCATTAAGTAGAGCAGCAAAGAGTAAATAGCTGATTATAAAGTAGAGCAGAGAGTGAATAGCTGATCATTAAGTAGAGCAGAGGGAATAGCTGATCATTAAGTAGAGCAGCAAAGAGTAAATAGCTGATCATTAAACAGAGCAGCAAAGAGTGAATAGCTGATCATTAAGTAGAGCAGCAGAGTAAATAGCTGATCATTAAGTAGAGCAGCAAAGAGTGAATAGCTGATCATAAAGTAGAGCAGAGTGAATAGCTTATCATTAAGTAGAGCAGAGAGGGAATAGCTGATCATTAAGTAGAGCAGAGAGTGAATAGCTGATCATTAAGTAGAGCAGAGAGGGAATAGCTGATCATTAAGTAGAGCAGCAAAGAGTAAATAGCTGATCATTAAACAGAGCAGCAAAGAGTAAATAGCTGATCATTAAGTAGAGCAGCAGAGTAAATAGCTGATCATTTAGTAGAGCAGCAAAGAGTAAATAGCTGATCATTAAGTAGAGTAGCAAAGAGTGAATAGCTGATCATAAAGTAGAGCAGAGAGTGAATAGCTGATCATTAAGTAGAGCAGAGAGGGAATAGCTGATCATTAAGTAGAGCAGAGAGTGAATAGCTGATCATTAAGTAGAGCAGCAAAGAGTAAATAGCTGATCATTAAACAGAGCAGGAACGAGTGAATAGCTGATCATTAAGTAGAGCAGCAAAGAGTAAATAGCTGATCATTAAGTAGAGCAGAGTGAATAGCTGATCATTAAGTAGAGCAGCAAAGAGTGAATAGCTGATCATTAAGTAGAGCAGCAAAGAGTAAATAGCTGATCATCAAGTAGAGCAGCAAAGAGTAAATAGCTGATCATTAAACAGAGCAGGAACGAGTGAATAGCTGATCATTAAGTAGAGCAGCAAAGAGTAAATAGCTGATCATTAAGTAGAGCAGAGTGAATAGCTGATCATTAAGTAGAGCAGCAAAGAGTGAATAGCTGATCATTAAGTAGAGTGGAGAGTAAATAACTGATCATTAAGTAGAGCAGCAAAGAGTGAATAGCTGATCATTAAGTAGAGCAGTGAAGAGTAAATAGCTGATCATTAAGTAGAGCAGCAAAGAGTAAATAGCTGATCATTAAGTAGAGCAGCAAAGAGTAAATAGCTGATCATTAAGTAGAGCAGCAAAGAGTGAATAGCTGATCATTAAGTAGAGCAGCAAAGAGTAAATAGCTGATCATTAAACAGAGCAGCAACGAGTGAATAGCTGATCATTAAGTAGAGCAGCAAAGAGTGAATAGCTGATCATTAAGTAGAGCAGCAAAGAGTGAATAGCTGATCATAAAGTAGAACAGCTAAGAGTGAATAGCTGATCATAAAGTAGAGCAGCAAAGAGTGAATAGCTGATCATTAAGTAGAGCAGCAAAGAGTAAATAGCTGATCATTAAGTAGAGCAGAGAGTGAATAGCTGATCATTAAGTAGAGCAGCAAAGAGTAAATAGCTGATCATTAAACAGAGCAGCAACGAGTGAATAGCTGATCATTAAGTAGAGCAGCAAAGAGTGAATAGCTGATCAAGTGGAGCAGCAAAGAGTAAATAGCTGATCATAAAGTAGAGCAGCAAAGAGTAAATAGCTGATCATTAAGTAGAGCAGAGAGTGAATAGCTGATCATTAAGTAGAGCAGCAAAGGGTAAATAGCTGATCATTAAGCAGAGCAGCAACGAGTGAATAGCTGATCATTAAGTAGAGCAGCAAAGAGTAAATAGCTGATCATTAAGTAGAGCAGAGAGTGAATAGCTGATCATTAAGTAGAGCAGCAAAGAGTAAATAGCTGATCATTAAGTAGAGCAGAGAGTGAATAGCTGATCATTAAGTAGAGCAGCAAAGAGTAAATAGCTGATCATTAAGTAGAGCAGAGAGTGAATAGCTGATCATTAAGTAGAGCAGCAAAGAGTAAATAGCTGATCATTAAGTAGAGCAGGAAAGATTAATAGCTGATCATAAAGTAGAGCAGCAAAGAGTGAATAGCTGATCATTAAGTAGAGCAGAGAGTGAATAGCTGATCATTAAGTAGAGCAGCAAAGAGTAAATAGCTGATCATTAAACAGAGCAGCTACGAGTGAATAGCTGATCATTAAGTAGAGCAGCAAAGAGTAAATAGCTGATCATTAAGTAGAGCAGCAAAGAGTGAATAGCTGATCATAAAGTAGAGCAGCAAAGAGTAAATAGCTGATCATTAAGTAGCAAAGAGAGTGAATAGCTGATCATTAAGTAGAGCAGCAAAGAGTGTATAGCTGATCATTAAGTAGAGCAGCAAAGAGTGTATAGGTGATGATTAAGTAGAGCAGCAAAGAGTAAATAGCTGATCATTAAGTAGAGCAGAGGGTGAATAGCTGATCAAGTAGAGCAGCAAAGAGTGAATAGCTGATCATAAATAGAGCAGCAAAGAGTGTATAGCTGATCATTAAGTAGAGCAGAGAGGGAATAGCTGATCATTAAGTAGAGCAGCAAAGAGTAAATAGCTGATCATTAAACAGAGCAGCAACGAGTGAATAGCTGATCATTAAGTAGAGCAGCAAAGAGTAAATAGCTGATCATAAAGTAGAGCAGAGAGTGAATAGCTGATCATTAAGTAGAGCAGAGGGAATAGCTGATCATTAAGTAGAGCAGCAAAGAGTAAATAGCTGATCATTAAACAGAGCAGCAAAGAGTGAATAGCTGATCATTAAGTAGAGCAGCAGAGTAAATAGCTGATCATTAAGTAGAGCAGCAAAGAGTGAATAGCTGATCATAAAGTAGAGCAGAGTGAATAGCTGATCATTAAGTAGAGCAGAGAGGGAATAGCTGATCATTAAGTAGAGCAGAGAGTGAATAGCTGATCATTAAGTAGAGCAGAGAGGGAATAGCTGATCATTAAGTAGAGCAGCAAAGGGTAAATAGCTGATCATAAAGTAGAGCAGAGAGTGAATAGCTGATCATTAAGTAGAGCAGAGGGAATAGCTGATCATTAAGTAGAGCAGCAAAGAGTAAATAGCTGATCATTAAACAGAGCAGCAAAGAGTAAATAGCTGATCATTAAACAGAGCAGCAAAGAGTAAATAGCTGATCATTAAGTAGAGCAGCAAAGGGTAAATAGCTGATCATAAAGTAGAGCAGAGAGTGAATAGCTGATCATTAAGTAGAGCAGAGGGAATAGCTGATCATTAAGTAGAGCAGCAAAGAGTAAATAGCTGATCATTAAACAGAGCAGCAAAGAGTGAATAGCTGATCATTAAGTAGAGCAGCAGAGTAAATAGCTGATCATTAAGTAGAGCAGCAAAGAGTGAATAGCTGATCATAAAGTAGAGCAGAGTGAATAGCTGATCATTAAGTAGAGCAGAGAGGGAATAGCTGATCATTAAGTAGAGCAGAGAGTGAATAGCTGATCATTAAGTAGAGCAGAGAGGGAATAGCTGATCATTAAGTAGAGCAGCAAAGAGTAAATAGCTGATCATTAAACAGAGCAGCAAAGAGTAAATAGCTGATCATTAAGTAGAGCAGCAGAGTAAATAGCTGATCATTTAGTAGAGCAGCAAAGAGTAAATAGCTGATCATTAAGTAGAGTAGCAAAGAGTGAATAGCTGATCATAAAGTAGAGCAGAGAGTGAATAGCTGATCATTAAGTAGAGCAGAGAGGGAATAGCTGATCATTAAGTAGAGCAGCAAAGGGTAAATAGCTGATCATTAAGCAGAGCAGCAACGAGTGAATAGCTGATCATTAAGTAGAGCAGCAAAGAGTAAATAGCTGATCATTAAGTAGAGCAGAGAGTGAATAGCTGATCATTAAGTAGAGCAGCAAAGAGTAAATAGCTGATCATTAAGTAGAGCAGAGAGTGAATAGCTGATCATTAAGTAGAGCAGCAAAGAGTAAATAGCTGATCATTAAGTAGAGCAGAGAGTGAATAGCTGATCATTAAGTAGAGCAGCAAAGAGTAAATAGCTGATCATTAAACAGAGCAGCTACGAGTGAATAGCAGATCATTAAGTAGAGCAGCAAAGAGTAAATAGCTGACCATTAAGTAGAGCAGCAAAGAGTGAATAGCTGATCATAAAGTAGAGCAGCAAAGAGTAAATAGTTGATCATTAAGTAGAGCAGAGAGTGAATAGCTGATCATTAAGTAGAGCAGCAAAGAGTAAATAGCTGATCATTAAGTAGAGCAGCAAAGATTAATAGCTGATCATAAAGTAGAAGCAAAGAGTGAATAGCTGATCATTAAGTAGAGCAGAGAGTGAATAGCTGATCATTAAGTAGAGCAGCAAAGAGTAAAGAGCTGATCATTAAGTAGAGCAGCAAAGAGTGTATAGCTGATCATTAAGTAGAGCAGCAAAGAGTGTATAGGTGATGATTAAGTAGAGCAGCAAAGAGTAAATAGCTGATCATTAAGTAGAGCAGAGGGTGAATAGCTGATCAAGTAGAGCAGCAAAGAGTGAATAGCTGATCATAAATAGAGCAGCAAAGAGTGTATAGCTGATCATTAAGTAGAGCAGAGAGGGAATAGCTGATCATTAAGTAGAGCAGCAAAGAGTAAATAGCTGATCATTAAACAGAGCAGCAACTAGTGAATAGCTGATCATTAAGTAGAGCAGCAAAGAGTAAATAGCTGATCATAAAGTAGAGCAGAGAGTGAATAGCTGATCATTAAGTAGAGCAGAGGGAATAGCTGATCATTAAGTAGAGCAGCAAAGAGTAAATAGCTGATCATTAAACAGAGCAGCAAAGAGTGAATAGCTGATCATTAAGTAGAGCAGCAGAGTAAATAGCTGATCATTAAGTAGAGCAGCAAAGAGTGAATAGCTGATCATAAAGTAGAGCAGAGTGAATAGCTGATCATTAAGTAGAGCAGAGAGGGAATAGCTGATCATTAAGTAGAGCAGAGAGTGAATAGCTGATCATTAAGTAGAGCAGAGAGGGAATAGCTGATCATTAAGTAGAGCAGCAAAGAGTAAATAGCTGATCATTAAGCAGAGCAGCAAAGAGTAAATAGCTGATCATTAAGTAGAGCAGCAGAGTAAATAGCTGATCATTTAGTAGAGCAGCAAAGAGTAAATAGCTGATCATTAAGTAGAGTAGCAAAGAGTGAATAGCTGATCATAAAGTAGAGCAGAGAGTGAATAGCTGATCATTAAGTAGTGCAGAGAGGGAATAGCTGATCATTAAGTAGAGCAGAGAGTGAATAGCTGATCATTAAGTAGAGCAGCAAAGAGTAAATAGCTGATCATTAAACAGAGCAGGAACGAGTGAATAGCTGATCATTAAGTAGAGCAGCAAAGAGTAAATAGCTGATCATTAAGTAGAGCAGAGTGAATAGCTGATCATTAAGTAGAGCAGCAAAGAGTGAATAGCTGATCATTAAGTAGAGCAGCAAAGAGTAAATAGCTGATCATCAAGTAGAGCAGCAAAGAGTGAATAGCTGATCATTAAGTAGAGCAGCAAAGAGTGAATAGCTGATCATTAAGTAGAGTAGAGAGTAAATAACTGATCATTAAGTAGAGCAGCAAAGAGTGAATAGCTGATCATTAAGTAGAGCAGTGAAGAGTAAATAGCTGATCATTAAGTAGAGCAGCAAAGAGTAAATAGCTGATCATTAAGTAGAGCAGCAAAGAGTAAATAGCTGATCATTAAGTAGAGCAGCAAAGAGTGAATAGCTGATCATTAAGTAGAGCAGCAAAGAGTAAATAGCTGATCATTAAGTAGAGCAGCAAAGAGTAAATAGCTGATCATTAAGTAGAGCAGAGAGGGAATAGCTGATCATTAAGTAGAGCAGAGAGTGAATAGCTGATCATTAAGTAGAGCAGCAAAGAGTAAATAGCTGATCATTAAACAGAGCAGGAACGAGTGAATAGCTGATCATTAAGTAGAGCAGCAAAGAGTAAATAGCTGATCATTAAGTAGAGCAGAGTGAATAGCTGATCATTAAGTAGAGCAGCAAAGAGTGAATAGCTGATCATTAAGTAGAGCAGCAAAGAGTAAATAGCTGATCATCAAGTAGAGCAGCAAAGAGTGAATAGCTGATCATTAAGTAGAGCAGCAAAGAGTGAATAGCTGATCATTAAGTAGAGTAGAGAGTAAATAACTGATCATTAAGTAGAGCAGCAAAGAGTGAATAGCTGATCATTAAGTAGAGCAGTGAAGAGTAAATAGCTGATCATTAAGTAGAGCAGCAAAGAGTAAATAGCCGATCATCAAGTAGAGCAGCAAAGAGTGAATAGCTGATCATTAAGTAGAGCAGCAAAGAGTGAATAGCTGATCATTAAGTAGAGTAGAGAGTAAATAACTGATCATTAAGTAGAGCAGCAAAGAGTGAATAGCTGATCATTAAGTAGAGCAGTGAAGAGTAAATAGCTGATCATTAAGTAGAGCAGCAAAGAGTAAATAGCTGATCATTAAGTAGAGCAGCAAAGAGTAAATAGCTGATCATTAAGTAGAGCAGCAAAGAGTGAATAGCTGATCATTAAGTAGAGCAGCAAAGAGTAAATAGCTGATCATTAAGTAGAGCAGCAAAGAGTAAATAGCTGATCATTAAGTAGAGCAGAGAGGGAATAGCTGATCATTAAGTAGAGCAGAGAGTGAATAGCTGATCATTAAGTAGAGCAGCAAAGAGTAAATAGCTGATCATTAAACAGAGCAGGAACGAGTGAATAGCTGATCATTAAGTAGAGCAGCAAAGAGTAAATAGCTGATCATTAAGTAGAGCAGAGTGAATAGCTGATCATTAAGTAGAGCAGCAAAGAGTGAATAGCTGATCATTAAGTAGAGCAGCAAAGAGTAAATAGCTGATCATCAAGTAGAGCAGCAAAGAGTGAATAGCTGATCATTAAGTAGAGCAGCAAAGAGTGAATAGCTGATCATTAAGTAGAGTAGAGAGTAAATAACTGATCATTAAGTAGAGCAGCAAAGAGTGAATAGCTGATCATTAAGTAGAGCAGTGAAGAGTAAATAGCTGATCATTAAGTAGAGCAGCAAAGAGTAAATAGCTGATCATTAAGTAGAGCAGCAAAGAGTAAATAGCTGATCATTAAGTAGAGCAGCATAGAGTGAATAGCTGATCATTAAGTAGAGCAGCAAAGAGTAAATAGCTGATCATTAAGTAGAGCAGCAAAGAGTAAATAGCTGATCATTAAGTAGAGCAGAGAGTAAATAGCTGATCATTAAGTAGAGCAGAGTGAATAGCTGATCATTAAGTAGAGCAGCAAAGAGTAAATAGCTGATCATTAAACAGAGCAGCAAAGAGTGAATAGCTGATCATTAAGTAGAGCAGCAAAGAGTAAATAGCTGATCATTAAGTAGAGCAGAGAGTGAATAGCTGATCATTAAGTAGAGCAGCAAAGAGTAAATAGCTGATCATTAAACAGAACAGCAAAGAGTGAATAGCTGATCATTAAGTAGAGCAGCAAAGAGTAAATAGTTGATCATTAAGTAGAGCAGAGTGAATAGCAGATCATTAAGTAGAGCAGCAAAGAGTAAATAGCTGATCATTAAGTAGAGCAGCAGAGTAAATAGCTGATCATTAAGTAGAGCAGCAAAGAGTGAATAGCTGATCATTAAGTAGAGCAGTAAAGAGTAAATAGCTGATCATTAAACAGAGCAGCAAAGAGTGAATAGCTGATCATTAAATAGAGCAGAGGGTGAATAGCTGATCATTAAGTAGAGCAGCAAAGAGTGTATAGCTGATCATTAAGTAGAGCAGAGAGTGAATAGCTGATCATTAAGTAGAGCAGCAAAGAGTAAATAGCTGATCATTAAACAGAGCAGCAACGAGTGAATAGCTGATCATTAAGTAGAGCAGAGGGTGAATAGCTGATCATTAAGTAGAGCAGCAAAGAGTGTATAGCTGATCATTAAGTAGAGCAGAGAGTTAATAGCTGATCATTAAGTAGAGCAGCAAAGAGTAAATAGCTGATCATTAAACAGAGCAGCAACGAGTGAATAGCTGATCATTAAGTAGAGCAGCAAAGAGTAAATAGCTGATCATTAAGTAGAGCAGCAAAGAGTAAATAGCTGATCATTAAGTAGAACAGAGAGTAAATAGCTGATCATTAAGTAGAGGAGAGAGTAAATAGCTGATCATTAAGTAGAGCAGAGTGAATAGCTGATCATTAAGTAGAGCAGCAAAGAGTAAATAGCTGATCATTAAACAGAGCAGCAAAGAGTGAATAGCTGATCATTAAGTAGAGCAGCAAAGAGTAAATAGCTGATCATTAAGTAGAGCAGAGTGAATAGCTGATCATTAAGTAGAGCAGCAAAGAGTAAATAGCTGATCATTAAGTAGAGCAGAGAGTGAATAGCTGATCATTAAGTAGAGCAGCAAAGAGTAAATAGCTGATCATTAAGTAGAGCAGAGAGTGAATAGCTGATCATTAAGTAGAGCAGCAAAGAGTAAATAGCTGATCATTAAGTAGAGCAGAGAGTGAATAGCTGATCATTAAGTAGAGCAGCAAAGAGTAAATAGCTGATCATTAAGTAGAGCAGAGAGTGAATAGCTGATCATTAAGTAGAGCAGCAAAGAGTAAATAGCTGATCATTAAACAGAGCAGCTACGAGTGAATAGCTGATCATTAAGTAGAGCAGCAAAGAGTAAATAGCTGATCATTAAGTAGAGCAGCAAAGAGTGAATAGCTGATCATAAAGTAGAGCAGCAAAGAGTAAATAGCTGATCATTAAGTAGAGCAGAGAGTGAATAGCTGATCATTAAGTAGAGCAGCAAAGAGTAAATAGCTGATCATTAAGTAGAGCAGCAAAGATTAATAGCTGATCATAAAGTAGAGCAGCAAAGAGTGAATAGCTGATCATTAAGTAGAGCAGAGAGTGAATAGCTGATCATTAAGTAGAGCAGCAAAGAGTAAATAGCTGATCATTAAGTAGAGCAGCAAAGAGTGTATAGCTGATCATTAAGTAGAGCAGCAAAGAGTGTATAGGTGATGATTAAGTAGAGCAGCAAAGAGTAAATAGCTGATCATTAAGTAGAGCAGAGGGTGAATAGCTGATCAAGTAGAGCAGCAAAGAGTGAATAGCTGATCATAAATAGAGCAGCAAAGAGTGTATAGCTGATCATTAAGTAGAGCAGAGAGGGAATAGCTGATCATTAAGTAGAGCAGCAAAGAGTAAATAGCTGATCATTAAACAGAGCAGCAACGAGTGAATAGCTGATCATTAAGTAGAGCAGCAAAGAGTAAATAGCTGATCATAAAGTAGAGCAGAGAGTGAATAGCTGATCATTAAGTAGAGCAGAGGGAATAGCTGATCATTAAGTAGAGCAGCAAAGAGTAAATAGCTGATCATTAAACAGAGCAGCAAAGAGTGAATAGCTGATCATTAAGTAGAGCAGCAAAGAGTGAATAGCTGATCATAAAGTAGAGCAGAGTGAATAGCTGATCATTAAGTAGAGCAGAGAGGGAATAGCTGATCATTAAGTAGAGCAGAGAGTGAATAGCTGATCATTAAGTAGAGCAGAGAGGGAATAGCTGATCATTAAGTAGAGCAGCAAAGAGTAAATAGCTGATCATTAAACAGAGCAGCAAAGAGTAAATAGCTGATCATTAAGTAGAGCAGCAGAGTAAATAGCTGATCATTTAGTAGAGCAGCAAAGAGTAAATAGCTGATCATTAAGTAGAGTAGCAAAGAGTGAATAGCTGATCATAAAGTAGAGCAGAGAGTGAATAGCTGATCATTAAGTAGAGCAGAGAGGGAATAGCTGATCATTAAGTAGAGCAGCAAAGAGTAAATAGCTGATCATTAAGTAGAGCAGCAAAGAGTAAATAGCTGATCATTAAGTAGAGCAGCAAAGAGTGAATAGCTGATCATTAAGTAGAGCAGCAAAGAGTAAATAGCTGATCATTAAGTAGAGCAGCAAAGAGTAAATAGCTGATCATTAAGTAGAGCAGAGAGGGAATAGCTGATCATTAAGTAGAGCAGAGAGTGAATAGCTGATCATTAAGTAGAGCAGCAAAGAGTAAATAGCTGATCATTAAACAGAGCAGGAACGAGTGAATAGCTGATCATTAAGTAGAGCATCAAAGAGTAAATAGCTGATCATTAAGTAGAGCAGAGTGAATAGCTGATCATTAAGTAGAGCAGCAAAGAGTGAATAGCTGATCATTAAGTAGAGCAGCAAAGAGTAAATAGCTGATCATCAAGTAGAGCAGCAAAGAGTGAATAGCTGATCATTAAGTAGAGCAGCAAAGAGTGAATAGCTGATCATTAAGTAGAGTAGAGAGTAAATAACTGATCATTAAGTAGAGCAGCAAAGAGTGAATAGCTGATCATTAAGTAGAGCAGTGAAGAGTAAATAGCTGATCATTAAGTAGAGCAGCAAAGAGTAAATAGCTGATCATTAAGTAGAGCAGCAAAGAGTAAATAGCTGATCATTAAGTAGAGCAGCAAAGAGTGAATAGCTGATCATTAAGTAGAGCAGCAAAGAGTAAATAGCTGATCATTAAGTAGAGCAGCAAAGAGTAAATAGCTGATCATTAAGTAGAGCAGAGAGTAAATAGCTGATCATTAAGTAGAGCAGAGTGAATAGCTGATCATTAAGTAGAGCAGCAAAGAGTAAATAGCTGATCATTAAACAGAGCAGCAAAGAGTGAATAGCTGATCATTAAGTAGAGCAGCAAAGAGTAAATAGCTGATCATTAAGTAGAGCAGAGAGTGAATAGCTGATCATTAAGTAGAGCAGCAAAGAGTAAATAGCTGATCATTAAACAGAACAGCAAAGAGTGAATAGCTGATCATTAAGTAGAGCAGCAAAGAGTAAATAGCTGATCATTAAACAGAGCAGCAAAGAGTAAATAGCTGATCATTAAGTAGAGCAGCAGAGTAAATAGCTGATCATTTAGTAGAGCAGCAAAGAGTAAATAGCTGATCATTAAGTAGAGTAGCAAAGAGTGAATAGCTGATCATAAAGTAGAGCAGAGAGTGAATAGCTGATCATTAAGTAGAGCAGAGAGGGAATAGCTGATCATTAAGTAGAGCAGCAAAGGGTAAATAGCTGATCATTAAGCAGAGCAGCAACGAGTGAATAGCTGATCATTAAGTAGAGCAGCAAAGAGTAAATAGCTGATCATTAAGTAGAGCAGAGAGTGAATAGCTGATCATTAAGTAGAGCAGCAAAGAGTAAATAGCTGATCATTAAGTAGAGCAGAGAGTGAATAGCTGATCATTAAGTAGAGCAGCAAAGAGTAAATAGCTGATCATTAAGTAGAGCAGAGAGTGAATAGCTGATCATTAAGTAGAGCAGCAAAGAGTAAATAGCTGATCATTAAACAGAGCAGCTACGAGTGAATAGCTGATCATTAAGTAGAGCAGCAAAGAGTAAATAGCTGATCATTAAGTAGAGCAGCAAAGAGTGAATAGCTGATCATAAAGTAGAGCAGCAAAGAGTAAATAGCTGATCATTAAGTAGAGCAGAGAGTGAATAGCTGATCATTAAGTAGAGCAGCAAAGAGTAAATAGCTGATCATTAAGTAGAGCAGCAACCATTAATAGCTGATCATAAAGTAGAAGCAAAGAGTGAATAGCTGATCATTAAGTAGAGCAGAGAGTGAATAGCTGATCATTAAGTAGAGCAGCAAAGAGTAAATAGCTGATCATTAAGTAGAGCAGCAAAGAGTGTATAGCTGATCATTAAGTAGAGCAGCAAAGAGTGTATAGGTGATGATTAAGTAGAGCAGCAAAGAGTAAATAGCTGATCATTAAGTAGAGCAGAGGGTGAATAGCTGATCAAGTAGAGCAGGAAAGAGTGAATAGCTGATCATAAATAGAGCAGCAAAGAGTGTATAGCTGATCATTAAGTAGAGCAGAGAGGGAATAGCTGATCATTAAGTAGAGCAGCAAAGAGTAAATAGCTGATCATTAAACAGAGCAGCAACGAGTGAATAGCTGATCATTAAGTAGAGCAGCAAAGAGTAAATAGCTGATCATAAAGTAGAACAGAGAGTGAATAGCTGATCATTAAGTAGAGCAGAGGGAATAGCTGATCATTAAG
The DNA here is from genome assembly GCA_963680875.1 of Bathymodiolus brooksi. NCBI lineage: Eukaryota > Metazoa > Mollusca > Bivalvia > Mytilida > Modiolidae > Bathymodiolus > Bathymodiolus brooksi. The sequence goes on along the minus strand of OY804587.1, from coordinate 25,839,653 downwards.
TAGAGCAGCAAAGAGTAAATAGCTGATCATTAAACAGAGCAGCAAAGAGTGAATAGCTGATCATTAAGTAGAGCAGCAGAGTAAATAGCTGATCATTAAGTAGAGCAGCAAAGAGTGAATAGCTGATCATAAAGTAGAGCAGAGTGAATAGCTGATCATTAAGTAGAGCAGAGAGGGAATAGCTGATCATTAAGTAGAGCAGAGAGTGAATAGCTGATCATTAAGTAGAGCAGAGAGGGAATAGCTGATCATTAAGTAGAGCAGCAAAGAGTAAATAGCTGATCATTAAACAGAGCAGCAAAGAGTAAATAGCTGATCATTAAGTAGAGCAGCAGAGTAAATAGCTGATCATTTAGTAGAGCAGCAAAGAGTAAATAGCTGATCATTAAGTAGAGTAGCAAAGAGTGAATAGCTGATCATAAAGTAGAGCAGAGAGTGAATAGCTGATCATTAAGTAGAGCAGAGAGGGAATAGCTGATCATTAAGTAGAGCAGAGAGTGAATAGCTGATCATTAAGTAGAGCAGCAAAGAGTAAATAGCTGATCATTAAACAGAGCAGGAACGAGTGAATAGCTGATCATTAAGTAGAGCAGCAAAGAGTAAATAGCTGATCATTAAGTAGAGCAGAGTGAATAGCTGATCATTAAGTAGAGCAGCAAAGAGTGAATAGCTGATCATTAAGTAGAGCAGCAAAGAGTAAATAGCTGATCATCAAGTAGAGCAGCAAAGAGTGAATAGCTGATCATTAAGTAGAGCAGCAAAGAGTGAATAGCTGATCATTAAGTAGAGTAGAGAGTAAATAACTGATCATTAAGTAGAGCAGCAAAGAGTGAATAGCTGATCATTAAGTAGAGCAGTGAAGAGTAAATAGCTGATCATTAAGTAGAGCAGCAAAGAGTAAATAGCTGATCATTAAGTAGAGCAGCAAAGAGTAAATAGCTGATCATTAAGTAGAGCAGCAAAGAGTGAATAGCTGATCATTAAGTAGAGCAGCAAAGAGTAAATAGCTGATCATTAAGTAGAGCAGCAAAGAGTAAATAGCTGATCATTAAGTAGAGCAGAGAGGGAATAGCTGATCATTAAGTAGAGCAGAGAGTGAATAGCTGATCATTAAGTAGAGCAGCAAAGAGTAAATAGCTGATCATTAAACAGAGCAGGAACGAGTGAATAGCTGATCATTAAGTAGAGCAGCAAAGAGTAAATAGCTGATCATTAAGTAGAGCAGAGTGAATAGCTGATCATTAAGTAGAGCAGCAAAGAGTGAATAGCTGATCATTAAGTAGAGCAGCAAAGAGTAAATAGCTGATCATCAAGTAGAGCAGCAAAGAGTGAATAGCTGATCATTAAGTAGAGCAGCAAAGAGTGAATAGCTGATCATTAAGTAGAGTAGAGAGTAAATAACTGATCATTAAGTAGAGCAGCAAAGAGTGAATAGCTGATCATTAAGTAGAGCAGTGAAGAGTAAATAGCTGATCATTAAGTAGAGCAGCAAAGAGTAAATAGCTGATCATTAAGTAGAGCAGCAAAGAGTAAATATCTGATCATTAAGTAGAGCAGCAAAGAGTGAATAGCTGATCATTAAGTAGAGCAGCAAAGAGTAAATAGCTGATCATTAAGTAGAGCAGCAAAGAGTAAATAGCTGATCATTAAGTAGAGCAGAGAGTAAATAGCTGATCATTAAGTAGAGCAGAGTGAATAGCTGATCATTAAGTAGAGCAGCAAAGAGTAAATAGCTGATCATTAAACAGAGCAGCAAAGAGTGAATAGCTGATCATTAAGTAGAGCAGCAAAGAGTAAATAGCTGATCATTAAGTAGAGCAGAGAGTGAATAGCTGATCATTAAGTAGAGCAGCAAAGAGTAAATAGCTGATCATTAAACAGAGCAGCAAAGAGTGAATAGCTGATCATTAAGTAGAGCAGCAAAGAGTAAATAGTTGATCATTAAGTAGAGCAGAGTGAATAGCAGATCATTAAGTAGAGCAGCAAAGAGTAAATAGCTGATCATTAAGTAGAGCAGCAGAGTAAATAGCTGATCATTAAGTAGAGCAGCAAAGAGTGAATAGCTGATCATTAAGTAGAGCAGTAAAGAGTAAATAGCTGATCATTAAACAGAGCAGCAAAGAGTGAATAGCTGATCATTAAATAGAGCAGAGGGTGAATAGCTGATCATTAAGTAGAGCAGCAAAGAGTGTATAGCTGATCATTAAGTAGAGCAGAGAGTGAATAGCTGATCATTAAGTAGAGCAGCAAAGAGTAAATAGCTGATCATTAAACAGAGCAGCAACGAGTGAATAGCTGATCATTAAGTAGAGCAGAGGGTGAATAGCTGATCATTAAGTAGAGCAGCAAAGAGTGTATAGCTGATCATTAAGTAGAGCAGAGAGTGAATAGCTGATCATTAAGTAGAGCAGCAAAGAGTAAATAGCTGATCATTAAACAGAGCAGCAACGAGTGAATAGCTGATCATTAAGTAGAGCAGCAAAGAGTAAATAGCTGATCATTAAGTAGAGCAGCAAAGAGTAAATAGCTGATCATTAAGTAGAACAGAGAGTAAATAGCTGATCATTAAGTAGAGGAGAGAGTAAATAGCTGATCATTAAGTAGAGCAGAGTGAATAGCTGATCATTAAGTAGAGCAGCAAAGAGTAAATAGCTGATCATTAAACAGAGCAGCAAAGAGTGAATAGCTGATCATTAAGTAGAGCAGCAAAGAGTAAATAGCTGATCATTAAGTAGAGCAGAGTGAATAGCTGATCATTAAGTAGAGCAGCAAAGAGTAAATAGCTGATCATTAAGTAGAGCAGAGAGTGAATAGCTGATCATTAAGTAGAGCAGCAAAGAGTAAATAGCTGATCATTAAGTAGAGCAGAGAGTGAATAGCTGATCATTAAGTAGAGCAGCAAAGAGTAAATAGCTGATCATTAAGTAGAGCAGAGAGTGAATAGCTGATCATTAAGTAGAGCAGCAAAGAGTAAATAGCTGATCATTAAGTAGAGCAGAGAGTGAATAGCTGATCATTAAGTAGAGCAGCAAAGAGTAAATAGCTGATCATTAAACAGAGCAGCTACGAGTGAATAGCTGATCATTAAGTAGAGCAGCAAAGAGTAAATAGCTGATCATTAAGTAGAGCAGCAAAGAGTGAATAGCTGATCATAAAGTAGAGCAGCAAAGAGTAAATAGCTGATCATTAAGTAGAGCAGAGAGTGAATAGCTGATCATTAAGTAGAGCAGCAAAGAGTAAATAGCTGATCATTAAGTAGAGCAGCAAAGATTAATAGCTGATCATAAAGTAGAGCAGCAAAGAGTGAATAGCTGATCATTAAGTAGAGCAGAGAGTGAATAGCTGATCATTAAGTAGAGCAGCAAAGAGTAAATAGCTGATCATTAAGTAGAGCAGCAAAGAGTGTATAGCTGATCATTAAGTAGAGCAGCAAAGAGTGTATAGGTGATGATTAAGTAGAGCAGCAAAGAGTAAATAGCTGATCATTAAGTAGAGCAGAGGGTGAATAGCTGATCAAGTAGAGCAGCAAAGAGTGAATAGCTGATCATAAATAGAGCAGCAAAGAGTGTATAGCTGATCATTAAGTAGAGCAGAGAGGGAATAGCTGATCATTAAGTAGAGCAGCAAAGAGTAAATAGCTGATCATTAAACAGAGCAGCAACGAGTGAATAGCTGATCATTAAGTAGAGCAGCAAAGAGTAAATAGCTGATCATAAAGTAGAGCAGAGAGTGAATAGCTGATCATTAAGTAGAGCAGAGGGAATAGCTGATCATTAAGTAGAGCAGCAAAGAGTAAATAGCTGATCATTAAACAGAGCAGCAAAGAGTGAATAGCTGATCATTAAGTAGAGCAGCAGAGTAAATAGCTGATCATTAAGTAGAGCAGCAAAGAGTGAATAGCTGATCATAAAGTAGAGCAGAGTGAATAGCTGATCATTAAGTAGAGCAGAGAGGGAATAGCTGATCATTAAGTAGAGCAGAGAGTGAATAGCTGATCATTAAGTAGAGCAGAGAGGGAATAGCTGATCATTAAGTAGAGCAGCAAAGAGTAAATAGCTGATCATTAAACAGAGCAGCAAAGAGTAAATAGCTGATCATTAAGTAGAGCAGCAGAGTAAATAGCTGATCATTTAGTAGAGCAGCAAAGAGTAAATAGCTGATCATTAAGTAGAGTAGCAAAGAGTGAATAGCTGATCATAAAGTAGAGCAGAGAGTGAATAGCTGATCATTAAGTAGAGCAGAGAGGGAATAGCTGATCATTAAGTAGAGCAGAGAGTGAATAGCTGATCATTAAGTAGAGCAGCAAAGAGTAAATAGCTGATCATTAAACAGAGCAGGAACGAGTGAATAGCTGATCATTAAGTAGAGCAGCAAAGAGTAAATAGCTGATCATTAAGTAGAGCAGAGTGAATAGCTGATCATTAAGTAGAGCAGCAAAGAGTGAATAGCTGATCATTAAGTAGAGCAGCAAAGAGTAAATAGCTGATCATCAAGTAGAGCAGCAAAGAGTGAATAGCTGATCATTAAGTAGAGCAGCAAAGAGTGAATAGCTGATCATTAAGTAGAGTAGAGAGTAAATAACTGATCATTAAGTAGAGCAGCAAAGAGTGAATAGCTGATCATTAAGTAGAGCAGTGAAGAGTAAATAGCTGATCATTAAGTAGAGCAGCAAAGAGTAAATAGCTGATCATTAAGTAGAGCAGCAAAGAGTAAATAGCTGATCATTAAGTAGAGCAGCAAAGAGTGAATAGCTGATCATTAAGTAGAGCAGCAAAGAGTAAATAGCTGATCATTAAGTAGAGCAGCAAAGAGTAAATAGCTGATCATTAAGTAGAGCAGAGAGGGAATAGCTGATCATTAAGTAGAGCAGAGAGTGAATAGCTGATCATTAAGTATAGCAGCAAAGAGTAAATAGCTGATCATTAAACAGAGCAGGAACGAGTGAATAGCTGATCATTAAGTAGAGCATCAAAGAGTAAATAGCTGATCATTAAGTAGAGCAGAGTGAATAGCTGATCATTAAGTAGAGCAGCAAAGAGTGAATAGCTGATCATTAAGTAGAGCAGCAAAGAGTAAATAGCTGATCATCAAGTAGAGCAGCAAAGAGTGAATAGCTGATCATTAAGTAGAGCAGCAAAGAGTGAATAGCTGATCATTAAGTAGAGTAGAGAGTAAATAACTGATCATTAAGTAGAGCAGCAAAGAGTGAATAGCTGATCATTAAGTAGAGCAGCAAAGAGTAAATAGCTGATCATTAAGTAGAGCAGCAAAGAGTAAATAGCTGATCATTAAGTAGAGCAGCAAAGAGTAAATAGCTGATCATTAAGTAGAGCAGCAAAGAGTGAATAGCTGATCATTAAGTAGAGCAGCAAAGAGTAAATAGCTGATCATTAAGTAGAGCAGCAAAGAGTAAATAGCTGATCATTAAGTAGAGCAGAGAGTAAATAGCTGATCATTAAGTAGAGCAGAGTGAATAGCTGATCATTAAGTAGAGCAGCAAAGAGTAAATAGCTGATCATTAAACAGAGCAGCAAAGAGTGAATAGCTGATCATTAAGTAGAGCAGCAAAGAGTAAATAGCTGATCATTAAGTAGAGCAGAGAGTGAATAGCTGATCATTAAGTAGAGCAGCAAAGAGTAAATAGCTGATCATTAAACAGAACAGCAAAGAGTGAATAGCTGATCATTAAGTAGAGCAGCAAAGAGTAAATAGTTGATCATTAAGTAGAGCAGAGTGAATAGCAGATCATTAAGTAGAGCAGCAAAGAGTAAATAGCTGATCATTAAGTAGAGCAGCAGAGTAAATAGCTGATCATTAAGTAGAGCAGCAAAGAGTGAATAGCTGATCATTAAGTAGAGCAGTAAAGAGTAAATAGCTGATCATTAAACAGAGCAGCAAAGAGTGAATAGCTGATCATTAAATAGAGCAGAGGGTGAATAGCTGATCATTAAGTAGAGCAGCAAAGAGTGTATAGCTGATCATTAAGTAGAGCAGAGAGTGAATAGCTGATCATTAAGTAGAGCAGCAAAGAGTAAATAGCTGATCATTAAACAGAGCAGCAACGAGTGAATAGCTGATCATTAAGTAGAGCAGAGGGTGAATAGCTGATCATTTAGTAGAGCAGCAAAGAGTGTATAGCTGATCATTAAGTAGAGCAGAGAGTGAATAGCTGATCATTAAGTAGAGCAGCAAAGAGTAAATAGCTGATCATTAAACAGAGCAGCAACGAGTGAATAGCTGATCATTAAGTAGAGCAGCAAAGAGTAAATAGCTGATCATTAAGTAGAGCAGCAAAGAGTAAATAGCTGATCATTAAGTAGAACAGAGAGTAAATAGCTGATCATTAAGTAGAGGAGAGAGTAAATAGCTGATCATTAAGTAGAGCAGAGTGAATAGCTGATCATTAAGTAGAGCAGCAAAGAGTAAATAGCTGATCATTAAACAGAGCAGCAAAGAGTGAATAGCTGATCATTAAGTAGAGCAGCAAAGAGTAAATAGCTGATCATTAAGTAGAGCAGAGTGAATAGCTGATCATTAAGTAGAGCAGCAAAGAGTAAATAGCTGATCATTAAACAGAGCAGCAAAGAGTGAATAGCTGATCATTAAGTAGAGCAGCAAAGAGTGAATAGTTGATCATTAAGTAGAGCAGCAAAGAGTGAATAGCTGATCATTAAGTAGAGCAGCAAAGAGTGAATAGCTGATCATAAAGTAGAGCAGCAAAGAGTGAATAGCTGATCATTAAGTAGAGCAGCAAAGAGTAAATAGCTGATCATTAAGTAGAGCAGAGAGTGAATAGCTGATCATTAAGTAGAGCAGCAAAGAGTAAATAGCTGATCATTAAACAGAGCAGCAACGAGTGAATAGCTGATCATTAAGTAGAGCAGCAAAGAGTGAATAGCTGATCAAGTAGAGCAGCAAAGAGTAAATAGCTGATCATAAAGTAGAGCAGCAAAGAGTAAATAGCTGATCATTAAGTAGAGCAGAGTGAATAGCTGATCATTAAGTAGAGCAGCAAAGAGTAAATAGCTGATCATTAAACAGAGCAGCAACGAGTGAATAGCTGATCATTAAGTAGAGCAGCAAAGAGTAAATAGCTGATCATTAAGTAGAGCAGAGAGGGAATAGCTGATCATTAAGTAGAGCAGCAAAGAGTGAATAGCTGATCATTAAGTAGAGCAGCAAAGAGTAAATAGCTGATCATTAAGTAGAGCAGAGAGTGAATAGCTGATCATTAAGTAGAGCAGAGAGGGAATAGCTGATCATTAAGTAGAGCAGCAAAGAGTAAATAGCTGATCATTAAACAGAGCAGCAAAGAGTGAATAGCTGATCATTAAGTAGAGCAGAGAGTGAATAGCTGATCATTAAGTAGAGCAGAGAGGGAATAGCTGATCATTAAGTAGAGCAGAGAGTGAATAGCTGATCATTAAACAGAGCAGCAAAGAGTGAATAGCTGATCATTAAGTAGAGCAGCAAAGAGTAAATAGCTGATCATTAAACAGAGCAGCAAAGAGTGAATAGCTGATCATTAAGTAGAGCAGCTAAGAGTAAATAGCTGATTATTAAGTAGAGCAGCAAAGAGTGAATAGCTGATCATTAAGTAGAGCAGCAAAAGTGTGTGGGAGCAGCAGAAACCAAAGCTGTAAATTCTGAGGGGTTAAAGTCCAGCCATTGTATTGTGTATATTGTTTTACATTATCAATTCTGAGGGGTTAAAGTCCAGCCATTGTATTGTGTATATTGTTTTACATTATCATCAGGAATTCTGAGGGGTTAAAGTCCAGCCATTGTATTGTGTATATTGTTTTACATTATCAATTCTGAGGGGTTAAAGTCCAGCCATTGTATTGTGTATATTGTTTTACATTATCATCAGGAATTCTGAGGGGTTAAAGTCCAGCCATTGTATTGTGTATATTGTTTTACATTATCATCAGGAATTCTGAGGGGTTAAAGTCCAGCCATTGTATTGTGTATATTGTTTTACATTATCAATTCTGAGGGGTTAAAGTCCAGCCATTGTATTGTGTATATTGTTTTACATTATCATCAGGAATTCTGAGGGGTTCAAGTCCAGCCATTGTATTGTGTATATTGTTTTACATTATCATCAGGAATTCTGAGGGGTTCAAGTCCAGCCATTGTATTGTGTATATTGTTTTACATTATCATCAGGAATTCTGAGGGGTTAAAGTCCAGCCATTGTATTGTGTATATTGTTTTACATTATCATCAGGAATTCTGAGGGGTTAAAGTCCAGCCATTGTATTGTGTATATAGTTTTACATTATCATCAGTAGGATTCTTTACCATCATTTAGGAGGCATAATGAATTTGACAGAATGTAGGAGTGTCATTTATTGGTCTTTTGATTCCCCTCTTACTTACAAAAGCAATAGTTCTGGATTATTGTTGATGATGTCGAACAAAATGTACAATACAGTGGCTGAACCAATAACTACCCTGTATAATTTATTGATTAGTTATTACTTATCATGTTCATTTATCTTCAGTAGATAAACAATTGCTGGTTATATGAGTGATTAGCAGGTCACAAGAAATCAGTTACAAATACAGGACATGCAAGTCTGTAGGCATGTCTGCTGGACTTACATATAGAGAGCGATTGTTGTTTAACGCCAACTCAGCAATTTTTCAGTTATATAATGCCGAGAACAAGTTAGTTTTCAATTAATTAGTTAATTAGTTGGATTTTTATAGTGCTAGTTCACTGAAACAACAGTTGCCCCACTCGAACACATACGGATTCCCAGCCAACGCGTTTTCTCCATAACGCTACGTGCTTAGCGGAGAAGCAACAAATATCAATTTATAGTCTTTGATTTGACCCACTGATGCAGTTGGACCTACATATATTAAACATTGTTATGTCAAAAATAAGTCACTTATCATGATTATGAACAACACTGGGAAGTTATGGATAGCATGAAAAGAACTCGGAACATTATATTAAAATTTATCTCTTTAATCATCCGATACATAAACATTTATACACTCACACACACGCATGTATTTATATATGAAATAAATGCCCTGCATTGACACCGTAAAGAAAAGATGAACAAATTACGATGAAAATACAACTACCAGGGAAATTGTGATCTCTGAACATGTACAAAAAAGTGATATTGGTCTTGGCTTACAAATTATGTGCTTTACATCACAACCAATCTTACATCTATTATGTGTATATATGTCTCGACTATTTATTCGGTTACATGTTATCTTTGCCATGTACAAGTTCAGACATCACAAACAAAATAAAAATCATCCTCAAAATTATCATATGTTTGTTCTGGTCTACTTTTGATTTGTTTTCCTATTGTAAATTTTCTGTTCCTGACAGAGTCTGTGATGGTAAAATTGTTCAAATATTTTCTGTTTACTACACAACCACTGATGTTATGACTCAAATTTTCCTATGATGTCGTTCTCCCGGAACAAAAAGTAGTCCTGAAAAATATATATTAGAAAGTTAAAAACATACAACGCTTATCTTTCTTAATATTCTATGCTTCCATATTAATCTGACTAAAATCATCTGTCAAAAACGTGGTTAGGGTTATGGTATTCAATACCAATTTCAACAATATTTCAGCAATATATTATATCTTGGCAGTCAGTTTTATTGGTAAAGGAAACTGGAGTACCCAGAGAAAACCACTGACCTGTCGAAGTCACTGACAAATTTTATCGCATAATGTTGTATCGTGTCAAAAATAGTACACCCCAGTAACATCTGACACTAACAATAAGGTCAGGATTCAATTTTTTCCATGATCTCATTTTCAAGGGACAAAAAGGATGATAGACAGCAACTGATAGCAAAAGCTCACAAGCCATCATTTTTCATCCTGTCCTTAGATGAAGGTGTGCATTTCACTGGGGTTACATCCAACAGTTGAGAAACTAGGACCAACATTTAAAATCAACCTAAACTGAGGCAACCCCCCCCCCCCCCCCCCCCCCTCTCTCTCTCTCTAATAGCCAAGGTTTAAGTATCAACAGTGATTTTCCAGCGACTGCAAAACATGTACACATACGAATGATGTACTGTAAGAGGAGCGGACGTACATACAGGGATAAAACAATATATCCAAGTTCTAATTGCAGGGGATAATAAAAAGTTATAGCTTGAAAACTGTAAGCAGAGCTAGGTGCACAAAACATGTATCTTATATGGGGCAGAGCTGTCGAAATCTCTTTCCTGTCTGTCAGACAATAGGTCTGGCAGATGTGGACAATGTGTCAGACCTATCAAACATTTGCCAGACCTACATATTTTTTACAACTTCAACTGAATTACACATATACTGGCTAAATCCATAAAATGGTTTGTTTACAGCTTCAAGTGATACCTTGGAATACTCAAAGTTAGTACAACACATTTTTTTGTGACATGTGGAAATATACATACAATACAATAGACTTGTGTATGAAATAAACAAAGATACCAAGTTTGCATAATGCTAGCTATGCACATGTTTCAAGGTGTTACCTCTTATACAAATGTAAGTAGCATTAGGTCTGGATAGAATCAATTGGATGACTGACAACCTAGGCCTAAATTAAAATTAAGTTTGCTTCCCCTTTCACCAACCGACCCTTTAAAAAGCCGCAGAGTCAAAAATAATTATTGCCAAAAAAAAATCAATTTTTTCCCCGTAATTTCCGAAAAATCGATGCGCGTCTGTCCGGAATCGGTTACACATTTAGTAGTCAAACTCTTCAATGTGAAGTCAAAATTTGATTATATAGTCAAAAATAAACAAAAATCGGAGATTGCAAACAACGACAAGTTTGAGAAGAGAAATTAAGTAATGATGCCGGTCATCTTCAAGCGTTTTGTCGGTCCCAAGTTACTGAAAAATTGCTCCGGACATCCGGTCTGACGCGAAAAAGTTTAAATCGGACCTAGTCAATTTTTGTCCGACAGGTCCGACGATTTTCGACAGCTCTGTGGGGACAGATGAAAGAATATGCCCCCATGCAGGCGACCGCTGTGGCATACAAATTTGAAAAAAAAAAGAGTTGAAAATAAAAATACAAAGAACAAACCTGGTCCTCAATTACAACTTTTGTACCACCATATTCAGGTAACAAAACCTTATCTCCAACTTTCACTGACATAGGTGTAATTTGGCCTGCCTGAAAAAAAATTGTAATTGCAACATTAAATATATATATATATAACAATATATACATTGTATATATAAAAGAAAGAATTACTATTGTTTTCTTTCAAATTTTTTTGTTGGGGTTTTTGTTTTCCTTTGTTTCAAAGAATTTTGTGTGTGTAAGAAAAAACAGTCTATGTTAGCAAGTGATTTAGCTGTGGAACTAGCCCTAAACAGTCTTATTTATTACTGTCAAGAGCAACGTTGCACAAGCGAGTGACTATAAGTTACAAAAATCTGATATACATAAAAACAAGGGCAACGCAAAGCGTGGCATATCCCCTTGCCTAAAAATTTGACCCGGTGACCATGACCTTTGACCGTGAAAATCAATAGGGTTCCAGATTCTCATGAGGACAAGTATGTACCAAGTTTGGTCAAAATCCATTGAAGGATGTTGATTCTAGAGTGTTCACAAGGATGTTATGCGGTAACAAATTTGACCCGGTGACCTTGAAAATCAATAGTGTTCTAGATTCTCTTAAGGACTAAGTATGAACCAAGTTTGGTCAAAATCCATTGAAGGATGCTATGTGGTAACAAATTTGACCTGGTGACCTTGAAAATCAATAGGATTCTAGATTCTCATAAGGACTAAGTATGTACCAAGTGTGGTCAAAATCCATTGAAGGATGTTGATTCTAGAGTGTTCACAAGGATGTTATGTGGTAAAAAATTGACCCGGTGACCTTGAAAATCAATAGGGTTTCAGATTTTCTTAAGGACTATGTACCAAGTTTGGTAAAAATCCATTGAAAGATGTTGATTCTAGAGTGTTCACAAGGATGTTACAGGGTAAAAATTACTCTGTGACCTTGACCTTTGACCTTGAAAATCAATAGGGTTCCAGATTCTCATAAGGACTAAGTATGTACCAAGTTTGGTCAAAATCCATTGAAGGATGTTGATTCTAGAGTTCACAAGGAAGGACGGAAGCGTTACTATATCCCATCACAACTTCGTTGGCGAGGGGATAAAAATTATAATATTTTGATCCATAACCATGTGTACTGCTAGATCTTTATTAAGATCAGAAACAACTATTTAGAACGAAACTGTAGAAGATAATATTAGTCGCCCTACAAACTTTCTGAGCAAATGTTTTGCTATATCATGGCGAACATTAGTTACATTCGATGAGATGATATCTGCTTTGTACTAGACCAACACGCTTACTTGGATTTTTATCATAGTATTAGCACTGCACATTGACACAACAGTCTGTATATAGATATGTCACTTTACTTTGACACATTATCCCAAATACCAATTTTTTTATAATCTATGGTTTGACCAGACCAGGGCTTGTACTCTTGATCTACTTCTGTCCTCATCAGAAACAAGCACACCAACCATTATCAATGCAGTTCACAAATCTTTTGAAAACGAAATTTAATAATCTGTTGTGTATTTTAAAACCCTTTTACACGATCAAAGTTTTCCATCAAAAACTTGGTTCTTTGATTGCGTAAACCTGCATCAAAAACAGAAACTCATCCTATTTTTCTAAAAACTTGGACTAACTTTGATGGGAATTGACCATTCAAAACATCTTTTCGGAATCAAGATCTATTGTTTATCTTTGAATTTACTGCCAAAAGGTAACTTGCCTTACTTGGGATAGAAACTTTGATCGTGTAAACATGATAACTTTGACAAAGTTTTCTTTGAGCCAATTTTCCTTCAAAAACTTTGACCAAGTTAATTGTGTAAATGTAGCATTTAATTGTGTCCTCTAGTTCAAAGTGTCTGCCGGACACTTTTACATATGTTATAGTGTCCAGCAGACACTATTTCATATTGCAATCTTTATAAAATATTGTCTGGGGGCACACTTTAACATAGGACACTATTATGTCTTACATAAACAGGCCTTTACACTTCAAGCAGACATGGGGTAATCGTAATCAGTTGTAATCGATTACATTTTTTCATGTAATCCATACATGTGATAGAGTTGCTATGCTACAACTGGAGATTTTTTATCGACGTATTTGATGCATCTTTTTATTGTTTATTGATGTTTTCCTTTTGTTTGTTTCAGTATTGAACCAACTGCATCCCATTTCAATATATATTGTTTACATTTCTGTCTTATTAGTAGTGTTTCATATGATGAATGAAGGATAAAAACTGTATTTATAATTCATTCATAATCATAAGGCTATAACAAAGCAATAACAATGAAGACAGAATGTTCTGAACAATAAAGTCATAGAGCACTAAAATTAAAAAGTCACTTTGCTGCTGGTGCGTTGGGTGATAGCATACGTTTCGACATTTTTGTGGTTTATCAATTCCATCCTGGAACTTAGTCCTTAAATAATACTTTGATCGGCTTTGGTCCCAAACAAGCCATAGCAACTCAATCCGAGATGAATTCATTCCACGTTTGATCGAAATAAGAAGTTTTCCTCGGCATCAAAGGTTGTCCGACTCCTGTTTGCACAACGGTTTATAATTATTTTTAATTGCCGCTATCACACTTCTAATCATCTAAGCGTGTGCCACAAACCCACTTCCTTATCCCCAATCAACTGTCAATCAGTGGATAATTGTTGTATAATCATCAACACCTTAATTAATGAGTATTTAATTTACCTGTAAAGGAGTCAAACAGATCAATAACCGGATATCATTAAATATGACATTCACCTTTACCATTCGTATCTCTTGTCGTTTTTCCTCAGCGCGGGAGTTCCAAATGGGGAATTTCCAGAAATATTGATCGCAAAATGTAGGTCAAGATTTTATTGTACTTGATTTTTTTCACGGGCGGAAGATTTTGAAAGTTGACGGGAGGGACCCTCAAAATCGGGAGAAAAATGCCCCGACAGGAAGGTTCACATGTCTGGTAATCGCATATAATCTCTAATCAACCATTTTTTAGATTACATGTAATCGTAATGTAATCGATTACATTCATTTTGACCCTGTAATCATGATTACTTTCTGATTACATTTCTTTATTTTGACTTATTTTGTCTTAACTGAAACATATATCACCTTAGATATTTAATGTATGATTTATGTAAATGAATTTTCTTCATGAAATTTATTAAACAAATAATGTAGAATGGCTTACTAGAAAAAATGTAAAGGTCATTGACATCTAAATAAAAAAATATGTTATGAAATTCAATTGTTAAAAACTCCAAAAAATCTATTAAAATAAAGTGGCAATCACAACATGATCAAAAGATATTATTCTATGTTTAATTGCAATCAAAACTATAACAGCTACAAACAATATTAATTATTAATTATGGCTTCAAAGACTTGATACCAAAACAAATAATATCTCAATTTCTTAAGGGTTTCAAAATTCAGTGAAAATAGTTTGTCGGCTTGTGTAAAACACAAGCTCTAAAAATTTTAATTTTCCGACACAACTTTCAAGATTTCATATATGAAATTGATTCTATGAAAGACTATCACCATGTCCTCATGATTCCCATAAGATAAAGAAATATTTTATATGAACCAAATCATAGGTAATTAGGTATCTCATGAAGATTTCTTATACAAGTTTAAAAAGAGATCTAAATTTCAATAAAGATATTATATAAAAAGTAATATGTAAATTATAATTTTCAGAAACATTTATTTATGATGCTCGTAGTAGAATAACAAAATATTTTCAATCACGCATATTACAAATTAACTGTTAAATACAGTACAGCTGACAACATACACTGATAAATGCTGAGCATTTAAAAGGCTCAGCATTCAATGCCGAGGTTTCATTGGGGGTCGTAAATCATAAACTGATGATCAGTTTTATTACCCTCATCTGTACAGATGGTCAGCAATTGAATAAACAATATGATCATAATGATTTCCAGGTAGATGTACCTGATTCAATAGGTGCTAGTAAAATTAACCTGAGCATGTATGTGTGATTTGTTACACTTGTGACTTTTTATTTAGTGGAAATATTTACATAATAAATTTTCTATTTTACAATGTAGTAATGTTTTGATAATTCTAAAATTAAATTAAAATTTCTGTTTTTCAATTGATTTGTTTTGTTAAAATTTCAATTATTATCTGTATTATAAAATTTAAAAGTAAATTATTTAAAAATATTTACATGTATACAATAGATGTGTATCTATTCTTTTATTAACCATTTGTTTGTTGTCTCTTTGAAACCTCGGCATTGAATGCTGAGCCTTTTAATTGGACAATGTTGAATTTGTGCGGTATTGTGGCGGCCATTTTGAAAATGGCGACCAGTAGAAATTTTTCAATGTCTGGAATCAATTCGGGACATCATTATCTACCCACATATCAAATTTTGATGATATCAGACAATGTTGAATTTTTACCGCCCATTTTATATACCGTATTTTGGCAGCCATTTTAAAAATGGCAGACATCTCGAAATTTTGAAAGTGCAGAATTGCTTCTCTAATGGTGACCTATCACTATGTCAAATTTTATGTCTCTATCATTATACATTTAGAAGTTATCAACATTAATGTACGAAATTTCAACTTTCCCATAGGATTCTATAGTAACTGGCGAGTAACAGTTGTAAGGCGAGTAGGAACTTGAAAACGCTCGCCACGATAACTGGTTACAGCTTTAAAATATCATAGCTCCCAAACAGTTAAATTTTCTGTTAACTGTGTCATTTATCCAACATTTTATTAATCATTGTACTCGGTAAAAAAACATTGCGCCACGAGTCATGACACATTTCTGTCAACAGAAAAATAAAGTATACAATCCTGACCCCACATAATTTTGCCAAGGTCGATTTCACGATTAAAAGAAATATTGTTTCATTACAAATAGATGTGATGACTTTTAAAATTAATGCAAATAAAATAATTTGGTTTTGAAATATTTCAAACGAATTCGTAGCGGAAACCTACGCGAAAACATAAAGTTAAATATGTGTCGGAACCGGGTTTGACATACATGTTTTATACCACGCATTAAAACTTAAAAGACGAAGACAACGAAATTGAGGAAGAAGAGATCAACGCAGCTCTTAAGAAAGTGTTGATCCTTCTTGACCAAGTTAATGACTTGTCAAAATCTGCAAAATAAATTATTGAATATTACTGTATTGTTTATTTGGTATTTGTTGGCGAGTTTAAAAAAAATGTCACTCACCAAGCATGGCGAGCTCTATTTCAATTTGGCGAGTACTTGTTTCAGTCTACTCGCCATTTTGGCGAGTGTTTGAAAAAAATGGTTTCCCACACTGCAAAGTAATTGTAATTTAATCGATTACATTTGAAAATTGATGTAATCGTAATGTAATCGATTACATTTGAATGTAATTGACCCCAAGTCTGCTTTACAGGCTCCGAGGAGCCTGTAATCGCTCACATGGATTTTAATTTGACTTCGAAAGATTATAGAAAATGGGAGTGTTACAAATAATTTTGAAAGCTCGCCAACCAATGATCATTCAGATCATATTCTTGAGCAGAAAAAACCAGAAAGATATGTTGAACTATTCAATGCCATGTAGCTGCTGTTAAAATCTGAGCTCATTTTGACTTATAATAAAGCAGCAAAGGGCTGGGTCGAGGAATAAATTCCTCAAGATTAATAACTGATGTAGAGAGTTAGTGGCAATGCTACCTCTGTTCTTCCACCACTTCCAACAGCTCTAATTGTTGCCTGTTGAATTTTGCCCTGTGCCTTTTCTGGAATCATGATACCACTTTTTGTCTTGATCTCCGCAGCAAATCTTTCCACCAAAACTCTATCAAACATTGGGATGAATTTCTTAAATGCTTGTGCCTGCAATTACAAATTTGTAATGTGAATTTGCTATTAGATACCAAAGTTAGTACTTTCTCAGTGATTCAGCCAGCATTTTGAGAAAATTGATTGAAATAGCGTGCGAATACACGGAACCATAGAACCCGCTGAGCTATAGCATTTGACTATATGTCATAAATGTGAACTTGTATGGAGAAAAAAATATCTTATAACTATGATTGCAGCAAATTTTAGCCAAATTGTGCAACACAAAAAAAAAATAAAAAACTTTAATAAATTTATATTACTCAAAAGACTTGACATCTGTTGAAGTCGGGAATAACACAAGATTATAAGAACATGAAATCAGCAGCTCTATTGTAAAATAAATATTTGCAGCTACCCTCACACTCCTGAAGCATAAAATTCAATGTCCAATGCAATGCCAATGGCAATGTCAATGATCTATCCTCTTTTTTAAGCAATACGTTTTATACATTCAGTGTCACCTTGCTCACATGATAGTAACCGACATAGTTTTACTACAACTACACAATTGGTATGAGAAATCATGTGTAAAATGAATTTCCAACTTTTTACAAATAATTTGATGAGTGTTTTTACAATGACTTCTCCCTCATGCCGGCCATGCAAAACAAGCACTTATTTTCAACCAAATCAAATGCAGATATCTTCACAACCCTTATATGTCTTACCATTGCTGATAATTAATGCGTTTAATTGAGTATTTCTTCGTTGAATGTCCAAAGAATGTAGGAAGACAATTTAGCGATCAACAAGACGATCAAGGTCAAACGATGAAAATGCAGTCGGCAAGAATTCTCCAGAATACCGGAACCACGTGTTGTCTGCTTATTTTAACATTCGAAATCCTCTGGTTCTTTCTCACTAAATTGCGTACCGAAAGATGAAATCCGAAATAAACGAAAGGACATTCTCTAAAATTGTAGCAGTTTATTTTAATTTATATGTTATACAATTGTTAATATTTGATTGATATTATATCACTGTCTTCTAAATACAAAACATTTTTTTCTTCTCAATATTTATGCAAATTTATTTATAGGAAGTTGGTGTACCCCAACTCTGTACATAAAACTTTTTAAAAGTTATTTGTTTCCTTCATGAGAGCTTTTTCGTATTTTAACGATCTCATCCTATCTAATAATAATAATAAATTAAAATATAAATAGATCGTTACACTACAGGTAATTTTTGGTCAAAATGTACGAACAATAAGCCTACAAAATAACGATATACAGAGATAGGACCATAAAATCAGATGACATGCGCAGCTCTAAAATCAGATGACATGCGCAGCTATTATTTCTTTACCGCTTTCCAGTTCCGGTTACCATCAGCCTCAAGGTCTAGCACGCATTACAGAACGTAGCAGTTTTAAGAGGAAAGAAACAATAACAGCTTTTGAACTCGTCACATTTTGTATTTTAAGACTAAATTGGTAAGATAGCATTGAAACCGATGCATGCTGATATTTTGTGGCTCTCATTTACTTGTGTAATTGTTCATTTACAATGACCACGTGGGTTTCGTGTTTAGCCGGTCACCCTCCCACATTATATAATGTTGTTCGCGATTTTTATTATTTTTCATTGAACATGCGAATTTAATACGACAATGCATTGTTTGTAGATAATTTTTTTCTTTGAAATATGCCAATTGCGTTGTTCACAAAGTTCATTGACACTGAAACCGAAATGGAATGTTCAGGAAGGGAGACTTTATTGCATCAGATAACCTTTAAAAGAGACAAATAACTAGGCTTGTCCAATATGAAAAAAAAAAATAAAAAAATCTCGTACGTACCTGAGCTCACAGTCTAAAATCATTTGCATTAGCAATTGAATATCTGCTTCCTCGATTGTGTCCAAATAAAATTTCTTTTGATATACAGGTCACTTGATCAACTTTCCTTGAATGACAGTCTTTGCCATATTTTTTTTTCACCTACTTGCCCAAAAGCCAAATTTAGAAAAAAAATATCCTATTTATTCAAACAACAAATTCTTCCATAAATCATAATATTCACATGTTCGAATCCAGTTACTTGTCCCTGGCTTAGTGCAAAGACTGAATTGACATGCTGCAGTCATATATGGCTCGGCACTATAAGATATTTACATTTGTTGTGAATGTATTACAAGTTAACTGCTTGTTAAATAATAAGTGCATATGTATGGTATTTATGTATTTTCAGTAATCAAAGAAAAGTAACATGTATCGTTTACCATCTGTTCTGCGTCCTGCTCTGTCACGAAGATTTGCACCAGCACTTTCAAGAGCCTATGCCAAGGACATTAAGTTTGGAGCTGATGCTAGAGCATTAATGCTTCAAGGTGTGGATTTGTTGGCAGATGCAGTAGCTGTAACAATGGGACCAAAGGTAATGATATGAATTATGTCTTCTACTAGTGCTTAACACAACAATGTTGAGTGGGAGGGTATTCCTACTTCAGCATTGCCTGTAGGCAAAATTATATCTGGTGCAGAAGTTTTTTTTTGATAGCATTACTGTGACCTTTCTTGACCTTGACCTTAAATGTCTAGGTCAAATAAGTATTTAGTGGTGGTATAAACATTTGGTGAATTGTTTGGAAATTCTATCAGAGTTTGGACAAATTCAAAATGGCATCCATATAAAATTCCTAAACAATATAGTGTTTTTTTGATACATATGAATTTCAAACATGTTACATTTTTTTTAACCATAAACTTTAGTTTCAGGATGAAAAAAAAACAAGTCTAAAGTTACATGGTTTCATAAAATGAACATTTCAGTAAACATATTATATTTCATTATGTATGTATGTACAATTGCAGGGAAGAAATGTAATTCTTGAACAAAGTTGGGGATCACCAAAAATAACAAAGGACGGTGTCACTGTTGCCAAAGCTATCGATTTAAAAGACAAATATCAAAATATTGGTGCTAAGCTGGTGCAGGATGTAGCAAACAATGCTAATGAAGAGGCAGGAGATGGCACAACAACAGCCACAGTGCTGGCTAGAGCTATAGCAAAAGAAGGATTTGAAAAGATTAGCAAGGGAGCTAATCCAATAGAAATAAGACGTGGTAGGTGTTATTACTCCATCTGAACATACCAGAAAATTTCTCTGTCTAAAAAATAACAACAAAATAGTTTCAACAATGGAAAGTATGAACTGTAATTAAATTTACATTTAGCTTGCAAAAATAATATCCTTTTGTGTTTTCTTTGGAGGGGGGTGGGGTGGAGGGAGAGGGGGTAGAGATTGAACTGTAATATAGAAATGCACTCTTCTTCCCTACTATAATTATAGTATTATAGTGGGTGTTCTTAAGTGCAACATTAACAACAATGTTTTGTTTTAATGCATGCAAATTTTATGTTGTATGTAGAACAATTTAAAGTTACATACAGTTCAACCTTGTTGAATCAGACTTAGAAACAGTTGGGTTTACTGCTACTCAACCCACTATTTGAGAGTCTGGGAGGGTAGGTAGGCAATTTATATTGATTTTCTTCAAATATTAAAAAATATACATTTTTGTAATAAAAACATGCCAAAAAAGTTTTTTTTTAAAACCTGTATGAAATTTTGTGAGCTGCGATTTTATGGAATGCTCTATGATCAGTTTTTTTCATGGATTGAGTCCATTTAAAGTAATTTTTATCTTAATTGATCCTTATTAGATTCAAATAATCTTCTTATTCAATTAAACATAACCAGGTTTGAATGCATAAAAAACTTATGAAAATAAACTTTTTAGCTCACCTGACCCAAAGGGTCATGTGAGCTATTGCCATCACTTGGCGTCCGTCGTCGTCGTCGTACGTCGTAAACTTTTTCAAAAATCTTCTCCTCTGAAAGTACAAGACCAATGGAAACCAAACTTGGTCTGAATCATCACTAGGGTGTCTAGTTTCAAAATTGTGTCCGGTGATTCCGTGCACCAACCAACATGGCCACTGTTACTAAAAATAGAACATATGGTAAAATTGCAGGTTTTGGGTAATAACTCAAAAACCGTTAATAATATCAAAAATCTGACATGGGGTAAAAATGATCAGCACATCAAGATCTACCTACCCTGCAATTTTGAAGTAAATGTGATTGCCCATCTTGGAGTTATTGCCCTTTTTTCATCAAATTTGTAAAATTTTAAAACTTTTTGTCTTATATTTCAAAAACTATAAGAAAAAAAGGTTAACTTCAAATTGCAAAAATGTGCGGCATATCATGATCTACCCACCCTGCAATTTTGAAGTAAATCCCATTACCCATTTTGGAGTTATTTCCCTTTTTTCATCAAATTTTCAAAATTTTAATACTTTTCGTCCTTTATTTCAAAAACTATAAGAGACAGATGGTAAGTTGAAACTTCAAACATGTTCAGCATGTCAAGATCTACATACCCTGCAATTTTGAAGTAAATTTGATTTCCCATCTTGGAGTTATTGCCCTTTTTTCATCAATTTTTTTTTTAATTTTAATACTTTTCGTCTTATATTTCAAAAACTATTTAGAAATAGATGTTAAGTTTAAATTGCAAAAATGTGCAGCATGTCAAGATCTACCTACCCTGCAATTTTGAAGTAAATCCCATTACCCATTTTGACCGATTATGCAAATTAAAAAAAAGGGGGGATGAAATTTAAAAAAAATTCTTCTCCTCTGAAACTACTGAGCCAATCTCAACCAAACTTTGCTGAAATGATCCTTAGGTAGTCCCCTTTCAAAATGGTGTCCGTCAGCGCTGTCCTGTATCCAAGATGGCCGCCATTACTAAAAATAGAAATTTCTTCAAATGGCCAAAACTGCTCTATTTTAAGCCAGAAAGTGCCCAAATTTGAACTGTATAAGCATAATGATGAGCTTTTTAACATATATTACGGAATTTTTTATGAACTTTGAACTTTTGCCTATTTTGACCGATTATGCAAATTAGAAAAAAGGGGGATGAAATTTAAAAAAATTATTCTCCTCTGAAACTACTGAGCCAATCTCAACCAAACCTTGCTGAAATGATCCTTGGGTGGTCCCCTTTCAAAATTGTGTCCGTCGGCGCCGTCCTGTTTCCAAGATGGCCGCCATTACTAAAAATAGAAATTTCTTCAAATGGCCAAAACTGCTCTATTTTAAGCCAGAAAGTGCCCAAATTTGAACTGTATAAGCATAATGATGAGCTTTTTAACATATATTACGGGATTTTTTATGAAGTTTGAACTTTTGTCTATTTTGACTGATTATGCAAATTAGAAAAAAGGGGGGATGAAATTTAAAAAAATTCTTCTCCTCTGAAACTACTGTGCCAATCTCAACCAAACTTTGCTGAAATGATCCTTGGGTGATCCCCTTTCAAAATTGTGTCCGTCAGCGCCGTCTTGTATCCAAGATGGCCGCCATTACTAAAAATAGAAATTTCTTCAAATGACCAAAACTGCTCTATTTTAAGCCAGAAAGTGCCCAAATTTGAACTGTATAAGCATAATGATGAGCTTTTTAACATATATTACGGGATTTTTTATGAACTTTGAACTTTTGCCTATTTTGACCGATTATGCAAATTAGAAAAAAGGGGGGATGAAAATTAAAAAAAATCCTCTCCTCTGAAACTACTGAGCCAATCTCAACCAAACTTTGCTGAAATGATCCTTGGGTGGTCCCCTTTCAAAATTGTGTCCGTCAGCGCCGTCCTGTATCCAAGATGGCCGCCATTACTAAAAATAGAAATTTCTTCAAATGGCCAAAACTGCTCTATTTTAAGCCAGAAAGTGCCCAAATTTGAACTGTATAAGCATAATGATGAGCTTTTTAACATTTGTTACGGGATTTTTTTATGAACTTTGAACTTTTGCCTATTTTGACCGATTATGCAAATTAGAAAAAAGGGGGGATGAAATTAAAAAAAAATCTTCTCCTCTGAAACTACTGTGCCAATCTCAACCAAACTCTGCTGAAATGATCCTTGGGTGGTCCCCTTTCAAAATTGTGTCCGTCAGTGCCGTCCTGTATCCATGATGGCCGCCATTACTAAAAATAGAAATATCTTCAAATGGCCAAAAACTGCTCTATTTTAAGCCAGAAAGTGCCCAAATTTGAACTGTATAAGCATAATGATGAGCTTTTTAACATATATTACAGGATTTTTTAAGAACTTTGAACGTTTGCCTATTTTGACCGATTATGCAAATTAGAAAAAAGGGGGGATGAAATAAAAAAAAAATCTTCTCCTCTGAAACTATTGAGCCAATCTCAACCAAACTTTGCTGAAATAATTCTTGGGTGGTCCTCTTCCAAAATTGTGTCCCGCATTTCAGAACACTGACCAAGATGGCCGCCACAGCCGAACTTAATTTAACATAGGACCCTATGGGAAATTCCCATAAACATCTTCTTGTCTGAAACCATTTGCTCAATAAGAACAAAATTTGGATGAAATAGTCATTGGATGGTTCTCTTCCAAAAATGTGTCCGGCGGTTTGGCCCTTCGATCAATTTTTTTTTTTTTTTTTTAATACTTTTCGTGTTATATTTCAAAAACTATAAGAGATAGATGTTAAGTTTAAATTGCAAAAATGTGCACCATGTCGATATCTACCTACCCTGCAATTTTGAAGTAAATATGATTACCCATCTTGGAGTTCTTGCCCTTTTTTTCATCAAATTAAAAAAAAAAAAAAAAACTTTTCGTCTTATATTTCAAAAACTATAAGAGATAAAGGTTAAGTTTAAATTGCTAAAATTTGCAGCATGTCAAGATCTTCCTACCCTGCAATTTTGAAGTAAATCCCATTACCCATTTTGGAGTTATTGCCCTTTTTTCATCAAAATGTTCTCAATTTTAATACTATCGTCTTATATCTCAAAAACTATTAGAGATAGAGGGAAAGTTTAAACTGCAAAAATGTTCAGCATGTCAAGATCTACAAATAATTTCCCACAGTTAAAAATGTGTGACAACTGTGTGAAGAGTTATTCCTCTTGAAATGCATTTTTTGTTGACTCGCTGCTTTTGATTACTCAAATAATCAAAGGGAAGCAACTCTATTACAAAATGTGAAGTAGGAAAATCTAAATTTTGAGAATCATTGACATATATGTTTTTTTTTTACAGCATTTTTGATAACTTACATTAAAGGGGGAACCCCTGCCCAAATTTTTTTGTAGAAGGGGTCTGCAATGACGAAGGCTACATTTGTTAATTTTTTTCACCGAAGTTATCAAGTTTTATTAACTGATGTTGTTATTATACCCAGGTGAGCTATACAGGCTCCTGGGAGCCTCTAGTTTCCATTAATCGTAATCAATTAGAACAGGAGATTAAATAAGATTTTCGAGTACAAATACATGTATCTAAAGACGTTTATAGATAAAACCCTTTAACAAGGGATAATTTGGGTAATTCATCATGAGAATACAGTGCAGGAATGATTTAAAATGTATAAAAAGAACGGAAAACAATTACACAATGTATAGATTTCCTATGAAGTAAAGATTTACAAATTGGATGGTTGAAAAAAAATTGTGTATTAAACTTGGTATGTCAAGAAAAGTTATACTTTATATCATAAAAAGAAAGCTATGACAAAGGTAACTTAAAATTAATTTTCTGACAGGTGTAATGATGGCTGTTGATGTTGTAGTTGATCATCTTAAAGCCATGTCAAAGCAAGTCACAACACCTGAAGAAATATCACAGGTAAAATAACAACTGTCACATCTTTGTTTTGCAGATATTAAGGACATCCAAACACATTTTGGTATTTAGTTTGTCAGCACATTAGCACAGGTCTTTCAATAAGGGCGATACTAGGTAATGGCCGTCACAATACCGCACAAATTCAACATTGTTCGATTTCAATGTCCTGAATTGATTACTGCCATCGAAAAATTTCTACCGATCTCCATTTTCAAAATGGCCACCACAATACTGCAAAAATTCAACGTTGTTCGATTTCAAAGGTAGCATTTAATTTATTTTTTAAACCGGTTGTCAGTGGCCGGTTTGGGAGACTTCATAATTGTTAGATTATAATCATATCTTGCTTAAAATACAACTTAGTTTATGCATCTCTGATAGTTATATGTGGGTATATAGTTACATTATCTATCGGCAAAGAAACAGATTTTAGATTTATGTCCCTTGAAAATGATCATTAAAAATGTATTTCATTTAATACAACTTGGTTTATTTATCAGAGTTTTAGAAATTTGATAGTATGCAGGTAGATGTTATCTTGTGTTAACTGTTCAATACAATAGGAATAATATTTCTATAAAGCTCTACTCCACCCAAGTTGTTGTTTATATGAATACCTTGGACTATAACAGAGCTATATTAAGCACATCTTCCTTTTCCATTGAAATCTAAATGATTTCTATTGGCAGATTAGATGTAACAAAGCAGTTCACAGGTCGATGTAACAATAACTTTTATTTTAACTTCTCCATTGGACAAGTGTTGTGGAATTTCTGTTTGTCTGAAAGTCATTGTTACAATAAAGAAGATAATTTCATTTTGACTTTCTACATGTCCTAAAATTATTTTGACTTTCTACATTTCCTTTGGACAAGTAGTACTTACTTTTTAGTTCACCTGGACCACTATTGCCATCACTTGGCGTCCGTCGTCTGTAAACTTTTCACATTTCAAGCTTCTTCTCCGAAACCACTGGGCCGATTGGAACCAAACTTAGCAGGGATGGTCCTCTATAAAGTTACTGTTTTTCGTTCCAGTCGGATATTCAATATGGCTGCCAAGGCCAATAATATGCTCTGATTGGCTGAAATTTCAAAGATCTTCTTCTCTGAAACTAATGAACTGACTGAACCTAAACTGTACATGAATGATCATTGGAATGTCCTTTACCAAGTTACTGTTTTTTATGCCGATCGGAAATCCAAGATGGCTGCCATCGCAGGACATAGATTAACATTAGACCCTATGGGAAAATGTTCAAATGCCTTCTTCTGAGAAACTACAAATATGATTAAAGCCAAACTGTACATGAATGTTCATTGGATGGTCCTCTACAATCTTAAGGTTTTTTGTTCCGATATGAAATTCAAAATGGCGGCTACGGCAGGACTTAGTTTAACATTGGACCTTATGGGAAAAATGTTTCAAAACGCTTCTTCTGTGAAACCACTTGGACAATTGAAACCAAAATGCCCAGGAATGATCATTGGAAGGTCCTCGACAAAGTTTCTGTTTTTTTATGCCGATCGAAAATTCAAGATGGCTGCCACCGCAGGACATAGATTAACATTGGACCCTATGGGAAAATGTTCAAATGCCTTTTTCTCAGAAACTACAAATATGATTAAAGCAAAACTGTACATGAATGTTCATTGAATGGTCCTCTACAAATTTACGTTTTTTATTCCGATATGAAATTCAAAATGGCGGCTACGGCAGGACTTAGTTTAACATTGGACCCTATGGGAAAAATGTTTCAAAACGCTTCTTCTCTGAAACCACGTGGATAATTGAAACCAAACTGCCCAGGAATGATCATTGGAAGGTCCTCTACAAGGTGTGTGTATTTTATGCCGATCGGAAATCCAAGATGGCCACCACCGCAATACATAGATTAACATTGGACCCTATGGGAAAATGTTCAAATGCCTTCTACTCAGAAACTACAAATATGATTAAAGCCAAACTGTACATGAATGTTCATTGGATGGTCCTCTACAAACTTTACGTTTTTTGTTCTGATATGAAATTCAAAATGGCGGCTACCGCAGGACTTAGTTTAACATTGGACCCTATGGGAAAAATGTTTCAAAACGCTTCTTCTCTGAAACCACTTGGACAGTTGAAACCAAACTGCCCAGGAATTATCATTGGAAGGTCCTCTACAAAGTTTCTGTTTTTTATGCCGATCGGAAATCCAAGATGGCTGCCACCACAGGTCATAGTATTAACACAGGACCATATGGGGAAAATACAGAAATATATTCTTCTCTGAAGCTATTGCACTGATTGAACCTAAACTGTGCATCAATCATTGGAAGGTCCTTTACAAACTTTGTGTTTTTTTATGTTGATCGTAATTCCAAGATGACTACCACTGCAGGACATAGTTTTTACATAGGACCAATTGGTTTTTTTTATAAACAGGTGAACGATACAGGCTCTTGAGAGCCTCTGGTTACTTGTTTGAATCCAGTTGGAACCGGTAGGGACAAGTCAGATAAATCTGAATGTAGTTTATTTTGTGACTACAACAAATACAGGTTCCATTTCCATCGAATCCTTTGATGTCTTTAGTTTTTTTTTTGAGTTATGAAATGAAAGCAAAAAATACCACACTGTCAGAACAGTTTGAAAATCCCACCGTAAAATCTTAGAAACACGAGCAAAATCCATAACCCTAACATACATATAAGATGTGACATAATCTTAGAAACACGAGCAAAATCCATAACCCTAACATACATATAAGATGTGACATAATCTTAGAAACAAGAGCAAAATCCATAACCCTAACAAACATATAAGATGTGACATAATCTTAGAAACACGAGCAAAATCCATAACCCTAACATGCATATAAGATGTGGCATAATCTTAGAAACACAAGCAAAATCTATAACCCTAACATATATATAAGATGTGACATAATCTTAGAAAAACGAGCAAAATCCATAACCCTAACATGCATATAAGATGTGGCATAATCTTAGAAACACAAGCAAAATCTATAACCCTAACATGCATATAAGATGTGGCATAATCTTAGAAACACAAGCAAAATCTATAACCCTAACATATATATAAGATGTGACATAATCTTAGAAACACGAGCAAAATCCATAACCCTAACATACATATAAGATGTGGCATAATCTTGGAAACACGAGCAAAATCTATAACCCTAACATACATATAAGATGTGACATAATCTTAGAAACACGAGCAAAATCCATAACCCTAACATACATATAAGATGTGACATAATCTTAGAAACACGAGCAAAATCCATAACCCTAACATACATATAAGATGTGACATAATCTTAGAAACAAGAGCAAAATCCATAACCCTAACAAACATATAAGATGTGACATAATCTTAGAAACACGAGCAAAATCCATAACCCTAACATGCATATAAGATGTGGCATAATCTTAGAAACACAAGCAAAATCTATAACCCTAACATATATATAAGATGTGACATAATCTTAGAAACACGAGCAAAATCCATAACCCTAACATGCATATAAGATGTGGCATAATCTTAGAAACACAAGCAAAATCTATAACCCTAACATGCATATAAGATGTGGCATAATCTTAGAAACACAAGCAAAATCTATAACCCTAACATATATATAAGATGTGACATAATCTTAGAAACACGAGCAAAATCCATAACCCTAACATACATATAAGATGTGGCATAATCTTGGAAACACGAGCAAAATCTATAACCCTAACATACATATAAGATGTGACATAATCTTAGAAACACGAGCAAAATCCATAACCCTAACATACATATAAGATGTGACATAATCTTAGAAACACGAGCAAAATCTATAACCCTAACATACATATAAGATGTGACATAATCTTAGAAACACGAGCAAAATCCATAACCCTAACATACATATAAGATGTGACATAATCTTAGAAACACGAGCAAAATCTATAACCCTAACATACATATAAGATGTGACAGAACTTTAAAAAATTCTGAAATTATTTCGTTTCAATGCATAGAATATTTAATGAGGGATTGCCAAGCAAAAAAGTGTTTTTATTTTCATTATGAGAAAAATAAGGTATGTGTTTGTGGGGATAATAACAGGTAAATGTTTCTAACCCCAAAAAAATGAATAAAGTTTAATAGGTTATCTCCCCTTGTAGGATGTTAACAATATTTAGATTACCCATACAAGATGTATCTCTAGATCATAACTGAACACCACAAATACAAAGCTCTACTCCACCCAAGCTGTTCAATAATTATGAACATCTTGGACTAAAACAGAGCTATATAAAATACATCTTTTCTTTCTTGTGGATAAATTTCTTGTGTTTTTTCCACAACAGAAAAGGTATGACAATTAATTTAGATGAATTTTTTTTTTTACATATTTCTATCTTGTATAATATATACATATACGAAATCGGACTGTGTTCGTCTAGTACAAAGCTGACATCATCGTCATCATTTTGTTGAATGTAACTTGTTCCTACCATGACATAGCTGACAAATTGTTAATTTGGAGTTAAAACAACAACAGGCCTCGACAATAACGTTTGTCCGATTGTCCGGGACAAGTGAAACTTGTTGGTCACTTGTCCGTCCGGACAAGTAAAAAAAACCCATACAGAAATACCCTTGAAATGTGCTTGAAATTTTGAGCTTATAAAATAGGTCAGACACATTTTTGCTACACCATAGGATATGACATATTTTAACTTAAGTGGAAAATTGTAGTGAAGAATGAAAAAAGTCATTTCAGGGTTCACAAATTTACGTATGGGTTTGACGGTCATAGTGAAATATATGTCAGTCCTCATTAATTTTCTATTTCAAACTAACATTCTTGTGTTAGTCCTTAACAAAATTTGTCCAAATTTTGGTGGACATGTCGGACAGGACTGACAAATTTCGTGAACTCTGCATATTAACTGAAATAAGATTTTACGTATTTTTTAACCAATAATCAACAAATGTCTAATAACATCCTCCATCTTAGTGAAATCAGACAACCTTTCATTCACATTCAGAAGACTAATAACATCCTCTGTCTTGGTGAAATCAGACAGCCTTTCATTCACATTCAGAAGACTAATAACATCCTCCATCTTAGTGAAATCAGACAACCTTTCATTCACATTCAGAAGACTAATAACATCCTCTGTCTTAGTGAAATCAGACAACCTTTCATTCACATTCAGAAGACTAATAACATCCTCCATCTTAGTGAAATCAGACAACCTTTCATTCACATTCAGAAGACTAATAACATCCTCTGTCTTGGTGAAATCAGACAACCTTTCATTCACATTCAGAAGACTAATAACATCCTCCATCTTAGTGAAATCAGACAACCTTTCATTCACATTCAGAAGACTACATTTTTACCACAGTGCTCTACTCCACCCAAGCTGTTTTAATTATGTAAACATCTTGGACTAAAACAGAGCTAGATAAAATGTATCTTCCTTTTCCATGGACTAGTGTAATTATCTTTTCCGAGGCAGACAAGATACAACAGGAATTTCCACACACACACAAAAATAAAACACAACGATCGTATTTCAATATCTATTTGATAACAGGATGTTCATTTATCTAAAATTTTGTGTTATTGCAGTCCATTAGGCATATATTCTCCACCATTAGACTGCATCGGTGGTCTAATGGTCTGATGATCAGCTTGCTCAACTAGAGTGTGATATATCGTGGGTTCAAGTCTAGCTCAGATCACTCCAAGACTATGAAATTGATATTTGCTGCTTCTCTATGCACATAGCGTTGAGGAGTAAGAGCAAAGACTGAAGTGTTGTGTCTGTAAATGTATGGTAATTAGGTTTTAAATCTAGTGCCTATCAATTGTTGATGTTAGAGCCCCGCTGGTGGCGAAGTGTACTTGGTACACCTTTATGGACAGTTATACATTTCTAAAATTGATTTGGAGCGGGGCTTTGATTTTCTACCAGAACTTACTTTTCCTCCTAATAAAACTTATCGCAACAATACAACTACAGTAAAACCTATCAAAACCGGCCACTGAATATACCGGATTCTTGTCGATTCCGGCCGAATATTTAAGTCTTGTTTTCTTCCCTTTAGATCCTTTGTTAATACCACCTTTGCAAACCGGACCTTGAGTATTCCGAATAACGATCCTTTAACCCAGACCAAATACACATTTCTCAATAGTAATTCACCTGTCGAGACCGTGCTGATTGACATGGTCAGGTGTGTTTTTTAATCGATCGATAAACTATCCAAACAAGGTTATTGACATGCGAGGTCTCCCTGAGGGTGAATCTAATTAGGAATGAACCAAAGCGTAAAATAAAGGTGAATTGTTTTTATAACCATTACATGTAGTTTAAACATTTAAGTCGGAGTAAAAATGGAGAGTACACCGAAGAAACGTAAACTTTAAAATGATTTGAATTTAAACACACTGTCGCCAAAGAGGTCTCGTAGAGAATTAAGTTTGAAGGAGAAGTATGATTTAATCCAGGCATCAGAACGGATACCGAAACCAACACAAAAAGATCTAACCTCTATGTTTGGGGTCGGCAAAACAACAGTATCGGACATTCTCAAACGAAAGGATGAGTACAAAGGAATTTACGAGGAAAACACAACATCTAAACGTAAAAGACATGACACGGGCAGTAAATACGGAGAGCTGAGCGACTTAGTATACCAGTGGTTTAAGCAAGCTAGAGCTAAGAACATTCCGTTGAGTGGTCCTATCATTCAGGAGAAAACTTTAGAATTCGCCCAAAATCTCTATCTTGTGGAATTTAAAGCTTTGAATGGTTGGCTTGACAGTTGGCGATCTAAATTTTCAATTGGATTTTTCAAAATCTGTGGAGAAAGTGCTCGGAACTTTAGTTGCCAATTATAAACCGGAGGATGTGTTTAATGCAGACAAAACTGGATTATTTTTCAGGACTTTACCGGACAAAACACTTGGAGTAAAGGGCGAAGCTTGTAAAGGTGGAAAGTTAGCAAAAGAGCGGGTAACAGTATTATTGGCATGCAGTAGCACTGGTGAAAAATTAAAACCGTTGGTGATCGGTAAAGTAAAGAATCCTAGGTGTTTCATTAACATTGACAATTTACCAGTTTATTGGGAATCAAATAAGAAGGCATGGATGACTGGGTATTCCTTCCTTCAATGGATTAAAAAAGTAAACCAAGGGATGAAATTGCAAAAGAGGAAAATTTTATTGTTTCTGGACAACGCTACATCTCACTCTGATTCCTTGAAATTGAGCAATGTGACATTACGTTTTTTGCCACCAAACACAACCTCTAAACTCCAACCGTTGGATCTTGGGATTATCCGTGCCTTCAAGGCTAGATACAGAAAACATATGTTGAAACATCTTGTTGCCAAGATTGACATAAACATGCTTGATGCCATACACTGGGTGGACAGAAACAAAAGAAACAACAATTGTTGCTTGCTTTCGTGATGCTGGATTCCCTTAACAGTGCCCCACTGAAATACACAGTGAAGAAGAAAGTGACCCGGATGATGACATTCCGTTGGCACAGCTGATCCGTGTGGTTCGTCAAGGGACAAACTCAAATGAACTGATTTCATTTGAGGAAATGTTTGATATCGAGGAGTCCGTGCCTACAGAGAAAATATACGACGGACAGTGGGAGAAGAGCCTCGTGGAACAATTAAAAAAACGAGATGATTCCGAAATCAGCGAATGTGAAAGTGACAAAGGTGATGACATAGAAATGGACAATACGGGGTCCGGATACTCGCATGAGGACATGCTTAGAAACAGAACACACATGATTAACTTTGCAAATACTAAGGATGACCGTTATCTCAAGTTACTGTTACCTATGTAGTCCATGACAGAGGACAACATCGTGAGACGAAAAATGGTAAAAAACAAGGAACACTTGATATGCTTGTCTGTTGAATTATTATTATTGTGTCATAATAAAACAATATTTTTCATTAAAGTATTTATTTAATATTATACAATTTATTACAAAAGTAATCAAAATACAATGGTTGTGTGCATCACTGGTGTCTATCGTCAAAAACCTTTCCCATCCCCCTTTTCATTGATCTCTCCTGACTTCAGGGTCATTTGCATATCTGAATAAGCTGGCCAACTGTCTATTCCGGCCATATTTTTTGGTCCCAAGGGTGGCCGGTTTATACAGGTTTTACTGTAATATATTGTTGAAAGTGTTGTTAAAATCCCTATATTCATACCAATTAAGCTAAAGTGAATTCATACATTTTAAAAATGTATAATGGGCCTTTAAAGTTAATATCATAAATTTTAATTCTTGAAAAAAAGATTTCATATGTAACTGTTTTGACGAAATATGTTCCAGAGAGGTTTTACAAAGTCAAGTGCTCTACTCCACCCAAGCTGTTTTAATTATGTAAACATCTTGGACTAAAACAGAGCTAGATAAAATGTATCTTCCTTTTCCATGGACTAGTTTAAACTTTTTCAAGGCAGATTAGATACAACAGAAATTTCCACCAAAAAAAATAAAAACAACTCTTGTGAGCACCTGTGTTGTTGGTTACTACTTGTCTAAATATGTTCGTTACTTATTAACCAGTATAAATATATTTAGTTTGTCATCATGGTTCTGTCCATTTTCGCTTCAATAGATTAAAGTAAGAGTGTGCATGTTGCATTTTAAATTTTAAAAAAGTGATAGAAGAATGAGATACATGAAGAATTACAAATCTAAGCCGTGATGAAGATGTATTAAAAATAGAAAATGTTTATAGAAAATAAGCCTTGTTGAAGAAGAAATTTCTGTCTAGTTTCAATACTTTTGGACAATGTACATATTAGGTCCTATGATTTCTTTAAGTTTACTTCATTTGTATTTTATTGTGAAAAAGAAAATGATATAAAGATTAATATGTTGGTGTATAGCCATGCTAGTTTAGTGATAACAAAAAGAATCAAGAACTAGAGTAAAAAACAGATGTCCTGCTCTAAATTGTACACAAAAAGTGAGAGTATTTACAGTTATCAAATATTTACATAGGAAGTTTCCTTGTATTAAAATGTCACAAAACAATTGGAGGGAAAATAAAATATGATAATTGAAGTCTTTATGCTTTGCGGAGGCCAAGCTTTTCTGAATAATGAATATCTTGGACCATAAATACAGAGCAAAAACAAAAACATCTTCCATTGCCATGGAAACTTCACCATGTTTCTCATGACAGAAAAGATATGACATTTTTTAATGTGCATGACAATGATATTGAGAAAACAAGTGAAGTGTAAATTTGATGTTTATTGCATTTTTACTGACCACCATGTTTCTGCTTGGCTTCCGTTGCCATGGAAACGTCACCATGTTTCTTATAACAGAAAAGATATCACATTATTTCTGTGCGTGACAAATTATTTTAAGGAAAACAATATTGATTTGTTGTTGATTGTATTTTTACTTATCCACATACTTCAGCTGTGTCATTTCTGACTGATTTAAGTTACTTGTACACTGACTTGTATTATTGAATGTTTATGTAAATGTTACAGTGGGCTGATTAACAAGGTTTGATATTTATTTTTTCAGGTAGCCACTATTTCAGCCAATGGAGATAAATCAATCGGTAATCTTATTTCAGATGCCATGAAAAAAGTTGGACGTGACGGTGTTATTACAGTTAAAGTAAGTATAAGATTAGCATCCTTCTATTCTTGATAATGTAATGATTTTTTATTTAATCAAAGGGAAATTGCTGTTTTTATATGCAGTGATACCAGTCGTATTTATTAATATATGACGGTACTAAGACACTTGTGTGAATGTGAAATAAAGAATGATAAAAAAAAAACAATTCTCTCAAATTCATGGTCTTGCCAAAGAGTGTTACATTTGTAAGAAAAATTATGAGAATACACGAGCACAGTGACATTTAAGGTTTGTCCAGGTACATGTTTCATTATGCTTAAAATATTTTATCAGGATGGCAAGACATTGAAAGATGAATTAGAAACCATTGAAGGGATGAAGTTTGACAGAGGTTACATTTCTCCTTACTTCATGAACACTTCCAAAGGTAAGTGATTACTTGACAGATATATTCAAACCTGTGAGGAGTGAGTAACCGAGTGGGTGCTGTCGTAGCCTTGATCGTATGGTAGTTGGATTTGCAAGTATTGGTCGTGATTAAGATGTTATAAAAACTCGCCCCCCCCCCCCCCCCCCCCCCCCCCATCACTTGATACAATAGTTTGCAGAAAATAAGCTTTGTTGCATTTTCTGTCTAGTTTCAATACTTGGGGACAAGATACATTTTAAGTTTTTGATTTCTGAAAGTTCTTGTGAACATCTATTGTAGTTCAAATGAAATGAATCGAGAACTTGCATGAAAAACAGATATCCTGTTCTTAAAAGTATCTACAACTGCATTGGTGGCGTAGTGGTTAGCGTGGTTTTTAGTATTTGTTGCTTCTCCGCTAAGCACGCAGCAAAGACTGGTTGGCTCGGAATCAGAATAATGTGTCCGAGTGGAGCGACATGACTACCCGCCGACTTGTTTCAGTGAGCTAGCACTATAAAAATCCAACTCGGCATGTTGGTCTAGAACAAGGCGGACCTCATTATCATTTCATTGAAAATTAACTTGTTCTCGCTATGATATAGCTGAAAAATAACTGA
Organism: Bathymodiolus brooksi; assembly: GCA_963680875.1. Lineage (NCBI taxonomy): Eukaryota > Metazoa > Mollusca > Bivalvia > Mytilida > Modiolidae > Bathymodiolus > Bathymodiolus brooksi. Next base: position 25,804,313 of record OY804587.1, on the reverse strand, counting down.
ATTGGGGTTTAACAACAATCAATCTTAAAAGTATACAAAAGTTATATATTTTTTTACGCAGGAAGTATCCATGTATTAAAATTTCACAAAACAAATCGGAAAGTATATTGTGAGAATTGAAGTCTTTATGCTTTGCGGAGGCCAGGCTTTTCTGAATAGTGAATATCTTGGACCATAATTACAAAGCAAAAACAAAAACATCTTCCATTGCCATGGAAACTGCACCATGTTTCTTATGACAGAAAAGATATGACATTTTTATCAATTTCTTGCCATGCAGTGATGTTTTTTTTCGGATTTTCGAATCGCATCGGTGGTGTAATGGTTGGATTTACAACTACCCATGCAATCAATGCCTATTACCACTAAAGTTGTGAGTTTGAATCATGCTCACGGCGAGGTGTGATCAAGTCTGTCAGGGACTTGCAGCAGGTTGTTGGTTTTCTCCGGGTACTCCTGTTTCCTCCACCGATAAATCTGACCGCCACGATATTGCTGAAATATTGTTGAAAGTGGCGTTTAACACCCTAACCCAAACCCCAACCCCATATCTAGCACTGTTTTAGAAAAATGTTACTAAAGACTTGTATTATTTGGATTTCCAATGTTGTACTTTGAGCCTATTTGATGAAAGTTATTCCTGAAACGTGTTGTGCGAACTAAATTAGATATGCGAGTCCTTATTTGATATGGTGCATGCCTTTCAATTTTTAGATATCATCCATTTGTGTTTAAAACATGATTTCTGACAAGTTAAGACCTTCATCTTTTCATATTTAACCAAGAAAATATAAATAAAAGACACCAAAATAAAAAAAATTCCTCTAAGCTTTATTATTGTGGTAGCATTAGGTTTGGGTCGAACAGGGACAGACTATTTTATGAATAATAAGCAAGACAAAGATTTATGTTTGTTAGAATTGTGGTGTAAAGTGGAGTTTCAGCATCTAAAATCCTATCCATATCTTAAAAAGTCAAAACAATAGGACAGATTTTTTATAATAAGGAAAAACAGTAAAATGGTTGGACGAACAAGGACAGACTTTTTATGGCAAGGCGACAAAACCAGATTTTGTTTCATATTCCTGGATAGATCAATTGGTAGATTTCAAATATTGGAAATGAAATTTCAATTTGCTAAATGATAGGAACAAGCTTATAAGTTGCAAAAAAGAAAATAAATTTCATGTTTTGGTGTTGGACAAACAGTGGACAGACATAATCTGTGTTGGGACAAACAAAAGACTGACACCTCCTTTGCAGACAGAATAATATGTTATATGACAAATGATGAACTTGCATTCCATTTCATTTTCTTTCTTTAAGTTATAAGCAATAAACCTGCCAAACCTATATATATATATATATATATATAGTGTGCACAAATGCACAAGTGCGTCCGAACTGAATGTTTCTGTCCAAATTTGTCAGATCACGATGTAAATGTACGCAAATTTGTTGTTATTTCTTGACGACTGACATTACATAACAACACTTCTCCTTTTAAATACCTATGAATATAGCCTTCTGTTCAACAGTCAAGGAGTGTCGCACAAACAATACAACTTGAATTATTTTGAATGATTTCTCATTTCATGCAGTTTGCTCGTAACTTGAATTCGCCAAGAACATTTAGAATTTACCGAGACAGATGGCAGATATACCGTCCTTTCAGACGCCATGACAGATTTAAGTCCGATTTTCGGCAGTCAAGTGTCCGGATAATACCGCAAAACTATGATGTAGTAAAAGCTCGATGTCGTAAACGGTATAAAAACTTCCGAAGGGCAAATGATATGACACAATTGTCGCTCCTAACATGCGGACAGAAATTAACATTCCCGTGCTTTCGTGGAGTTTTAATACTATGTATGTTATGTACAGATTATTGCAATGATTTCACAACGTACAGTTATCTTTTTCCCCCAGATACGATCATGCGTGTTTTTGTACCATCACTTGTAGTTTAGCGAATTGCAATTTAGTCAACCTCTCTTGTTGGACAGATATAGTTACGTCCGACACCCCAACTTTTAATTTATAATTTAAGCATTAAATTCTTACTGGAATCAAATCATTTGTCCTTCAATATAAAAACATTAATATCATCTCTCAAATATATTCAAATTTGATCCTAGTGAATTCTTTATGAGACTCTCACACTCCAGACAATTCTGCTAGAACCATGTAACAAAATGGAGGCAAATCCAGATAATTTTAGGAATGAAAGGCATATTTTAAATGTGACCCTGGTCAAATTTTTAGTCAGAAATCTTGATTCTATTTAACAACAGTATACTTTTGACATTTCAATTAAAATCCTGGTAAAAAAAATTACTCATATTAATTTTATATTACATTTTGCTTCCAGGTACCAAAATGGGCACTTAATCAAATATTGACTCGTGTATGTTTTTACTATAATTGAATATAGTAATCCCTCTGATATAATGCCACACCCTTTTACAATGGCATTGTGACTTTATAAGAGGGTACTACATTGTATTGTTAATCTTAATGTGTTATATCATTATCACTAAACAAAAGAAATAGGACTAGTGACTTTTAAATTGAAATTTGTGTACAGAGGGACATTAAGAAAAACAAATAAACCCCACGTCTTCTGAAGGATTTGATGGCAATGATTATAAACAATTGTGCCTTATATTTAGTGAAGGATCACAATGCAATGCTTTGAATGAGCTATCAATAACAAAAAATTTAAAAAAAGTTTGTTTTACACACACAGAGCTAATATGTTGGTTGTTTTTAGTCTGAATGTGTTTAATGTCTATTTATTTACAAAGAACAAATTCTTGTATTGATTTCAGTGCATTCCACTTTTCTGTAATTAAAAAAGTAGCCTTCTAAAATGGACGACCTCTCTTCAGTAGTATTTTAGCATCTAAAATCATGCCTGATAAAAGGAGTTGACTTTGGTTTGAAGGGCTTTTATAAGGGGAACTACTGTATTAGTATTCAAAGGTCATGCAGGTTAATGTTTATTGTACTTTTAATAAGTTGTAGCCACATTCTGTAGTATTTTGAGCTCATCATGTCAAATACCATGTGAGTTTTTGCAATTACAGGCAGTCTGTCAGTTGTACGTTATATACTTTTTCAAAAATGCTCTATGAAACTTGTGTTTTTAGCTCTCCTGATTTCATCTACAGAAATTCCCTAAAGCAAATATTTAAGGATTTGATAGCCATGATTATAAACAATTGTGCCTTATATTTAGTGAAGGATCACAATGCAATGCTTTGAATGAGCTATCAATAACAAAAATCTGTAAATATTTGTTTTACTTACACAAGGTTAATATGTAGGTCATTTTTAGACTGAAGGTGTTCAACGTCTGTTTATTAATGTAGAACAAATTCATCTACAGTAAGGACATTCCTTCTGCAATTACTAGTGGCCTTATAGCAAGGGGTGGCATCTCTCAAGGGGGACAGTTTAGTAGCATTTTATCATCTCCATGAATTAAAATCTGGCCTGATAAGAGGTGTGGCCTTTGATTGGATATGATCATATCAGAGGTTAAAGTTTCTAGTACTTGTAACAAGTTGTAACCCCATTTTTATCTTGCCTGGCCAAATACCATCACTTGGAAGTCATATATTATAAACTTTCTGTCCAGAGTTATGGGGCATAACTTTACTTTAGGTGGAAGCTTGGGCATCTATGTCCTATATTTTTTTATTCGTTAGCGAAAAAGTATGGAAAGAACTTTTCATGGACCTCTTCATAATAAAGATCTATTTTACGTTCCCTTGCTATTGGTAGGCATATTTGAGATGATGTAAAATTCATATTAATTGAACACGGAAACAATTCTTGAATTGTATTTACAATCTTAGCACCTACCTACGCTGCCCACTGTTGTTGTACAGTGGATGGAACATTTCAGGTGCCATATTGAAATGCATTAGTTTTCTATTATTAGGGCTGACGATCAGTCTATATATACTACTGATGCAACATAATTTTAAACAAATAATTAAAGGGCAGTGAAAGAAACCACCGCTTGCCAAAAGTGAGAAGAGAACAAATTCGTCGAGTACGTTTGTGTAAGAACTTGACAATCTGGCGAGTTCCGATTATTTTGCACTCGCCCCTGTCAACCAACTTCACGAAGTAGTTTCTCAGTCAATGATTCCGTAAAATTTTTGATTCGACAATAAAAGATGTGAAGAAATCCTTCAAAATCGTTGATAGGACTAGCGGTACAATGTTTCGCGTTCGCCATATTGATTTCTCTTATTGATAGAAAATGCTAAAAGATGGCGTCCTATTCCGAATCGGGATCAAATAAGATTAATATATACCTCTCAAGGTTCAATGCAAACTTGGCAAGTGCAATTCTAATTTTGCAAGTACAATTTTGAAGCAACTAGCCAAAATGGCGAGATAAGAGAAAAAAACGTTTTCCACACTGAAGAGTATGGTGCAGTGTTGTGTACAATATGGGAGAATAATGTCTGAATTGTAAACCTGTACTGAACGAGGAGTTGTCCAAACAAAATAAGGACGAATACAATATCTTTTCATATTGTCAAATTATTTTACAGCTGAAATATTAATGATAAGATATTTTAAAAACTTTCAATATTTCAATTGAAAAATTGGGGTCGTCGTGGTAGTTTGGTTTATATATGCAATCAGTGCCTATCACCACTAACGTTTTGAGTTTGAATCCGGTGTAGGCGAGGTTTACCCAATACAACATTATGATTTGCGTTGGGTCGGTGGTTTTCTCTGGGAACTACGGTTTCCTCCACTAATAAAACTGACTCGCAATATAGCTGAAATATTGTTATTAGTGGCGGCAACCACCATAACCAAAACCACTAAAGTTGCGAGTTCGAATCCAGCTCATGGCGAGGTGTACTAGATACAATATGTGATAAAGTTTGTCAGTGACATTGTTATTAGCACCTACCTACGCTGCCCACTGTTGATGTACAGTGGATGGAACATTTCAGGTGCCATAATAAAATGCATTAGTTTTCTATTATTAGGGCTGACGATCAGTCTATATATACTACTGATGCAACATATTTATCAACAAAATAATAGATTATGCAGTGTTGTGTACAATATGGGAGAGTATTGTCAGAGTCTATATTGTAATGTAAACTTGTATTGAACGAGGCGTTGAGTTGGTACAATAAGAACGAGTACAATGTTTTTTCATGTTGTCAATTTATTATACAGCTAAAATGATGATAAGATGTTTTAAAAACTTATAGATAAATAAAATGAACGGTTAAATACCATGAAAGTTAAGCTTATTTTAATATAATATATAAAATGAAAGTGTCTCTATTACTATTAGAATTCAATATCCCGAAAATAGAGGCAGAGGACCACATGATCTGTTTTGAAGTATGTATTGCATAAACACATTGTTTGTTGTGTCTGCTGCTTAAAAAAAGGCAGGGCTTTCAATATCTTTCAAGTGTACCAATACTTCACTATTTACAGGTGGTACTTTTTATTAGAATTTGAATAATTTTCATGAATAAGAGTATCCTGGTACTGCACCTTATTGAAAGGCCTGTTTTTAAATCCTCTACATATTGTCCTTGGTTTTAATAAGAAGGGGACATTTGACCCATTGGATTTTTTGCAAGATCTTAGATGCATCCCAGCTACAAAATGATACTAACAGATTGGAACGTAACACTTTATCTACTCTATTAAACCTGTCGTGGTTTACTGGGTGTACAAAAGTGTAACAATAAAATACAAACTCACTTTCTCATCTGTTAACATGTTGACTGATGGGCATTATGTTTGTAACACTTAATAGAAAAAAGGGTCGGTCATTGCAGTGATCGTATGGTAATTTGATTTACAAATACGGGTGAAATCAGTGGCTATCGCCTAAAGTTGTGAGTTCGAATCCTGCTCATGGCGAGGTGTATTCAATACAGCATTATGTGATAAAGTTTGTCATTCACTTGCAACAGGTCGATGGTTTTTTCCGGTTTCCTCCACCAATATAACTGACATCCATGATATACCTGAAATATTGTTGAAAGTGGCATTAAACACCATGACCCTAATCCAAATAAAAAAAAAATCAGTGTTGTGTGAGAACGTATTTTCGACTAGACTACTCAAAGTTTACAGTAATCTTGTTTACAATTTTGAGAAATTTGTGTGTTCTGGAGCATCTGGTTAAACAAATTAAGAATATTAAAAAATAAAACGGACATAAACATGATAAAAAAAAGCATGAATATTCAGAAAGTTATGAATTATAGCACTTTATCTACTCTATTAAACCTGTCGTGGTTTACTGGGTGTACAAAAGTGTAACAATAAAATACAAACTCACTTTCTCATCTGTTAACATGTTGACTGATGGGCATTATGTTTGTAACACGGTCACACCTAATATAAAGAAAAACAAAAAGCGGTCGGTCATGGGCCTGTCATGTTGACTGATGAGCATTATGTTTGTAACACCTGATAAAAAAAAAGGGTCTGTCATGGTCGTGCAATCAGTGCCTGCCTATCACCACTAAATTTGTGAGTTTGAATTCCTCTCATGGCGAGGTATACTCAATACAACATTATGTGATAAAGATTGTCAGTTACTTGAGGCAGGTCGGTGGTTTTCTCCAGGTACTCCGGTTTCCTCCACCAATCAAAGTGACCACCCTAGCCCCTATTGGAAACTTTCAAAATCATTTCAGAGACTATTTCTGGCTAGTTTACCTCCAGGTGTAATATACAAATGTTATGTATATCACTGTTAGACTATAATCTGATTAAGAAACTAGTACATTCTGGAACTTTTGCACTCGAACATAATGCTGTTAATAAATTCAGAAGATCAAACTCTTGACTAATGACTTAATCTAATTAAAATTAGATGTTTGTGATATCTTTATTTTTTGGGGGAGGGGCGATAGTCCTAACGACATCCTGTATGGGGTCACGTCGAGGTTCATATTTTCAGTCGACCAATCAGTTATGGGCCTACTTTTTAAAACTGAAAAAACATGCCAAGAGTGTTAATCTAATATACCGGTATTTAACTGTCTTTCATATGATTAGACAGTGAAAGATGAATGAAAGGTTACTGGATGTGTCCTTGAAAGGTTACCTGACATGACCCCAAAGAGAGTGTTGTTAGATGTCAGTGTGTTGCCAGAAATATGTTTTTAATAAATACAACAAACATCTAATTATAATTAGATTACAAATAACTTGACATCAAATTCAAATTACTGGTGATTCTCTAGTATCAGAAGTTCATCATAAAAATGAGTGCCACATCTCTTCCTTTATCAAATTTAAAGGTTAAAGTTTTGGGTAGTTTTGAAAATCACAAATTGACTTTATACTTCTTTTTAATTTCAGGTGCTAAATGTGAGTTCCAGGACTGCCTGGTATTGTTTAGTGAGAAGAAGATATCTAGTATACAGTCTATCATACCAGCCTTAGAGCTGGCAAATGGTGCCAAGAAACCACTGTTGATTGTTGCTGAAGATGTTGATGGTGAAGCTTTAAGCACAATGGTCTTAAATAGGTAATTATGTCATTTCTGAAGCAAGGATTTTCAGATTTTGTTTTATATACTTTGTACCTGCAAGGTAAGGAGTGCAGACATATCGAAATATGGCGGACCATTGGACCTGACAGGTACAAGTCAAGCCGGTCCGACGATGTTTTCGGCATATCGGTCCGAAAGTCCGGTAAAAAATTGCTCTCTACTTCGGTCAGGTCACAATTTTCTCTTTGTTGGTCAGTCAAACAGTGTCTTTAAAAGTCGATTATTATTGCAATAGCATGTCTATTTCTTTAAAGAAGCGAATTCTGTGAATAACTTTACCTTGACCATTGCATAATCCTAATCGAGTAACTTCCCTTAAAGAAATATAATTCGTCCCAAACATAGATCGGCATTAGACTAGATTGGTCTTTAAAATAAACCAAAATGATTATCATTTTAACTATTCGTAAGTTTCTTTAGGTTGATAAAGTTCGTATTCTTCATTAAATATGTTCTTAAAACCTAATATCTTGGTACATTGTCATTTGTAAAAAAAAAAATCGGATCTTAATGGTCCGACATGGTTAGGTACGAAAGATTCATGATTTGACAGGCCTCTACATTAACATATTTTTTCAACTTGTCCCTTCGGACAACTAACTAAAAAAAGTACTTGTCCGACTCAATCTTTTAGTTGTCCGAAAAAATTAATAACAATTACAAAAACTAGAGAATAATTATCCAGGGGTCCCACTACTTTCAAATTAGAGGAAGAAGTGACTTCTCTTTCAGAGAGCTCACAGGGAGAAGTGGGAGACAACAGAGAGAAGTAGGGAGATTTCTGGGAGAAGTCAATTGCGATTAATCGAAACATTGTTTCGCGACCCCTCTGATGTTACCCTGTCCAAATTAAGTAAATAGTTAAAGCTGCCTGAACTGATTTGTTCTGGGTTTTTTTTATATTCAATGTCACATTTTTATTTCTGTCTATCTTGATTGGAGTCTTGCATACCAGTGATTTTTATGTGTACCCCCCTTTTTCCTTTTGAAATATTACTGTGTTGTGATCCAATACCACACAAATTGTAATAACTCATATTTGTGTTATATAAATCCTTGTTTCTGGTAAAAAACAATATACCTAAATACTATATATACCAGTATCTAGGTATATTGTTTTTACCAGAAACAAGTGCCTGTGATATAAATAAAGCAAAGTATGTTATTTAACTTCACAGAGAAATAAAAATTTTAGTGGATCTTTTCAACCAGATCAGGAAAAAGCTTGTAATATTTGTCCATTTCAAAGGTTTCAATATTTCCCAAAAGCCTAAATCAAGTCCTCTATCGTATTTTGCACAAAAGACAAGTTTAAATTTGGTGCCAAATTGATATCCGATAATTTTTACGTGTCCGTTCCGGAGTGATTCTTGTTCTTATGTTTCAAATATTGATATTTTTGTTCATTAAAGCGTTTCTGAGATTGCGATTTTAATTTTGTCAATGTCCTTGAACTTCATCACAGCATGAAGAACGATAAATGATACAATAAACAAGAGTTTTGATCTGGCGTTTCACTTTAGTTTTAATAAAAATAAATTATGGACAAATTGGAGATCAAACAGGGCTCTTTTATACAACAAACCCAGTATTTCATACCAGTGGAAATAGATTTGTCCGTCGTACCGGCATGTTTGGCAATCTGACTTTTTCACTTGTCCCGTCAGACAACCGTAATACAAGATCTACTTGTCCGACGTCAGTTTTCACTGGTATCGGACAAACGTTAATGTCGAGGCCTGTTTGAGAGAAGGTGTTTGATTGGTCAAGTCCTTTCGACACAAATAATGACCGATTCCTCAAAAGTTGCTGTTGAGATTCTATCCTGGGAGCGACCCCGGGAAAAAAGGAAACAAATTGAAAATGACGATGAAAAACAGAAAAAGAAACAGGAGTATGTGAAAAAAAATCGTCCTGAAAGGAAATTTCCCTCAAAATGGCAAACAGAGTGACCTTGGTTAGTTTTTAACGAGAGAAAAAAAAAACGTGATGACATGCACTACATGCATTGAATTTCTCCAAAGTGATAAAATCAGTAACTCCTTCATAAGCCGTTGCTCAAACTTAAGAGCATCGGCTGTTACTGATCATAAGCAGTCCAAAACCCACATGAAAGCAATTGTTGCTTGAAGTGCATAGGGGAAATCAACAACTGAAAAAATGGTATCTGAGGCAGGAAAGACATTGAAACTACCAAAATCTTCAGAGGTTCACAGATTGGCTTACCTTTTCAGAAATGCACATGCTATTGCAAAACAAAATAGACCATTAACTGACTATAAATGACTGTGCCAAGTTGACAAATACAAAGGGCTTGACATTGGTAATACTTACCAAACAGAGCATGTGGCTCGTGATTTCATTGGCTGTATAGCAAAATAGAGTTTTTAATGATGAGGAATATGTGGTGGCATTTTAGTTGTTTTTTTCGGTCAGACAAATTTTCTTTCGGTGACCGTTTTTCTAAATTGCCTGAACGAAAGTCGTCTTGGATTTTCAATATGTCTTGAGTATGTAGAATCTTGTGAACACAAATCCTCATAAATTGTACCTGTTTTCATTGCAAAAGTGGAGTCAGTGACTTGCAACAGGTCGATGGTTTTCTCTGGTTACTCCGGTTTCCTCCTCCAATAAAATTGACAGCCACGATATAGCTGAAATATTGTTAAAAGTAGTGTTAAACACCATGAACCAACCAAACAACCATTACAAATGGGACATGTGGCCCCTCTTTGTAATATCCTATATACAACTTTGCAGATGATTTAAGAACAGATCTGCTGCTTAAAACTGCTAGTGAAATGATGGCAATGATTATAAACAAACTGTGCCTTATATTTAGTGAAGGATCACAATGCAATGCTTTGAATGAGCTGTCATTTCATAGTATGTTAATATTTTTTTTTTTAATTGTGAATGTTATTGTAGCATTTCTAATAAAATCATTATTTTCATCAGTTTCATCTTTATAATCCAGTTCAGGAAAACAATTACATTTCAGTGACATGAGTGGACTGTAGCTAAATTAAATGTACCATTTCACTTTTTTCTTTAGTAATTGTACCTGTAACAATTTGACGGAACAAAAAAGAAGTCTTGACTCCTTATAACAGTTATAAAATGAAAAGCTAAAAATACCACACTGTTGGAACAGTTCCAAAATCTAATCAAAATGTTGTAGAAACAGAAGTCAAATTGATACCTCTAACACATATACATAGTCGTCACATTTGACTGAATTTTGAATTTTGGTGTTTAATACCACTTTCAGCTATATCATGGCGACCAGTTTTAGTGGTGGAGGAAACCGGAGAGAACCACTGACACTGGGCACGCAACTGGTAGGCTTTATCACTTGCGGCTGCGAGTCGAGTGCACCCTTTTTTATCCCCTCGCCAACGAAGTTGCGACAGGATATAGTATCGCTACCGTCCGTCCGTCACAATCCTTGTGAACACTCAAGGATCAACATCCTTCAATGGATTTTGACCAAACTTGGTACATATTTAGTCCTTAAGAGAATCTGGAACCCTATTGATTTTCAAGGTCAAAGGTCAAATTTTTACCACATAACATCCTTGTGAACACTCTAGAATCAACATCCTTCAATGGATTTTAACTAACCTTGGTACATACTTAGTCCTTAGGAGAATCTGGAACCCTATTGATTTTCAAGGTCAAAGGTCAAGATCACTGGGTAAATTTTTTTACCGTGTAACATCCTTGTGAACACTCTAGAATCAACATCCTTCAATGGATTTTGACCAAACTTGGTACATACTTAGTCCTTAGGAGAATCTGGAACCCTATTGATTTTCCAGGTCAAAGGTCAATGTCACCGGGTCAAATTTTTACCGCATAACATCCTTGTGAACACTATTGAATCAACATCCTTCAATGGATTTTGACCAAACTTGTTACATACTTAGTCCTTAGGAGAATCTGGAACCCTATTGATTTTCCAGGTCAAAGGTCAATGTCACTGGGTCAAATTTTTACCACATAACATCCTTGTGAACACTCTAGAATCAAGATCCTTCAATGGATTTTGACCAAACTTGGTACATACGTAGTCCTTATGAGAGTCTGGAACCCTATTGATTTTCAAGGTCAAAGGTCAATGTCACCGGGTCAAATTTTTACTGCGCAACATCCTTGTGAACACTCTAGAATCAACATCCTTCAATGGATTTTGACCAAACTTGGTACATACTTAGACCTGAAGAGAATCTGGAACCCTATTGATTTTCAAGGTCACAGGGTCTAATTTTTAGGCGAGGGGATACGCCACGCTTTGCATTGCCCTTGTTGTAATTTACAAAGTTGGGTGCGAACCCGGGTCGTATTGGTGATAGGTCGTAGGCTTGTATGAGTTGTTAGATCCAACGATCTAACTCATTGAGCCACCCCGGGCTCCTTTGACTGTGAGCAGCGTTGTTATAAAGTTGCTCTAATCTTGAACTTTATACATAATACATTAAATCCTAGCGACACAGTGGTCATATGTATAATGTTGTTCTAATAAAAAGAATTGATGGCTTTTAATATTAATAAATTCAACAGTGAGTAGATGTATTGTGCAAATTAAAATTCATGACGTTTATATGATTGTTGCATCTCTCATTCCTCTGAAGACTTCTAGTATTCTAGAGATTAAATGGTGCATATATAAAGCTTCGTTTGTCTAATCCATTGTTTCTAGACTCTTGAGACAGTGGTTGATGAACAAGAACAGTTATTGTCCACCTGAAATATTTTCATTGACTTGACAATCTGACGACAATGTTCGTCTTAGGTTTCAAGATTTTAGCTTGATTCGCCTTGGCAGGCATATGAATTATTTGTACACTAGAAAATCCTTGTTACGACAAAATTTGTTCGTGATCTAGCAAGTTAGCTGTTTTCACTGGATACTCTTGTTTCCTCCACCAATGAAAGTGGTGGCCGCAACATAGCTGAAATATTGTTGAAAGTGGATTTATACTCCTGTCCTAAAACTCTAAAATGTACATTGTTTCGTTGTTATTTCAGACTGAAAGTAGGATTACAAGTGTGTGCAGTAAAAGCTCCAGGATTTGGTGACAATAGAAAGAACACCATGAAAGACATGGCCATTTCCTCTGGGGGTGTGGTAGGTATCCTTATTGTATACTCATTTATTCTCTGAAATATTCTGACACAACAAATTTTCGTCTATTTTTCCTGTGTTGAAATATATAACTGCATTTCCTTGTTCTTGTACCGTGTTTTAATCAATACTCTATGCTTAGTCAATACTAGGGAAAAGATCTTCACGAGAGATACTTATTTTTGAAAACATGACAAAAGTTGTCCTTGCAGGTATACATAAAGGAGTTTCAGACTATTCCAAAAATAAGATTTGGAATGCATATATTGCTTTGTCCAATGTAAAGATGGTAAATATCATTTCCCCAGTGATTTGCTCAAGAGAATCACTATTCCGGTTTAAAATGTTTGTTTCAAATTTCATTTACATGTAGGACCATCGTGGTCGTGATCGCATGGTAGTTGAACTACCTATGCAATCAGTGCTCAATTCAACATTATGTGATAAATTTGTCAGTGACTTGCGACAGGTCGGTTGTTTTTTCCAGGTACTCCGGTTTCCTCAACCAATAAAACTGACCATCATGATATTATTGAAATATTGATGATAGTGGCATTGAACACCGAAACCACCATCATTTACATTTAATAGGGAAATTAATCAGTTATTTTATATCATTTTCTGTAATTTTAAAATAAGCTGCTTGAAGAAAGAGAAAGTTATTGTTGTACATTATATACATGTACATTGTAGGTGTTTGGAGATGAAGCAGATATGTACAAGATAGAAGATGTACAATTACAAGATTTTGGTAGATTTGAGGAAGTTTCCATCACCAAGGATGATACTTTAATGATCAAGGTTAGTAAGTCTATAGCAGTATTTAATCATTAGATTTATGGTAAGTATACAGCCATGGCTATCTTTGTTATATTGGCAAGCTTGCCATATTGGTCACCTGCTGTAAGCATCCAGTTTGAAACCCTCTCGACCAGATTTACATCTCATTATAGCTCTGATAAGTGGTCACCTCACTAGCGCAGTGAGCTGTCGCCCGAAGTTTATCCCATTGTACCAGTTTAAACAGTCACTTTTCATCAATCATCTGTAGTTAACTTTCTCAATATATAATTGTACCAATTATAAAATTATTGTATAATTAACTTATTAACTGTAAATCATTACAAAAACACAGCTAACAGTAATACTGGAATCGTTGCAGATCAGAACTAAAATCTGTGGGCCATAGATGTTAATTTGTTTGAAGAATGTACGTTCAAGACCTTGTTTGTAGATTTTGAGAAAGATTAGGCACATTGTAACTACTACAAAAGATATATATATTGTCCACACCCAGTTCTTCATTCTTTTCCATTGGCAGTCAAACATTGTCACCACGGTTTTCCCCCATTCCTTTCTCATTTCAGTATAATTACAGGGTGTCAAGTGATCCTATATTCCTATATTTTCAAGATTTTGTTATATTTCCTATATTTGCCTAAAATTTCCTATGTTTCATCTCAAAATCCTATATTTTTCCAAAACTATGAGAGAAAAAGTTGAATCTTTTATTTGGAGTGTAAATTTCATATAAACATGACAAATAGAAGCTATACAAGATATTAATACTGATATTTCTATAGTTTTTAGCTGATCTTGTATAGCAACAGATGCATTCATGTGACTTTTTTTATTGTTGAATTTTCTTAGGGTTTAAATTCAAATGATTGGATATTTATTTCAGTATGGTAGTCTTTTGTGGTATATGACCATTTCTATAGTGGTCTGCTACTTGGTATATTAGGTTCCTTGGTTTAGGATAATACAATTATGAATACAATGTTAAATGGTCTACAACATAAAAATAATAATAAATACCAAGTTAATTCTCAGGGCTTTTGCACAAGCCCAGTTTATCACTATTTTTTGAAGTCATTGAAAAAAATGTAATCCCTACGTCTTGCTGAAGAGCGTTTGTTCCAACAAACTTTGTAAAGTTGAATAGGTACCATTTTCTTCACTGAAAATATTATATATAATTTAGAAGTCATGATTCCGAAGACATTATATCAAAATTTGTCAGTGTTAGAGTTGTCATGTACTTGTAATGTTCAGTCCTTTGAAAAAGACAAATGTTCATTTAGGGGCCACCATGGTCATTATCGTATGGTAGTTGGATTTACAACTACCTATGCAATCAGTGTCTATCACCACTAAAGTTGTGAGTTCGAATCCAGTTTAGGCGAGTTGTGCTCAATACAACATTATGTGATAAAGTTTGTCAGTGACTTGCGACAGGTTGGTGGTTTTCTCTGGGTACTCCGGTTTCCTCCACCCATAAAACTGACCGCCACGATATAACTGAAATATACTGGGTTTTTTTTCCATTTGTCAGTAAAAAGGAGGTGAGGCATGGCTAAATGGGAGGCGGAGGCCATGTATTTTTTGCTAATTATACCTTAATTTTATCCTATATTTTCATTAAGAAAAAATCTTGTATTCCTATATAATTTTTGTCAGAAGAAGTGGATTGACACCCTGTAATTATATGTTATTGAACTTGCTCTTGTCCTGAATATGAATAAAATATTTGCAGCTGGATGTTAAGCAACCAAGCAACATTTTGTCTAGTTTTCTACACATGTCTCTAGAAATGAATAGTAAAGTGGTATCAGAAAAATTGTAGATCTTTTCAAGATGGATTATATTTGATATTTATTGTGTAATTTATTATAGGGTAAAGGAGACAAGGAGGAGATAGAGAAGAGAATGTCACAGATAAAGGAGGAGATTGATATGTCTACGTCTGAATATGAGAAGGAGAAGTATGGAGAACGACTTGCCAAGATGTCTAATGGCATCGCTGTATTGAAGGTACAAAATACAGTTAAATTGCATGTACAAAATGTAAAAAAAAATTGGTGGAGGTCGCAGATATCTGTTTATTAGCATCGTTTATTTAAATTTAAAATAAAGAGTTGTTTAGTACGTTAAACATAGTTTGTTGTTCAAAAAGACAAAAGGATAAGACAATTTAAACAATTTAGAAAGTCTTCTCCCAAATAAGAGTTATCTCCCTTGTTTGGTGCAAACGGTGAAATTCTTTTCATATATTATTTCAGATAGGAGGAACAAGTGAGGTAGAGGTGAATGAGAAGAAGGATCGTGTCAATGATGCCCTGAATGCCACAAAAGCTGCTGTAGAGGAAGGCATAGTACCTGGTGGGGGTGTGGCTTTGTTGAGATGTGTATCAGTTTTAGAAGGTGTGAAGACTGAAAATGAGGACCAAAAAACAGGTATTATTTTACCACTGAAAATAAAACTAAACAGGGTTCTGCATGATTGTTGGTCTCCCATTGGATATATTTTCCAGTTGATACCATGATTCAGAGAAAAATTGGGTATGAATTGAAATTTTGAAGTTGGTTTATTATGTTGCATGACTTTAGACTGTCTTCTGATATGTGCTGCCAGTAGCAATTGATGTCTGTCATGGTAGAAGTCTTACTTTGAATCTTGAATGCATTGAACCTTTTTTGCAGGAGAAAACATATGACAGCAATGATTAAAGAATTGTGTGCCTTATGTTTTATGAAGGATCACAATGCAATGCTTTGAATGAGTTGTCTTTCTGTGCATCCCTTTAAAACTGTTGTGATACCATTTCAGTTCTGTCAAGGAGGTCAGTTTTCTTGATGAAGAAAGCTGCTACAAGTAACTGAACTATATAACATACATTTGTATCAAGGATACCTCATAATGGTTGGAAATTGATAGGCATTGATTACAGAGGTCAAGGTAAATCAAAATACCAAGCGATGACAGCCACTGTGATAGATTGCTATGACAGCCACTGTGATAGATTGCTATGACATGCTCTTGTCTGTGTCCTAAAAAAATCTAATCTTCGCACTTTTTATTTAAAATGTGTTTAATCCAAGAAGTACCAGCATCAGAAGTGCCACACATACATTTCACCTATTTCAAGTGCATCGGTGGTGTAATGGCTAGCATGCTCGCCTCGAGTGCAGTAGATTGTGGGTTCAAGCCCCGATCGGGTATAACCAAAGACTATTAAATTGGTGTTTGTTGTTTCTCCACTAAACACACAGCATTCAGAAGAAAGAACAAAGACGGGTTGGCTCGGAATCAGGATAATGTGTCCAAGTGGGGCAACATGTTTATCTGCAGACTGTTGTTGCAGTAAGCTAGCACTATAACAATCCAACTATTAAAGCATGTTGGTTTAGTACAAAGCGGACCTCATCATCATCCCATTGAAAAGTAACTTATTCTTGCCATGTTATAGCTGAAAATTTGCTATGTTGGCGTTTCACTCTTCACTCGCCTATTGCAACTGATAAAACGATGACAAATTACTGAGATGTGAGTGAGTTTTCTCTTCCATTATTTAAACAGTGAATGTGATTTGATTTTAATTTCAGGAGTTGAGATCATAAAGAAAGCCCTTAGAGTTCCTGCTTTGACTATTGTCAAGAACACTGGTGTTGAACCTCATGGTATCATTGAAAAGATGGCTGCAGGAGAAAGTGACTATGGCTATGATGCTCTAAACGATAAATTTGGAAATCTGATGGCACAAGGAATCTGTGACCCTACAAAGGTAATTTTTTTATGACTAAGGAGCTCTAACCTTAATATAACCCCTGGGTATTAATTGCTGCAAAAATTCAGGAAAAGTTAGGTTATTGTATATATCTGGTCACTTTCTGTAATTTTTAGCTCACCTGGCCTGAGCTTTTGCCATCACTTGGCGTCCATCGTACGTTTGTAAACTTTCACATTTAAATCTCCTCTGAAACCCCTGAACCGAATTAAACCAAACCTGGCAGGGATGGTCCTTAGGTGGGTCCCTTTCAAAATTGTGTCCGACAGCCCTACCCTCCATTCAAGATGGCTGCTGTTACTAAAAATAGAAATTTCTTCAATTTTCCATTGCTGCTTTAGTATATGTCAAAATGAGCTCAAATTTTAACTGCAGCTACATGGCGAGGAGTTATTCTGGGTTTTTCTGTGAGATTTTTTCAGCCAGTTTATTCCGTTTAGGAATATTATGAGATAAAAATCACATCTAAATCTTTTGCTTAGAAATTTGAGTTGAAATGATCTTTGGTGTGGCCCACTTTCAAAATTATGTGTAACACCCCCATTTTCTATCAACTTTAGATGTCAAATTGAAAACCAGGTGAGCGATTACAGGCTCTCTAGTTCAGTTTAAATCTTGAATAACAGGCTTACTTTTAATACTTCGGCCTCAAACATATGTAAGTTGTGTTGGTCATGATCAGACAGTAATGACTAAATAGTGTATACATGGAGGAAGATTTTGCTGTATGTGTTCTACAAATCAATAACCCATTCGTATGAAGGTTGATTTTGAGAAAACTATCGTTTCAACTTGAACATATAGCTTGGAAAATATTGTGTGTAACTTGTTTATTTTTGCATATTTTAGTGAAATGCAAATTTAGTGAAAATCTCCCCCATCTGAATATTTTCACTTGTACCGTACTGGGCAATACAGACTTCCATAAATTAGTGAGGCTCTGACATCCCCTTTTTGGGAAATTTACCAGAATTTGCAAAGACATGATATGCATAATTTGAATTTCAACCTAACCTGACAATTTTTAAGGTTTTCTTATTCTGCAAAATTTTCTTGTAAATATGAAATCCACTGGCTGTGTTAGCAGTAGACAAAAAATGTCAATAGCCAAAGTGGCTAATCACCATTTTTTTTCCTAACCACATTTGCATGTGATTGGCCACACATCTGAAATCGACACTGATCTTGATCTTGATTGGATACGATGTTACGTCCGTAGACATTATTACATCGCGTGTGCGTCAAGGTTTACATATTACTGGGCCCTCCTTACTATATCGGCAAATGATTTAGCTGGTTCATCTGCAGATTGAATCTTGTTGATGATGTCTTGTGGTAAAAGGTTCCAATCTTTGACTGTTTGGGAGAAAGCTGAATTTCAGTATATCGGTCTTGGCTGGAAATCTGAGATAATGTTGACTATGCATGTTCTTAGTTGTTCTTAATGGGTGTTGAAGGTTATCAGTTGGAATTTCGACTAGATGATGTATGCCATTACAAAATAATATTAACCTGTTCTGTTTTCTTCTTTCTTTTAGTGGTTCTAATTTTGTCTGTTTAAGTATAGTTGTCGTACTGCCTGGTTCATAGTTGTAGTTTGATGTAATAAATCTAGCAGCCCTTTTCTGAACTTTTTCTAGTTTTTCTTGTAGGTATGATTGATGTGGTTCCCAGGCTGTGCTGGCATATTCTAAGACGGGTCGAATGAGTCCTTTATATGCCTGTAGCTTAACTTCAATGGGGCATGATGACAGGTTCCTTTTTAATAATCCCACACCCAGGGTTCTATAGGATTTGTTGCATATTTCCTCTGAGTTTCCCCCAATGTAAGTCGTTCGTGATGAACAAACACTCATTTGAAATTATGTAACACTTTATTTATTTTGTAAAAAATGACAAAAGTGTCCCTTGCCGTTTTCTAGGATTAGAATCTGTCTCTGATTCATTCGAGACCATAACAAGGTCAGATTCGTCCTTGTCGGCCATATGGTAAACATTAAAAGTAAAAAGAAAATCGCTATCGGAAACAGATTTTTGTATCCGGAACTGAAATGTTTTTAATGTAAATAATTTTCCGGAAATGGCTAAAAAGACCCATCTTTATGTTTGGTTTTGAATATTACTTTTTATTTACATTTTGTCAGCTGAACGTTTTTTCAAATACACGTTACTGGTTTGAAATTTAGCAAAGATTTTTTCGAGTACCGTAAATATTTCATTTGCCAATGTGGCGAACGCAGCTGAATTTTTATTAGCCACATCTGAAGTTTATTCGCCCATGGCGAATGTGGCGATCTTTAGCGCTAACACAGACTGGAATATACAGATTAGAATTATTCATGTTTAAGGCCACTATCAGTTATATTATGCAATAGATAAATATTCTGTAGGAAGAGGCATTGAAGGTTCAAACCAACTGATACCGTGAGTGTTGATATATAACACTCTTTTAATCTTTTATACAGTTAATGTGAACTTGTACACTTGTTATATTGTACCAGTTAGGGTCATTATTGAAGACACTTGTGTCTGTGAAAAGGGAGATTATAATACTGTTCCTTTACTTTAATTGGCATCTAAATGTAATGTTGGTAGTCTCTCATGTTCATTTACATCCATATCCTGTCTTATTAATTTCAGATTTGGCTGATATTTAAAAACTAAATCTGATTACTTTCAGGTTGTTAGGACTGCCTTGGTTGATGCTGCTGGTGTAGCATCACTATTGACGACGGCAGAAGCCGTGGTGACAGAAATACCAAAGGAGGATCCACCAATGCCCGCTGGAGGTGGTATGGGTGGCATGGGTGGTATGGGCGGAATGGGTGGCATGGGATTTTAACGTTCGTAGACCCTAGACGTATGTGATAACAGACTGAAGTATTTATTGCCACAATGTGTCCAAGTAAACACTATAGACTACTACTGAAGCAGATATATATGAATACCTACAGTGAAATATATCAATGACGCTTATGACAGTAATTGGATTATTGATGGATACAGTAATCAAAATCGTGAAAATAACGATGTGTTGAGCACAATAAAATTGATTACAAATTAATGAATGGTGAATAAATGTTGTTGTTTTTTTTAGATCAATTTTAAATATTGTACTGCATTCTATTCATATAATTTTTTTGGCAGAACAGGATGTTGTGGAAAATGTTTAGAATTTATCTGAATCTTATTTTTACAAGGTATGAATGTGAATTTTTTTTTTATACCTGAACAATTTACAGTCTTATTGTTCATTGTATATGGTTTTTAAATGCATTAAATTTGAAATTTGTGGGGGCATTATATGTTTTATATACACTTCCCATAGAACAACAGATCATGTCTATGTTTAAGAGTCTATGTACAGGTCATTTATATTTGTCGTTAAATTTGTGAATAAATTTTTCTTCATATGTATAAACAGAAATGTTGAAAGGAATAGTTTTCATCTCTGCTCAAGTCATATACTCTTACATCCAGAAATGTAGAATGTCTTTACTCTATTAATTTTCAACGTTTATAATGCACTTGTTATCATGTTTTCACTTACAGTAGATCTTCTGTGTGTTCTTTTCATTTAAAAATATTTTTGGGTCTTCAGACAGGGGGGGGGGGGGGGGGGGGGTCAGCAGCCAGCTGTATATCATGTACATGTATAAATGTATCTAAATATATATGGTGTTTTTTTTTTCTCCATTAGTTAGTTAAAGAGTTGTGAAGAATATTTCTTGTATACATATAAATTGTGATAATGATTGTTTGTTAGATGAGCATTAGATGTGTGTGAATGTATATTGTCAAGAGTGTCTGCACAGATTTAATAAAGTTTTATAAGAATATATTGTTTTCTTTGAAGACACGTGATGAAAATTGTTTAGGGTGTTTAACGTCACTTTCAACAATATTTCAGTTATATCGTGGCGATCAGTTTTATTGGTGGACAACCCCAGAAAACCATCGACCTGTCGCAAGTCACTGACACAATTGACAGACTTGAGGTGGAGATAATAAAGAAGTATAACATTTCTCAAGCCTTGTATTTTTATCCAAAACTTGATAGGGGCCGTCGTGGTGGTTATCATGTGGTCGTTGCATTTACAAATACATATGCAATCAGTGTCTATGACCACTGACGTGAGTTCGAATCCCATTCAAGTGAGGTGTACTCGTTACACCATTATGTGATAAAGTTTGTCAGTTAGTCGTGATAGGTCTGGTTTTCTCTGGGTACTCCAGTTTCTGCCACGATACAACTGAAATATTGTTGATATTTGAACCCTATTAACCCAGGAAATTCTATGCAGATATTTTTACTTCCTTATTACAGAGCATCTATGCAACCACAAAATTTTTGCGATCATAAGGTATTGTTGTTTTTTAGCTCGCGTTGCCAAAGGCAAAGTGAGCTATTGCTATCACTTGGCGTCCGTCGTCCGTTAACTTTTCACATTTTAATCTTCTCCTCTGAAACCCCTTTGTCAAATGAACTGAAACTTGGTAGGAAGCATCTATGGAAGGTCCTTTATAAAGATTGCTAATTTTGTCCCAATCAATTAACAAACATGGCCGCCACAGGCAATTCTTGTTTCTGATTGGCTGATTTTTTTTAATCTTCTCCTCTGAAACTGCTTGGCCAAATGAACCGAAACTTGGTAGGAAGCATCTATGGAAGGTCCTCTATCAAGATTGCTCATTTCGTTCCGATCTGTTAACAAATATGGCCGCCACAGGCCATTCTTGTTTCTGATTGGTTGATTTCTAAAAAAAATCTAATCTGAAACCGCCAGTCCAATTGAATCAAAACTTGGTAGGAAGCATCCTTGGAAGGTCCTCTATCAAGATTGCTCATTTAATTCTGATCTGCTAACAAACGTGGCTGCCACAGGCCATTCTTGTTTCTGATTGGTCGATTTCTAAAAAATCTTCTCCTCTGAAACTGCTTTCCCAAATGAACTGAAATTTGGTAGGAAGCATCTATGGAAAGTCCTCTATAAAGATTGCTCATTTCGTCCCGATCCATTAACAAACATGGCTGCCACAGGCAATTCTTGTTTCTGATAGGCCGATTTTTTAAAATCTTCTCCTCTGAAACTGCTTGTCCAAATGAACCGAAACTTGGTAGGAAGCATCTATGGAAGGTCCTCTATAAAAAATGCTCATTTTGTCCCGATTGGTTAACAAACATGGTCGCCACAGGCAATTCTTGTTTCTGATTGGTTAATTTCTAAAATATCTTCTGTTAAAAGAAAGATAACTCTTGTTTAAATATAGATATCTGTATTCAAAATGCAGTTGTCTTTCTTGTTTCTGATTGGCTGATTTTTAAAATTCTTCTCCTCTGAAACCGCTTGGCCAAATGAACCGAAGCTTGGCATGGAGCATCTATGGGCGGTCCTCTATAAAGAGTGCTCATTTCGTCCCGATCCATTTACAAACATGGCTACCACAGGCAATTCTTGTTTCTGATTGGTTGATTTCTAAAAATCTTCTCCTCTGAAACCGCTTGGCCAAATGATCCGAAACTTGGTAGGAAGCATCTATGGAAGGTCCTCTATAAAGATTGCTCATTCCGTCCAGATCCGTTAACAAACAAGGCCGCCACAGGCGATTCTTGTTTCTGATTGGCTGATTTTTAAGATTCTTCTCCTTTGAAGCCGTTTGGCCAAATGAACCGAAACTTGGTAGGAAGCATCTATGGAAAGTTCTCTATGGGAATTGCTCATTCCGTTTTGATCCGTCGTAGGCAATTCTTGTTTCTGATTGGTCGATTTCTAAAAATCTTCTCCTCAGAAACCACTTTGCCAATTGAACCGAAACTTGGTAGGAAGCATCTATGGAAGGTTCTCTATAAAGAATGCTCATTTTGTCCCGATCCATTAACAAACATGGCCACCACAGGCAATTCTTGTTTCTGATTGGTCGATTTCTAAAAATCTTCTACTCGGAAACAGCTTGGCCAAATGGACCGAAACTTGGTAGGAAGCATCTATGGGAATTGCTCATTCCGTTTTGATCCGTTAACAAACATGGCCGTCATAGGCAATTCTTGTTTCATATCATTAGGCCAAGCGGTTTCAAAGGAAAAGCTGTTTTAGAAATCGACCAATAAGAAACTTGGTAGGAAGCATTTATGGAAGGTTCTCTATAAAGATTGCTCATTCCGTACCGATCCGTTAACAAACATGACTGCCACAGGCGGTTCTTGTTTCTGATTGGCTGATTTTTTAGATTCTTCTCCTCTGAAACCGTTTGGCCATATGAACAGAAACTTGGTAGGAAGCATCTATGGAAAGTCCTCCGTTACGATTGCTCATTTCGTCCCGATCCACTAACAAACATGGCCGCCACAGACAATTCTTGTTTCTGATTGGTTGATTTCTAAAAAATCTTCTCCTCTGAAACCGCTTGGCCAAATGAACCGAAACTTGGTAGGAAGCATCAATGGGAGGTTCTCTATAAAGACTGCTCATTTTGTCCCGATCCATTAACAAGCATGGCCACCACAGGCAATTCTTGTTTCTGATTGGTTGATTTCTAAAAATCTGCTACATGTACTCTGAAACAGCTTAGCCAAATGGACCGAAACATGGTAGGAAGCATCTATGGAAGGTCCTCTATGGAAATTGCTCATTTCGTTTTGATCCGTTAACAAACATGGCCGTCATAGGCAATTCTTGTTTCTTATTGGTCGATTTCTAAAACAGCTTTTCCTCTTTAACCGCTTGGCCAAATGATATGAAACGTTGTAAGAAGCATCTATGGAAGGTCCTCTCTGGAATTTGCTCATTTTGTTTTGATCCATTAACAAACATGTCTGCCACAGGCAATTCTTGTTTTAGATTGGTCGATTTCTAAAAATCTTCTCTGAAACGCCAAAATGAGCCGAAATTTGGTGGGAGGCACCTATGGAAGGTTCTGTATTAAGTTTCCTCAAAGCAGAATGAAAGGTGAGCTACACAGGCTCAGCTCAGTGCTGAGCCTCTAGTTTTTTACAGCATTTTCCTTTTGTAAACAATGAGATTTTTTCACAATAACACAAGTTCTATTTAAGTGATCATGAAATTTTATCATTACGATCCTTGACAGAATAAAGGTTGGGATTGATTTGAGGATTTTAACCCTAGGCTACCTGTGTTTAGCCAAAAGTGGAGTATTTATTTTTCACTAAATTTGATGATTATCTCACAGGAGAAAGCTAAGGCTCCGTTGAGTTTTTCTCATCATTTATCATCCATTAACTTTCCACATTTTCATCACTTTGCCATATATCCAAGATGGCTTCTGAATGGTTGAAAAATTGGAAATCTTGGAAAATCGTCTAAAGAACTACAGGATAGAATTAAATCAAATTTGGTCAAAATAGTCCTTTGGTGGTCCCCTTCCAAAACTGGGTCTATTGACCCTGTATATTATCTAATATGGCTGCCATGGCTGATTATGCAACTTTTGTTTTCCTGCATTATCTTAGCTTCTCACATCTGATTCAGTTAATATGAAAATACATTTAGATTGATAATATATGTCATGTATGATATTGAGATATCTGACACAATGGCCAAAAGAAAGGTCAACAATTATGTACAAAACATTACACAGTAAACTAAAGGTTAAGCAACACATACCCTACCTACTAAAAACTGGGGATGAAATCGGGTACTCCAGGTTACTACTCGACATCCCTTACAATATCACTGCTGGTCTAGTTTTATGTGATCGCCTACGTTTTTCTCACATGTAGGAAACCCGTAACATGTTGCAGCATCATTTCACTATGAGGAGATATATAGGCTCATAAAACTACAGTGTACACTGCAGTTGTCTCATATTTATATAGAGCATTTGTGAAAGACACCAATGTTGCATGTATTCTATCCCCAGTCGAGTCAAACCAACGACTATAAAATTGGTGTCTGCTACTCCACTTAAAACAAATCATTATGATTGGGTTTCCTTCCCCTTTAAAGAATGAGGGCAAAGGTCGCTTGGCTTTTTGGATTAACATGTCTGTCTGTGAACTATTATATAATTACAGTGCAGCTAACATAAAAATCCAACTGGACATATTCGTGTAGTACAAAAATTGAAAAAAGTCACTTCTTCACACCATGATGTTGCTAAATATATGCTTTCCGAGTCCATTAAGACGTTTCTTGCACGTTTCATCATTTGACAATACCTGCCTAACGGGAAGTGCTTGGGTATATGAGATACTCTTAGTACAGTGTCTAGGATGGAAGCTTAGTGGGGAAAGATTGAATTGAATTTGAATTTTGGTGTTTAACGCCACTTTCAGCAATATTTCAGCTGTATCATGGCGACCAGTTTTAGTGGTGGAGGAAGCCGGAGTACCCGGAGAGAACCACCGACCCTGGGCAAGCAACTGGTAAACTTTTATCACTTGCGGCTGCGAGCCGAGTGCACCCGTTTTTGTAATTTACAAAGCTGGGCGCGAACCCACGCCGTATTGATGATAGGCTTGTATGAGTTGTTAGATCCAACGACCTAACTCATTGAGCCACCCGGGCCCATAGGAAGCTTAGTGGGGAAAGATTGATGTTTGCCAGTGGGTTTGTAATACCTATCTGTTATAAAACCTTTACTACATCAGATAATCCGTAGGAACCAGGATCAATGACCTGCAATGCGTCTAAAATATAATTATGTTGCAATATATATATACGTGGTAGAGTGAATTTGTACATATTATTTATTTTTTAGTATAATGATTATTTTTATAATTAATTTATTTCTACTTGTAGCTGATCATGATTAAATACATTTGTATTTAATTCTTAATATATTTCTATTTCTGTTTCAGGAACATGTACATATTTTAATTAGTATTTATAGTTTAGTTATTTATCCATTTAATACTTATGTTAAATGAATGCTCCATACTATTTTTGTCCTTTCATTTCTTATTGGTCAGTTTGGTCAGATGAATTTTAGGCGGGAAACTCTCTTTCATTTCTATTGTTATATTTCTTTTCTGGTTTAGTGGCTGGACATGTCTCATTTTCTTGTTTGATTATATGGATAGTCATTATTCTAATCTGAAGGTCAGTTTCTTTACATTTCTATATTAACCATTTTTAACAGTCATGATTTATTTAATATCTATAGAAAGCAAGAGTTTTGAATGAAAGTTATAAAATGAATATAAAATACATATAAATTAGTCATTGGAAAGTTTACAGGTAAAACCAGTTTGATTAAATAATTAAAGTAAAAGTATTATTTTTAGCTTATTGCAATGTTAAAGTTTAAGTTTAATAAAATAGTAACTGTTACTTTTAATGATGTATTATATTGAATGTATAAAACCTTTATCTTGTCATGAAACACATGACTTATAATATTAATTTTGTTATACAGGTTTTCTACTTTTCAGAGTCACATTGATATATGCCACATTATTGCAAAGACCTTTACACCTCATGTGAGGTAAGATATTGTGTTGTTTTTATTATTTTACTAATTGTATTTTTGCTTATTGCTTTTAATATGCTTATGCTTACTTTATTATTTGCTTTGCTTATTTATATAATAATATTTTGAAGATATCATGTAAATGTCAAGATTTACATATAGATGTATATAGTCAGTAACTGACAAACTTTATTATTTTGCAACGTAAGTATTTCATTGTTGAATGAAATACAAGACTATTATATCGTTTGGTTCAAATTGGTATATTTTTATTTACACAAGCACTTTTGACATATTCGCCCCTGTATAAGATTACATTGATAGTCGAGCTTCCCACTGATGCAAAGAAGTGGCTGTGCTGTCGCCTGGTATCTTCAGGACAGGTAAAAACAACCACAATCTTCCCCATTAAGAGATAAGCACGCTAATCGGTACATGTGTACTGCAGAGTCGACGGTGGTCTGATCATTTTGACATCAAGTTCATTGATCGTATTAAACTACATTACCAGCGGCCCCGTGTAATTTTATATATAATTCCATGCGAGGTCATTGTGTTGTACCGGAATTTGACACGCTTAAAAGTCGTTCCCCGAACATTTAATTTGCAAACGAAGGAGATGTCGATTCAATATAGACTCGGGGAAAAAAAGGGGGGGGTATTTTGTAACATAATGCTATTGTTTTTATAAAGTAATGTGACAATCTGTTCGTCCGCGAGAGATATGTCTGGGTAATCAAGGACGTTCTACTTAGTCCATAGTGGTATTGTCAGTTGAGAAAGGGACAAAATAATCTGAATTTCATGTTGTAGAAGGCCTGACAAATAAATGGATTGGTTCATGGTTATGCCAGCGAAAACAGAAAGTCGTAGTAGACGGCTATTCATCTGAAGAATTCTCAGTCATATCAGGCGCCCCTCAGGATACGGTACTGGGTCCTTTGATGTTTCTGCTCTACGTAAATGACATATCAGATAAAATATCTCCACAAACCAGAATCAAGCTTTTTGCAGATGATTGTCTACTGTACAGGACCGTTGACACCAAACAAGACCATAAACAACTACAACAAGATCTCAACACACTGGTAGATTGGTCACATACCTGGCTGATGAGATTTAATGCAGCCAAATGCCATCTTCTTAAGATTACACGGAAGACCAAGTTTTTAGACACAGAGTATAAAATTGACAATCACACCCTCCTACGAGTACAACACCATCCGTACCTAGGAATATAATTGACATCAGACTTAACATGGAAACACTACATTGAATTTATAACTGGGAAAGCTCAGAAGATCCTCAACCTGCTTCGAAGACACCTTTATGGTTGTAACCCAGATGTTAAGAAGAGAGCATTTACTTCATTAGTACTACCACATCTCGAGTACACTTCAACAGTATGGGACCCACACCATAAACAAGACATTCAAGCTCTTGAAAAAGTCCAGCGAAAAGGGGCACGCTTTGTAGCAGGAAAATATTCTTGCCAAGACAGCGTAACATCTATGCTCAACGACTTGAACTGGCAGCCCCTTCAGATTAGAAGAAAGAACAAGAGACTCATCGTCTTTCATAAGGCAGTAAGCCAGTTGAAATCCCGGACTATGTCACCCAGTCAACAGTGGTACAATATCTCACTCTAAAGCTTTCATTGAAATCAGAGCCAACTACGAACAGTACAAAAACAGCTTCCTGCCTAGGACTATCAAAGACTGGAATGCTCTGCCAACTCACCTAGTGCATGTCACCTCTGTAGACGAATTTAGTTCTCGTCTACAGAGTTTGACAACCTAGACATACACAGTGATTCCTGTTTTTATTGTTTTTAATTGTATATACGCACTTTGGTGCTTTTATCCATGTTGTTGATGTCACTTGCCTGTGATGCGATAGCCCTAGGCAGTAATCAAGTAGAAGTAGAAGTTGTTAAAAGCTCTTCCAAAATGACCAAAAAAATCACCCTTTCTGTTGTATAAACCGTGAGCTTCCGGAGGTTCCCCTGGACTCCCTACCTGGCCACTGCCATGGACCCGCTGGGACCAAGAGCGACCCAAACACCTCGCAGTACCAGATTGTGCCTATTCTTCTTCATTATCTTCCTAGACGAAGAGTATTTGTTGAGCACGTTATTAAAGAAATTAAAACATTTTAAGATTATTGGTTCTTTATATTGACATCCGAGGTGGATGGTAGCTTCCATTGTGGAACTAAGTAGTAGAGAAACACACATGTATTCTAACATTCGTTTTACAATCTTTATCCGTTCACCTCAATGAACAACAATGTACCTATCTAGAAGTTCAAAACTAATCTGGTCCCAGTCTCGTACGATTTTTTTTTTTTATTTTATTCAAATGAATCGCAGCTTAAAATCATAGAATGTTGTGGTAAAATGGCATACTTATTATAAGAGTTAATAACTAAATGTTTAGAGAAAAAAAGAGCATGAAAACCAAACACTAAAGAGAAAGACAGCACAATCCGGACAAGTACTGTAACACGCACAAAAAACCCATATAAAACAAAATACAAAACAAGACCGATAAAAAAAACTGGACAAACATACGTACAAAGCGAGGTAACTCGAAGAATTTGTAAATCATTCCTAATTGCACCTGTGATTTTTCGCATTAATAAAAACATCGCAACAATTTCTGAATTTACAGTATATGTGGGATTTGCACTGTAGTCAGAACACGTGCTTGACCGCGTCTTACACACTAATGTCGTGAGTTCGAACTCCGCTCATTGCGTGGTGTACTCTCTGACACAATATTGTGTGATAAAGTTTGTCAGTAACTGGAATATTGTTGAATGTGGCGTTAAACACCATAAACCAATCTTAAACACAAAGAGTGGAGGTTCGGGCCCATAAAACTAGCTTAACTTTGCTACGATTTATTGAAGTGCATGTATGTGCCAGGAAAGTTAGCGGTCGTGTATGTGTGTGCTTAAGCGGGGGAGGGAGGGGGGTCGATTTTATTTCAACTTCTACGATTTGTCGGTTAGATCTTGGAAGTGTTCCAACAGCATGGTACTAGTATTCTTTGTTTTTCATTTGATAAATACCCCCTCTATTGGTTCATAAATACACCCTCTATTGGCTCATAAATACACCCTCTATTGGTTCATAAATACACCCTCTATTGGTTCATAAATACACCCTCTATTGGTTCATAAATACACCCTCTATTGGTTCATAAATACACCCTCTATTGGTTCATAAATACACCCTCTATTGGTTCATCAATACACCCTCTATTGGTTCATAAATACCCCCTCTATTGGTTCATAAATACACCCTCTATTGGTTCATAAATACATCCTCTATTGGTTCATCAATACACCCTCTATTGGTACATAAATACACCCTCTATTGGTTCATAAATACCCCCTCTATTGGTTCATAAATACCCCCTCTATTGGTTCATAAATACACCCTCTATTGGTTCATAAATACACCCTCTATTGGTTCGTAAATACCCCCTCTATTGGTTCATAAATACCCCCTCTATTGGTTCATAAATACCCCCTCTATTAGTTCATAAATACCCCCTCTATTGGTTCATAACTACCCCCTCTATTGGTTCATAAATACACCCTCTATTGGTTCATCAATACACCCTCTATTGGTTCATAAATACACCCTCTATTGGTTCATAAATACACCCTCTATTGGTTCATAAATAATAAACAAAACTATACAAAGATGTATCTTTCTGCTATAAACAAATCCTGTTTATTATTCAATGTACAAAACAACATAAAGATATTTTCTATAGTCCGCCATTATCAAGGTTTGGAAAATAGTTGACACGGTCTCCATGACGACGTAGATCACTCGTCATACAGTGAATACCTCCACCAAATCCATAGGCATCTCTGAATGGTACACGAATACACTTTATACCTATCAACAATAAACAAAACAACGTAATAGATATATGTTTATATGTTTTCATCCTCTTATCTATTTTAGTTTTATGTTTTGCAGACCGTTGTTGAAAAACTTGTGTATGATTCTTTTGTCATGATTTAGACAATACAATATGTTCAAATTAGATAGTTGTTTGTCCTTTTGGCCATTGTGTTGTCTGTTCTTCTTAGATTTACGGATTCTGATTACCCCTTTGGTATCTTCAAACTCTTCTTATTTCATACTATTATTTATATTATCTATTTATAGATTTGTTTTACCCTTCGTCACATTCCTCCCTCGATTATTTTTATATTTTTTTAATTTCACTGAGCTAGTCCTCGCCTTGAATATGTATCAAATATTAGCCACTGAACGCTAAACAGCAATCAATCGAACAGTTAATATATTTGTTTTTACATTATGTATGGACAATGAATTTTCCTGTATCAATATATCAAAGTGAGTTTTCTGAGGAAAATATAGAATATACACTATATAATATAAATTAAAAATCGTATGGTAGTTGGATTTACGACTACCTGTGCAATCGGTGCCTATCACCACTAACGTTGTGAGTTCGATTCCCGCTGATGGCAAGGTGTACTCGATACAACATTATGTGATAAAGTTTGTCAGTGACTTGCGACAGGTCGGTGGTTTTATCCAGGTTCTCCGGTTTCCTCCACCAATAAAACTGAACGATATAACTGAAATATTGTTGAAAGTGGCATTAAACACCATAAATTGAGATTGAAAGTTTATAGCCATTACAGCCCTATAATAAAGAAACTTCATATACCAATGAGCGGTTATGTATTTGGGTTTTTTTGGGGATATTTTATTTTGGAATTGGTCCGACAATGTGATATTTTATGTTTTTCTTTTTCGTACTTCCATTCTTACATCTTAAGCACCTTTTAATATTTTGAAATATATAAAATTTTGTGTGTATTTTCTACGATGCATGCCATATTTACCTAAAGATTCGAGATAGTTGATGACTGGGGTTTCTGTTTCTTCAACGATAGCCTTGTCTGGACTAACCATCAGAAGATTCATACTTAACCAGTAACTAGACTGACATAGTTCTGGTATTGTCTTTGTGAAGGGCATTGGGGCATCATGAATCTATTATTACAAAAAAATCAACAACATTATTTAAATTATGGATTTACGTTTTTTTTTCTCGTGCCTATCATCACTAAAGTTGTGAGTACGAGTCCCGCTCATGGCGAGGTGTACTCGATATAACATTATGTGATCAAGTTTTGCAACAACTTGCGAAAGGTCTGTGGTTTTCTCCAGATTCACCAATAAAACTGACCGCCACGATATAAATGAAATATTGTTGAAAGTGACGTTAAACACCATAACACCAAACCCTAAATTTGAACAACCTCTTGAAGATGTTTTAAGAAAAATTGTATTATATGAATATATAAAATCTTGACTCACTATTGGAACAGACTATTGTAGATATTCGTTTTCCCCCTTAGTCTATTTGTGTATTAAACAGGATCAAAGAACGAATGATATATCAAGTCGATATATTTCTTACTGACCTCCCAGTTTGACCCTTTAAAAATTCTTTCCTTGTCTTCTGCAGCGATGGGTCTCTCGGGACAGTTAATCATAATTCCCTTTCTCTCTTTTGTTGGTGGAACCAGTGGTGTTAAACTGCAATCTAAAAATAGTGTAGTGATTCCATATATAAAATGTCGTATATAAGAATATGTACAAGGACAATGTGTTCCACTAATAATGTAATCGTCATAGAAGAAAGTCTTTCATGTTTCTGTAAATCTGCATAGGTGATACAATTGGCGGGAAATAAAACTCGCTAATATAAAGGTGCACAATATTATCTGAAATTTAGGATTTATACAAGGGCAACGCAAAGCGTGGCATATCCCCTCGCTTAACAATTTGACCCGGTAACCTTGACCTTTGACCTATGACCTTGAAAATCAAGATTCTCTTAAGGACTAAGTATGTACCAAGTTTGGTCAAAATCCATTGAAGGATGTTGATTCTAGAGTGTTCACAAATATGTTACGGAAGGACGGACGGAAGGAAGGACGGACGGTAGCGTTACTATATCCCTTCGCAACTTCGTTGGCGAGGGGATAATAACAGCTGAAATTTAAGGAAGATAATCGTAACTCCATAAATTATAATATATAAAAATAGATTATCTTCTTTTGGAGTTACGATTATCTTCCTTAAATTTCCGACGGCTATTTTCTTGGTAACGAGACCAGGGGCGGATCCAGGATTTCAAGTTAGGGGGGGGGGGGCGCACTTAAAAAAATTGCGCCGAGCGGAGGGAGGCGCTAAAATTTTTGGGGTATTTCGTGTGAAAAATCACGATTTTACGCCAAGAAATCTTATTTTTTCCAATTGCGGAGGGAGGCGCGAAAATTTTTGGGGTATTTTGTGTGAAAAATCACGATTTTACGCCAAAAAATCATATGTTTTCCAATTTAAGGGGGGGGGGGGGAGCGCGCGCCGGGTGCGCCCCCCCCCCCCCCCCCTGGATCCGCCCCTGGAGACCATATATGGTATCAAGAACACACACATACAACAAAATCGTACAGATCAACCTTGCAGCTGAGTAATTCTTGACAACAACACGTTAGAATGGAGAAATTAGCAGAAAACGATCTTACCTATTTCTACCACCGCCATGTTGTGATCGTCGTAACTGCAGTTACCACGACCAGTTTACCACCAGTGATTTTGATGAAATTGTTCTAATTGACCATATACTTTATGTGACAAACTTTTTTCTCGACTTCATCTGTGATCTGTTTTTATGCAAACAAGTTGTTCGTCAAAGTCCTATTTGAACCGTTTTTTTCCGTATAGAGTACAATGCATTTCAGCTAGTTCGGTTTGATCGTATTTGCAATAATATTGTGAAAGAAGAGTTTGAAGATTCCAAAAGTGCAACCAGAAGCCGTAAAACGAACAAGGACAGGCAATACAAGGACAAGAACAATGAACTTCAAAACATCACACTAAAGATTGAGCAACACAAATACCACTAAAAACCGGAAGTGTAAAAAAGGTAAAAACGGCAAAATGTTTGATTTATGGATAAAGTTTGAATAGAAAGCTTAAAAAAACAACTAAATTTTATTACCACTATAAAGAGCTTTTATACAAAGATGACACATATAATTCTAATCTGTAGATACCTGATACACGAGTTCAGCTTTGTTTTCAAGGAATTCTTGTTTAATAAACAAATTCAAAAACGCTGTTCATTAATTTCTATATAAGTGCAAAGTTGGATATTCTGACATGTTCATTACATTCCATATCATTTCTTGTATTGCATTTTTGTAAAGAAAATCATATATGTAAAGACAGGACCGACGTAGTCATGATCGTATGTTAGCTGTATGTAAGTGCAAATACGTCACCAATAGTGTGGAGAGTTCGATAAACATACGCCCATGGCGAAGTGTACTACATAGTTGTGCACAAAACATATGTCTTCAAATTTGTCAGGTAATTGACATACCACACAGATAGAACTGAAAAATGCTTAAAATGTCTTTAAGCACCCATAATCTATTCTAAAAAGTTATAATATGAAAACTGTAGTTATATACACCTTTGTTGATACACACATCAATAATGCTCGTCACGGATTTATAATAGAAACTAAAAGATTTGCCTAATGTTTATACACTCCTAATTCGTCTGACGGCAACCACTCGACATCAATAACAATATCTCATTTTAATATGTCATTTGTCTCAAATAAATGTGAACGAAATTATGCTATGTTTCTGTAATATATTGTCACTTTAATGATTTATGTGTAACGGAGGTCTTTTGGAGAAGACCTCGTAAGTTTACAACGTGTTTCTGATCCATTGTCTGTATATTTGCTTGACAATAAAATGTGTTTAAAGTAAAGTAAAAAAGTATAAATAATGTAAGGTAGTAAGTATATTTTACAATGTTAAAATTTTACTGTTGTTATATTTCCACATTTATCATCTATATTTTTGGCGACACGTATTTTATGTGTATGTTTTGTAGATCTTTGTTTGTCCTTTTGTACCTTTTCTTTTGACCATTGTGTTGTCTGTTCTTCTTCGATTTATGGATTGTGATTACCCTTTTGGTATCTTCAAGCTCCTCTTAGATCAGGTCTCTCGTCAAGACCAATAATTTCCTTGCTTAGAAACGCGTCGTGCGCACTAAATTTGACATCTACGTTAATATTACGACAAATTTATATTAAATCTGTTTGGAGAGTATACATTCTTAGCTAATAGTCAGTTAACTACAAGTAGTCTCACCAATGGTTGATGTCATGAGATATTTTTGTCTTGGCGGATAAACCACGCCCACACATGTTACAAACAACAAAGTAGGCCCGTCAATTTACATAAACAATACCACCTAGCTCTTGTTGACAGGACTGTACTGACAAGTCACTACAGAGAATCCTAATCTTTTATGACAAATGCAACATGCTGTTTTATACCATGCACTCTTACTACGTCATTTAACACCCGTTACTAGTCATCTCATCACACGGGCTTAGGGAACTTGGTGCGGCGCTCACATGTAAACAGCATTGCGGTTGGGTTCGTGGCCTGCACATTCTGTGAAACATTGCTTAAAAATTATGACAAAAAGGAATGGGAATATCAAAAATATATTTATTATGCTTCAAAGGGGTACCAATGTTATGGCGAATCAGATCAAGACACCAATACAAAGTTATTTTGAAAAAGTGTTGTGTGAAAATTTGACATGGGAGATTCTTCCCTTGTGATTTTTTTTAGAGTTGTCAGTCGAGGGATAAAAATAATTCTCATCTGCCATCCCCGTACTTTCTCTTACCTATATGTATAGGTGACATATCATCCGGGAAATGAATCTCGTGAACCCTATAACCACGTGACCTAGTATGGCGTCGCAACCACTCTATGCCTTTTCTGTTTGTAGTAAACGAGTTTTGCACAATCAAGTCTTTGCCGAGTCTGAGAACATCAGCAGCATCGAACACCTGAAACAAGACCATTTAATGATATATGACTACGAGTGATATCTTCAATAAATGTATTACCTATCATCATCCCTTCAGTTGTTTGTAGGAGGGCTCGCGTCTTATATACGTAATTTGTGTTTGTTTGCGTATAGTGGTTTCCAACACATATTGAGTTTGATCTAATTCAAAAACCATATACATATAGGTTATATCTGACACGAAAACCAATAATAATAATTTCTATGGAATACTCTTTTGTGAGAATCTATATTCACCAAGACATGTTTAAAAATAATTGGAGTTAAAAACTAGTTTACTATAGATCAGACAGTAAACATAGCAAAACATTCTACTTAGATTCTCAAGTAACACGTTGGTTTGGTACCTTGATCGAATGTGTGTCTCTTTTAGAAAATGACATTGTCACTAGATCTGAAGTTAAGATACATTCGAAATAATGTGTCACTGTCTATTTGATTTGGTGGAGTGTAGTTAAAATGCTATAAAGGTAATTTCTCAAGCACAGCAAACCGTGACTATTGATAAAAAGCGCCAATTTGCACCAATCAAGTGATCAGCACTTTTGTTATTGTCTCATGTGCAATATGATATCGATGTATTTGATTGGGTCGGACGTCTTTAACATTCTCATAAAAGGAACACATCTGTACGTCATATCCGGCGGAAATTGAATTTCTATTCAAACAACTCTTTTAAGAAGAGTTTGAAGATACCAAAGAGGTAATCAGAATCCGTAGATCAAAGAATTATAGACAACACATTGGCCAAAAGAAAAAAGGACAAAAGGACAAACAACGATCTACAAAACATACGCATAAAATTAAAGATCGAGTAACACGAACCCCACTAATACTGGGGGTGAACTCAGGTGCTCCGGGAGGGTAGCAGTTCCTGCTCCACTAGTGGCTATTGTAAGCCATTTGAGGAATATTTGAAATTGTTGAACAGGTTATACGATATAACCTGGTTTGGGTCAGTTTACACTTAATAAATCGCGAAGCGGTTTATGAAAAGGGTAAAGTGACCCATAACCTGTTCAACAATTTCAAATATTCCTTATAATTTAATTTTCACAACAAAATTTAATGATTCCTCGATTTTAATCACGATTATTTCGTGTGACTATTTGAATTTGTCGTTGGCGGATGAACACGTTGGTGACGTCACAATATCAACCCAGGTTATCGAGTATAACCAAAATTTTCAACAGGCGGATTAACCAATCAGATTGCAGTATTCAAATCAAATTAAATTATTATAGAATACATCGTGAGCTACATGTTCTTTTGATAAAACAATAATATGTGAACAAGAATTCAAATACCGGTTCAGTTTCGTTCGTTACATATTTATAACTGTATATCCAGTCCTTCCTTTCCTGTGAGTTAACGTCCCATGGAAAATCTAGATGATACATAGAATCTGCCATTGTTGGTTTAGGTGCCATTGTCCACATCATATTGGTGTCTTTCTCCCATATATCATTCAATAACTTTCTGAGAAAAAAAATCATGTTTTTGATGACCACGTTTGATATGATCTAAATGCCATATACGATATGAGTCCCCATCTTATTAATAACCCGCATTTTTTTTTTTTTTTTTTTTTAATAACCACTTTAACTAAATTGTTGGTATGAAAGTTAAATTCTTGATGGACCACTTATATTTACTATCAACGTGTAATCAGTAAAGTAATGTACTTATATTTACTATCAACGTGTAATCAGTAAAGTAATGTTGGTAGTAAATATAAGTGGTCAGTCAAGATGGTTTGGTTTGGTTTATGGTGTTTAGGTGTTTAACTTCACTTTTCAACAAAATTTCAGTTATATCGTGGAGGTCAGTTATATCGTGGAGGTCAGTTATATCATGGAGGTCAGTTTTATTGGTGGAGGAAACCGGAATACCCGGTGAAAACCACCGACCTGTCGCAAGTCACTGAAAAACGTTTTTACATAATGTTGTATCGAGCACAACTCTCCTGAATGGGATTCGAACTCACAACGTTAGTGTTGGCAGACACTGATTGCATAGGTAATAGTAAATCTAATTACCATACGATCACGCCCATGACGATCCCCACAATCGTTACAAAACACAGAAAAGTTGAATTATAATAGGTATTCCATACCAACTGACTGTGGAGAAAACACTTTTCTGAGTCTTTACTGGTAATATATTAAGCGACTTAACATTCTGTATGATAGGAGAAATCTTTGAATTGTTCTTGTATTATTTCTTTTTTTTTTATTATCTTTTTGTTTCAGTGTTTATTTTGTATATCAGTAAGTAATATAATACCTGTATGCCATTGACTCAAAATATCGTGCTCTGTTGCTCATTGGAGTTTCTATTACTTCGTTGCCAATCACTAGTAGTGTGTCACGTGGACAAGCTGCACAGTTCTGGTTTTTAATATTAAAAAATGGCGTCTTCACCGACTGGCTAAAATCTATTTTTTCAGGACGTAGTACTTTCACGTTACATTGATACTGCAAAACTCTGTTCAAATTGTCAAACTGTATTCTTGCTTTATGTATGACAGGTTCGGTCCGCAGTCCAGCTCTAAAAATAAAATATGTTTGAATATATACAACAATACTATACAGGGGTTTCAAAGTTTTTTTTATAATAGGAGGTACTTCTTAAATTTTAGGAGGTACCTACAAAATTAGGCTGAGGGCCGTAAGAGGTCCAGGGGGCGGAAGCTCCTGAAATCTAGCATTTTGTGGACAAAAAAATGTACTTCAGAGACTGCAAAACATTAAGTCTTTTTGAAAGAAAAATCCCATTAACTTTAGAGTTCAGATTTCACCAAGAGTGAAGACCATGCATAATGCCTGGATTTTTTCCCCCAATTTCTTTATTGAATATTTCAGTTTACAGACTTCAGCCAAGATTATTCATAGATAGTCTGCCATATCTTAAAAAAACCAAAAGGACCATAAAGAGCTACGGTTCTGCAGCTAGGCTTGACCAAGCCATTGTTATCAAAGCTTAAACTTCTCAAATTCTTTTGTTGGCTTTGTCCTTTTCTTTTTCACAATTCCTTGGCTTGTGTGTGTTTTTTTTACTTTATTACCAGTAATTAAACTCATCAAAGACCATTGGCACGAATCAAGACACATAAATGTCATAATTAATGAAACATATAAATTTAATTTACAATCATCAATCTTTAATAAAATTTATAATTTTAATAGATCAATACAAATATAATTAAGCAAAAACAATATATATATTGTTACTTTCACGACTTATGTGCAAAAAAAATGTTCGAACAAAAACGATTCGCGGGAAGACATTTATTAATATTTGAATCACAAAAGTTAAATTATTTTGGAAAAAAAGTGGGGCCGGCGTTTTGACATTACAATGTAATTCGTATTTGAGCCATGTCCGGTCCTTTTTCAAGATTTCTAGTAATTTTCTATCCCTTATCTCCTTGTACCCCCTTTTAAAAATGTTTTTCAGCACACTTTCATTTCTGTGAACAACCGCGGTAGGGCCCAGTCAAAATATGCAAATAAATTAGCCATAGGTTTTTATTTTTGTATACCGGAAGTTAAGCAATATGGACAGAGTTAAGCAACAAGACAGTACGCCCCAGAATGATTTGAACCTAGTTTTTAAATGGATAAAGCAAATCGCACAAAATATTGTGTAGTCATATATTCATAATACATAACGATCATACTTACATTACTGAAGATTACACTAAATTGTGTTTGAACATAATTTGTAATCGGTTATATTTTTATTTTGAAATGATGTCAGCTTTGTTCCGGTCCGAGTTTTACACAAGGATGAAAAGATATTGGGGCGAAAACATATCTATTTACCGCATGCGCAAACTGCTATTTACGATTCTAAGGTAAAGTTATTTTTAAAACAGGGAATATCCCATCAACTTGGTCGTGACGCAGCTGTTCGATTTGAATGCGAGAATTCAGCAATTGACGTGATCATTAATTTTTTATGAAAAATATTCTACAAGCCTATCGACCATCGTACTTGTGGTTTTCACCACCGCTAATTTTGGGGGGTTCAGTAATTTCTGCCGGTACTATACACGATCTCAGACGGGTAAAAGTACCGGGTACCGGCCCACTTTGAAACCCCTGACTATGATATTTTACAAAACGCCTTTGATTAAATTAAGACTGAAACCCCTCATGATATTTTCCGGATACAATTTAATCCCCATAACAAAATGTTAGGAGAGAGATAGTTCGGCGTTGAAGCCACGGCTACAATTTAATCCCCATAACAAAATGTTAGGAGAGAGATAGTTCGGCGTTGAAGCCACGGCTACAATTTAATCCCCATAACAAAATGTTAGGAGAGAGATAGTTCGGCGTTGAAGCCACGGCTACAATTTAATCCCCATGACAAAATGTTAGGAGAGAGATAGTTCGGCGTTGAAGCCACGACTACAATTTAATCCCCATAACAAAATGTTAGGAGAGAGATAGTTCGGCATTGAAACCACGGCTACAATTTAATCGACACCATAACAAAATGTTAGGAGAGAGATAGTTCGGCGTTGAAGCCACGGCTACAATTTAATCCCCATAACAAAATGTTAGGAGAGAGATAGTTCGGCGTTGAAGCCACGGCTACAATTTAATCGACACCATAACAAAATGTTAGGAGAGAGATAGTTGGGCGTTGAAGCCACGGCTTTATTATACGAAACACTTGAGCAAATTTGTACTAGACAGTTCTCCGGTCAGCATAGTGCATTTACAAAGCTTACTCTCATGGAAAGTCACTTCCTATATACAGATACATATACATGTATATCTTTTAATGGTATGTCCTACAAATGGGATAACATATTTTATCTTACGTCCTCCCAATGAAGATTTTATATTATATTCTACCAATGGAATAAGTGTTTTAATGGTGTGTCTTACTAAAGGAGTATATCATAATGTTTGTTTGCTTGTTTGTTTGTTTGTTTGATGGTGTTTAACGCCACTTTCAACAATATTTCAGCTATATCGTGGCGGTCAGTTTTATTGGTGGAGGAAACCAGAGTACCCGGGGAAAACCACCGACCTGTCGCAAGTCACTGACAAGCTCTATCACATAACGTTATACACCCCGCCCTGATCGAGATTCCAACTCACAACATCAGTGGTGATAGGCACTGATTGCATAGGTAGTTGTAAATCCAACTACCATTCGATCACAGCCACGACGGCCCCGTATATCGTTATGGAATAGATGATTGGATGTTTATGAACATAGTGATATGTGATCAATTACACTTACGTAAATGTAGGTTTCATGTCAGATGCCACTACCGTCCTATAGGCTGGTTCATCTTGAGGTATACAGGCATAATCTGGTATCCCCAAAACAACTTCTTCTAGTGGATCCCACTCGTTGTGTGAGTTCACTATTTTCATGGCTATATCTTTGTCTGTAAATATAAATTATGTCAGCTTAATTGTATGTATTGCTTTGTCAGACATATTTTTTGTATAGGTACATTTTATATATACACAAAGAAAAAAGTTAAGTACCCCCATGTTATTTTTGAAATGACAAATGATACGACAAGTATCACGAGATTACTGACCAGATAACCTCAAGAACGAAATGATGACCTGTTAGGACATTACATTCGCTGTAAGAAACCACAACAAAAATCAAGAAAAATGTTAATTTAATGAATATTTAATCACAATATCACAAGGGCAGTTTTTGCAGTAAAGCATGTCCATTTTAAGTATTGACCTTCACAGTTCAAAAAGCACGATGAGATTGTCATTTCACTTTCAAGACGTCACTTATGAATCACTTGACGACATCTAATTGTTCAAAGTTCAGTACCGGGTGTAAGCCCTACGTGCTTGAATGACGGCCTCAACCCTGTGTCTCATCCCTCCAGTTAGACGTCGGATGTCCTGTTGTGATAGCTGCTGCCATTCCCGATGCAATGCTGCTTCCAACTGACGAATGTTTTGCACAGGAGGTTCCCGATCATGTATACGACGGCCTAACTTGTCCCAAATATGCTCTATGGGATTCCAATCCGGCCTCATGGCTGGCCAAGGAACAGAAGTCACGGCTTCGCTTTGGGGGTAGACGGTTACTGCTCTTGAACGATGAGGCCTGGCGTTGTCATCCATATACACAGGCCTTGTAGCTAGTGGATGGTTGTCGAAATGGGGAACAACAACTGGTTGCAAGACGTCTCTGATGTACTGATCACCAGTTAGGTTGCCTTGTATGGTGACTAAATCCAGTTTGCAGTCATGAGAGATACACTCCCAAACCATTACTGAGCCTCCACTGTAAGGGACAGTTGGCTGGATGTTCCTTGGGGCATAGGCTGTATTTTTGTGTCTCCAAACCCTCATCCGGCCGTCGGTTACATGACGCAGAAACCGGCTCTCGTCTGACCAATGGATCTTGCGCCATGTCCTTAAATTCCAACCACGTCGTGTTAAACACCATGCCAAACGTGATCGTCGATGTCGGTCTGCCAACAGTGGACGTTTAATGACTCTCCTTGACTTAAGTCTCGCTGATTTCAGACGGTTTCTAACTGTTCTAATTGACAGACGTCTATTGGGCAGCCAGTGTTGTTTGAGTACGAGACTGATTGCGAATGGCATCCGTCTAACCAAATGCTGCAATGCCCTGTCGTCATGATCAGATGTTACCCGTGATCTGCCGGATCTTGGCAAGTCTTTCACATTGTTGGTTTGTGTGTGTTTTCTCACCAGTCGGCTGACTAGAGTATTAGTGGTAGCCCATCTGAAGTCCAATAGCTTTGAAGGACATCGCTGTTGTATGCATGCCGATTATTTGCCATCCTTGTGCTTCTGATATTCGCTTTCGTACCATGCTTACTGAGAATGAATTAATTTTTTAAAACACCGGACTTAAATACCCAAATTCGAAGCGTGAACATACTGAATTTTGAGTAATGCGTGAGAGGCATAGTTCACGTGCATGTCTAGTCGATATTAGACATGATGGTCACACCTGTGTGAGCACATCTTTTTAATGGAACATTGTTTTTGCTATAATCAATATAAATATTAGAATCTAAACTTAGTGTAACTTATTATAATTTAATTTGATTTGAATATTTCAATCTGATTGGCTATTCCGCCTGGAGAAAATTTTGGTTAAACTCGATAACCTGGGTTGGCATTTTGACATCACCAACGTGTTCATCTGCCAACGACAAATTCAAATAGTCACATGAAATAATCGTAATTAAAATCGAGGAATCATTAAATTTTGCTGTAAAAATTAAATTATAAGGAATATTTGAAATTGTTGAACAGGTTATACTTGCATAACCTGGTTTGGGTCAGTTTACGCTTCGCGGTTTATTAAGCGTAAACTGACCCAAACCAGGTTATCTCGTATAACCTGTTCAACAATTTCAAATATTCCTTAAATGTTTTAATATATCAGAGGGTGCTTAACTTTTTTTTTTGTGTATATTTCCACACACCAAAGTTACACTTGTAACATAGTGACTGATAATACGAATTAATAAAAACACAAATTAATTAAACAAAGAACCAAACCTGTGTAGGACCTAAGGCGGTACACGTATAATTATAGACTTGAATGTAATAGTAGCATATGTGTAGGACCTAAGGCAGTACACGTATAATTATAGACTTGAATGTAATCGTAGCATAGATGTAGGGCCTGAGTACTAGTCAAAGGGGAATGCAAGGTTAATGGCAGACCATTTGACAACCAGACAGATTACGTCCACAAGGTGGGACTTATAAATAGAGAGATGGCAAGCAGAGAAGGAGAGAACCTTGGAGACCCCTTTTGGGGGAACCGTTCGGACTGGAAGTGTTTTGGCAGAACCTTTTGGACCACCTAAAACATAACAAGTGTCTTAATCGATTTTTGGAACTTTGAATTGTAACTGAAAAACACTATACGATCACGAGCATTTATAATTGTATTGAAGTATTAGTATTGTAATCAAATTAAATTATTTAAAACTCAATAGTCTTATACACTGTCTTCTTTAAGGCGTGTTCCCCGAAGGTCAACTCTCTTAAAATCACATGTAATATATATTGTTGTTTAAGCAATTATCTTTCAGAAAGATTACGTTCGTAGAATCAGCCCTTTCAAACACTCGCTCAGTTCGTGAACAAAATAATATCTGTCATTACTTTTCTTAGTCAAATAATCTACTATTAACATAGCTATTTATAAGGGCTGTTGTATATGACTGCTGGATATCCAATTTAAATCTTTATAGTATATAAAATATGACAAATTATTTATTGTTTATTACACTGTCATTTTTACAACGTTTGTTTTGGTCAACTATTATTGCCTCTTAAAGAGATTAAATTTGTCAGCAGTTTCCACCCTAATATTTTATACAGAAATGTTTCAATGTTATATATGGAATAGGCGTCGCCAGGGTCCTGATCGTATGGTAGTTGGATTTACAACTACTTGTGCAATCAGTGCCTATCACCACTAAAGTTGTGAGTTCGATCCCCATTCATGGCGAGGTGCACTCGATACAACATTATGTGATAACGTTTGTCAGTGACTTGCGGCAAATAAATGATTCGTCAGAATATTAGCAAGTAGAACTAAAACAAACATATT
This sequence comes from Bathymodiolus brooksi, assembly GCA_963680875.1. NCBI lineage: Eukaryota > Metazoa > Mollusca > Bivalvia > Mytilida > Modiolidae > Bathymodiolus > Bathymodiolus brooksi. The sequence goes on along the minus strand of OY804587.1, from coordinate 25,760,022 downwards.
GACCTATATATCAAATTAAATACCAGTTTTTGTTGTATTCAATTCACTCTATTTGTTTCTTGTCAATTATTAAAAAGGTATAGGCAAGGAATATATTCGTTGCTTTATAATATACAGTCAAATGTGCCTGAAAGGGTACCTCTATATAGCAAATCACTGCCTATAAAGGGCAGTCTCAATTTTCTCATAAATGAATAGTGTATATAATTTTATCCTGTCTATAAAGGGCAACTACTCATAAAGGTAACATTTTCAGGTTTCCTTGAGTGGCCTTTATATACAGGTTTGGCTGTATTCACAAAATAAAATATGGCTTCCCTGTTTATCGGGAAGTTTTATTATTGAAAATGAGCCTAGGCAGCTTAATGTTTATTTCACTAACAATGATTTATCTTTCTAGATTGGCTACTTAGCCATACCCCTCAATTTGCTAAAATACTGGTTTTTATCAGACAAGGATTACATTTCATAATCCCATCACAGATAATCGTCGTCAACTTGTGAGATTTAACAGAACATTTCACTTCAACCTCGCTATTTGCTATAAGAACTCAATTCATCAATCCGATCTCCGACCGGTTCAAGGCTAAGTCTATAACATTAGTATTTACTACTTTTCCGAAACATACGCAACATTAAGGAGCACAAACTAAGACTGGTTGGTTTTGGGCCAGGATCATGTTTCCTGGAGCGACATGTCTATTTCGATTCTGTGAGCTAGGCTAGCACCATGGAAATTCACCTAGGAATGTTGGTCTAGTACGGAACAAATATCATCGTCTTTATAAGAATGCAGCAACTTGTTAGAAATCATCTTCCTATTTATGTGTGAACATTTTGTAATGTGGTTGGCATTATGCCTCTTGTTTTAATCTCTTCCAAAAAAGGGGCCGTCGTGTCCGTGATCGTATGGTAGTTGAATTTATAACTACCCATGCAATCAGTGCCTATCATCACTAACGTTGTGAGTTCGAATCCTCCTCAGGCGAGATGTACTCGATACAACATTATATGATAAAGTTTGTCAGTGACTTGCCACATGTCGGTGGTTTCCTCTGGGTACTCCGATTTCCTCCACCCATAAAACTGACCGCCGCGATATAATTGAAATTATTGTTGACGTTAAACATCATAAGCCAAAACTAAACCTGTAAAATGAATTGTAAGCAAAGGTGGTGAATATGCAATGTAATTAAAATTAGATGTGTGTTAATATCTCTTTTTTCTCTTTGGCGGTAGACTAACATCTAACAACATCCCATTTGCACAGTATAGGAACCTGTGCGCCTGAAATCTCTTATTGACGTGCTCGTCTTTACTGCATTACGGTTTCGGTGGAATTCGACATCTCACGCTTTCACGGCAGGTCAGTTTTTCTACGTTTTCATTAAATTCTAATAACCTGTATGTCCAAAAACTTGACAGAATGCGTATGATTGATTGATGCAAGGACTGAATCTTTGTTTTGTTTAATGTATTAGCCCTATAGCGTCATATTTATCATTTTAACAGGTTCTTTTGAACAAGGATAAAATAAGATTGTCTCGTTTGACCCTTTATCCTTGAATAATATTCCCGATACTTGTGTTGGTAATGTCAATAGATATGAACACAGTTTATGCAAAATTACAGATATGAATACCTCAGCATTGCCAAATAAATAGACATTTCTAAATATATTCAATGTAAGCTGTTTGACGTCGTCCAATTTGACAACTGTAAGTCTGTTCACAGTGTCATCTGCAGACTGTTTGACGTGCCAAAAGTACTGTTTAGAAGTATTTGGTGCTTTATTCATATTTTTATGATGCACTAATGAAGGCAATGAACTATATAATAAATTCTTTTAAGATCGTCTAATATAAGTAACGTTACCTGGCATCGAATTATATATTAAATGCTCAGTAAATTGCAAAGGAAGTCAAATAGTTGGATCATGTTGGCTTTGGGTAATCTTGCTAAAAAGCAGTAATCCAAACTTTAAAGCATTAACAATGACATGGATTATGCTACAGCAGTTACAGATGTCGTATAACTGCTAATTTTCATTTACTGCAAATACCAAGTGTATCACATTCAAGGCAGGCATTATTTCCTTGTGCCGTAGTATACATGACGAATCTTAGGAATTCCGCCTAAGCCGGCGATAAAGGCGATAAAGGCGATAAATGCGATAAAGGCGATAAAGGCCATATTGAAACTGAAATTAGATCGAGCGTATGCTCCATGTGCTTTAAGCTTAAAATGAAATCGTTTCTTTTCATTAATTTAATTAAAAATAGCGCGGATTGAGGAAATTTAAGGCTTCAATAGTGCTAGAATAGAATTATGTGTATTTATTTTCACAAATATTAAGATAATCATATTTATTCGAAAATTCAACAGACTCCCCCCTCCCCCCCCCCCCCCCCCCCCCCCGAAAAAAAATCAACGATAGTTTCCGTATCCAAAAAATTATGTCTTGGTAGTTTACGAAATACCAGTGTTGTCTACATTATGTTAAAGTGAGGGTTGATATTTACTGCCGATATTAAATTTCTCTTCAGTTTTCCAATTTAAATCGATGTAATTAGTCATGCGCCTCATATAAAGAGAAATTATTTCCCATTTAGTAAAAAAAGAACTATTAGAAGTCAAAGTAACCATGTATACAAGAGTGGGCAGTCGATTTCTAAAGATTGAGCACGTCAATAAGAGATTTCAGGCGCACATGTTCCTATACTGTGACTTTGGGGTCATTTATGTAACCTTTCATTCACATTTGATCGTCCAATCATATGCAAGACAGTAGACCAATTTGACATAGCAACTCTTAGCGTGTTCTCGCATTCGATACCTAAAGATTTTTTAGACTCATTGCTGATAAACATCATCTGATGTTCGATGTGTTTGCATGCTTTCGGTAGCCCAAAAATCCATTAAACTTCATTCGGAATCACATTGGGCATGGGATTTACGACCCAGCCTAATGAACCCGTAAATGTCAGGAATGAATTCGAACAATAAATTACTAGGAAGAGATATTGTATTACACATTGATATGGTATTTGCACAATTTAGCACAACAAAATTCAATACAAACCTCTTTTGAACCCCCCAAAAAATTAGACAGAGATGATCAGTCTTTAGTTTTCTGTGTAGTGTTTTGTAGATCGTTGTTTGTCCTTGTGTTCTTTTTCTTTTGGCCATTGTGATGTCTGTCGTTCTTCGCTTTACGGATCCTGATTACCCCTTTGGTATCTTCAATCTCTTCCTATCCCATCTAGACTTATCGTAATATCAGTCAATAATACATAGAGAGATATACTGTCTAGTTGTGTTTTCTTTATAAAATAATATTCTCATACCCAAATACATGTTGACATATAACTGTAACAAGATGTAAAACATCCGATTTACTGCTTCAAAAAGCCACTGTTGACAATTTAAAATAATAATGGCGTACGGAAATAATAAGTCACCAAACTATGGTGTGGTACACTATATAGAAATAAAACAAATAGAGTTTACCATATACTTCCACAGATAACATTGTACATTACGTAACCAACCTTTTAACTTGTAAGAGCTATGTTATTCCCCAAGCCAGATGTTTTTTCACCAAATAAAAACAAAAACAAAAACAAAAAACAAAGAACAATAAACAAAACAAACGAACAGATTTTGTTGACACAAACAATTGGTAATTATAATTACATATTAACCACAATTTCTTGATCAAATCTACAGAATCAGCATATTTAAGTTTTATATCTTTCAGAGAATTAAAATAAAGCATAACGCTCTTAAAATTTAAATGATCTTTCCCAAAGTTAAATTTATGTGCATACTTAAGGTCGATACAGTAAAATATACATACTTACATACACCTATGTGTTAATCAGTTGAATTGTTTTTCGGTAATGGTTTACTATACGTACATGTGTACCATTATCTTTATAGACTCATGTTTTCATCTCCTAGTAACGTTATATATTATATAATAGGGAGATATCAGTGTATTTAATTAACACTAAATTCAGGGAAAATCAGAAATTTGTACTTAATTCTGATAACGGTAAGTTTTTAATAGATGTCCGTCATCTGTGACATGGTCACAGTATTCATAGATAACAAGTTTGTTTTTAGAATGACACATCAAGACAAATACCTAATCAAATGAACATGGATAAAAATATTTCTATCTGACCCTGCAACTGATAAAAGCTAGTGAAGGTGACCTTGATATTACAGTTCAAGCAATCTTGATCCACCTTTTATATAAGTACATTGAAGTTAGTATATATGACCAAGCAAGGTAACGTGAATCTCATTAATATGGTGTCTAAGCACTCGGTGCATCTCGGTAGATTTCGTTACTACATCGAGGAGAACGGATTCACCC